>OY997272.1:318682364-319312125 GCA_963921465.1 Triticum timopheevii | reverse complement strand
ACTATATGAATGCCTCTGGTAGTGTACCAGGATGTGCGACCATATATTCTAACATGTATAATAGTGATGAACAGTGGCTGATCCACAAATATCATGTCAGCTCTATATGATCATGCAAAGCAATATGATGATCAACACACAAGTCATGTGACAGAATGGTGGAAGTTGCATGGAAATATATATTAGAACGGCTATGGAAATGCCATAATAGGTAGGAATGGTGGTTGTTTTGAGGAAGATATAAGGAGGTTTATGTGTGATAGAGCGTATCATACCACGGGGTATGAATGCACCAACGAAGTTTGCATCAACTCTCGAGGTCAGAAAGGGCAATGCACGGTACCGAAGAGGCTAGCAAACTATGAAAATGTAGCAGTGCGTATAATCCATGGACTCGCAATATTCATAAAGAACTCACATACGTATTGTGAGCCTATTATCCCTCAAAGCAAAGTACTACTCGCATGCCCCGAGGGAATTGATTGGTAGGACTTAACCATCGTGTGCATCCGATTATAACAACACTCAAGGATTTCAATCAGAAATACAAATACTCAAACCTCCCCACCATGCCATGACCAACACTTAGATGAGAAGTTAATAACAAACTTTAATACCGATATTTCTACTAACCAATGTTCTTGAACAGATATCCTTTCATATTACGACATCAATACAATTAAACCATATGTTTCATACTTAGTTATCCACATGAAAGCACTACTGCAGGATGCTGCTAAAGCGACACTACGATCAGAGACCCTTTCACGAAACTGTGTGCGATGCATTAATCGCGGACGATGCTGTAAAAGAACCGTCAAAAAAGGTGCAACACACTTGTGATGGCGGAGCCATCAAACACGGTTCAGATTTTAGTTATGTGTGCTATGCAGGGCACACGGTTAGTCCATTCGAACTATTTGCGATGAGGCAAAACAACAGAAACCGGCATCCATATCAATGTGTGTGCGATATACAACATATAGTTCGCTCCGATGAATTGTTTGCTATTAGGGAGTGCAACAGAAACAATTAGCCAGATCAAGGTGTGTGTGATATACGGCATACGGTTCACTTAGATGAACTATTTTCGATTAAGGAACACAACAGAAACGGTTAATCTTAACAAAATGTGTGTGATACGCGGCATACAGTTCACATGGATGAATTGTTTGCGATGAGCCAAAAGAACACAAATGAGACCTATAAACAAGATGTGTGTGATACATGGCAAACAGCTGACTCGGATGAACTGGTTGCGATGAGAAATTACAACACAGACGGTTAATACAGTAAGTTCGTGTGCGATTCTCTGTGTATAAAAATCTTTGAAAACTACAAACTAGTTGCTTGCGGTGACTAGGAGTATCGCCCAAGATGCATCTGCGAGTACTCGTGTGCGATGATTAGTAAGTTACACATACGTTTCCTTATGTTAACATGTGTGTGAATTTGCAATATGGATAGTTAGTATGCAAATGACTTCTAGACATCGAGCACACGCTTAAACTCAAAGAATTATGTACGATACTAATACTTTCCATGAACATTTAACAACTTGGCTAAAAGCATTTGAGTAACATATATATAGTGGTTACACTATTTGACAAAAGGAGGATCTTCGTAACACGGTTTTGACAACCATATGGTCCATATCTAGATACTTAACATAGTAACAACTATCACATTTTAAGAGGCTAACGGACAACAACTATATGGTACATATCTACTTACTTAACATAGTAACAGCTACAGTACTGGAATCTGGCATTTTTCCGTCTGCCTCCTCTTTACCGTCCGCTTCCACAAAGCGTACGACAAAGAACGGGGCTGATGGCAAAAAGGATATTTGCCGTCAGCTGCTTCTTTGCCGTCAGCCAGCTGACGGCAAAGAGCTAGAAGGCAGACGATAAAGAGCCAGGTGGGCCCCACAGGGCACGGCGTGGCTAGGTCAGCCTATTTGCCGTCAGCCTAATCTTGCCGTTTGCCTGCCGGACCTTCTGGCGGACGGCAAAGAAAGGGCCCAGCTAATGGCCATCTCCCCCTTCTGCTATGCGCGCCCTTTGCCGTCCGCTAGCGGATGGCAAAAAATGTGCCCCCACTAATTAGTAATGGCCGCCCCCTCTCTGTCTCTCCGGCCCCACCCCACTGCTCTCTCCCCTCTCTCTCACCCCTCTCTCCACCCCGTGCCCCCACTCACCGCGCCCGCACCGCAGCCATCGAGCACCGCCACCACCGGAAGCTGCCGCCGCCACACCCCGCCGCAGCACCACCCCGTCGCCACCACCGCCCGGTGCCCCCTCTGCCCGGCCATCGCTGCACCCCCCCCCCCCCCCCCCGCCGCCCAGACGCTGCCGTCGCCCCACCCCGCCGCTGCAGAGCCCTGCGGCCCCGTCACCACCACCGCCTGGTGCCCCCTTCGCTCTGCCAGCGCCACCCCCGCTGCCCCAGAGCTGCGTCCCCGTCACCACCACCGCTAGGCGCCCCCTCCGCCCGGCCAGCGCCCCTCCGTCGGCGAGCAACCCCACCACCCGGCGCCCCTAGGCCCTGCCGGCCTGCCGCAGGCCTCCCACCCCTCCCACCCCCCTCGCACCCCTCTTCTCCTCTTTTTTTTTGTTTTTTTTCTGTTTTTTAGTTTAGATTACTTTTAGTTTAGTTTTAGATTTAGTTTAGTTTAGATTACTTTTAGTTTGGTTTTATACTTAGTTTAGTTTAGATTACTTTTAGTTTGCTCTTAGGTTTAGTTTAGTTTTAGGTTTATGTTTATTCATGAAAAAAATAAAAATAATTAGAAGAAGAGAAGGAGAAGAAGAATAGCTAGGTTTAGGTGTAGTTTTTTCTTGTTTTGTTTTAGGTTAATTAGTGCTAGGTTTAAGAAGAGGAAAAAGGAGAAGAAGAAGAAGAAGAAGAAGACGAGGAGGAGGAGGAGAAGAAGGAAGAAGAAGAAGAAGAAGAAGAAGAAGAAGAAGAAGAAGAAGAAGAAGAAGAAGAAGAAGAAGAAGAAGAAGAAGAAGAAGAAGAAGAAGAAGAAGAAGAAGAAGAAGAAGAAGAAGAAGAAGAAAGAGGAGAGGAGGAGGAGGAGGAGGAGAAGAAACATAGAGCAGAGGAGGAGGAGAAGAAGACCACCGACACCCCGACACCTGACACCCCGACCACCGACACCTCGACCCCAACCCCGACCACCGAAACCCCGACCCCGACACCCCGACAGCCTGAGACCCCGACAATCGACACCCGGACACCCCCCACCCCCACCCCAACCTCCGACACGCTGACACCACACCACGACCCACACCCCGACCCCGACCCCGACACCCTGACACCCCGACCCCGACACGACACCCCGACATGACACCCCGACCCCGACACCCCGATACCCTGACACCACACCCTGACCCTGACCCCGACACCCTAACACCCTGACCCCGACACGACACCCCGGAACGACACATCAACCCCGACACCCTGACACCCTGACACCAAACTCCGACCCCGACCCCGACCACCGACACCCCGACACCTGACACCCCGACCGCCGACACCCTGGCACCACACCCACCCTTACCCCGACCCCGACACCCTAACACCACACCCCAACCCACACCCAGACCCCGACCCCGACACCCTGACACCCCGAACCCGACACGACACCCCGGTACGACACCCCGACCCTGACACCCCGACACTCGGACACCACACCCCGACCCCGACCATCAACACCCCGACACCTGACACGCCAACCACCGATTCCCCGAACCCGACCACCGACACCCGGACCCCAACCCCGACACCCTGAGACCCTGACAATAGACACCCCGACCCCGACCCCCGACACCCTGACACCACACCCCAACACCCTGACAGCACACCCCGACCCCGACCTCGACACCCTGACACCCTAATCGACCCCGGACATGATGATGATACAAAAACTTCAAATATATTTGTGTTGATAGGGTGTATTTTTACTATGTTCATGATGATGATACACTTAAATTATATACATATTATTATGTTCATGTCATGTATCCAATTTTTTTATGTTGTACTAATTTTGTTTTCTTTTTGTCATTGTAGGTGTTGACAGGATGGTGGGCAAGGGTCCAGAGCGCCCCGAGCCTCCTGCGAGCGCTACTGGGAGGGGTGGTTCCATTATTCCACCCCAGCCCCTCCGGAGAGCGCTGCTAGACAGTATGCAGACAACTGTGGCGGGCGCTTCTACTTCGGCTGGGAGAGGTCAGGGGAGGACGAAGAAGGTTGGTAGAGGTGGACGTGGCAGCAGGAGAGGTAGGAAGGCTGCTACGCCTTCCTCGCCGCCACCCTCAGCTGATTCACCCGACCACAGGACTGCTCCGTCTGACGTGGACTCATCTTGGACTCCGGTCCATGAACCTCCGGTCGATGATCCTTCGCCCCACCAAACTCGGGTCGCTGATCCTTTGGCCCACGTGAGTCTGGTCCTAGATTCTTCGTCCCAGAAGACTTCGGTCATGGGGTCTTCATCCCAAAAGACTTCGGTCACGGGGTCTTCGTCCAAGAAGTCTCCGGTCCCGCCATCTTCTTCCCACGAGACTCCGGTCTCGTCGTGTTCTTCCCATGAGACTCCGGTCCCGCCGTCTTCTTCCCACGAGACTCCGGAGGCTAGTGGCCCGGATGATGGTAGCGATGACACCTTTTCAGATGATAGCTACAGCGAGGACGAGATGGTTGAGAAGGGAAAGAAGGTCTACAAGCGTGGCGGTACAAAGCTCCCGCCCATGCCGACGACCCCCGACCAGAGGTGGTTGATTGCGCCAAAAGGGTTGAAGTAAGTGCATTTACTCTTTTTTAGCCTTTTGCCTTCATGTTCCTTCAAATTAATATCTAATGTGTTTGCCTTATCATACTGCAGGGGCTGGGATTACCCCGTGACCATAGTGTCCGCAGGCCTAACGAGGTCCTTGGCATGCTTTGCTGGCAGCACTTCCCTGGGTGGGTCACGATGTCCGATGAGGGTCAGGTTCCACAGCTAGCACTGAGCTGGGAGCTGTACTCTATTGCCACGGCCCCTCCAGGGGAGATGGTCACCGGTGTCGCGTGTGAAATGGTGGCCGACATTGTGTTCCATCAGTTTTCGGTAATTTCTACGTTAGAGAATTAAAAATGAACACTACCTACCTAGTGATTGTACTAATCATTGTTGTCTTCTTTGATTGCAGACCTTCTACAGGGTTTCAGAGGGAGAACAGGAGGTCGCGGCTATGGTTGTCGAAGCCGAGTGCATGCGCCTACTTCAGAACTTAGGGCACGAGGCTCGGGTGCAGGCCGTTCGAGACTACTACGCCTCGCAGGGTATTAGGAGTGCCAAGAAGAAGTGTCGCAGCAAGTTCCTAAGTAGGGACAAGTACTTGTTGGTAATTATACCTATTCTTAAGGCCTTGAACTTAGTTTTCTTGATTTGATTCGTAGAGCTGAAATTTCTCTTGACTCACTTAGGTGCCCCCGAGATGGTGTGTCGATAAGACGGACTGTTGGGAGGCGTTGGTGGATGCATGGTGCTCTCTGAATGGCGGCTCGAACACCAAAGGGCCAAGGATAAGCGCGACCAAATGGAAGATGTGCCACACCATCAAGGGAGCTCCAACCTGTTTGAGTACGGGGATAACTGGGTATGTGGTTTGCCACATGATTCATGCAATTTCATTCTTCATGGTAGCATTTATCCTTTCCAAAATGACTTAATATGCTTAGTTAGTTAAAACGACATAATAACTACCTTGGATACTTCAATAATGACATAATTAGCTCAGTAATGACTTAATATGCTTTAGTTAGTTAAAAAATGGCATAACTACCTTCAATAGCTCAACAATGACTTAAGATGCTTTAGTTAGCTAAAAAATAGCATAACTACATTGGATAGCTCAATAATGACATATTTAGCTCTAAAATGACATAATAACCTTTAGATAGCTCTATAAAATGACTTAATATGCTTTAGTTAGTTAGAAAAGGGCATAACTACGTTCGATAGCTCAATAATGGCATAATTAGCATACTTTGGTCAAAATGGCATAATAATCTTTCTTAGCTCCAAAACGACCTAAACTTAGCTTATTTTCCTTGAAAATGACATAATAACCTTTCTTAGCTCCAAAATGACCTAAACTTAGCTTATTTTCCTCGAAAATGACATAATAACCTTTCTTAGCTCCAAAATGACATATTTACATAGTAATATCATTCTTAATGCTAGCTTGAGCCCTAATTAACTAATATTTTGTTCCTCGCTCTTAGGCGCACTACCACAAGAAGCTTGTGCCTTCTGTGTTCGACCTCTATGGCATGGCCCATATGGCCCCGTACAAGAAGGCCAAGGCATTCACAGAGTCTGACCTACATCATCTAGAGGACTTCACCAACATATCCTCCCACCACAAGCTTGTGAAGTACAGAGACGAGGGGAAGACGAGGAAAGGGGAGGACTTTAACCCGAGCCAGGATCCTTTTGATACAGAGATGTTGATGATATCTGGTGGCGGGAGGTCCCATGGCTGTCAAGCCATTGCTGATGGACTGTTACATTGTCCTAAGACTCTCCCGCAGATCAAGAAGCGCCAGAGTAGCTCTGATCCTGAGATAATGCCTCGTGCACGGCCCGCGGAGCTCGCCGTGGCGGTTAGTTATACGGACTCTCTGACATTTCCTCCATTACATTGTGTGTGCGTCCGTCGATGATTACAATGCTAACAAGGAGTGTTGTGTTGCAGGGAGCGGTTGAGAAAGAGAGATTGAAGACCCAGGCGCTTTTGGAGGAGGCAAAAAGGGAGGCGGCGGAGAGGGAGAGGGAGAGGGAGGAGAGGAAGGCTAAGCTGTTGGAGGAGGAGAGGAACCGGAACGATGTGTCTCACCGGGCCCTATACAAGCTCATCGTGGTACGTTTCTTGTGCATATTAGCCCAATCATGCAAGTAATGTTCGCATTACTAACTAATATGACTGACTCGTGAGAACCAAATGTGTAGACCATGTGCGAGAAAAGCGGTCAGGCCGCTCCGCCGATGCCCCAGATTCCTCCAGTGGGCACGGTGAGTTTGATTTGAATGGTCCTTAGTTACTACTATTCACATTTCAGTTTGCATCATGCTAACGAGACATTATTGGAAATGATCTTTGGTTCATCATGGCTCCCGACAAGCATCGACCAATCCTTCCGCGTCTGCCAATGCCGGAACCCCGACCGGTCCTTCACCTCCGTCTGCCAAAGACGCAACCTTGACCATTCCTATACCTCCATGATAACAATATTTTTCTTCTTATTTAGCCTGTTTAGTCCATTTATGACATGATTTAGCCTATTTAGTCCACAAATGACATAATAAGATGAAGAAAATCAAGGAAGAGGAAGGAAAGAAGGAATATGAAGAAAAGAAGAAGAATAAGAAGAAGAAGAGAAGAAGTTCTTCTTCTTCTTCTTCTTCTTTTCTTCTTCTTCTTCTTCTTCTTTTCCTCCTCTTACTTGTTTTTATTCGTAAATGGCATCATAACCTTGCTAACCTCATAAATGTCATATACTTAGCTTGGTGTCCTCTAAAATGACACAATAAGCTTAGTTAGGTCAAAAATGGCATAATTTGCTACGTTAGCTCAAAAATGGCACGTTTCTTCTTATTTAGCCTATTTAGTTCATTTATGACACATGGCAGTCACCTATGCAAACTGGGAACACTGGCTGCCTATTTGGTCAGCTATGTCGTCTGTTGGCGGACGGTAATGATCTTTGAATCCTTGCCGTCCGCTGGCAGACGGCATAGCTGGCCACGTGGCAGCTTCCCTGTGCTGTCCTAACTGAGCTCTTTGCCATCCGCTGGCGGACGACAAAGACATTTGAATCCTTGCCGTCTGCTGGCAGATAGCAAAGAGCACCATTAACGTCCTAACGGCTCTGACGCCACCCCACTGTCGTCCATAGTCTTTGCCATCTGCTAGCCTCAGACGGCGGACGGAACAATCATTTGTTGTCAGTTTCTCAAAAGCGGACGGCAAAGAAGGCCTTTGCTGGCACCTGTTCAGACGGATAGTTTGCCGTCTGCTGGCGGATGACAAAGATGTTTGCCGTCCGGGATCTATGCCTTTGCCGTCTGCCATGGCGGATGGCAAAGAAGCTGTTTCCAGTAGTGCTAGCACATTTTAAGAGGCTGAGGGCAAACAACCACAACTATCCACTGGAAGCAACTTGATCATGGTGACTCGACATCTCGTCAATGAAAAGGAAGAGCCCTCCTGTGCCTTAGTAGAGCATGAGTAGAACAGTGTCTCCAAATTTCCAATATGGATGCATTGCCACGACAAGCGAGAACTTGTTAATTTGAATGGTTCCATTTCTGCGGGAAATGCAGTACCTTGCAATCACTTTGGCGTTATTAGCAGGCACAAGTGTAATTCGACCATGCCAGGAAATCGAACTAGGAACTGCTACAGCGGGCAATTTCTGTTGAAATGTAGAATAAAAACCAATTGTAACATATCGTTCAAGATATATATAGTTTATGAGCATTAACATTTAAATAAGATTTTTTACCAGCATTTTGTGCACACAATTGGTCTTGTTCAATGTGTGCACCATAGGTATAATTAATCCCATCCAAAATCGAGCGTTCATACGCTATGCTATCTGTGTGAGATTATCAACAAAGTTTATGACATGCTTCAAGTCCTTCAAGTGAAATTTGGTATGCTTAGTAACATACACATCGTTCATTATGCATCCAACATATCCTGCTTAAAAGGTGGAAAGGTATTATTTACTCCGAACATAGCAGAAGAATATATAGTGCACATAATTTGGTAAATAGAATTTGTTACTGCCTAGGAACGGAGTTAGAAAATGAAATCACAATTTGTTGCTTAAATAGTGATCAATTAGTTAGAACAAATACCCTGATTTTGCTAAGTAATATGACAGCATGGAGAAAGTTGAAAGGACACTAACCTCGATCGTACTTTGATCGGTTGATGACGTTGGGGAAGTAACCATCCATGTTAATTAGAACAGGTTGTGGTGCACGCACTAGAATTTTATTGCCAGCTTTCAGTTCATAACACTTAGACATTTTGCTCCAAAGGTCCGCATTAAAATAGGAGTGACCATCTTTATCAAGTTTTACGCTAACCATCAATGTATGTCCATGCTGCGTTGTCAATATGACATCCTGGGAGTCATCAACAAAGTAAAGCCCAAGATTTCCTTCTACTCCTGTTATTACAAAGCAAGGGATGTACTTCTTGAAATTAAAATTAAGATCATAAATTAGAGATATTGAAATAACAGAGCAAGATGCAAATGTGGGAGTAACTGATAGAATAAAGCAATATATAGATGAAAGCAAAGTACAAAAATATATAATTAAAAGTAGATAAAGTAACAAAGATTTGATGCAAATATATAGATAATGTAGCAATAGACGATATATGTTCACAAATTTAGGCCATGCCGACCATGGTAAATTGAGATTGAACATAACGAGCGCTCCCTGAAGTCATCCAGAATAGTGACATAGAACTTCGTTTCCGACTGGCCACGACCACACTTGCCCGATTTGTTCTTGCACTGTGGACACATTAATGAACACCCACGAATCACAAAAATGATTTCACGGCGATTTCCGCTGGTTGATTAACAGCGACGGACGGACTATGATAAGAGATGAGTGAATGTTTTGCTAAGTTGATTACCTTCTCCATGCTATGCTAAGTTGATTACCTTCCGGCGGTGGATCTAGATGCGGCCAAAGACGCACAGGAGGATCAGAAAAGGCAGAAAGCAGTCAAGAAAAGAGAGTCCCACCACCGCAAGAAAGAAGAGGCCGCCCGCCATGGTTAGGAGAGCTTAGCTGAGATCAAAGCATGGTGGCTGCCGCCTAAAAGGCCGGGAAGGAGAGCACTGGCGTCTGGCCAGCATGCCCCAATGGCAGCATGTGAGAATTAGTTTAAGTTTGTAGTATTAGAGCAAATTACCAGTAGTACTTTAAGATTGTAGTATTAACATACAATGTCGGTAAGAGCATCCTTTGAGGGCTTTGAGCATTGATTAGCATGTGTGCCCGTGTGCGTTTTTTGCGTTAATCATTGAAGATCACAAGACACACGATTTCTACTACAAAAAAAAGACGTCCGTGACATTTTGGGCCGAACGAAATTTTTTCTGTCATACATATGACACTTCTATGACAATAATTGTGACAAAACCTGGTATCATCATAGATGTGGTGGGCTCCTACTTCTATGACAAAAAATCATGACAGAAAATGGGCTTTTCATCCTGGGCAGGCCAGAGTCGCAGCTGCATGACACTCTTTGGGCCGGCCATGACGGAAAAAACTGTGGTAGAAGCGAGGGAAGGAAAATTTCGGGGAGTTGCCGGTTACGGTGGGAGGTCGGGGGCCGAGCGATGCGCGTTTCTCTCGTACAGGTGTGAGGTGTTGGCTCTAACTGAACCCGAGCGAGGCGTTGGGCTCTAACTGAACCCGAGCGATTGTACTGCAGGCTACGCATTACTGAACTCGAGCGATCGATCGATGGCTGTTAACTGAACACGATGGAGCGATTCCTTCGCTACTGCTGCTAACTGAAGCCGATCGATTGGATGAACAGTGAGCATTGCGGGGGGGGGGGGGGGGGTTGGATGAAAAGTGAGCGGTGGTGTTGCCTCCGGATGAACAGGAACCCATGGTGTGGAGGGCTGGATGAATAGTAGATGGTGGAGGGGTGGCCGTGGAGGGGTGGTTGAATAGGACCCCGTGGTGTGGAGGGCTGGATGAACAATAGACGGTGGAGGGGTGCCCGTGGAGGGGTGGTTGAACAGTAGCCGGTGGAGTAGCACGCGGTGGAGGCTGGATGAACAGGAGCCCGTGGAGGCTGGCGGAGGTCGACGGTAGCCCGTGGAGGCTGGAGGAGGTCGACGGTGAAGATGAACAGTACCCCGTGGAGTCCGTTTTGCGGTACGCCACACCCCTCCCGATGAACAGGACCCCCGTTTTGACCGTAGTGCTCCAACACAAGTCCGTTTCGTCCGTTTTGCGGTACGCCACACCCCTCCCGATCAACAGGACCCCCGTTCGACCGTAGGAGGTCCATTTCCTCTGTTTTGCGGTACGCCACACCCCTCCCGATCAACAGGACCCTGTTCCGAACGTAGGAGGTCTGTTTCCTCCGTTGTGCGGTACGCCAGGCCTCATTTCCATCGCCTGTTCCGTCCAAGCCGGTTGGCTCCCACGCGTTCCGTTGCCTCCCGATGAACACGACGCATTCCGTTGCCTCCCCATGAACACGAAGCATTCTGTTACCTCCCGATGAACGCGACGACAACGCTGTTTCTCCGTTCCGACCCAGCCAGTACACAAGCCCTGGTCGTACGTATGCGCGAGTAGGCATTCGAGACCCTCCCATATGTACGTACATGGCCGTATTTTCTTTCTTGCACCCTCACCGCTGTACGTACATATACATGCTACGTGCGCGCCTCTACTACGACACGTGCGCGCCTCTACAACGACCAGTATGTACATACACGTTCGCGACCAGTGTGACAATGCTACGTACGCTTCGACCAGGTGGGTCCTGACTGTCAGGCACTTCCCTACCTGCGAAGATGTAGCTGGTGGGTCCCAAAAGTCAGGGGGCGGATCGTTTTTTTTGCCCGGATGCACTTCCTTGCATGCCAAGATGTAGCTGGTGGATCCCGGCAGTCAGGGGGGCGAATCATTTTTTTGCCCGGACGCACTTCCTTGCGTGCGAAGGTGTCACTGGTGGGTCCCAGCGGTCAGGGGGGCGAATCATTTTGTTTTTTTGCCCGGACGCACTTCCTTGTGTGCGAAGATGTAGCTGGTGGGTCCTAGAAGTCAGGGGGAAACATTTTTTTCATGAAATACAGTGGCCCGTCCGGTGGGTCCCAGCTGTCAGGTGGAGGAATCATTATTTTCCGCGTAATAAGGAGGCACTTCCTTGCTGCGGCCGTGGACCCAGCTGTCAGCCTCTCCACGTAGATTCCACGTCTGATGGAAGTCGTTCCTTGACCACATTGACCACGCCGCGCCGAGAGCACCAGGGCGGTGGACGACGACGAGGCCTAGGAAGGGGACGACGGGGAGCCGGGGAAGACGCGGCAGTGGAAGCCCGCGTGGAGAGGAGTACGAGGGTTCACTGGTTCAGCTGCGGTGTGAGGCTGCCGTCGCCGCAGGGCCTGGCCAGCTGTGGGAATAGTAGGAGGCTGTGAGGCCTCCGCGGCAGCACAGCCGGCCACGGGAGGCAGGAGCATGCGGCACGACCGGCGCTGCTTTGGGCGGCTGGAGCAAGAAGACCAGAGGTTGAAGAAGCACTATGGCCGTTGGATGGACATTGTACGGTCACTGGCGCTAGAATCATTCATATTGACTAAAGTTGACAAAGGCCCCCGTCCCAGTCAACTTAGTAGGCCCACAAGTCAGCCTCCCACCATGGTGGGTCCCAGCTAGCAAGGGGAGTATTCATTTTTTTGTGCGTAATAAGGAGGCACTTCTGGTGGGTCCGAGCTGACAGCGCGGGGAATGTTTTTTTCGCGAAATACGCTGGCCCGTCTGGTGGGTCCCAGCAGTCAGGGGGGGAATGTTTTTTTTTTGCAAAATAAGGTGGCCCGGCTGGTGGGTCCCTGCTGTCAGGTGGAGGAATAATTATTTTGCGCGTAATAAGGAGGCACTTCCTTGCGGCCGCCTGGACCCAGCTGTCAGCCTCTCCACGTATAGTACTCTTCCGATGGAAGTTGGTTTTTGACCTTGTTGACCACGCCGCGCCGAGAGCACTAGGGCGGTGGTCTGGACGATGACGAGGCCTAGGAAGGGGATGATGCAGAGCTGGGGAAGACACAGCAGTGGTAGCCCGCGCATAGAGGAGTACAAGGGTTCACTGGTTCGGCAGCGGCGTGAGGCTGCCGTCGCCGCAGAATAATAGGGGGTGTGGGTGAGTAGAGGGATACCATGGGCCAGCAGTGGGAGTAGTAGGGGGAGGTGAGGCCTCCGCGGCATCAGAGCCGGCCACGAGAGGCGGGAGCACGCGGCACGACCGGCGCTGCTTTGGGCGGCTGGACCAAGAAGACCAGAGGTTGAAGAAGCATTATGGCCGTTGGATGGACATTGTACGATCACTGGAGCTAGAATCGTTCATATTGACTAAGTTGACAAACCATCCGTCCCCGTCAACTTAGTTGGCCCACAAGTCATCCTCCCACTATGGTGGGTCCCATCTAGCAGGGTGGGTATTCATTTTTTTGTGCGTAATAAGGACGCACTTCCTTGCGTGCGAAGATATAGCTGGTGGGTCCGACATGTCAGCGGGGGGAATGTTTTTTTCGCGAAATATAGAAGCCCTTCCGGTGGGTCCTAGATGTCAGGTGGAGGAATCATTATTTTGCACCTATAGTCCACAGCCGATGGATGTCGTTCGTTGACCATGTTGACCAGGGCGCGTCGAGAGCACCATGGCGGTGGACGACGGCGAGGCCTAGGAAGGGAATGACATGGAGCCGGGGAAGACTCGGCAATGGTTGCCCACATGGTGGGGAGTACGAGGGTTTACTGGTCCAGCTGCCGTCGTCGGAAAATAACAAGAGGTGTGGGTGATTAGAGGAATGGCCTGGCCAGCAATGAAGTAGGGTGGGGCGGTGCGGCCTGTGCGGCAGCACAGCCGGCCATGGGAGGCGGGAGCAGGCGGTCCCACCGGAGCTGGTTTGGGAGGCTGGAGCAAGAAGATCAGATATTGAAGAAGCAGCACGGTCATTGGATTAACATCGAATGGTCACTGCTGCTAGAATCATTTGTGGACTAAGTTGACAAAGCCAAAGTACACGTCAACCTAGTAGACCCACAAGCCAGCCTCCAAATCTGTCCCAAACAGCATACAACCCGAAATTTCTAGCTAGATTCAAATTAATTTGAAATCTAAATATACCTTAATTTAAATTCAATGAAACTTTACCCGCACATAAACAATGAAATTTAAAATATCAAAATCCAAAAGAAGACAGTATTTGGGAACTAATTGCATGTTTGCTGTATTTTTTTCATTTTACAGCCCATTTATTATTACTTATAGCCCATTTCTTATTACTTATAGCCCATTTCTTATTACTTATAGCCCATTTTCTAGGCAAAATGCATCCCTCCTCGTGTTGAAAGATTTCCGGCCCAGCAGGGCATAGAAAAGCAAGTAGGCCTATGTTGGTTATTCTACAAAAAACAAAATAGCTGGCTAGCCATTTTTCAGATAGGAAAAAAACAAACTGGGATGGTCATGTGCTAAACATATGAAATAAAAGCCTGGGCTAGACGGGCCACGGGTCCTGCACAACCCAGTTGAAACCCTTCTCCGTCCCAAAAAAAACAAAATTACTGCACGCGCTGCTGGGTCCCTACTATCATCCTCACCATGTACAGTCGTATCCTTATTCCTCTCGGTTGTTGACCATGTTGACAACACCGGAGGGTGGCACCGCGGCGAGCGAACCAAGGCGGAGGACGATGGTGAAGCCTCGGACGGGAACGAACAGGAGCCGGGGAAGATCACAGCGAGCCGTGGGAGACGGGAGTAGGCGGTCCCGCCGGCGCTAGATTGGCTTTGGCGGCTCGAGGAAGCAGAGACTAAAGAAACGTGACAGACGTTGAATGTCAATCAAACGGCCAAGGTTGGCACAATCGTTTTTTGACTAAGCGGACACCAAGTAGCATACTTTTTTATATATAGGAAGAAAACTGCGAGGAAAATGCGTTCGTCTGCCATCCTCCTCACAGGGAACGTTCGCCACATAAGTGACTAGCACCCTTGGTTTTCAACCGAGAGGTCTTGGGTTCGAGTCCGAGGAACTCTCAATTTTGTCCTCCTTCCTTCCTTGCAAAAAAAGGGAAAGAAAATCAAAGACTTAGGAAGGCGTACATAACAAGCTAGTGTACCAGTAAGGAGACGTTGCCGAGTTTTAGAAAAAAGAAAGACGTGCTCCTGTAGTTGGTTCAAATCCAAACCTAGACTATGACTATATATGGCGCTATGCTACACTGCAAGTAATGAAACTGACATATCCAACGTTCGCTTCTCCTCTTCTCTACTTACTCTGCCTAGCATCAGAAGCTCTGGCCGCAGCAACCATGTCCGCTGGCTGCTCGTCCACCTGCTCTTCTGCAGGCAACAACTAGATATGCGCCAAGTCGCCACCCGTACCATCGCCTGTTGGTCTCATCACACCCCCACTGGCACGCGCACCGCAGCCGATTGCTCATTGCAACCTGCTGCCGTTGGTGTGGTGCCACTGCTGCAAATCACGCAGAGTCATCCATCGCGTCTCAACCACGATCCGCAACCCTGGCCAAGTCTTCTACAAATGCCCGAATCATGGGGTAATAATATGTTTAAGTGTTGTTCTGCTGCCTTCAGTTGCTGATTTTTTTAATAGTTTGGTTGATGATCTTCCAATTTGATTCGTGCAGAAAAGGGAAGATTCATGTGATTTGTATTTCTGGGAAGTTGCTGATGTGGAGGAATGCAACTATGCTGATTATTTAGTTAGCCGAGGAATCCCAATACTAGCAGGTTGGGATGTTGGACAAGTAACTGAAGGAACGGCAGAAGAGGAAGATGCAGAGCAGAAGGCTAAAGATGCAGTTCCTCTGATCATGGCCAAGCAACAGCTGCTGAACGGCCTTGACAGCAATGAGGAGATGAAAGAGCTTGTGAAGATAATGGACAAAATCGATGTGCTCTGTAGGATGATTGTCTCTTTATTTGCAGTGTATGTAGCACTGGTGATGTATTCAGTGGCTACGACATGAGCACTTTGCTGAAACTAGTAATGAATGAAACCTGTGTAGCAGGCTGGGCGTAGTGTTGTGAACATCAAATGATTTCTATTAACAGAAATCAGGGGGTATCCCCTTTTGCTCATATAAATAAATAGATAGCAGAGGCCCTGTCGGGTCAGCTTTGTTCTCATTCGAAGACGTCGAGCAAATTGCAGTCCAACAGAAAACTATGTCATCAAATTCAAGTTTCACAGCCAAATATGAGTACAACTAAACAACAATGTCATCATGTTTTAGTTGTCATACAATCACCAAACACAAATCAGCATACACAACAAGTGATGTTCTCATAGCAAAATACTGAACAACATGTTCATCAGGTTTCAGTTGTCATAGCAAACACAATTTCACATAGTAGATAAAAAACGTCTTCTGACAGGCAAATACGACAAAAGCAATGTAATCATCATCCGCAGTAGCAGCGTCAACATCTTCCCCATGTGTATCAGTCTGAATCGTTATTCCCCACGGTGTCATCTTCTTCTTCGTCCTCAACGTCCTCGAATGTTGACTTCTTGTTGATCAACTCTTGTATGTCCACAGCATGACAGGCAATATTTTCACCGGCGTCATTGATGTGATGGTTCTCAAAGATATTAGGAACATCTGTGTTATCTTGTACATCAGGAGCAGTGTAAGCATCATCTTGTCGTGCAACTTCATTAAACGAATTCCTTTGCTCAAACCTTTGCAATACTCTCCAGTCATCGCTACGTCCAAATGTGTCTTCCAAGGAAAATATCTGTGTTGCTTGATTTGCCAAAATAAAAGGCTCGTTGGTCTAGTATGCCGCCTTGACATTGATGGATTTGAAATAATCATCAGCTCTAGGTTTTGCGATCCTGGAAAACAGGTTATACCAACGACAGCACAACAGAACCACACACCGATGATCCTAGAAACTGAAGATATACTGCAACTAAACAATGTCTGTTATGTTAGCATACATTTCAGTTATCTCTTTGTCCTACGTATCCGTGCTCATGATGGCACTGTTTTGTGTCTTCCTGCCTTCGTCTCGTGCAAGGGTGTTGTAGCGCACATCTCCAACAACGCAATATTCATAATGTCTTACCTGAGTATCAGGACCCATTGCTAGTGAGTAAAGGGCATCATCAATTGCCTGCCCATCCTCCCACATCTTCTTAACCTATGGTTAGAAAATAGACAAGCTGATCATCTTATGTACTCAATATATTAAAAAAACTGATAGTGCACTTCAAAAGCTTACATGGTTCTTGAACCATTTCGCAAATCCTACCATAACCAGTTTGTCAATGTTTCTTGGATTTTCCGGCAGTAACTCCTCTTTGTAGATGCTGCACAACATAGTGATCGCGTCAAACATCTAAATATATAAGAATGTGCTGCAAGTTTAGTAGATTACGATGTATAAGCCGCGGTACTGCACTTACTTGATATAAAGTAGTATCTTAGGACAGTTATTCAACACATACCAAACCATTTTGTCCAAATCTATGGGTTTATCCTCTTGTCGACTCTTCCTTGTAACTCGAACAGAATAATCGAAAACATTGTGCCCGGGATTGTCTTCACCCACCTCTTTGCTAAGCTAATCAGCTATTTCTATGTATTTTGAGCAGAATGTCAATGCTTCTATAGCAATGTAGGCCTCTGCAATGGAACCCTCGGGTCTAGCTCTATTCCTAACATAGCCCTTGAAAGTGCCTAGCCGCCTTTCAATAGGGTATGTCCAGCCATACTATACTGGACATCTAAGTAGTGCCTCATCAGGTAGATGAACAGCCAAATGCACCATCACATCAAAGAAGGCTGGAGGATATATCTTCTCAAGGTCGCATAGGATAGTTGGTATCTTGTCTCTAAGACGCTCCAAAGCATCTATCCTGATATTTCTACTGCAGAGTTCCCTGAAGAATTGTCCCAACTCTGCAAGTGCTCTGTATAAGTCAGGGCGGCCCAATCCTCTAAGGATAACAGGTAAAACCCTTTGAAGTAGGGCGTGGCAGTCATGAGTTTTCAACCCTTGTACCTTGTTTCCATCTGCACTGACTCTCCTTTCAGGGTTGGAAGCAAATCCATGTGGGAATCTCACACGTGACAGGACCTCGCAGAATTCTTTTCTTTTTACCTCGTCCAAGACGTACACAGCTGGTGCCATATCCCGTGGTTTACCTTCATCTTGCACCTGCAAATCCTTTCTGATACGTAGGTGTGTCAAATTAATCCTAGATTTTAAGGTATCTTTCGTCTTGCCTTCAATGTTAAGAAGTGTGCCGATAATGCTGTCACATATATTTTTCTCGATGTGCATCACATCAAGATTATGGCGCAGATCCAAATCTTTCCAATACTCCAAGTCCCACAAAGTGGACCTGCGGGTAAACAATAATCTCTCTTCTACTGTGCCACGCTTCCTTTTCCCGCTACCATTACCAGGATGGTTCCTAGTGTAATATGCCTGACCTTCTCTAATTCCACTTGCAACTCATCGGCGGTGAGCCTCTTTGGCGCATCACGGTTTTCATGCTTTGCATTGAACACATGTCTTTGGTATTTTCTAGGATGCGGCTTGTCCTTGGGAAGGAAACGGCGGTGTCCAATGTAATAGATCTTGCTAAGTATTGCGTATGACAGCGGATTCCTGTCACAGCGAACACATGCATTGTAACCATGTGTCGTTCGCCCTGACATAGTGCCCAAAGCCGGATAATCATGGATGCACCAAATTACAACAGCACGCAGAAAGAAATCAGCTAGTGGGCTGCTATATAGGTCTCGAGTGAGAACACCCTTCCATAGCTGTTGAAGTTCCTCCACAAGAGGCTCCATGAACAAATCAAAATCCTTTCCAGGACTTTTTGGACCTGGGATGAGCAAGGCCATCATTTAGTTTGATTCTTTGGTGCAGACATTTGGAGGCATGTTGTAAGGCATAACAAGCACTGGCCACATGCTATATGTGGCGCTCTGGTGGCCAAATGGGTTAAATCCATCTGAAGCTAAGCCAAGTCTATTGTTTCTCGGGTCAGGAGCAAACTCTTTATGTTTATCATTAAAGCTTTTCCACTCACTACCATGAGATGGATGGCTCATTACATTCTGATCTCTGTACTCCTGGTTCCTAGAATGCCACAATAAATCCTCTCTTGTTTCAGCATCATGGAACAACCTCTGCAATCTTGGTGTAATTGGAAAATGTCTCAGAACATTATGAGGAACCCTCTTCACAACATCGCCATCTTTCCATCTTGATGATTTGCATTTCGGGCTTTCACTTAAGTTGGCATAATCCTTCCGGAACAGAACACAATTGTTCTTACAAACATGGATCATATCATATCCAATTCCAACTGCACGAAGGAAATTCTTTATTTTACTGTAGGCGTGTGGCAGCTCAGACGCATCTGAGAAAGATTTGCGGAAAGCAGCCAACATCGCATCGAATGATTTGTTGGTCATCTGCTCAAATGTCTTCACCTGAAGAAAGGTGACCATAGCTGAGAATACTGATAGCTTATTTCCTAGGGTGACAACAACATTGCATTGTTCCAACATGCGGGCCCACTGTTTTCCTTCTGCAGGTGAAATTTCACGGAATGCATGAGCATTTCATAGCATTGTCTCAATGTTGGTCAAACTCACTGGCTCCGCCACCACCACCTCCTCCTCCTCTTCCACCTGAGCATCAGGCAGATCAAGATGGTGATCTGCTGCTTCCACGTAGTCAATAACATTGACGTTCAGAGCTTCACCATGATGAACCCACCTAGTATATGTGACCGACATCCCATACAAGTGTAGATGATTTTGCACAGTTGACTGGGGTCTTGTAACTGAATTCATACAACTGCTACACGGGCATAGCACATCTAATTTCGGACCACCGTACTCAGCTTTGATAAAGTTCATGAAGTTTTCAACCCCCTCGACATATGCAATGGAGAATCTTCAAGAAGAAGTTATCCAAGTCCTGTCCATCTGTTAGACATACAAATTAGTTCTTCTACTAGATATTACAGGAAAAACATATATGCTTTTTTATGAAGTCCAAAAAAAAAATACCTAGGTCGACATCTAAAGCTATGGCAAGATATTTGGACGAGCAGATCTAAGTAACAAAATATATGTAAAGCTAATTCAGCGAACAGATTTGAGTGCTAAATTATGGCAGGCTGTTTCAGCAGTCAATGAGGCCGAGCACACAGCCATCGAACTATCGAAGGCCATCGCAGCAACAAAGATCGAGTATAAAACGGTGTAGAGCTATTTCACCTAACAGATTGGCTACTAGACCATGGGAATCTACGTCACAATAAATATATGGCAGGATATTTTAGCAACTAATCGGCCTTGGCATGCCATCTCAGCTAAGCAGATTGAGTGCAGAACAGGGCAAAGAAGCTTCTTAAGCAGAGCATATTGACAGTAAACTACTTCGGCAAACAGTGAGATTAACAGTGTCTATCAGCTAACATTCAGCGCTACACCCACATGAACGGGGCCTCAGTCTAGAATGCGTGTACCGTGGGAGAAGCTAACCGCCGTGCATCTCCACACAAATGTCGCCAGCGGTGGCGGCGCTGACTGCCGTGCGCCTCCACAAGAACGTAGCCAGAGGTGGCAGCGCGGCTAGAGGACGACAGTCTACGAGAGCGTACTGTGGGAGCGAGAGGATCTCCGTGCGTCCCCTCGACGAACTGCAGCGCCGACATATCGGCGCAGCGGGGAGGGCGGCTTTGGCGGAGCGAATGGAGTGGAGGGGGACGGGGGGGAGGGGGGTTTGGGGAATATTTGGCCGAAGGGCGGTTGAATAGAATTTGGGGGGAATTTTTGTGTGTGAGGGGGAGGATTTTCGCGCGGGGGGCGGGGGGAGTTTGGCGCATGGTCGGTTTCTCCAAGTGCAGTCCCATGTGTCAGTGAAGAAGCAAGCCGAAGCGCGTTCCGTTTGCGTGAGCCGTGTGCAGGACCGAATGTGTGTGGGGTGCAATGCAACCGCGACAGGAGCGCTGTGAGTGTACCGCCTTTTTTCCTTTTAAACTAGGTGCTTCGCCCCCTCAAAAAAATTGTTGCCTCGCGCGATCCATCGATACTACTACTAGTAATCCGGTAATCCCGACTAAAACGGTGCGGCCGGGTCTTTTCCCGCGTGATATGCTGGGAGGTTGGCTTAGTTGGGTTTTTTAGATTTGTCTCAGTTCAATAAAAAGCAGAGTTGGTGATGATGGTGTGCCTATCATCCTGCAATATAGGCCGTCCGATCTATATCTAACGGATAGGAAGGAAACTATGACAATTTACCCGCACTCCTCTCCACATTTGTAGATAAGGCTTTCCATCGTTCATCCTTTTCTCCCACAAGATCTTGATCTTCCATGCAACGCACGGGAATCTTGCTAGTACTCCTACAATATGTATATTATTGTGAAAGTTCATATACACCGGCCGAGATTAATGCAAACACGGCAGATTTTCATTACATTTCGAACTTTTATAGGACAGAAAAATAAAAGAAACCCGATCCTAAACATATTCTACGGCGGCGACCGACGTCCTCCATCTATGATCTCTATGTACGGGGGCGGGGTTTAAGACCCGTGAAGTGAAGGTGCGGTCTCCGGCGAGGAAGAGTAGAACACGGGATACGGACCGGCCAGTTGGCACACCATGCCCTGCCGCCTCCCATGCCCTACTCATCCTCGGAGGAGTCCTCGACCTCGGCGGTGCCAGACGTTGGACGGCGGCAAGTAGGACGTGTGGCTGACGGTGCTCCCTTGGCCCTAGCGTGGCCACCGCTTGTGTGGTCGCGTCCGCGTCCGGCTACGCCGCTATTGCGTCGCAAGAGGCGACTTGAGCGAGGGCGGCGACCTCGAGCTTCATCCCTGAAGACAAGCTCTCCCGCAGAGCGTTCGCACTTGTGGTCATGGCGGATGTGGTGCCAGGTAGGAGGACGATGCGCTATGGTGTGGAGGTTAGCTGGGCATTGCCACTTTAAGTAGCACATTCCGGTGAGGCCAAGCGTCCGGGTGCGTCATTAAGTCGCCAGCGTTGGTTCCTCGGGTACCGAGCCTCTTAACGACGACAGACGAACGGACGGCATGAATGCGGGCAGCCGGCGCCGGCTGGGAACGCACCGCGCGACGGCGTGAGGGACGAGGGCTTTGGTGTGCCAGGGTAGTCAGATGCGGTCGTTGCAACGTTGGAGATGCCCTTTGCTCAAATGCGATCCCTGCATGTCATTGAAAAAGCAAGACGACTCGGCATGTTCTCAGGTCCATAGGATGCAGTTGGCCACGCTACACCACTCCGCGGACGCGTCACGGCGCCCCGTGCATCCTCGACGAGCCGTGTGTTGGGGTGTGTTTGGATTGTGGCCAAAGTGCACCTTACCAAAATTTTGGTCATGAACCAAAGATTGGTCTTTGTTTGGATGGTTGCCATTTCTTTGGCATGCCAATGAACTCTAGCCAACTCTAGTTCATTTTTCTTGCCAATGTCAGCCAAATCATGGGCAACCAATACCTCAACCAAAATTTTGGCTACCCAATGCTTTCATGGGGCAACCTTGGGCACAAACCAAACATACCGTTGGTCGTGCCACAGCACTAACGCCACCCTCGGCACACTGAAACAGACCGTGTCTATCGATGATATGAGTGTGTCGCTCACCGCGGTCGCCGTGTCTAGAGGCGGTGCTGGAGCTGCGCCCCATTGTTGGCCCCAACGACCCACATGAACGGTTGTCGGTGGCGAGGAGGTCATGGGCCAGCTCCTCCATTGGACTAGTCTGCGCTACGTCGTCCCGATGGGTGTGCCCCACATGTCGGTTTCCCTGTTTTCCCGGCCATATTTGAGCGTCAGTGCTCCGCGTTGCGCATTAGGCCTTTCACTATGTAGGCCAAGCGAGACAGCTTATTGCTTATTTGAGCCGTTCAAGTGTAATCATGTGGCGTTTTCTTATTTCTCATTCCTCTCCAACCCTCTTCTCCATCGATCATGTCGCCCTCCAATTGAGTCCATCCTCCCGCATGCCTCATTTGAACATTCTGCCGAGTATCATTTGCATGTACCCACCCTAGTCCTCTTTCAATAGATCTCCAGACCCGGAGATGAAATCAAGAGGGAACGAGTGGGGGCACGTGATACCTAAGGCGGATTCAAAATTTTGAACCGGTGATCATAGCATCCGCAAATCATATATAAAGGGTATTCAATGTTCGTTCGTTTTTGAACGTACAATATACTCCCTCCTATCCTTTGTACTTTACATATAAGTTTTACGTGTAGTCAAAGTATCTCTACTATGATAAAAAAGGTATCCACATTCAACAATGCCCAATCAATATTGTTAGATTCGTACGTACTCCTAGATTTGTACTCGAGATGGTTTCCAATTTGACTATTGACAAGATTAATAGTACTCCTTTCACATAGGTGAGTAAGTCATCTTAGGCTGTGCACCGTGACCAAGGAGGAGGGGAAAATGCGAGACATTAATGTTTATTTGCTAATTAATAGTATTGCATGCAATGAACTAACCACTGCATGTCATGTTTGATAGTCTCAGGTCATTAAAAGCATGCACACCCTCATCTCTTATTGGTTCATATGTCAAGAAACAAGAAACGAGGTAGAAGTTAATGCACCGCGCCTACGTGTTTGGGATTATTTGGTTTTCGTAAGATGACTTACACACCTAGACGGAGGGAGTACATGAGATGTATAATGTGAAAATTATATCATTGGAAACTCCTTTCACATACGAAATTGACCATATGCTTTGTGTAAGTTGCATGTCATATATTATTACTCTAACATTTGGTCAAAGTTAGCCTCGAAAAACTCATTAGACCCTATATGCTTTGTGTAAGTTGCATGTCATATATTATTACTCTAACATTTGTGTAAGTTGCATGTCATATATTATTACTCTAACATTTGGTCAAAGTAGTATAGTGGAAGTGGATCCTCTGACGTAGGTATCCCTACATTACCCTCCCTTTCGGTCACTTACTAGCGGACCCCATGCTTGCTAGGCCCTGCATGTCAGTTACTCAATGGGTTCGGCCACGTCAGGGGATCCTCATCCTTAGTATACTCCCTCAGTTTTTATTTACTCCGCATAAAATGGAGGGAGTGGTGGTATAATAAATGATGCGGGCGGGGGAGGGGGAGGGACGTTGGTTTGCTCTCAACTGAGGTCCCACAAGCGAGCGAAAATGCAAGACGAAGCGCGTTCCATTCGGTGAGCGATGTGGAGGGTCTAGCGTGCCGAGCTGCAACGCAAACGCGACAAGAGCGATGTACAGTCAAAACCGATTGACCGGTCGTCATCGGAACCACTATTCACACCAGAACCTTCGCTGCTCGGCCTACGCCAGCCACTGCCCTAAAACCACACCAAATCTCCAGCCCATTCCCCCACCTTTCGATCCCCTAGCCCGCATCAAGCGTCCCCTAGTTCGCCGGAAAGCCATGGTGCGCCGCAAGATCACTTACTACAAGATGCTGACGCCGGAGCGCCGCGCAGAAATCACGGCAGCGGTCGGCGCCACAGACCTCCGTTCCCAAGCTCGCTTTGCGGCGGGCCAATCCCCGAGTTCTCTCGAGCCAAGCTACGAGGAGGAGGAAGCCGATCCAATGTTCACTGCAGAGGTCGCGGCGCAGAAGGCCCCCGATGGGTATGAGACGATAGACGTCGACTTCGTGCCTGCGTCCGAGTCACCCATGGTGCAGGCGGACCAGTGGTTCAACATGGCGATACTAAAGGAGGACCGGGAGGCAGAGGCTCAACTCGACGCAGAGCGCGAGCATGCCGCTGCCATCGAGGCTCTCCTGCAGGCGGAACCGGATGTCGTGGATGTGAACCAGGCGGCGGAGGCTCAACTTGAGGCGGAGCACGCGGATGCCGCTGCCATCGAGGCCCGGACGTCCTGGACATGAACCGGGTGGCAGAGGCTCGACTCGATGCAGAGCGCGCGGATGCCGCTCTCATCGACGCCCTCCTGCAGGCGGAACTGGAAGTCCTGGACTTGAACCGGGCGGCGGAGGCTCGACTCGACGTGGAGTGCGCGGATGCCGCTCTCATCGACGCCCTCCTGCAGGCGGAACCGGAAGTCTTGGACTTGAACCGGGCGACAGAGGCTCGACTCGACACGGAGCGTGCAGATGCCGCTGCCATCGAGGCCCTCCTGCAGGCGGAACCGGACGTCCTCGACTTGAACCGGGCTGTGCTTTCGTCCGTGCAGAGCGCCCGCACGCTCCGCTTGAACGAGTAGCTGGAGGCCGAGGACAACCACGGTGCGGAGACACACGTTGGCAGCGACGGCTGGTTCGCGCCGGTAGCCAAAGATGACGAGGTCGTCTCTTTCCGCGAGCAGTGATAGTTTTTCTTTATGTTGTTGTTTTTATGGATCTTTTGCTGTGTAAAAACATACTATTTGTTATGCAAGTCGCCTGACTTGGGTCAGTCTACCATTTCAGGCGGTTGGATGAATATCCTATGTCTACTGACCCTTCGTTCCTTCTTCCTCACCTCTTCTTCTTCCCCAACAGACCACCACACGGGCCGTACGGATACTCTGGTTGGATAAACATACTCTATGAACGAAAATTATGTGTCAGCGATAGGATGGCTGAGTTTGGTTTGTTCACATGCGACAGCACGCGTCAGTGAGGGTGTGTTCCCTTGGTTGAGTTTGTGGCGTGCAGGAGCGACTGTGTGAGGGTGCGATGCGACCACGGCGTGCAGGAGCGACCGTGTGAGGGTGCGGTGCGACCGCGACAGCCGTGCGCAAGTGTACCTCCTTCTCATTTTGAAAACTTTAGGCAAGCTTGGCAAAAATGTGTGGCAAAGTTTGGCAATGCAAGGCCTGGACCTAAACAGGACAAGTACGCACGTACTAGGAGTACTAGTGTTAAAAAAGAAAGGCGGGGTTTTCCTTCACGGGATTTAATCGATACAAATCCTCGTTTCACGTGTCAATTAATGCGCATTTTTTTCTCGAAAGACCAAAGAGCTAACCATCTCACTCCTCATCGCTTGATTAATGCAGCGCCAAGCAAACGAACCTTCTCACTTCCGCATGCATGCAGGGGATATTAATGTCCTTGGTTGCTAACCCCATCATTTTTGCCTCGATTAGTGTTAGTGGCCCCTTGCAAATTGTAATTTTGATATACTGGCCTTGTGTACAAAAAAATGGAGGTAGTAACTATATTTGAATTCCTTGCCCATTGCGGTGACGTCGACGATTTTTTTTGTGGTTTGGCGAAGTGTGTTCGACGGAGAACGCCATTGAGGGAGACCACGGTAAGTCATTCGCAAGTGCCGCCTGCAAGCCGAGACAACCGCCTTATTTGCATCCAGGAAGTCCTTTACTAGTACTACTACTAGGAGTACTAGTGCGGTGAGATGGTTTCTCGAAGAAGACGATGGAGAAGCGGAGTCAGCGAAGAGTGAAATGATAGTTGCTTCGTCCGTGCTTTGTGATTTGACGCCTCACTACTTTGTGATTTGTGATAGAAGGGACAGGGGAGTAGACTCTATGCTCTATATTGTACTACATGCATCCAAGCATGGGAGAAAGAGGAGAGACGTTGCATTTTTCTATTCCTTCAATCAATCAATCAATCAGGGAGCTTCGGTTCCATCTTTTTGGCTTTGGCAACACCGTCCACAATGGTTCCCATGATGCCAAAAGCTATTTTCACATTTGGCTACAAATTGTGGATGCCCTAAACCGTACCACTTGGTTTTTCTCCTGTGTGCTATCTATACAAATCTCAATTATATTGATCTAAAAAATTATAAAATCAAAGATTAGTAAAAAGGAGGTGATTTTGCCGCGCGGATGGCGGGGGAGGTTTCTTATTTTCGGAGGACGTTGTCCTGGCGGTTTGCTAACATGTGGTCCCATGTGTCAGTGCTTTACCAAGCTGATCCGCGTCCCACATGAGGCAGAACAACGACAGAAGCAACACGTGGTTAAGTTGAAGAAGATGAGGGAGAAGCAGATTCAGCAACGAGTGAAATGATGGTTGCTTCGTCCCTCCAACTTGTTTTTTTAGCATTATTAGTTCGTCCCACCAACTTAACTGCGGGAAAGGTGCAGCTTTGTGATTTGACGCCTCATTGCTCATTACTATGCCGGCGCCATGACTGGGGGGCTTCACCCCAGCTGCTCTGCACTGTATTCCGGTATGGCACGTGGACCCGGTAGCTTGATGTCCCATGGGTCGGCGAAAGGGACTAGAAGATTTATGAAAGCGAGCGCTCCACTCTTACAATGGAGGAGTAGACGACACGACGGCCCAGTGAACTGTCACTTGTACTGTATAGTACTATAGTTTTGCTGTTTCGCATGATCCATCGATACAAACCTGATTAAACAGGAAAGGGCGGGATTTTTCCCACGCGGTAGATGATACTGGCCTTACATTTCAAAGGCAATTTTAATGTATGTAAACTGAATAATTATAAGTAACAATATGATATCTAGTAAAACTAAAAACACATATGATTTATTGTGTTAGAGTGTAGTAGTCCTGCTGTATTGCATAGTTGTTAGATGTAACATGCGAGAACATGTAGAGATGTAGTTTTGGAGGGCCTATAGAGAGAAAAGCGTAATACGATCACCGAACTTCAGAATAAGCTGATTACGGTCACTATATACGTTTTGCGGTGATTATCTGGTCACTTGCTCACAGTTCAACATCGGATTGCACTCTGTTGACCGACCAAATAGTCTGCGTGGCACCATGTTGACTAGTTAAATTGACCAGATTCCTTGTGGGTCCCACCTGTCAGTTCGCATAGGGAAAAGGTCAGATAAACACAAATTTACGCACGCATGACAAGGCTCCAACCATGCGCGGGAATCACCTGGTTATGTATGTGTCTGTCAGGGGTTGATGTGTGCGCATGCACGTGTAGGTTGAGCACTTGAGCATGAGAGTGTGTGTTGGTCGTGTGGTGTACTGGTGTGTGCATGCATGCGTGCGTGTGTGCGTGTGAGTGTTGCATGCGTGCGTGGCTGCGTGTGTACGAGTGAGTGTTGCGTGCGTGCGTGGGTGCATGTGTTTGTGTGAGTGTTGCGTGGATGGAGTTCGTGTGCATGCGTGCGTGTGTGTATAATCACCACACCAGCTCCTGTGTGTTAAAACAGACGGTTCAGCATACCAATACAAGGCCACCTTGTCCGTTGTGCCCGCGGTCATGACTTCGAACCACCGTCAAAATATTTTTTTGTCATTTGTTTTCATTCTTACTAGCAAGATGCCCGTGCGTTGCACGTAACATCAAGATGCATTTGTATGACTTGTTTATCTTGTGAGAGAAAAGGATGAACGAGGGAAGGCCTTATTTGCAAATGTGGAGAGGTGTGTGGGTACCTTTTTGCAAAATTGCCATAGTTTCTTTCCTATCCGTCAGATATAAATCGGACGGCCTATATTGCAGGATGGCAGGCACACCATCATCACCAACTCTGTTTTTTATAAGAGTGTATTTTATAATAGTGTAGATGTAGAGTAGATACAAGTCGACAGGTGGGCACGATGTTAGTGAGATAATGTGATGCAACACTAGAGGTGCCATGTGGAGCGTTTAACTGGTCAACTAGTCATGTCATGAGCAAATACAAAGTTGTACGGTGAGCCCGTGACTGTATAATAACCACTAAACGTAAACGCTGACCGTAATGAGTGGATTATGAAGTCCAATGTATGTATCGTGCTTTTGCTTCAAATACAATGATCATCATTGCATATATCGCGAGAGAAAGATGAAACACGCGTGAATTTTTTGGGGGCTTACTTTTAGAGGACCTGGAGATAGTTTTGTGTGCATACGTGAAAAGGGAGTACATGGGGGTATGCGATGGAGAGAGAGATGCTCTTCGTTTCTCTTTATTATGACTAACTTTGTATATAGTATAAAAATATACAAATTCACAGTGCGGAATAAATATCATTGTGGGCACAATGCAATGCAAATTAGCGTTCGTACTCCTCCATATAACTTTGTAATGTTGTATATATGTAGAAACTCTAAAATAATTTTTTGGCCACACTTTATTCAAAAGGATTGTTGTATGCGAAATAAACGTGAAGAGAGGGGTTTTTAGATCAATGGGGTACGTGATTTAACATGTGTGAATGTGTAGTTGATGTATTTGGCGGGGCCTAGAGAGGTATGTGTGTGTATTACGTATTCGAGAGAGGCATGGATAGAGGGGCCGACGGGGGGGGGGGGGGGGGGCGGGAGAGATAGCACGAGAAATGAGAGTGGTCTAGAGAGAGAGAGACGAATATGACATCACGACAAGAGATTCCATTCCCTTGAGTGTGTATATGCAAGGGGGGAGGGAATAGAGGCACCAGGAGAAATTTTCTGTGTGTGTGGTGTTTGTGTTGGTATGTGTGGGTGTGAGAAGATAATGAGACGTGGGGGCAGAGGGTGTGTCACCGCGTGAGGTCCGATGGGACGAGGTGAGGCCCTTTGTTCGATTTCGTCCTGCGCCACATTGGTCGGGCCCATGACACATTTAGGAAGACCCATGGATGACTAGTCGTACAAGACAAAGATAGCAGAACTGTGAAGGACTCTGTGTCCACTGACAAAGCTGGCTAGGATTTGTAACCCTAGGTTCTCGGACTAAGGTAACCCCTTTATCTCTGATATTACTATTCATCCAACCTAACTTTAAGGGGCATCCTACAGAATGCTCTGTTAGAATCATACTCGTCGATGAGGAAGAGAGGTGTGAGATAATGCGTGAGAGACAGGCGTAAAGATAATGTGCGTACATGAGACACGTAGGCAGGTCCATGTATATAGAAAGGGTCGATGAGGATTGTGCGTGTGTATGTTTGCGAGAGGAAGAGCGCTTGTGATATAGGTTAGTGAAAATAGTTGTAAATGGTTACGAGAGGGAGGGAGGGTTATATCTAGAGCATGTGTGCGAGAAAGACACCTCGGGAGAGAGTGTGTGAGCATGTGTGAGAGACCACCGATGGAGAGTGAAACTACACGTAAAAGACTGCTCTACACATTGATTAAAGATATAAATTGTATCCAAATATTAGGATGGGATCATGATATTTGCAATTCGCGTAAGGAGCGGTCATTGATCCATCAGACATCTAGATTCTATCGAATTTGAGCATGTCTATGTTATTATTCGACACAATTGATCCACATAGTTAGTATTTTGAACTCCAGACAATGCATCGCTTTAGCAATCGAATATAAATGTGAGTATAATTCATGTTGTGTGTGTAAAGCACATTATACATACGAAAGTTACACAATGGACATTTATAAATAGCTACCTATGAACTAGCATACATTTGAATTCAACCTAAGGTGGTTTAAAAAAATCGAATTCAACATGAAGTCCATTCAATTATTTGAATTTGATATCATGGCATTTGTAAAACATACCTAAACTATGGGGGTACCAATCTTTTCTCTGATTTTGTACATAATAGCATATGTAGTCGTGTACAAAATAGATTCAAATTTAGCTCCTCCGTTCCAAAATAATCGTAGTTATAGGATTTTCAAGTGTCAAAATTTCAAAAGGTAGCGGATAATTTAATGAGGTTTTCAAACATACAAGGTCAAATATAACATTGTCTATTTAGGTCAATCCTCATAGTTCAAGAGTACTCTAAACGTGAATGCTTGTGTTTCAAAATTTCAAACGAAGCGCCAAAAGAGCCTATACTCGCCCGAAACCGCGTGAGACCAATGTTTGGTAGTACAAGGAAATTACTTTTCTAATAACTCCGACCTGTGAAACCTACCGGCCCGACGTCCAAAGGTCTAAACCGGGGTAGGTTTGTAGCTTCATCTAGACGCCACGCAACCGCCTCCGAAAAACATTCATACACAATGGCCGCCTAAACACACATACGCGCGGGCCAAAATCGCTCCCGCCCACTATTTGGGACACCTGGGATTACCATCCTACCCCCGACCCGCAGTAGGTCCGAAATTTAAGAGGGGGGCAAAGTTTGTACTTTCCCCAAATTTCAAACAAGCGCGTCCCATCTTCTGTTCAAAAAAGCCAAAAACAAGCGCGTCCCAGACCGAAACATGGTTCCCCCCATCCGTCCGATTCCCCATTCGTACTCAGTGGGCGCCAAAACTACCTGTCCACCAGCCGCGAAACCCCGGCATCCTCCGTCCGCCACCCCATCCCACCCATCAACCGCCGCCCTCCTCCATCACGCCGGAGCCGATACCCTGACGTCGTCGTCCACCGCAACCTCAACCGCAGCACCCTCCATGGCTAGTAGTTGAAGCCGAGGCCGAGCCGTCCGTACCCGAGCCAGTTCAACCATGCTGTCCTGCGCCTCACCGCTGCCGCTCCAACTTCGCCACCCTCCACCGCATCAGAGTTGTTCCTTCTACGCCATCCTTCGCCGCCTTGGATCTGCTTCCCCTCCGCTGACATACGGCCACGGCAACACAGTCAACAATTTGGCCATGGGTTCGTCCAAGCCTGCACCCTCCAGAACATCGGTTTCCCCGGTAAAAAGAAGAAGATCGGCGCGACATGTGGAGGTGACCACACCGGCAACCGAAGAAGGTACTCCTCTTCCCTTATTCGTGCAAATATTACGTCTCTGCTTGCACGATATTCATCCCACAGAAGACACTAGTTGACCGCTTCTTCTTGATACTAGATGTTCCTAGTAACTCGTGATGCACAAGGTTTATCCTCATATACTATTTCATCTTAGCTAGAGGTCCGTCGCCCCCCTGAATTTCAATTTCTGGCCAGTTGATTCCCAATTAACGGAAGCATTCCCCGGTGTAACACGCGCTAGTACAACTATTACACCGGGGAAGCAGCGCCTTGGTGTTTATCTTAGGGGCGTGTGCGGCCTAGAGCTACTGGCGCCCGATCTGGAGGTCAGCCGGGATTCAAGGGATGGCTTGGGGGTGCTGCCAAGCACGGCGGTGGTGTGACGATGGGAGGGTGGGGCGGCGTAGGCACGGGTCTGGGCTGGTGGTCGCTGGCGGTTCGAGAAAGATCGTCAACAGTGACTGACGGGAGGTAGACGAAGGCCATCTGCCCGTTCCTTATAGATCGGATCGTTCATTAAAAAAATTGACTGACCTATTTATTCTCAGTCGACTGTTATCTTAGATATGACCACATGTGGTGGTGTGTTGCAGGAGTACCTGCATTTCCTGTGCCCATATATTACAAAATCATACGGAGTAGAATCTAATTTTGTTTGCCATGCAATGTTGTAGAGCTTTCATATGTCTCCTGTCATTTATTTTTCAGCCACCTGCTATCTGCTACTTTTACAGTGCACTAGTTCTGCACACACTTCATCCATACTCTCACTATTGTGTTTTTATGCAAGGGTATTTCAGAGTCTGCCGAAAGCGAAGCAAAAAAGAAAAGAGACAAGTCGTGCCAGCTTTCTATGCGGCTAGGCGCGGCACGTTATAGCGGTTGACAGGGGGCAGTGTCAACAGATGGAGACGGTAAACATTGCTCTGGAGTTGATGACCTTGCTCGCAATGAACCACCATCCCAGGTGCTTGCTTTAACTTCGTGGTGTCATATGTGGTTGCATGTTCCATATGGTGTCTAGCTTCTATTCGAAAGGCCGAAGTCGGTCTTTATTAAGGTAAGGAAAGATATTTTTTACATGAACCACCATCCCGTGAGCACCAGAAGACAAATAGCTAGTCAGGGCACTGGCCGAGCCAGTGACAATCCCAGCAAAGACATGCATCACCTGGAAGCCAACTAAAAAGCCGCGATGGTGGCGAAGCAGCCCGCCTCCCACCAGGCTCTCAGGTCCTAGATGATCATGCTCACCACTCCAGCCGGATGTCTAGCTTGTATTGCTTCCAATTTGGTTAAATTGCATCTGCTTAACTTACACATTATACCTTTGAATATGACATGCCTTTCTGTTTTTGGTACATACTAGTACATCTGTGTATTAACCATGTTCTTACATCAAACTAATGTTCTTGTGTATCCCTCATCAATCACTTATGATGAGGCAGGCAGGCAAGGGGACTACTCCTCATTTAAAGAATGCAGCGTCAGCCTCCCGACATGATTCTCAAGAAACAGAAATGCTAGATGAAGATAGTGAACGTAGCACTGTAGTTGATTACAGGATTTCCCCTACACTAGCATTGCAGGTGCTTGCTCTAACTTGGCAGTGTGATATGTGGTTGCATGTTGCATATGGTGTCTAGATTGTAATTCTTCCAATCTGGTTAAACTGCATGTGCTAGTCTACTTAGCTTATACTCCTGTAAATGTGACATTATACCTGTTAACGTGACATGCCTTCCTGTATTTAGTACATAGTACATCTGTCTATTAAGTATGTCCTTACATAAAACTAATGTTTTTTTGTATCCCGCATCAATAAATATGACGAGACACCTTTAGTATATGCAGTGCGATATTAGTTGCATCTTTCATATGATTTATAGCATGCGCTGCTTCTAATTTGTTGAAATTCCATTTATGATGGGACGCTTTTAACTTGGCAGAGTCATATTGGTTGCATCTTTCATGTGGTGTCTAGCTTGCATTGCTTCTTATTTGCTGGAATGGTTTCTACTTAGTTTACACAAACAGTTGTGAACATGCCATGCCGTCCTGTTTTTCGTACATATTCCATCCTGGTATCATGTGTTTGCCTTACATCAAAGTTGTGATTGTCAGTATCATGCATGAATGAGTTCTGAAGAGAGAATTTTATTGCTTTTTCTTGTCGGTTTTACTTGACAATTCAAAATCAATAAAGCGGAAGGAAGTTAGCAAGGCAGCGGATAAAGGTGCTCCTTCCAAATGGAGGGCCTCTATAGTTTCTACTCCACACCCCCAAGATGATTTCCAAGACAACACATGCATAGACACTCAACAAAGCTGTGTTTATGATGAGCACATCTCCCCTAGTGCAGCATCACTGGTGCTCCCTCTAACTTGGCACTGTTATATGTGGTTGCATTTTATGTGTGATGTCTAGCTTGTATTGCTTCTAATTTTATTGAATTCTATCTGCTTACTTTACACATTATACTTGAATAAGACACGTGTTCCTATTTCTAGAACATACAATATCTGTCTATCACACCATATTCTTACATCAAACTACTGTTGTGTAACCTGCAACAATCACTTATCATAAGACACGTTTGACTTCGGAGTGTGATATAGGTTACATCTCACATTCTTTTCTAGCTTGTACTACTAATTTGTTGAAATGGCACTTATGACGAGACAGTTTTAACTTGGTAGAGTGATATTCGTTGCATCTTTCATATGGTGTCTAGCTTTCATTGCTTCTAATTTGTTGAAATGCCTTCTCCTTAGTTTACACATCATAAGATGTGAATATGCAATGCTGTGAATATGCAATGGCACTAATGACGAGAGACCTCTAACATGGCAGTGTGATGTTGTTTGCATCTTGCATATGATTTATTTCTTGTACTGCTTCACATTTGTTTAAATGCCATTTATGCTGAGACACTGTTAACTTGGCAGAGCGATATTTGTAGCATCTTTCATATGGTGTCTACCTTCCATTGCATTGCTTCTAATTTGGTGAAATGTCTTCTTCTTAGTTTACACATCATAGTTCTGGTTATCTCTTCCGTCCTGTTTTTCATACATATTACATCCTCCTATCATGTGGTTGTCTAACATCAAAGTTTAGTTCGTCTGCATCACGCATCAATTTGTTCTGAAGAACTAAATTTTTATTCGTTTTTTTTGTCGGCTTGACTTAACATGGCACAGAGAAAGAGGAAGAAACACAGAATGGCAGGGAATAAGAAGCGGATGAATCCTGCAGATTCTGCTGGTACTGATGGTGCAATAGAAGGTGAAAGTCCAGCGGAAAATTCTACAAACACGGCATCCCATGCTACACGAGCTGCAAAAAAAGCCAAAAAGAAACAAATAGCTGCCACCAAACAAGCAGAGATAACCCTAGTTCTTGCAACACCTACCACAGTACTACCAGCTGCACGACATACTCGTGCGTCAACTGAGCTAGCAACACGTTCCCAAGCTCCCTTGCCACCTGACACTACTTCCCAAGAACTCTTGACACAAGACGAGTTGGCAATATCAGATGAACCTTGTGAGCTTCAACAGCAAGAAGGTAGTTGCTGGAGTCAAGTTACAGTTGCATGCTTCTTTATATGTAGTCTCACAGTTTGATGTACACTAACACTTCATATGTTCGTTGTTGGACTAGCACCTAGGCGCAAGAGGAAACAAACATCAGGGATAATGCTCGATAGGTTAACTAAATCTAGAGAAGAACGGAGATCCGTTTTGAGGCAGGTTTAAAAAGGCCACATGATGCTACAAAGTCAGCCAAGTTAGTATCAGAGGCAGCGGTTGCCGTTAGGTGTCATGTACCTATCCTCCCAACAAGGATTCAGTACAGGAATGACAAAGACGAAACCCAGTTCAACACCTTCCTCGACCATTTATCTGTAAGTATGGTTATGTATGGAAACTAGTAATATCGTCTTGCTCTGTCCCATACTTTCTAGGTTGCTGATAATGAGAATCCCATAATTTTCAACAGATGAGGTTCAAGTTGGATAGCCAAGATGATGCAACCAGACAAGCTTGCACCCATGTTTTCAAGTCTGCTCTGCGACAGTATTGGTATAAATTGAGGAAAACTCACTTTGAAGGCAAGGCTAACAGTGAACTTTCCCAAACATCTCCAGTGGAAAATATATCGGATGAAGACTTGAGGGGCCTTGTTAAACACTGGTCTGATCTGAAGTATCAGGTACATTATATATATATATATGTGACCAGATCACATGTTGAAGTCCTATTGACGCATGTGCCACACAAATCTATCTTCTTGTAGGTGAAATGTTCAAAGAACAAGGTCAACCGTACGAAAGTGAAATCCCAACAGGCGACAGGATCTCGTAGCTATATTGCACACTGCGAAGCTCTTCTAATTAGCTGCTGTTTCACTCTTTTCGCTGTACCATATTATCAGATCTATATTGACTTGTTTGAAATGCAGAGGAAAGCCCGCAAGGACCAAAAAGTACCTAAACCAAATGCTGTGGAAATCTTCAAGGACTGTCACACCAGCAAGAAGAAGGGCATGACTACACCAGTCAAAGCCGCTGTTGTAAGTCCTTAATCCTCATGCCTTTTAACTACTACTTACTCTGACTTGTGCCTTGAACCGCATGGTTTGCAGCCAATGTCTATTACTCTTTTCAATTTTATACACAATTTTCTTAGTGTATCATTGCACCTTACAAGGTTTAAAAGGGAGGAGTGATGTTCCTTTGATCTTGACCCGTAATCTAGTTCCATGCTGGACTTGCCCACACAACGTTACAATTGCATGTTTGTCTGTTCTCAGTTGTTTTGTGATATGAATGATGTCATACTATGCTTATCGTATTATAAACTTCGTCTCTTTATCCTTAGCCCTCAATACAATGTGAATAAATAGACAATACATTAGCGATGGTACATGTTCATATGTTTGGAACCTGGTTTTATTATGTACTTTGCAATAAAATACAAGTAATATTTTACATGGGTTCACCAGAATAAGTTCTGTATATAGACCAAAGCTATTTTGTTTGGTTTTGCTGCCTCCTTAATATCTTCTGTTCTGGTACTACTAATATAAAACCTCAACTTTTCAGCGAGCTATGGAAAAAATGGTGGAACCGCCACCTTCTGAAGGTGGCGAGGCAACTATAACCGCAATGTCAGCTCTTGCTGCAGTGGGTCAGTACCTGTCCACTAACAGTGCCAAAAGCACGTTCCTGCGTAATACTGGGTTGGTTGTTAAGGCAATATCATCCAAACTGCCTCATGATCAAGATATGCAAGCTCAAGGCAATGTTGTATCTACCCTCCAGACACAAGTCCATTCCCTAACAGAGGCCCTTTGTGAAACAAGGAGAAACATTGCTCAATGTCGTCAAGGTATGCATGGTTTTGAAACCAGACTATCAGACATTTGCTATGTTGTTCAGGAGCCTAGGGGAAATGAAGGCGAGGGTTATGGTGCTCCATCGGATAATACAGCATGAAAATGTAACAGTCAGGTCAAATGAACCGAGCTTCTAAACTTCTGGTGGTGCATTTATCTGCTAGACTGTTAAGTTTTATGCCAACCTTCCTTTTGTTATATAGTTGTAATTTGTTTTGATGCGATACAAAATTTATTCTTAACGTGCAGCCACCGGCTGAAGAAAACAGCAAGCGATTTTTGTATAGTGTAGGGTGTTCCCTATATTTTCACTCGTGGTGATCTTTGATGCCGAGTGGATGTAATATGTGCAATCGCCTTAATAGCCTAGCGTTAGTTTCGGCCTTATTTATTTCCTAGTCTTCTTTTTCCCTGGTTTGCTAGTGGCTGCAACTACCCATGGGCCATATATGGGCCGTAGGATCCATGGGTCTCCTACGGGCCGTCAATGAATGGGCCTGTAATCGGTGGGCCTCGGGCCGTCGATAAATGGGCCTATAGTCGGTGGGCCTCAGGCCGTCGGATAAATGGGTCTACATTGGCCGTAATCGGGCGTAATTGTCATCAGCCCAGCACGGTAACGGGCTATTAATAGGCCGTAGGACTGCAAAAGCTTAATTCTGCCACAGGCATAACGGGTCGTTAATGGGCCAGAATATAGGACGGGCTGGCCAGAAACGGGCCGACTCTTGCCATGGGCCGAATTTGGCCCATTAGGCTAACAGGCCAGTAATGGGCCGACTCTTGCCATGGGCCGAATTTGGCCCATTTGGGGAACATGCCAGTAACGGGCCGACTCTTGCCATGGGCCGAATTTGGCCCATTAGGGGAACAGGCCAGTAATGGGCAGGAAGTAATCGAGGGTCAAAAAGGAGCCCAAGAATGTATGGGCCATCAATAGGCCGAAAGCTAACACGGGCTGGAAACGGCCCATGTAAATCATTGGCCGTTAACGGGTACGAAGAAAATTACTGTGCACTATGGGCTAGAGTCACTGTGGGCCTATAAAGGGCCGAAAGATACGAAGGACTCATATGGGCCGACAGACGGCGTGGGCCATACATGGGCCGAAAGTGAAATGGGCTTGTGTTATATTCGACGGCCGACATGACGTTGTTGGGCCGATTTCCTTTAGTGCCTAACGGGCCGTGAGTTAACGGGCTACAAAATGGGCTATTTGCGAAGAGACCGTTAATAGGGTTTTCATGGGCCATCCCGCTAACTTTTGACCAAGTCAAACGGGCCGGCTTTGTAAGCTAAATGGGCCAATGGTGGGTCGTGGCACATGTCGACATATCATAGGCGCCTATGTGACCCACTAACGAGCTGACACGTGTTTCGTCCGGCTAATAAGAATTTTACACGTGGAAATTTCCCATTGGTCGGGGCTGTTAACGGGGTATCGGATCCAAAACACGACCCAATAGCTTAACGGCGTTCCGTTACGGTGGATGCCACGTGTCGGTCACCCTTGACGAAAGCACTTCTGTGACGCGCGATTTATCGTCATGGAAGTGGACACTTCTGTGATGATAATTTTGGTAATGTCATGGAACACTTCTACGACAGCACAGGTATGACTATCTTGATTCTGTCATAAATTTGTCATGGATGTACATGCATGACAAAAAACGCGACCTACTATGACAAACACGTATCGTCACAGAAGTGTATTTTTTTGTAGTGTTCTATGTCGTACCAGTGTGCGTTTTTTTGTGTTAATGATCAATAAGTCTCTCGAACCTTCTAGGGTCCCTTCTAGTCCAGAAAAAATCGTCAATAAGTTTCATAGCATTCAGACCCCGTTCGGTAGTGATTTTCTGAAAGGCCAAAAACAAGCAAAAAATTGCAAGTGGCACTGGGCACTAGCTTAATAAGTTTGTTCCCAAAAAATGATATATAATTTCATATAGAACATCCAAGATTGTTACAATAATAGCATGGAACAATCAAAAATTATATGTTGGAGATGTATCAAGCATCCCCAAGCTTAATTTCTCCTCGTCCTCAAGTAGGTAAATGATAAAAACAGAATTTTGGATGTGGAATGCTACCTAACATGTTTGTCATATAATCTTTCTGTTATGATATGAGTATTTAGATCCGAATGATTCAAAGCAATAGTCTATAATTTGACATAAAAACATTAATAATCAGGCATACCAACAAACAATCATGCCTTTCAAAATATAAATGCTAAAGAGCTCTATATCTACAAAATCATATAGCCTTGTCATGCTCCACCTTCTTAACACAGAGTATAAATCATGCACTACCCCGGTGTTAGCCAAGCAATTGGTTCATACTTTTTAATGCGCTTCATCTTTTTCAATCCCCACACAATACATGAGCGCAAGCCATGGATATAGCACTATCGTTGGAATAGAGTATGGTGGTAGAGATAATATGGAGAAGAAAAAAAGGAGAAAGTCTCACATCAACGAGGCTAATCAACAGGCCATGGACATGCCCATCAATTGATATCAATGCGGCGAGTAGGGATTGCCATGCGACGGATGCACTAAGATCCATAAGTTTATAAAAGCTCAAAATGAAAACTAAGTGGGTGTGCATCCAACTTGCTTGCTCTATAAGACCTCAGGCATTTGAGGAAGCCCATCAGTGGAATATTCAAGCCAAGTTCTATAATGAAAAATTCCCACTAGTTATATGAAAGTGACCACATAGGAGACTCTCTATATGAAAAACAGGGTGCTACTACCAAGCACAAGTGTGGAAAAAGATAGTAACATTGCCCCTTCTCTCTTTTTCTCTCATTTTTTAGATTAGCTCTATTTGGCCTGTTTTTATTTCCTCACTTAGGACAGTGCTCTAATGAGGAATAATGATGATCATCACACTTCTAGTTACTTACAACTCAAAATTACAACTCGATACTAAAACAAAATATGACTCTATATATATGACTCTGGTAGTGTACCAGGATGTGCAATGATCTAGCATAACATGTATAAAAATGATGAACGGTGGCTGAGCCACAAATACTATGTCAGTTATATGATCATGCAAAGCAATATGACAATGATGATGTTTCTCATAGTAACGTAACGGTGGAAGTTGCATTGCAATAATATCTCAGAATGGCTATGGAAATGCCATGATAGGTAGGTATTGTCAGAGTTTGGGAACCTGCATCCACGGACTTGCTGATGAGTCAAGGTTAGAAGACTCGGGCTCTGGTTCACGACCTAGTCGACTAGAGGTGGACGATGATGAGGGCTCGGAAGGCACACACAAGCACAAAGCACGGCAAGGGCACACAAGCTACCCAGGTTCGGGCCACCATGGTGGTGTAAAACCCTACTCCTGCTTGGTTTTGATTGCCGGGGGGTGACGGTGCACTTGGAGCTACAAGGTGAGGTCCGAAACGAGAATATCCCCCTCTATAATGAATCTCCTCCCTTCTTATAGTGCCTTTGGCCTCTTCCCCAAAATAAGACCAGGAAAGGGCTTCCGCAGGGCGGCAAGTTAGAAGGCGGACAAGGGCGCAAGCTTATCCTGGTCAAAAGGTGGTCTTCGCCTACTAAAGGTGTTGTCTGGATGTTGATGTGGGCTCAACGGTGACATGTGCCTTGGGTGCCGACCTTCCTTGATCTTCATTCACCAAAGTAGAAAGCATTGGGACTTGATTTGGAGGGAGGCAACCACCATTGCTCTCCTAGCACCAAAGTGGAAACAAGTCTCCATCATACCCTGCCATCCTTATCCTAACAGTAGGCCATCATCCATGTGACAGGCGTGAGCTTCACGGCTGGAGCCCCGATGTCGACCTCGTGAGGTGGGCCTCACAAGACAGCCCCGCGAGCCGTCCTCGGGAGGCTGCCGAGGACTTGGTGATACTTGCTCCGTATCGCCTCCCGGCGGGGGAACCTCACAAGGCTGGCTCCTCGCGAGGTGTCTTGCTTCCAGAGGGCCCAAGCTTGGGCCGATCCTCTTGGCAGCGGGGGCCGCCTCCTAGGTCGTGGTACCCTCGTATCTACTGGACCCATAGTAGCTCGCGGGCCTGCAGTGCGTACACTCCACCCACCCTGTAAGAGAGCGAACTAGCGTGGGCTCACCAACTGTCAGGCCCAGGCGACGACGTGTGGCGGCTACGACAGGACGGGACGCCTTCACTCCCCATGATGCCTCGAGAACCACCATCTTGCTGATAAAGCATGTGTGTGCCGCGTGCGGGCGCATCATTCATGTCCTTCTCGTTCTCCACCTCCAATGAGGTTTCTCCCCTTCTTCCCTTCTTCTTCCTTCTGTCACCCGTCTCGCAACTCCATGGCTCCGAAGAGGAAGATCTCCGCCGCTAAGAAAGGTAAGGCACCGAAGGAAGCGTCGTCATCTCCGGAGCCGACGCCGAAGGCAGGCGGGGGCTGAACCCTCGTGTCCGCAGCTGTGGCGAAGGCCCATGCTTGGGGCGGGACGTGCTCCTCCATGGCCACCGCAGAAGGTGGCTCGGGCGCCAGTGGGGGAGCCACTCCCTGCGGCCGAAGCGCGTGAGGCGGGGCGGCTGCTCTTCCGCCACCCCACAGAGGCCCTTGCTGAGGAGATGACACATGAGTTCATTGTGGGGTTGTACCGCCGGTCCCGCAATCATCTCTAGCTCCCTGACTCCTTCGCAAGGGTGATGGAGGATGAAGGATCGCTAGGCCTGTGGCTGCAAGCGGTCGGCCGCCCCAATGGCCCCTTCTGGGCACGGGTGGAGTTCTCCCCTGCCACCCTCATGTACTTGACACGGGGGTGGAAGTTGTTCGCCCATACCCGCGTCCTAGAGCGAGGGCAGGCCCTCCATTTTAGGTACGAAGGGGATGCCATGCTTTTCGTGAAGTTCTACGGATTCTCCGGTGCCTGGATGGAGTGCTACACCGAGAACGAGAGCGGCAGCGACTCTGACTCCACTAGCGAGAGAAAATGATGAAGACTCCCCGAGTGTCAAGAGCAAAGACTCCAACTATGCACAGGCAGCTCTTGAGTCAAGCTTCGGAGGATCATTCTTCACTTGCGCCGCTTCTGATCTGTTCCTGTATAAAAACCAATGTAACCCCTGCTGGGATGCTGAATTGAAGTTCTAGTTAGTAATTTTCATCAATGCTTTTCTTCCCTTCTACACCCTCTGCGAGGCCCGTTTCCCCCTCCCCCTTTTATCGCTCGGGAGGCCTATGCTAAAGAGTGCAAAATGCCTCGAGGAGAAGAACAAGATGGGGAAAAACTGGTGGGTACCATCAAGGCTCAAAGGGTGATTGGGACTTAGCTTTTTGGGCGACTTGTCGCCCTGCCATCTGTCGCTGTCGTGAGGTTCGTTAGTCATAAGGTGCCGCAGTCATGGCCTCCCGAGGGGAGATCCTGAGGTTTTCTGTGCCCTGCATTTAGGAAATCTGTCATGTTTTTGTGAATAGCACAGCTGGCATGAACTCATGGAGTCGCCTGCGGGTGCCAGGCGAGGAGACAAAAACACCAAGGACCTTCAGCGCTCAGAGCTCAGTCACCTGACTCCTTCAGCGCTGTTGGGACTGACTGGAGCGCAGGCACAGTCTCATGCCCCCACTTGCGTGGAATCCAGAGGGGGGTCCAGAGGTTAGTATATGAAACAGAGACATGCGGTACTGCTTAGGAAACGAACTTTACTGATGCATGATGTATCTTCGTTACACAACCAAAAAGATACTTGATTCTGTGTTCGACATAGGTACCTTGAAGATGAGATGTCCAGGAGGCCTCCAAGTACGGAGAGGCGTGCTGCCGTGATGGACACTGGTCGGCTTGACAATGTGACGGTCAGGAGGCCCCTCAAGTAAGTAGTCCACCAACACTGAGCATGGGGCTTCCACGTGGTGGGCGGGAGCTCTCACGTGCCAGAGGTAACATGGGTTGAGAGAGCTCTGGAGCCTGTACAGCTCCATTAAGCTTGTATCTGTGGGGTCACGGATAGAACTTAAAAAGATGTTCGATGTTCCAAGTGTTTGCCACTAGAACACCCTCCTCCATCTCAAGTTGCGCCACGCCGGGCTAGGAGATGTGTGTTACCCTCAAAGGGCCTTCCCACATGGGTGATAGCTTGTGAAGTCCTTCTCTGGAGCGGATTTTGCACAGGACTAGGTTGCCAGCCTCAAGGATGTGGGAGTATATGTTGCGGCTGTGGTAATGCTGCAATGCCAGCTGGTATCTTGCCACATGGAGGGCCGCCTGGCGCCGAGTGCCCTCGAGTAGGAGGAGGTCCTCCTCTCGCAGGGCGTCCTGGCGAGACACGTCAAAGGCCAGGACCCACGGGGATTGGTGCTTGATCTCGGTGAGATGGACCGCCTAAGCCACATAGACGAGGAAGAAAGGAGTCTCGCCGGTGGGCTTGGTTGCCGTGGTACAGATGGACCATAGCATAGGCGGTAGCTCGTCAAGCCAGCCCTTGGCACAAGCCGCGGGCTTCTTGTTGAGGCTCCTTGTCTTGAGGCCCCTCGGGACCTTGGTAATGGCGTGCTCAGCCTGGCCATTGCTCCTTGGGTGTGCTATAGAGCCGTAGCATATCTCCATGCTAATGCTGGCACAGTAGGTCTTGAAGCGGCCACTGGTGAATAGCGTGTCATTGTCCGTGATGATGTGGTGCGGACTCTAAAGTGGCAGACGAGGCCCATGTTGTACTTTACGATGGATCCTGCAAGAATGGTGTGGACGAGCTCGACCTCTGCCCACTTGGTGAATTTGTTAACGACAACGTAGAGGTAGCGGTAGCCGCCCACAAGATGTCCAGCCCCCAGACAGTGAAGGGCCATGAGAGGGGTGTGGTCTGGAGTCCTTGCGCGGTCTGGTGGATCTTCTTGGCGTGGAACTGGTAGGCCTAAAAGGACTTGACGAGCTCGGTGGCGTCCTCAAGGGTGTTGGGCCAGTAGAAACCATTGTGGAAGACCTTGTCCGCCAGCGTGCGTGATGATGAGTGATGGGCACGGTCTCCATCGTGGTTGGCGGTGAGCAACTCGCGCCCTTGCTTCTCCGGGATGCAGCGCAGCACCACTCCGTTGGGGCCGTGGCGTTAGAGGTCATCGTCCCTCAGGTTGTAGAGTACTACCCAGCGATATGTACTCGACCTCAATATCGACCTTTGGCAAGGTACCATCATGTAGGTAGGCCTTGATCTCCATGATCCAGCTCTACGGCTACGTCTCCAATGCCAGTAGCAGGCAAGAACCAGAGGGCTGGCCGCAGTCTGGTGCACCCTTGGGTGGAGGGGGCGGGACCTCCTTAGGGGGCCACGAAGTGCCGGTGGCAGGAAGCATCACCTAAGGCCTCACGAGGCGCTCCTAGAAGATGCCAAGCTTCTAGGACTCACAGCAGGATGCACGCTTCGGGATGTTGTCAGCCTCCTTGTTGTCGGCGCGAGGAATGTGCTAGAGCTCCATTCCCAGGAAGTGCTTCTCGAGCTTGCATACTTCCTCCAGGTATGCGGCCATGTGCTCGTCCTTTCGCCTATATTTTTTTGGAGAAGTTGACGAGGAGCTGCGAGATGCCCTTTGACTAGGATGCGCTTGGCACCGAGGGAGATGGCGGCTATTAGCCCCGCGATCAGGCCCTTGTACTCGGTGATGTTGTTGGAGACCTTGTGGGTGTGCTTGAAGCACAGCCGCACGACATAGTAGAGCTTGTCGCTTGTGGGGGTAGTGAGCATAACGCCAGCCGCCGCACCCTGGTGGGCAAATGCTCCGTTGAAGTGCACAGTCCAGCCATCTGAGGCTGCGACCGGTGGTAGGAAGAAGTCCTCGTGAGGATCCTCCATGCAGGGGTCCGTCCATTCCGCGATGAAGTTTTCCAATGATGCGCCCTTGATCGTCCTAGTGGTGAGGAAGCTCAGCTCGAAGGGCTGCAGCTCAATGTTCCACTCAGTGACGCGGCCGGTGGCATTGGGGCTGTGCAGGGTCTGCTCCAAGGGATATCAGGAGACATACTTCAACGGGTGACCCTGAAAGTAGTGGCGCAACTTCCGAGAGGACATAAGGAGCGAGAGCAGAAGCTTCTGGTGCACAGCGTATCAGTCACACGCATCTCGCAGCACCGTGTTGACAAAGTAGACAAGGTGCTCGACGAGACGCGCAATCGTGGAACCTGCTCCCTGCCGCTCGGAGGTCTCGGGAGGGAGGGCACGAGTGACCTCCCGAGGCTGCCCCGTGGTCCACCGAGGCTGGCACTCCACAGGCACAAGGATGAGGTCTGCAGGCCTGAAGTCGGCCTCAACATGCGCTGTTGCAGAGGCTTTTTCTTGGTGGGAACTCGCTCCTCTCGCTCCACCACCAGGGCCGCGCTGGCCGTCAGTGGATTGGCCACCAGGTACAGGAGCAAAGTCTCACGAGGATGAAGGGAGACCATGACATGAGGTCTTGTTGAGTACCTCTCAAGGTCCTCGAAGGCGGAATCGGCTTCGAGAGTCCACTTGAAGGGGCCTGATCTCTTCATGAGCTTGAAGAACGGCAGGGCACGCTCTCCGGACTTGGAGATGAAACGGCCGAGTGCGGCCATGCTTCATGTGAGGCACTGCATTTCCTTGAGGCCTAGGGAGGGCTGTAGGATTGAAAGTATGTCTATAAGTGGTTGATTAGACTACTTGACCAAATGAAAATCTATTCTTTTCCCAATTTTAGTTGTGGGCAGATTTTAACAATTAGCAAAGTCAAGCAGTCTACCTACACATGCAATTCTAAGAGTATAGCAGCGAAATGTAAAATGTTGCATATGGAAGCAAAGGGAAGGGTTTGGAGAAGGCAAACGCAATGGAGACACGAAGATTTTTGGCGTGGTTCCAATAGGTGGTGCTATCATACGTCCAGTTGATGGAGACTTCAACCCACGAAGGGTAACGGCTGACGAGTCCATGGAGGGCTCCACCCACGAACGCCCACAAAGAAACAACCTTGTCTATCCCACCATGGCCATCGTCCATGAAGGACTTGCCTCACTCAGGTAGATCTTCAGGAAGTAGGCGATCTCCTTGCCCTTACAAACTTATTGGTTGAACTCCACATCATGACAGAGCCTCCCAAGCGACACCTAACTAATCTAGGAGACACCACTCTCCAAAAGTAATAGATGGTGTGTTGATGATGAACTCCTTTCTCTTGTGCTCCAAATGATATTCTCCCCAACACTCATCTCTCTCTCTCTCTATCAGATTTGGCTGTAGTGGAAGAGGGGTTTGAGTAAGAAGCAACTTGGGGAAGGCTAGACATCAAGGTTCAAGTGGTTGGAATGTAATCTCTTGATCTCAACACATTAGTAGGTGGTTCTCTCTCACAAAATGTATGGTGGAAGTGTAGGCACGTTCTGATGGCTTTCCTCCATGAGGAAGAAGGGGTGGAGTGGTATATATAGCCTCCACACAAAATCCAACCATTACACACTTTTGACTCATCTCGGTGGCACCAATTAGGCAACTCGGTGGCCTGATCTATTCAAAAATATGAACTTTAGGAATCTTGGTGGGATCAACTGGAACAACTCAGTGGGACCGATGTGCTAGGGCTTAGGGAAAACATCATCTCGGTGACGCCAATTGCATCAACTCAGTGGGACCGAAGTGAAGCAATAAGAAATAGAGACACTGTCAAGCCAACTCGGTGAGACCGATTGCTTAAACTTGGTGGGACTAAAGTGAATGCAATAGATCACAGGGCGCTGGTGTAACGCCCCGGACACACCCACCGGTGGTCGTTACTCCTGGCGGGATCTAGACTGGCCCCACAGATCAATACTAGTCTTTTCTGCGCACTTTGTCCTTACTCGTGCGCACCCAGGAGGAACTTCCCGGTCGGTCACCCATCCTGAAATTACTCCAAGCTGAGCACGCTTAACTTTGGAGTTCTATCTGAATGGACTTCCGAAAAAGAAGGAATTCCTTATTGATATGAGTAGTCTATCATCCCTATTAAGCCAGGCTATCACATACACCCCCACTCAGAGGAACCACGTCCTCGTCGGGCCACATGAACGTTCCCTCTTTGCACATACATCTGCGCATCCAGTCCGCTACATGTGCCATGTCACGTGCCACGACGGTTCACAAACGTCATGAACAACATGACCACGCACCTGACCGCAAACATCCGTGTAACCGCGAGGGTCGGCTTTAATACCAACTTGTAACGCCCCGGACACACCTGCCGGTGGTCATTACTCCTGGCGGGATCTAGACTGGCCCCACAGATCAATACTAGTCTTTTCTGCACACATTGTCCTCACTCGGGCGCACAGGGGAGCAACTTCCCGGTCGGTCACCCATCCTCAAATTACTCCAAGCTGAGCACGCTTAACTTTGGAGTACTGTCCGAATAGGCTTCCAGAAAAGAAGGAATTCCTTATTGATATGAGTTCTGTCATGCCCAATATGCGACCCTATCCTAAAGGAACTCGACGGTCCCACCAAGGATAGAAGCGCATATTGGAGGTGCTTTCGCAAGGTGGATATCATTACAACGTACCATTACATAATAGTTGGGGATACATACAAGAGGCATACAATGACACATGAATACAACAACATCATACATAAGAGCGACATCCGACTACGGATGAAACACAAACAAAAACTCAAACGACATCCACCCTGCTAGCCTAGGCTGCCGACCCGGAACCTATCCCCTGAACGACGAAGCAGAAGAACTCAAAACAAGTAAACATCGCTGTCACGTCATGATCATCGCAACACCTGTACCTGCAACTGTAGTTGTAGTAATATGTGAGCCACGAGGACTCAACAATCCCATTACCCTGGGTATCAAGACTAGCAAAGCTTAATATGCATGGAAAGGATAAGTGGTGAGGTTGCAGTAGCGGCTAAGCATGATATGGTGGCTAACTTACAAATACAATAATAAGATGAGAAGCTATGCAAACGGTCGCAAACTAGTAATGATCAAGAAGTGATATTGAAACTACTTACGTCCAAACATAACCCAAGCCGTGTTCACTTCCCAGACTCTGCCGAAAAGGGACCATCACGGCTACACACGCGGTTGATCCATTTTAGTTATGTCAAGTGTCAAGTTCTCTACAACCGGATATTAACAAATTCCCATCTACTACATAACCGCGGGCACGGCTCTTAAAAGTTTATACACTGCAGGGGTGTCCCAACTTAGCCCATTAGAAGCTCTCACGATCAACGAAGGATATTCCTTCTCCCGGAAAGACCCGATCAGTCTCAGAATCCCGGTTACAAGACATTTCGACAATGGTAAAACAAGACCAGCAAGACCGCCTGGATGTGCCGAGAAATCCCGATAGGAGCTGCACATATCTCGTTCTCAGGGCACACCGGATGAACACTACGTACAGCAATCGAAGACCCTGGGTGAAGGGGTGGCACCGCAAGTGGCTCTAGGTTGGACCAACACTCGAAGGAGCACTGGCCCAGGGGGGTTAAATAAAGATGACCCTCGGGCTCGCGAAAACCCAAGGGAAAGTTATAGGTTGTTAGGCAAATGTAAAACCAAGGTTGGGCCTTGCTGGAGGAGTTTTATTCAAAGCGAACTGTCAAGGGGTTCCCATAAACCCAACCGCGTAAGGAATGCAAAATCAAGGAACATAACACCGGTATGACGGAAACTAGGGCGGCAAGAGTGGAACAAACACCAGGCATAAGGCCGAGCCTTCCACCCTTTACCAAGTATAAAGGTGCATTAATTAAATAAGACATATTGTGATATCCCAAGATAATCATGTTCCAACATGGAGCAATCTTCAACTTCACCTACAACTAACAACGCTATAAGAGGGGCTGAGCAAAGCAGAAACATAGCCAAACAACGGTTTGCTAGGAAGTGTGAAAAAGGTTAGAGGCTGGCATGGCAATTTGGGAGGCTTGATAAGTGGTAGGAAGCGTCTCATAACGATAGCATCGGGACAACTAGCATAGCAATGATAGTAGTGAGATCCAGGGTAACAGTCATCTTTCTTGAAATCCCGCTAGGTAAAAGAACGAGTCCATGAAGAAGACGATCGGGCATAGACAAACCAAGCGTAGTCGAATGAATCCTCACGATCGCAACAAAACAGGAACTATTGAGAAGAAGCACAACCGGAAAGAAGGAAACAACATAGTAAACAAACAACACATGAAAAAGGCATGATGCACAACCAAGTATTATGTATGACAAGGTTAAATGTTGCTACTCATGGCAAGAGATGATGCATACAAGAACAACACATCAAAGCAAGTTTAAATGAGGCCAGAAACAACATATAACAAATCCGGTAAGTCCTCATATGCAAATTTCGAAATTGCTCCAGATCTGAATAAACCTTATGTTCAAGTTGTTAAACAGCAAGTTAAGATGCACCATGATGATCTACATGAAATTGTAGCCAAGTTACATATAAAGTTCATTTAATTTGAAGCTACGGCCTAGAAGATATGAGCAAAACAAGTTAAACATGGCATTGATGCAAAATACATTCAAACATCAAGCAAACACACTCCAAACATGGATGCAACAAGATAATATGAAACTACATACAATTCTAAGCATGTTTCATATAGAGACTGCTCAAAACGGAGCACCGGTGCAACACATACACTCCTAACAAGTTATAACAACAATCTACCCAAAACATCAACTACGCACTTTGCAATCATCAAAACAACATGCTACATGAATCGTATGAGCATAAATTTGACATGCACTACATGTAAAGATAACATACTTCAAATATCATTAAGGTTCAGGTTCATAGGAATCAAGATTAATCCAAGATGATCAATGCAAAATGCAGCTTTATAACACAGGAGCATATACATGAGCAGAGTTAATATGATGGCAACTTGAGAGCAAGAAAGAGACAAGCTACAGCAAGTAAACATAGCAACCAAGGGCACGAAATCAATGTACACATAACAAAGAGAAAATAACATCCAGACATCATATAAATATGGCTCATGGATTAGTGGGAACCAACATGACAATATTGAATGTTGAAACAGTTTCAGCAAGTGTAAAACAGCAACATTATGATAGCATGTTTGCAAGCATTAAAAAGAGGCATATGACATCCAAAAATAGCGAACATGGCGTGGGAGAAAATCAGTCATAGCATACTTCAAAACATGTAATTGGAGAATCTCCGGAAGAGGCATGGATCACTCAATAACAAGCTCACAACATGGCAAATTGAAGTTAACAGAAAACTGGAAGAGCATGTAGGCATGTTCATGGCAATGAAAACATATTCTATAGGACATATACTAGGCATAAAATGGCATGTCAAGATAGAGAATAACATGGACAACAAAACATGTCAACTAAGCATCTCCAGATTATGCACGGATTAATTGGTAGCATCAAGCAAAATATGGCATCATGATATGACAGATTCAGCATTGATAGAACATTAACAGCGAGTAGCCCACTTCACGAGCTTGATGCACTCACTCCAGGGCATATAAAAATCCACGGATTGCACCAAAGTAAATATGGCATAATTATGCTACTAAAGCATGTAAACATGATGCTCAAAAGACAATCACGCAAAAAGATATAAAAAATGACAAATAGGCAAGTTACAGCAGTTTTCAGCAGTTAACAGCAACATGCACTTTTGCAACAGAATTAAGATATCAAGATTCACCTAACATTAATTCAAAGCACACCAACATGTAGAGCATGAAGATCAGAACATGTGCATCTCAATATCATCATCATAGGGTCAGGAGAGACAAAGTTACACCACTCACAAGATGCATACATGATGTTAACAAACAGCAGATTTCAGCAGTTTATATCATTTAGCAGTTTTGCAATGAAAATTAAGCCATCAATATTAACAGTAGCATGAATTCAAAAGAAACCATCATGAAGAGCATGAAGAGATGAACATTTTGATATATCATATGCACAAATCGAAGCACCGAGCATGGAGATACAAGAAGACAAAGATGCACATATGCTGTTGCAAAAACTGGGAGTTAGCAGAAAAATAGACCTCGCGGAATTGGGACGGAGATATTCCGGGACGGAGGGATTTCGGGACGGGCGGCCGCGTTTGGTTCGGGACTGGGTGGATCTCATCCCACCCGGCTGGATCTAGGGTGGGGCGGAGGCCGCCGGCGGCGAGATTGCCGGAGTTGGCCGGGGTGGCGCCGGTGAGGCCGAGATCGCTGGATCCGGACGGCTCCTGCCGGATCTGGCTGGAGGCGGGGGCCGGCAATGAGGATGAGGCTGGAGGCGAGGCGAGGCGGCCGGGAGTAGCGTGGCTCCGGCGGCCAGCGGCGCGACGCGACACGGAGGCGGGCTGCCGGCGGCGCGACGAGACGTGGAGGCGGGCGGCGCGGCACGGGCGTGTGCCGCAGCGGCGCACGACGAGGTGCGGCAGGACGGCGGTGAGGCGGCGCACATCGGCGGTGGGCGACGCTAGGGCTGCGGAGGCCGACCACTACAAGAAATATATCAACTTGCGACCATCACTATTGGTCACTCAAAAGGTCATTGTTTTTCATTTGTGACCTTTTTGCGACCAAAAACAGAAGGTCAAAAGCTGGTGGTCGGAAACTGAAATTAACGACCATCTTCGGGATAAGGTCGTAGAAGTTTACGAACAAAACAAAAGGTCATTGAACCCATGACCTTTTGTTTTGGTCACTGGTTCTCTGCCCAGGTCACGTCGGATCCGATGTGGCAAGATTGCGACCAATTGAAAAGATCGTTACTTAGAATCAGCCCGGTCCATTTTGGTGCTTTAGATGGGCCGAGCCCATTAATTCAGCCTTTCTTTTTTTTCCTGCCAGTTTTTGGTCGGCTTCATGGGCCAAGCCCAACATTGCAGCCTTTTTTATTGTTGGGTCGTGGCCTTTTTGTCTGAACAATTTCCTTTTCGTTTTATATTAAATGGTCCACTAGTCAAATGGGTCCCAGGGGTCCCTTTGATCATGTTCTGGTAAGTGGGTCCCATCTATCAGGCTCATATTCTTCATATTTCAATCAGTATTTAAATTGGCAAACAAAAGCTCACATAATGCTTCAAATAAGAGCAACCAAATCACGTAATACAATGGCAACAACAGTAACAAGCTCTATCTGTGCCAATACATATGACCATGTGTAATACAAGCTCTACAAGTGTAACGAGCTCTACAAGTTCTACAAGTGTGATACAGTACTGCTTTACAAGCTCTACAAGTGTAACAAGCTCTACAAGTGTGATACAGTACTACTTTACAAGAAAATGACAACATGATGGACTCGCCGGACTACCACAGTCAGATGAACAGCAAGCCAGACTAGCTGGACGACCATAGTCAAGGCTGGGAACAAACAAAACGGCAACATGGCTTCCTCTGTCACCCTGTTACATGAATGAGAGAAGAATTAGAAAAATTGGGGCAAATATATTATGAACAGACTAGTCAAGAAAATGACATTTATAGTTGTACCATTGCAAACCAAGAGATACCGAAATAGTGGAAGAGCGACAACAAGTAAATCGGAACGGAGGGAGTACTAGATTAGTCGGTAGGCTAATTTAATTGAGTGCAGCAACTAGTTACCAAAACAGAGGCATGCTACGGTAATTGGTGGTTGTTGTTGTTGTTTTAGCACCAGTGGCATACTCAAAATCTAACAAGTATTAGTACTCTAATGTGCTAGTGCTAGTATTAAAAAAGGATGAATTTGACTAGAGCAAGGAAACGAAAACAAGGACAGAAACTCTTTACTGCAAATTAACCACCACATGCATAGCATAGCTAGCTAATGACCCAAAGGAAAAAAACTAATGAAGCAGCAAGGCCATGACCACCACCAGATGCATAGCTACTCTACCTAATGGGCCATCAACAGAAAGCAAGCCGTTTAACTAGCTAACAAACATCAACCATTATAAAAATTATGAAAGCAGCAGCCCGTGCAGGGAGATTAGCAGCACGTGAGTGAGCAGAGGGAGAGGGAGGTGCTACCTACTGGGAGCGGTGCGTGGTCGTGGCCGGGCTGGACTCATCGAGCTCAGGCAGGGCAACTTGGTTGCATTGGAAGAAGAGGAGCAGACCCCTTGTTGCCGAATAGGGCCGGTGCCTAGGTGCGTCCCTCCTCCTCAAGCAGGATAAGGCCATGTTCCCGACCAGAACTGGCGTCCTCCTGCTGTCGTCGCCGTCCATGCCATGGGCGGTCTGCAGAAAAGGAAGAGAAGTAGAGAAGGTTAGTTTGCAAAGCTACAAGCTACAGTGTGTGGCAAAGATATTCAATCTATTCAGCAAAAACAACACAAAAATATATGAAAGTCTGCAAAACAACATAGCATCATTCACAAGCAAAGAATAGTATGCAAACAGCAAGTAGTACCATAATTCTCATCAGCCATACATTGAATTCATTAAAGGTTGTAAATTCATTGAATTCATTAAAGGCTGCAGATAAAAATAGGTAAATTTCTTTCTTCTCTTTGATTTACGCTAGCGGTGATGTAGCAGGGAAGAAGGCAGGGAGCAATCACATATGCATGTATGCATGAAGCAGAACATGAAAAGAGCAACATCTAATTAACTGGATTGCCTTGCAGGTGACGCACAAGATGAAGAGCACTTGGACATAAGCGATGGACGACGCAAACTGGCAGATCACAGAATAAATAAAGGAGGAGAATGATGTACAATGCTGCCCCAGAAGCAATACATCAGGAAAAGAAAATAAGGAGCCTAAGAATACCCTTCAGAATATATTATCATATTGGAAGAATACCCTTCAGAACATATCAGAAATCAGACGAATAAATCACAAGGAAAATAGGCAATAAAAACGAGCATAGGCTGCAGAACGCTATCATATTGGAAGAACACCCTTCAGAACATATTGCACAAGCTGTTCGCAACCAAAACAATTGTCACGGGATTGTAACTTACTAGTAGATCAACAAGAAAAAACTAATGATGATAACTCTGCTCTACTGTCTGCTGTAGCAAACATGCACTTAATTCCTTAGAGGTAAATGCATACACCAGTGTTGTCTGCTGTAGCAAACATGCACTTAATTCCTTAGAGCTAAATGCATACACCAGTGCAAATGTTACTCACATGTTACTGCTGGATTCTACTTACAAATATAAAGAGACATGGCACTACAGATGTGTACCAGAGACGTCTAGCCTAGCATCAAAGTTGAATTCATGGTAGATGTACTAGAAAAAACTAACTGACCAGAGGCTTAACATATATCATAGACGGCATTCTATAGCATTTTATAGATCAACTCCCAACCACATCCTTTACAGTCATGTACATCACCAAACTACCGATGTTAAAATTATAGATCCTCGCGCACAAAGGGAAAACAGAGACATCACAGCCAGGATCTAGGGGTGCTCACCGATGCGGCGCCTCTACTTGCGGGCAGGCTGGTTGAACCACGTCTTGACATAGTTCTGTCAGTGCTTCTTCAAGTGGCCGTTGGGGATGATGTTGTTGTGCTTCAGCATCTCGCCCTCCTCTCCTCCTCCTTACCTGCACAACACGGACAAACCAATCCACCTTTCTATGAGCAATTTCGGCCTGTACTAGTATACTACCAAAAAAGCATGGCACAAAATCTTGTTTGTTTGCCGCCAGCAAGGGGCAGTTAGTTGGCCCTATGCAATTCAAGCATCTACACCTGACTACTAGTTGGCTGGACCTGCAGTTAGCCAGCCATCAACTAACAATTTTTTTAGAAGAACTAACAATTTTTGCAGGTAAAAAGCAAAGAGCTTGTGCATAATTACAAGGGTTATGGCCTCTTTCCCTGTTCAAAAGAAAAGGGCATAAAGGGGGTGTAACGCCCCGGATACAACTTTCCATATTCGTAACTCCAACTCTTGCCTTTTCCAGAGATGTGATATTTTATTTTCCTTCGTGGTTGGGTTTTTGTCTTTTGTTTTGCATTTTATTCTTGTCTTGCATTTCATCATCGCATCATTCACATTGCATCGGCACTCCGTTGTCGTCATGTTTTAAAACTTGCATCCGTTCGTAGTTGTCGTGTCCCCCTTGTCTTCGATGTCCGTTCCGAGACCAACCAGGTTTTTCGAGTCCCTCTTGTCTGGCCGCTTAAGCCCTTTGCTCAGTGCTCAACCCCCCCGCGCGCGTCCGAAACTTCTCCCGGACCTGACCCGGGTTGTCATGACCAATGGGTCCGGATCATCCCCTAACGTCTACAAAACATCTCCGGTTTCTTATTTGGGCCACCTAACCTACTTATTTCGACCGCCCGATTACGATCGAATGGACCGAATAGCCCTAACCAAAAATCCTCTTGCTATATAAATCAGTCCAAACCCTAGACTAGGCAGTCCCATCAATCATTTCCTTCCCTGCCGCCGCCACCCTCTTCCTCGGGATTTCCCGATCCAATCCATCCATTCCACGCAGCCGATCTGACCATGCCCCTTGTTTTCAGCACCGGGCCAGCCCCTTCCTCCCCTCGATCCACCCTTCCGCGTCCTCTCCATCCCGCGCAGGGGCTCCGCTCCCGAGCTCACGCCCGAACCCCGTCGTCCTCGTCCATCACGCCGCCGGCGACCAAGCCGCTGGAGCGCTGCCAGCCCTTCCGCCGCCGTCAAGGGCCACCAGTGAGCACTTCCTGAAGCCCCCGCCTCCTCATCGACACAAGGAAACGAACTCCTCCCGAGGCCAGCCACCGAACCAGCAGCTGCTTCAGGCCGTCGTCCCAGTCATCCTCGACCTCCTGCGCCCGTCCTCAAGCCCCTGCAGGAGCTCCGCCTCCTCTTGCGAGCGCCCAGGCCCGTGCTCCTCCTTCCCTTTCTTCCTCTCCCGTCTCTCTCTTCTCTCATCTCACATCTCTCTCTGCTCTCTCTTTTCTTTGCGCACAGGAGCAACCCGCCGCCATGGACACCCGACCTCACTGCCGTCCTGGATCTCGTCCGGCCGTCCCCGCCGCCAAGGCCCTAGCCGGGGAGCACCCCGCCGCCGCTGACTCTGCCTTACCTGAACCGGGGATCCTCTTTCTACCTCGCTGCCGCGCCAAGTCCCTGCCACCGCGCCTCTGCTTCCCCTGCTCGTCCCGCAAGCGCAGCCGCTCGCCCAGTCCAGTCGCGCGTTGACTGCGCCAGGCCCAGCGCCTCCTAACCTCGCGGCTGGGCCGCACCCAGCCAGCCTCCCGCACCACCGAACCGGGCCGAAGCCCATGGGTGAGGACACGCCCAGCCCCTCTTCTATGCACTGCTGGGCCAGCCAAATTCAGCCCGCCTATGTTTTTTTTTCGTGCCCTGTGATTTTATCTAATTATCCAGAGTTGGCAGAATTGCAGAAAAACCCTCTAAACTCATGCATATAATAACTCATCAACCGTGCATCACATGTAAAAACTTTATATATCAAAAATGCTTAGTTTTTCGTTGAGTTTCATATTTTGCCACTTTCATCCATGTTTAACATGTTTAACATGTTGTTTGATTAATTTTGCTCTATTGCCATGTTAAAATGATTTAATTCATAACTAATTAATCGTAACTCCGAATTTAATAAACTTTATATGTAAATGGGGTGGGAAAATGCCTAGTTTAACATGGTGGACTTTATTTTCCTGTTTAACAACCTTAAAATATGTTTTAGGGCAGAACAGTAGCTAATTCAAAATATGCACATGGGGATTTTTCCGGAATTGTTGTTCATTGTTTCCGGCCTCATTTAAACTTGTCTAGATAGGTGGTTTTGTTGTGCTTCACCCCTTGCCATGTTAATCAACATTTAATATTGTTGGGTACATAAATGAGATCGAACTAAATAACTTGTCGTGGTGTTTCATCAATATGCACCGTTGCATATTGAGCTCCACTTAATTTGTAGGATTGCTTGTGCACTTTGCCATGCCATGCTTCATTAAACCGGACATGCATCATACTTGTTTGTGCATCATGCCATGTTTATGCTTGTGCATTTACCATGTTGTTTGTTTCTTTCCGGTGTTGCTTCTTAGTTCCGGTAATGTTGCGATTGTGAGGATTCGTTCGACTACTCCCGTTCGTCTTCTTCATGGACTCGTTCTTCTTCCTAGCGGGATTTCATGCAAGATGACCGCTACCCTGGATCTCACTACTATCATTGCTATGCTAGTTGCTTCGTTCTATCGCTATGCTGCGCTTCCTTTCACTTGTTCCTTAAGCCTCCCAAATTGCCATGAACCTCTAACCTTTGACACCCTTCCTAGCAAACCATTGTTTGGCTATGTTACCGCTTTTGCTCAGCCCCTCTTATAGCGTTGCTAGCTGCAGGTGAAGTTGAAGATTGCTCCATGGTGGACAGGGTTTATGTTGGGATATCACAATATCTCTTATATTATTAATGCATCTATATACTTGGTAAAGGGTGGAAGGCTCGGCCTTATGCCTGGTGTTTTGTTCCACTTTTGCCGCCCTAGTTTCCGTCATACCGGTGTTATGTTCCTGGATTTTGCGTTCCTAACGCGGTCGGGTGATTTATGGGACCCCCCTGACAGTTCGCTTTGAATAAAACTCCTCCAGCAAGGCCCAACATTGGTTTTACCATTTGCCTCACCACCACCTACTTTTCCCTTGGGAGTAATTAACCCAAGGGTCATCTTTATTTTAGCCCCCTCCGGGCCAATGCTTGTCTAAGTGTTGGTCCAAACCAGAGCCACTTGCGGTGCCGCCCCTAGGCAACTTGGGGTATCGTCGGTTGCCGTACGTAGTGTTCATCCGGTCGTGGCCTGAGACGAGATACGCGCGGCTACTATCAGGATGTCGGCACGCCGAGAGGTCTTGCTGGTCTTGTTTTACCATTGTCGAAATGTCTTGTAAACCGGGATTCCGAGACTGATCGGGTCTTCCTGGGAGAAGGTCTATTCCTTCGTTGATCGCGAGAGCTTGTCATGGGCTAAGTTGGGACACCCCTGCAGGGTATAAACTTTCGAGAGCCCTGCCCGCGGTTATGTGGCAGATGGGAATTTGTTAATGTCCGCTTGTAGATAACTTGACAACAGATCTGAATTAAAATGCATCAACCGAGTGTGTAGCCGTCATGGTCTCTTCTCGGCGGAGTCCGGGAAGTGAACACGGTCTTTGGGTTATGTTTGACGTAAGTAGGTGTTCAGGATCAACTCTTGATCGTTGCTAGTTGACGACCGTTCCTTTGTTTCTCTTCTCGCTCTCATTTGCGTATGTTAGCCACCATATATGCTTAGCCGCTGCTGCAACCTCACCACTTTCCCCCTTCCTTTCCCATTAAGCTTTGCTAGTCTTGATACCCATGGTAATGGGATTGCTGAGTCCTCGTGGCTCACCAGATACTTCCAAAACCAGTTTGCAGGTGCCTATGTTACCGAGCAGGTGACGCAACCAAGCTCAAGGAGGAGCTAGATGAAGATCTTGCCCTTTGTGTTGTTTCGTTCTAGTTGATCAGTAGTGGAGCCTAGTTGGGGTCGATCGGGGACCTTTGTCGCATTTTGGGTTCTTCTTTTATTTTGGTTCCGTAGTCGGACCTTGATTGTATCTGGATGATGTAATGCTTTATTCATGTATTTGTGTGAAGTGGCGATTGTAAGCCAACTATGTATCTCTTTCCCTTATGTATTACATGGGTTGTGTGAAGATTACCTCACTTGCGACATTGCCTTCAATGCGGTTATGCCTTTAAGTCGTGCTTCGACACGTGGGAGATATAGCCTCATCGAGGGCGTTACAGGGGGAGAAGACCAGGCCCAAGAGAAGGAGGCAAAAGCATGGGCATGGTTTAAAGCACTCATTTATTTGGGCTTATCAAAATTGGGACAAAAGCAATGCAGTTACTAGATCAATCACCTTAGAAAAAATGCACTCCTAGTACATGGCTACTGTATTTTCTCTCCTAGGAAAAACATCACTCATTAGAATGAAAATATGTGCTACTTAGTAGTAGTATTTTGAACTATGAAATGAGATACAGTAGCAGTAGTAGTGTATGGAGTAGTATATACCTGCTACTGCTATCCTTGCTCGAACAATCAGGCTCTACCTTTTATCTCCCATGTAAGGCTAACATCAGAACTTAGCATTGATAAGCAGTGGTGGTCTGTCCACCTGATAATGTAGCAGAACATTGTGATTAGATGGTCACCCTTTGAAAAGAAAATTAGTTTGCAAGATTCATACAACAAAATAAACATGGCCTTGATACAAGCAAATGAAAGATGTGCTAATCTTCTGAGTGCTGCAAAAATAAATTTGCTAAAATTTTGAGCATACTTGACTAGATGAAAATGTCAATAACGAATTTCTTGAATGTTGCAATCATCGGCTCCATATGGAAACAACATAAACACATAGGTGAGTAGGTGGAAACAACAGGAACATACAGGCAGACCTATCCTATGAATAAAAATTTTGTTGGCGCCAAACAGTGGTAGGTAACATTGATATAGGCTATATCATTTGTTATATACATGCATGCTACAGAAACTAGAACAATCATTAAAAGTTTAGAACGCATTAACAGACATAGTAGAAGAAGCCAAGATTAAATCTCTGAATTTTTAGTAATGTCAAAGTTACCCTAATCATTATATGTTCAAATATCAGACCCACAATAAATTACAGTTTTTCTTTCCCACCATATTAGACCCGCGCTCTGAACCTTTTAGTAACATCACTCATTAGTGTATGGATTGTTCGAGCAACGATAGCCCCGCATGACCTCTCATGCCTTTATCCCGTCCGCCACCGCCGCCACCAGCATCACCTCCCGAGAAGGAATAGAAACAGAGCCCAGTTCAGCAGCAGGAAAATCGACTGGCTAAGCTAGAAGAAGGAAGTTTGTTCTATTGCGGAGGAGCGCGGTGACGACCGGGCGGGTGGAGTCGTCATGCTCGACAAGGAGCACCCAGAGTGAGCGGTGTGGCAGGATCTCGTCCCAGAGGATTGCCCCGCACGCCGCCCCTCCGGCCCCCGCCGCCGCGGTCGCCGGCTCCCCGGCATCAGCGTCGGGGGACTTCTCGTCATCGTCGTCCGTTGGGAGAGGGGAGGGGAACGGATGAAATTATCTATAGCCCTACGTGTCGATGACAGCGACGTGGATCTGGGTGCTCGAACGACCTCCTGGGTCGGCCTTCCCTCCCTTCCTTCTGTTCCCTCCTTTCCCTTTGGAGGGGAAGAGAAGGTGGGGGCGGCGGCGACGTGAGGGAGATGGGGGCAGTTGGTGGCGGCGACAGTGTGAATGGCATGGGGGGGTGGAAGGCGGGAGTGATGATTCTGGCCGGATGCGAGGGAGGATTGGAGGGGAGGGAAGGGGAGGGTGCAGACGGTGGCGAGGGGAGAGGTGGGTGGCAGAGGCGAGGGAAGAGGTGGGCGACGGAAGGAAGGGGAGGACGGGGCGGCGGCGGATTGATCTGGATCGGGGAGAGGAGTGGGGGCGAGGAGGGATCTGGATCGGCTATGGTTCACGCGCGTGTGAGAGAGAGGCTACATTGGGTTGGATCGACGGATGGATTGTTGTATGGATGGACGGATGTTTGCCACATCATCGATCCATGCAACAACGGATTCCACCAATCAGAATTCAGCCTATGTTTCTCTTATAGTTTTTATCCTTTTATTTACGGCAAACATTCAACATATTAACCATTTATAGGACGTTAAAATGAAATAATATTGTGCACATGTGTGTATCTTGTGATGACAAACAATGTTGATCTGGGGAGTTTTCATTTTCATTGCACAAAAGAGCCATTTTCTATTTTTTGAGTGTCCGAAATGTTTTTTTTTGTGAAGGACCTGCCATAGATCTATTGCAAAATTGGACCAAATCATTTTTCTAAAATATTAGTCAATGTTTAATGCACAATAGACCAAATGGTTGGGTGTCAAAAGTTGTGATCCACCTCTCGTGAAAAAGACAAATTTCCGCCAATTCAATTGAACTACAGCTGCCGCATAGTTTGCTCTTTATTTTTTTCAAAAATTATTTCTGGGTACATAAGTATGTATTTAATCACAGAAACACTAGAAGATTTCCACGATTCAACAACTAGCTAAGAACGGTCGAGCCCGCCGTTTTGACCGCATTTTGAAATGGGCATAAAAAATTCAAAAAAAATCAAAAAATTGGTAAACCTTTGCATTGTGTCATCATATGTGACCAAGTTAGTAGGAAAAATAATAAACTTGTAATACGGCAATTATTTTGAAAAAGTGTTCTCAGAAATGAGCTATCATGCGTGAAGATTCATGGCTTTCAAGCCAAATGATCAATCTTATGGCCACATTCTTAGCATAGTTTGTTCAAATGATCTCATATTGTGCACAATGGTGTATATTGGAATTCCAAACAATGTTGCCTAAGGGAGTTTTCGTTTTCTTTGCATGGAAAATTCATTTTTCATTTTTCGAGTGCCCGAAAACAGGTTTTTTTTGTGAAGGACCTACCAAATATTTGTTGTGAAATTTTACCAAATCAACTTTCTAAAATACTAGGACATATTCAGTGCACAATTGACCAAATGGTTGGAAGTAAAAAGTTTTGATCCACCTCTCATGAAAAAGACAAATTTCCGCCTATTCAGTTGGAAGCGGGTCAAATTTGAACTGCGGCTGCATCATAGGTTTTCTCTTTATTTTTTCAAAAAATATTTCTAGGTACATAAGTATCTATTCAATCAAAGAAACACTAGAAGGTTTCCAATATTCAACAACTAGCTAAGAACTGTCAAGCCCGCCGTTTCGACCGCATTTTGAAACGGGCATAAAAAAATTAAAAAAATAAAAAAATAGGAAAACCTTCGCGTTGTGTCATCATATGTGACCAAGTTACCGGGAAAAATAATAAACTTGTAATACAGGAATTATTTTAAAAAGTGTTCTCAGAAATGAGCTATCATGCGTGAAGATTCATGGCTTTCAAGCCAAATGATCAATCTTATGGCCACATTCATGGCATAGTTTGTTCAAATGATCTCATATTGTGCACAATGGTGCATCTTGGAATTCCAAACAATGTTGGCTAAGGGAGTTTTCATTTTCTTTGCACGGAAAATTCATTTTCCATTTTTCGAGTGCCCGAAAAGAGGTTTTTTTGTGAAGGACCTACCATATATTTGTTGCAAAACTGTACCAAATAAATTTTCTAAAATACTAGGACATATTTAATGCACAATTGGCCAAATGGTTGGGTGTAAAAAGTTTTGATCCACCTCTCATGAAAAAGACAAATTTCCGTTGATTTAGTTGGAAGCGGGTCAAATATGAACTGCAGCTACCTCATAGTTTGCTCTTTATTTTTTTTCAAAAATCATTACTAGGTACATAAGTATCTATTTAATCAGAGAAACACTAAAAGATTTCCAAGATTCAACAACTTGCTAAGAACGGTCAAGCCCGCCGTTTCGACCGCATTTTAAAACGGGCATAAAAAATTCAAAAAAAAACAAAGAATTGGAAAACCTTCACATTGTGTCATCATATGTGACCAAGTTACCAGAAAAAATAATAAACTTGTAATACGGCTATTATTTTAAAAAGTGTTCTCAGAAATGAGCTATCATACGTGAAGATTCATGGCTTTCAAGCCAAATGATCAATCTTATGGCCACATTCATGGCATAGTTTGTTCAAATGATCTCATATTGTGCACAATGGTGCACATTGGAATTCCAAACAATGTTGCCTAAGGGACTTCTCATTTTCTTTGCACGGAAAATTCATTTTCCATTTTTCGAGTGCCCGAAAAGAGGTTTTTTGTGAAGGACCTACCATATATTTGATGTGAAATTGGACCAAATCAATTGTCTAAAATACTAGGACATATTTAATGCACAATTGACAAAATGGTTGGGTGTCAAAAGTTTCGTTCCACCTCTCCTGAAAGACAAATTTCCGCCGATTCAGTTGGAAGCAGATCAAATTTGAACTGCAGCTGCCTCATAGTTTGCTATTTATTTTTTCCAGAAATCATTTCTAGTTACATAAGTACCTATTTAATCAGAAATACATGGTCTGGTGGCGATACATCGAGGTTTGGACGGTGGCCGAGGGCACCAACTCTAGAGCGCGTAAACTAGCATACACGCCGCGTGGTCACCGTGTGACCGTGGCATTGCCATGTGTTCTAGGCAGCCTAGGCATGTCTAGTGGGTTGGGCACTCCTCAGGTAGGTGCTAGAAAGAAAATTACAACACAATATTCTCACGAGGAGACTGATCTATGCTCAAACATGAATTAGCAGCCAAGTGTTTGATTAGTGGTACGGGAAATGCACCTGGCTCATGGGCGTGAGTTTTGGCTGAGGATGATCAGTTACTAAAAAGACTATCTTCACAAATTTTCAGCTCAAAAGGAGGAGCCTAGGTGGTACTTACTTTGCAAAGTACCACACTGGACATAAATACGAATGTTGAAGCTGGGCTCAAAATAATGAATGGATTGAGCTGGCATTTGGTGGAGGATGGTTTTTTGGGCATAGGAAAGCACTGTAGAAAATGGATGCTATTTGGACATGCCAAAGTGGTACTTCCTTCACAATGCTCTTTTGTAGACAGAAACTTCGGAAAATTAGTGAGAGAAATTGGCTAAATGAAATGAGCTCAAATTTGGTGTAGGTAAGTTACATAGGCATACACAATATGTGGAAAAAATTCAACTCATTAGGATATTCATAGCTAGCACTTCTTTCACAAAGGTTCTAGGTGGACAAAAACATTGGAAATTTGCCAAGGAAGATTTACTGGGCAAATGGAGCTGAATTTTGTCATGAGGCAATGATTTGGATAGGAAATAGTGCCCAGAAATTTCGAGAGCAACCAAGAATATATAAATAGCACTTCCTTCACAATACTCTTCTTTGGACAGAAACTTCGGAAAATTAGTGAGAGAAATTGGCTAAATGAACTGAGCTCAAATTTGGTGTAGGTAAGTTACATAGGCATATAGAATATGTGGCAAAAATTCATCTCATTAGGATATGCATAGCTAGTACTTCTTTCACAAAGGTTCTAGGTGGACAAAAACTTTGGAAATTTACCGAGGAAGATTTATTGGGCAAATGGTTTGAATTTTGTCATGAGACAATGATTTGGATAGGAAATAGTGCCCAAAAATTTTGAGGGCAATCAAGAATATATAAGTAGCACTTCCTTCACAAAGTGTTGTTCCGAATAGAATAGGAAAATGAATATTGTTGAATTATTTTTGAACTAGGCAAGGAAGGTTTTATACATATTTGACGAAGATATGACCCAAAGAATTTTTGAGTTTTTTTTGGGAATTTTGGGAATGACAGAAATATAGGTTGCTTCACAACCTAGGGCAAAAATTTACACATGGACATGACACATAGGCAAAACTGATGAGGTGACGCCTGCTCATAGCAACCGACCACAATTTACAAGGTTATGACCATCTTTATTGGTCGTGATCATCTAGAAATAAGGTAGCGCACCAGAGGTATCTGCTTTATGACGATTTCATGTAAGGAAATTACGACTTTTCTGACCAAAATGGTCGTTATAGTTCCGGGTTTGGAGCCCCCGGAATAGCTTTTGACCAATTGGTCTGAAATGGTCATAGATCTATGACCAATTGTTCCAGGGTCACTGACAGAAGGTTACTAGTTGACCTATTTCTTGTAGTGGACGGGTGGGCGAGGAGTAGTCAGGCTCAGCGCGAGTGCGGCTGCAGGCGTGGGGCACGGCGACCCAGGCCGGGAGGGCCACGGCTGGGCCTGGCGGGCCCGCGCGGTGGAGGCGCAGTGGAGATGGCGGCGGGGACACGTGGGATGCCCCGATTGAGCGAGGAGCAGCGGCGGACATGTCCGACGGCGGGGTAGATTTGTCCGGTGGCGCGAGGAGGGAGAAGGCTAGGGTTTCGTCCGCGAAAAATGGAGGGGAAGGACCTATTTATAGATAGAAGGAGCTAGGAGAGTCCAAATGAGGTGCGGTTTTCGCCCACACGATTGTGATCCAACGACGGGGAGCATGGAGGGGGTTTATATGGGCTAGCGAACATTTTTGGAGGGGTGCTGGGCTACAAAGAGAGAGAGGCTTTAGCGGTGACCCGGTTAACCTCTGGGGCATCAAACGACCTCCAAATGGAACGAAATTTAACAGGCGGTCTACCGGTGATATATCAAGACCACTGGTCAACTCTCAGCCAATTAGGAGAACGTTTTTCTCCCGCTCATGAAACAACGTCTGAGAGGGGCGACGGGTGCATGTGGGAGTGTCAGATGATGAAACGGACAACGGAGAAAGAGACCGGATGCAAGTGTTGAAAAACATGATGATGCAGTGCACATGATGACATGTCAAGATGCAACACGCATGCAAATGACATGGCAATAACATCAAATGACTGGAAGACACCTGGCGCATCGGATTCATGGCATTACAACTCTCCTCCACTAATAAGAGATCTCTTCCTGAGATCTTAGGAACAAGATGGAAGAGAAAGAGGAAGAGGTGAAGTAAGAACGCAAGAGAGAAGATGAAAAAAGTTGAGAGCACTCGGGTAGAAAAGAGGAATGACGAGTATGACGAGAATCAAAAGCTCAATGAATAGGATAGACTCTGAAACTACTCATGTTAGAATAAGATAGGAAAGGAATAAGAACATAAGAATTTGGGCAGCACTCCGACTGAAAATGGAAGGAATGGAGACATGAACTTCACAAGATGGGATGACACTTGACGAGATGCACAACACAATGCCTCCGGAAGAATTGAAAGAAAGGAATGAAAAGAACAGATGAAAGAACAAAAACTTTCACCACGAATGAATACGATAGCATCCCTAAAGGAAGGGTAGAACGGAGTTGTTGAGGTATTCAACAACAAAAGAATAAGCTTGTTGTGGACTTATCAAAAATATCTCGAAACTTGAGGTGAAATTATACCACAACCAAGCTTCTGGATAGCTGAGAAGGACGAAGAAAAGAAAAACTCCACTTCAGAAGAAAACAGAGAATTATTTGCACTTCGAGACGCGAGAAGAAAAGTGAGGGAGTCCTGGACTAGGGGGTGTCCGGACAGCCGGACTATCATCGTCCGCCGGACTCCAAGACTACGAAGATACAAGATTGAAGACTCCGTCCCGTGTCCGGATGGGACTTTCCTTGGCGTGGAAGGCAAGCTTGGCAATATGGATATGTAGATCTCCTACCATTGTAACCGACTCTGTGTAACCCTAGCCTCCTCCGGTGTCTATATAAACCGGAGGGCTTTAGTCCGTAGGACACAACATACATTACAACAATCATACCATAGGCTAGCTTTAGGGTTTAGCCTCCTCGATCTCGTGGTAGATCCACTCTTGTACTACCAATATCATCAATATTAATCAAGCAGGACGTCGGGTTTTACCTCCATCGAGAGGGCCCGAACCTGGGTAAAACATCGTGTCCCTCGTCTCCTGTTACCATCCGCCTAGACGCATAGTTCGGGACCCCCTACCCGAGATCCGCCGGTTTTGACACCGACATTGGTGCTTTCATTGAGAGTTCCTCTATGTCGTCACCGATAGGAAGGATGCCTCCACCCGTCTTCAAAGACGGTGTTTTCACCGAAGGGGCCTTGGCGCCGGCCAAACTATCCGGCTAGGTGGTTTTCTTGTGAACGCCTGTCCGGCCGCCGCTTCGACAATGACTTCTCAAGTCGTCAGAAGCAACCTTCGCGTCAGCTCGAAAGCTGCCGAACAGTTGGATCCAATAGAGCTCTCGTCTGTTAACGAGCTCTTGGATCGCATCGCCGCCCTGGGAGTCGCTACCGACTACAATCAGATTGGGCTTAAAACCGATCTGAGAGAGATTAACTCTCCCCAGGCCACCCACCACATCGCCGTGGTAGAGGAGCAATACGACAACTCTTCGCCTATATTGAAAACTAATTACGTCCGGATTCCCGAACCCTCCATGCCGGATTTCCGCGGAGGGACGGACTTCGATCGAGCATTGGACTTAAAACCATGCATTGCTCGGGACTCGCTGGGTCGGGTCCAGCAACCCAAGCTTCCGAATTCGGAAACTCCTCGGCCTCTAAGCCCCAAGATGGGCAGGGATCCGGATTTTAGTCCACCCGCCCGCCCAGACATATGCGATCTATCTCTAATACGGCAAGAGCCCGCTGAAACAGTACATCACTACTGGGCCAGATTCCTCCTGGTTATGGACAGGATAAAGGACTGCCGAGAGGAAAACGCAATCTCAATCTTCTGCAATAATTGCACGGACAAGGGAATATTGAACGCCATCGATCGTCGTAAAATTACACGCTTCACCGATCTGGCGTCCATAGTATGAAAGTATTGTGCGATGGAGAGTTTTCGGAAAACCGAAAAGCAATTTTGGGATAATCCGGCCTCGACCCCAGTCCGCAACAAAAGGGTGCCTCACACTCAGGCCCCAGATGCAAAAACGAAAAAGCAAAAACCCAATAAAGGGTACGGAACCGTACTGGAGGGATGGCTCAATGGACCCTGTAAGCTTCATAGTACAGAGGGAGCTGTCCCAACATATAGCCTTTGAGCATGTTGGATATTACGGCAGGTGGCCAAAAGTGGTGAGGAGCTTCTAGCCCCGGGAATCCACTCCAACAATACGGTACGGTATCGACAGTCTTCGAGACCTTCGCATCAAACAATATGCGAAAACGAACAATCCGCAGGCTCGGCGAAGTCTACCCAGTAGCAACAGCAAATCCATGGAGCGACACAGCTATTACCTTCAACGCCAACGACGAGCCTAAGTTCCGAACAGCCAGAGCACCAGCCACACTGGTGCTTAGTCCCATAGTGGACGGCTTTCGACTGACTAAAGTCCTCATGGATGGCGGCAGCGGATTAAACCTCATTTACGAGGAAACTCTGAGAAAAATGGAAATCGATTGGAGCCGTATTGAGCGAAGCAGCACAACCTTCAGAGGAATAATCCCTAGCCGGGAAGCGCGCTGCATCGGAAAAATCACACTCGATGTGGTGTTCGGCTCGGCGGACAATTACAGATCCGAAGAAGTCACGTTCCAAGTGGCCCCATTCAACAGCGGATACCACGCTATATTAGGACGAGAGGCATTCACAATTTTTCAAGCAGTACCCCATTACGGGTACATGAAGCTCAAAATGCCTGGGCCCGGTGGAATAATCACTCTCGCTAGTGATCCGGACATAGCACTCCGCGCCGAGAACAAGACAGCCGCACTAGCCCTGGAGGCACTATCCGAAGCCTTAGCAGCAGAAGAACTCAGCGCGCTGCGCTCTATGGTGAATAGGGATGATGTGATACTCGATAAAAGATCCAAGTCCACCTCTTTCAAACCAGCAGATGAAATAATAAAATTCCAGGTCCATCCGACGGACCCAACAAAGACGGCCTCCATCGGGGCACAATTGAGCCCCGAAGTAGATGCCGCACTGCGCGAATTCCTTCGGGAAAATTGGGACATCTTCGCCTAGCATCCTTCGGATATGCCCGGAATCCCACGCAGGTTGGCAGAACACAGCCTAAACATCCTAAAAGGGTTTAAGCGAGTCAAACAGGCTCTTCGACGATTTTCCGAACCCAAAAGACAAGCAATGGGAGAAGAGCTAGCCAAGCTATTGGAAGACGGATTCATCAGAGATATCAAACATCCGGATTGGCTAGCAAATCTGGTAATGGTACCAAAGAAGGACAAATCCTGGCGCCTTTGTGTCGATTTTAAAGACCTCAATAAGGCTTTCCCAAAGGATCCCTTCCCTCTCCACCGCATCGACCAAATTATCGATGCTACTGCAGGGCACGATTCATTGTGCTTCCTCGACACATACTCTGGCTACAATCAAATCAAGATGGCAGAAGCAGACCAAGCCGCAACGGCATTCATCACTCCTTACAGACCATTCTGCTTCAACACGATGCCCTTCGGACTTAAAAACGCCAGGGCAACATATCAGCGCATGATTCAAACATGCCTGGCTACCCAGATCGGCAAAACAGTCGAGGCATACGTAGACGACGTAGTCATCAAAACAAAACACGTCGAAACTCTAGTAGACGATTTGAGGCTCACGTTCGACAACCTCAGAGCATACGACATCAAGATGAACCCGGAAAAATGTGTTTTCGGCGTACCAGCCGGAAAGCTGCTGGGCTTCATTGTATCCGGTAGAGGAATCGAAGCAAACCCAGCTAAAATCCGAGCTCTGTCATAGTTGGACATTCCAAAAGACCTCAAACAAATACAAAAATTAATAGGATGCATGGCAGCTCTAAGCCGCTTTATCTCCTGTCTAGGAGAAAAGGCGTTGCCCCTCTATCGCCTCCTCAGGCGCACCGAACACTTCGAGTGGACGGATGCTGCCACTGCCGGACTCGAAGAAATAAAGGCCATATTGGCAACAAATCCGGTCCTGGCTGCGCCCAATCTGGGCGAACCAATGTTGTTATACATCGCAGCAACGCATCAAGTTGTAAGCGCGGTACTCGTCGTCGAACGAGAGACAGAAGGGCACAAATTCCCTCTTCAAAAACCAGTGTATTATGTATCCACTGTGTTAACCCCCTGCAAATCCCGTTACCCGCACTATCAGAAGATAGCATATGCGGTGTTCATGGCGTCCCGGAAGTTCCGACACTACTTTCAAGAGTGTTCGATAACAGTGGCCTCTGAAGTACCACTCAATGACATTATAAATAACCGCGACGCAATGGGCAAGATTGCAAAATGGGCCATTGAGCTCTTACCATTCGACATAACTTACAAACCTCGGCGAGCTATAAATTCACATGTTTTAGCTGACTTTGTCGCCGAATGGACCGAAGCCGAACTCCCTAAAGAGTACGGTGCATACTCCAATTTGACTATGCATTTCGACGGCTCTAAAATGTTGGCCAGACTGGGGGCTGGCATCGTACTGACGTCCCCAACCGGAGACAAAGTCCAGTATGTACTTCAAATAATGTACACAGACTCCAACAACGCAGCTGAATACGAGGCCCTGTTACATGGTCTCCGGATGGCAGTCTCCATGGGCATTCAAAGCCTAGAGGTGCGCGGGGACTCAAACCTTGCAATATCCCAAATAAACGGAGACTTTGACGCCAAGGATCCAAAAATGGCTGCATATCGCAACGCTGTCCTAAAAATGTCAGCTCGGTTTGAAGGACCCGAATTCCATCACATAGCCCGAGATAATAACTAAGCGGCCGACGTACTGGCACGCATCGGTGCGAAACGTGATGCTGTCCCTCCAAATATCTCCTGGAACGGCTCTTCAAGCCATCCGTACTATGAGAAGAGGAGCCCTGAAGTGACAAACCGGAAAAAACCGCGCCAATCGGTGATTCAGCCGATGACATAACAACTTCAGCCCACGTCATAACGGCAGTAATCGCCCCATGGACAGAACCATTCCTAGCCTACTTGCTTAGGCAGGAACTTCCCGAAGACCAAAATGAGGCCCGCTGCATAGTCCGGCGATCGAAAGCCTACAAGGTCCATGAGGGAGAACTTTATAAGAAAAGTACAACCGGAGTCCTTCAAAGGTGTATCTCCGAAGACGAAGGGCGAAACCTCCTGGCTGAAATTCATGCCGGACTAGGCGGACACCATGCAGCAGCCCGGGCCCTTGTAGTAAAGGCATTCCATACAGGATTTTATTGGCCGACGGCCTGGGCAGATGCCCAACACTTAGTCTAGAAATGCGTTGGTTGTCAGCTCTTCGCTAATCAGAGCCACATGCCGCCCACCACCCTCAAAACTATACCCATTACCTGGCCGTTCGCGGTCTGGGGGCTTGATATGGTTGGACCCCTTAAAGGGGGAACCCACAAGCAAAGATACCTATTGGTCATGGTGGATAAATTCACCAAATGGATAGAGGCCAAACCGGTCAAAACGGCAGAGTCCGGACCAGTGATAGACTTCATATCCGGGGTAGTACACCGCTACGGAGTCCCCCACAGCATCATCACCGACAACGGCACGAACTTCATAGCCGATGAGGTTAAGTCATGGTGCAAAAATATGGGCATCAAGCTTGACTACGCTTCTGTCTATCACCCTCAAACCAACGGTCAAGTGGAACGAGCAAATGGTCTAATAATGAGCGGCATTAAACCCAGACTAGTGCGGTCACTTACTAAATCTGACACGCATTGGGTCGAGGAGCTTGACTCCGTACTCTGGGGGCTGCGGACAACGCCTAACCGCACTACCGGATTCACACCATTCTTTATGGTCTATGGCGCAGAGGTAGTCTTGCCCTGCGACATTATTCATGACTCACCTCGAGTGCGCATGTACGAAGAAAGAGAGGCCGAGCAGGATCGGCAGGACAGCTTGGACACATTGGAGGAAGAACGTGATGTCGCCAATGCTCGTTCCGCATTCTATTAGCAGCAGGCCCGAAGATATCAAAGCAGAGAAGTACGGGCCAAGACTTACAACGTCGGTGAACTAGTTCTACGACTGCCGGACAAGAAAAAGGACAAGCTCAAGCCCAAATGGGAGGGCCCCTTCATTATCGATCAAGTCCTGACCGGCGGGGCATACCATCTACAAAATGCGTCGGATAACCAACTCGAGCCGAACCCATGGAACGTAGCCCGCCTCCGAAGATTCTATGCCTAGCGCCGGACTAAGAGTTCGTCCCCTTCCTCCATCCAATTTTTTACACTTCGGCTGTCTTTTGTTTCTCTCTTCATAACCTTTTTTACTAAAAAGCCCCTAAGGGCCTACTTTCGCATTGTTCACATACATTTGATGTGCCATCCGCACTCATCATACCTGGGGGCTTCTTTTACAGAAGCTCAAATTATAAGGGTTTTATGCCCAGCACATGTGTCAAGCTTCCACATGTACCTTTTGCTCACCATTATATGCATCGATATGACTTCAGTTTTGGCCAAGCTGGGTTGCCTGGCTCCTGTGCTTACCCCTACGTTCCCGATTATTCGGCTAGGAGGTAAAGGGAGCACCTCTGCGATTGTTACTGCCAGGTCAGCCGGATGTGTACCTCAGACTGGGTGAAGCCGAAAGCTAGCGTTCTTAAGGGAATATTCAGTCGGTGACGTAAAAGACGACTTTTTACCTACTCATTTATTCGCCCCCAGATGTTTTTCCTGCTTTTTTCGCAGTCCGTACATGCACTTTAGGGCATGCCTCCCAGGGAAAGGAACCCTTAACGGAACTATTCTCTCTGGAAGATGTTTCTTACTAACCATGTAATATAACATAACTAGTTGGGCACTTGTCTGATAAAGCACTAATGACCCCTATGCCTGGTCTCCATGCATAGCCCGGTTGTTTTTAACCAAAAAGGTATTCGGACATACTCCGGACTCTAGGGTCCCGAGGTTGAAGCGAAAAGGTCGGCAAAGACAAACGATCTACAATCCGGCTAGAAGGCATTTCATATGTCACTTTAAAGGAAAACATACATCGTCAAAATTACTGATTGTATTCCTCCTCAATCCCATCTAACAAGCTGTCTAACTTACAGTCCCGTTGGGAAAATTTAGCAGCCAACTCTACTTGGCTGCACACTAAACTCACAGGGATCTCCTTCCCATCGGGCCCCACCGGTCCAACTTCGGCCATGTGGTTGGGATCCGCCTTCTTGTAACGCATCTTCACCATGGCCCAAGCCTCCCTGGCACCTTGACGGCAAGCCGAAATCTTCCACAAATGGAAGCGCTGCGGCACTCCCTGAAGCTTCTCCGCAAGCTCCCCAAGGCCCTCGGGTAGGGAGAGGGCTGGCCATAAAGCCTGGACGACGCCGCTCATTGCCTGCCGAACTCGTTCGAGCAGTTGCAACAGCTCGAGAAGTTGATCATCCGTTGATATGGGCATCTCCTCCGCAGGGCGACCTGTGAGTATACCTACAAGACATACTACGTCAATTTACTTCCTCGCCGAACTCTTCTTTTACAAAGAGTCCGCTCAAGCACTTACTATAAATGCCGCGACGAAGCCGTTGATTCTCCTTAATGGAGCTGGACAGCCCGCCTTGAGCGCCTTTCAGCTCTTCTCCGAGCTTGGCGTTGGCATCTTGGAGCTGGTTCCTTTCTTGCTGCACCCTATTCAGCACTCTCTCGCCGGCCTTTAGCTGGCGTAGTAATTCTTGCATGTCCGGATCTTGTCCGGCGGCACCTGCAATGTCACTATTAGACTTGCGCGCACGCCGCACAGCGCTTATATTTATTAATAAAAATGTTTTACCAGGAGGGGTCTCTGCGTCTCCTCCTACGGCAGCAAGTGTGGCCTCAAGTTGGACCTTGCATTCTTGCAGCTCCTGAGACAGCTGGGCATTCTTCTCGGTAAGAGCCTATGTTTCAAATGATCCTTAAATCAGTTAACATAACTACTTTAAGTCTCGGGGGCTACTGGTATATATAACCATTAAAATTCCCTTACCCGTATGTCTTTCACATACTGCTCCGTGGCTCTGGTAAAACCATCTTGAGCGGCACGGAGGTGCGCGTCCCCTGCGTTAAAGGCGTCCAATGCCTCAGGGGAGAAGCACGCTTCTCGAAATACTGTCCGGCGGCGCCTATGGTTCATGGCGCTCTCCACCTCAGACTTGGTGGCGGACAGTCTGTCGGTGTCCTCCGTTGGAGAAGGATCCGGCCCGCGTCTTGCGCTTGCCTCCCCCTCCAGGCCGGGCGCTGGAGCCTGGCCGGTGTGGGTTGGATCGGCAACTTCCACGCCCGCAGTCCGGCGAGTGCTTTTTCTCCTATAAAGATCATGAGCACTCAGACGCTTCCTAGGAACGTTGCTCTGAAAATTTAAATACGAATTATACCTTTGCGGTGACGTTTCAGTCCGCACCGCGCTCCTTTTCCGCCTGCTGGTCCGGACTGACCTCTGTTGGTCAGCCGCCGCGGGCTCGGCTTCCCGCCATGAAGGCGCTTCCTGGAAAATGCCATCGTTCGCGAACGTAGAAATGGGCAAGGAAGATATAATGGTGTCCGGGCCTTGGTCATAGTCACCTGGGAAGCCGGATACAGTCCGAGGTAGTCCGCCGTAATGGCAACCAAAGCATTATCCATGCTGAGCTGGTGAAATACCCCGTCGATCAGCTCCACCTTAATGTTCGGATCCTCTTCGGAGGCCGGATCCAGGGATCTTTCTGGATCCTCGGGTTGCGGAGCAGGACTTACCATGTCCTTCACAGTCCGGCGTAGATCCTGCGTCGAAGACATAATGTAAGAAGCCTAAACTTCGAAAGCATGGGTTGAGCCCTTAAAAGTGTTCGCTTACCCATCCTCTAGGGTTGTTCATGGAAAACCCATTCAAAGGGTTCGTCCGAAGGAAGTCCTCCTTCTCCCCCTTGTACAGGTTGGACAGGATCTCCACCAGATCCTCGGTCGAATCCGGCCCTTCGCGGACATGACGGGTGGCATCGTCTTCCCCGTTGAAATCCCACATTGGGTGGCCTCTATATTGCAATGGATGTACCCCCCGCATGATGCATGTCGCCATGACTCCAATCATGGTCAACCCGGAATGGGCCAGTAATCTTATTCGGCCCATCAAGTAATGGACGCTCCTGTCTTCCTCCAATCGGGGGCTCCGTGGGTGCCAGCTGAGGCGCTTCTTCAGAGGAGCAGCACTAAACTCCGGGAGGCCAATCCGGACTGGGTCCGGCAGCGGAGCGTCTCCTATGTAAAACCACTCTGAAGGCCAGTCTTTGGACGCCTTCTTGGGAGTACCGGATGGGTATCCGGTCCCGGCGATGCGCCATATTTCGGCGCCGCCCACTTGATATATGGACCCCTCGTAAGAACGGGGTACGAGGCAGAACAGCCTCTTCCACAATGCAAAATGGGGCTCAATGCCCAGGAATAGCTCGCAAAGAGCTACGTATCCCGCGATATGCAAGACAGAGGCGGGTGTGAGGTGGTGGAGCTGGAGTCCGTAGAACTCCAGGAGCCCGCGGAGGAACGGATGTATTGGGAATCCGAGTCTCCTTATCAGATAAGGGACGAAGCATACCCGCTCCCCCTTATTGGGGCTTGGGGTAGCCTCCGCTTGCCTCCCACCTTGATAAGTAACCAGCCCGGCTCGAACCGGGACCATGAAGGCCGGAGGGAGATATCCCCCCGCTTGGAGCTTCACTAGCTCGTTGTGCGGAACAGAGCACCTCCTCCAATCCCCTGGTGGTGGGCTGGGAGCGCGAGAAAAGGAGCCACGTCGACGGTCCATGATGGAATGGATTTTTAGGTCAAAGGCGCTCCGATGAAGTATTCGCGGGAGGAAGATGGTGTGGTTTGGATCTGGATTCTTGCCTCTTTTGTAGGCGGACGACTCGCACGACTAGGGGGTGAAACGTAAAAGACACCCTGGCTTTTCGCATTCGTGCGACGCGTGGAAAAAGGCTATTATTGGACGTAGAAGCCGAGGAACACAGTATTTATGATGAAGCCGGACACTATTCGGCAGGTACATGGAACTTGAAGGGAGAACCCGCCTTGCAACGCCGAAGACTATGTACGCGCTGGACTTATCGTCATTGAAGCCTGGTTCGGGGGCTACTGAGGGAGTCCTGGACTAGGGGGTGTCCGGACAGCCGGACTATCATCGTCCGCCGGACTCCAAGACTACGAAGATACAAGATTGAAGACTCTGTCCCGTGTCCGGATGGGACTTTCCTTGGCGTGGAAGGCAAGCTTGGCAATACGGATATGTAGATCTCCTACCATTGTAACCGACTCTGTGTAACCCTAGCCTCCTCCGGTGTCTATATAAACCGGAGGGCTTTAGTCCGTAGGACACAACATACATTACAACAATCATACCATAGGCTAGCTTTAGGGTTTAGCCTCCTCGATCTCGTGGTAGATCCACTCTTGTACTACCCATATCATCAATATTAATCAAGCAGGACATAGGGTTTTACCTACATCGAGAGGGCCCAAACCTGGGTAAAACATCGTGTCCCTCGTCTCCTGTTACCATCCGCCTAGACGCACAGTTCGGGACCCCCTACCCGAGATCCGCCGGTTTTGACACCGGCAAAAAGATACTTGAACTCCTCCAACAAAATCTTGATGAACTCTAGAAGAATGGATTAAATCATGAAGAACCACCATGAAGAACTCCGGTGATAAAAGGATGATGAGATAGAATGAAGGATGAAAGAATAAGATTAAGCCTTGCGGTGATTTAGATGGAGCTTCCGACGAAATGGCCGAGGAAATTTGAACTCCAGAAAAGAAAAGATGAAAACGCTTCGAACCGTGAAATTATTCATCATGAACAAACTCCGAAGGAAGGGATTAATCACTTCGAGGAAATAAGAGTAAGATTTATTTTATGCTTTTCCTTCATCAAATTAAATTGATGACAAGCAATGGATTTTTGCATATTACTTATTCTTGTTGGAAAAGGATTGAGGGGAATATGGCGCAACCTTGAGTAAGGTCTTCAATGAACCACCGGTAGGATGGAAAGAACGAATGAATTAATATGATAACAAAAGAAAAGGAATCTGAAGGAACCACTATAAGAATTCGAAAATGACTGATGAAAGATAATGAATCACCGGGAAGAATTAGAAGAACAAATATGCTTGAGGGGATTTAGATGCAAAAGAACAAAGAGATCGTGAGCTAATTAAAGAATAATTGAACAAAGCGCCGGGACAATTGGATAAAGGTATCTGAAATGTGAGGACGAAGAATTCTTCTGGAACAATAGCCTCTGGTGAAAAGAAACGGAAAAACAACTCCTGACATACTCCGGATGGGTAAGAAAAGAATATCTGACAAATGGAATAATTCGAGAGGATAACACGAAGCTAGAGCCACGAATCTTCGATAGAACGGGCAAGATTTAGAGGAAAACTCTTCTTCGATATTCAAATGATGACGAGAAATACCACCAAAATTGTGTAGATACTCCGGGAGAATGGGAAGTGAAGAGGTTGAGCCAACAATGAAATGATTTGAAAACAATCTTGGAAAGGCATCTGACTGATGAAATTCATTCTTACATCAAACCCCGAAAAGAATTAGGAATTGCTCCGGAATAATTAGAAGAGTCAGGTAAGATCCTGGGAAAAGACCTGTGGGTTAGGGCCCACTAGAAGAAAACACCATTGAAAAAGGATTGTTAAAGAGATAGATGATGCACCAGAACAATTGAAAGACTTGAACGAGGTGATAACCTCGAATTAATTGGAACACAACTGAATCTCCTCAGATGTCTTCAACACTCCGGAACAACTAAATGGCAAGAGGCGAACGGGCAGGGGGAACACTTGATCCAAGGAAAAGAATATGATCAACCCAAAAAATTTGAATTGAATCCACCAGAAAGAAAACAACACGAATCAATGATCAACTTGACGAGAATTCACCGGTTGAAATGATTGAGGAAAGACTGAAGAAGCTCCATACGAATGAAATTGATGCTCGAAAGAGACTCGGGCTCTGGGAAGAAGAGGGTGGGAGGGCGGTAAAACCAAGGCAACTTGGAAGGGAGAACCGACGAATAGCTTGAAGAGAAGATACCGGTTGAAATAATTGAGGAAAGAATCCCAGGGCTTCGTATGAGTAGGATTGATACTCGATTACGGACTCCGGCTCCCAGAAGAAAAAAGGGTGGGCGGGTGGGAAAAGAAGACAAGTGAGGACAGGGAAACAACTTCATTGAGAGAGAACTGAGGATTGAACTTGCAAAAACAAAGAGGGTCGAATCATCTTGATGAGAAAATGCACCGGATGAAAAGAGCTGAGAACCAACGATCGGAAAACCAACTGCATGATCCTAAAGAAAAATTTGAAGGGGAAGAGGAGTAAGTGAAAATATCTACGTCAGGGTTCCTCACCAGAGCGACGAAGGGGCTGAGGAGTAAAAAGAATTCCTACTCTCCGATATAACTAGACTCTGAAAACAGTTTTGTTCTAGAGTTGACAACGGCCAAACTACGAACAATCAAGGGGGCTCCTATGGTCGGTAGAGGCTCTGATACCAACTTGTCATGCCCAATATGCGACCCTATCCTAAAGGAACTCGACGGTCCCACCAAGGATAGAAGCGCATATTGGAGACGCTTTTGCAAGCTGGAAATCATTACAACGTACCATTACATAATAGTTGGGGATACATACAAGAGGCATACAATGCCACATGAATACAACAACATCATACATAAGAGCAACATTTGACTACAGATGAAACACAAACAGAAACTCAAACGACATCCACCCTGCTAGCCCAGGCTGCCAACCCGGAACCTATCCCCTGAACGACGAAGTAGAAGAAGAACTCAAAACAAGTAAACATCGCTTTCACGTCATGATCATCGCATCACCTGTACCTGCAACTGTTGTTGTAGTAGTCTGTGAGCCACGAGGACTCAGCAATCCTATTACCATGGGTATCAAGACAAGAAAATCTTAATAGGTATGGAAAGGATAAGTGGTGAGGTTGCAGCAGTGACTAAGCATGATATGGTGGCTAACTTACGAATACAATAATAACATGACAAGCTACGCAAATGGTCGCAAACTAGTAATGATCAAGAAGTGATCCTGAAACTACTTATGTCCAAACATAACCCAAGCCATGTTCACTTCCCGGACTCCGCCAAAAAGAGACCATCACGGCTACACACGCGGTTGATGCATTTTAGTTAAGTCAAGTGTCAAATTCTCTACAACCGGATATTAACAAATTCCCATCTGCCACATAACCACGGGCACGGCTCTCAAAAGTTTATACCCTGCAGGGGTGTCCCAACTTAGCCCATCACAAGCTCTCATGATCAACGAAGGATATACCTTCTCCCGGAAAGACCCGATCAGTCTCGAAATCCCAGTTACAAGACATTTCGACAATGGAAAAACAAGACCAGCAAGACCGCTCAGATGTGCTGACAAATCCCAATAGGAGTTGCACATATCTCGTTCTCAGGGCACACCGGATGACCAGTACATACAGGAACCGAAGACCCCGGGTGAAGGGGTGGCACCGCAAGTGGCTCTAGGTTGGACCAACACTCAGAGGAGCACTGGCCTGGGGGGTTAAATAAAGATAACCCTCGGGCTCGTGAAAACCCAAGGGAAAGTTATAGGTTGTTAGGCAAATGTAAAACCAAGGTTGGGCCTTGCTGGAGGAGTTTTATTCAAAGCAAACTGTCAAGGGGTTCCCATAAACCCAACCGCGTGAGGAATGCAAAATCAAGGAACATAACACCGGTATGACATAAACTGGGGCGGCAAGAGTGGAACAAAACACCAGGCATAAGGCCGAGCCTTCCACCCTTTACCAAGTATATAGGTGCATTAATTAAATAAGAGATATTGTGATATCCCAAGATAATCATGTTCCAACATGGAGCAATCTTCAACTTCACCTGCAATTAACAGTGCTATAAGAGGGGTTGAGCAAAGCGGTAACATATCCAAACAAAGGTTTTCTAGAAAGTGTGAATAAAGTTAGAGGCTGACACGGCAATTTGGGAGGCTTGATAAACAAGTGGTAGGAAGTGCGACATAGCGATAACATCGAGAAAACTAGCATAGCAATGATCGTAGTGAGATCCAGGGTAACGGTCATCTTTCCTGAAATCCCACTAGGTAGAAGATCGAGTCCAAAAAGAAGACGAATGGGCATAGACGAACCAAGTGTAGTCGAACGAATCCTCACGATCGCAACGAAACAGGAACTATCGAGAAGAAGCACAACCGGAAAGAAGGAAACAACATAGTAAACAAACTACACATGAACAAGGCATGATGCACAACCAAGTATGATGCATGACAAGGTTAAATTTTGCTACTCATGGAAAGAGATGATGCATACAAGAACAACACATCAAAGCAAGTTTAAATGAGGCCAGAAACAACATATAACAGATCCGGTAAGTCCTCATATGCAAATTTCAAAATTGGTTCAGATCTGAATAAACCTTATGTTCAAGTTGTTAAACAACAAGTTAAGTTGGACCATGATGATCTACTTGAAATTCTACTCAGGTTACATATAAAGTTCATTTAGTTCGGAGCTAGGGCCTAGAAGATACGAGCAAAACAAGTTAAACATGGCATTGATGCAAAATACATTCAAACATAAATAAAACACACTCCAAACATGGATGCAACGAGATAATATGAAACTACATGCAATTCTAAGCAAGTTTCATATAGAGCATGCTCCAAACGGAGCAACGGTGCAACACATACACTAAAACAAGATATAACAACAATCTGCTCAAAACAGCAACTAGGCACTTTGCAATCATCAAAACAACATGCTACAGGAATCATATGAGCATAAACTTGACATGCAATTCAAGTAAAGATAACATACTTCAAATATCATTAAGGTTCAGGTTCATAGGAATCAAGATTAATCCAAGATGGTCAATGCAAAATGCAACTTTATAACACAGGAGCATATACATGAGCCGAGTTAATATGATGGCAACTTGAGAGCAAGAAAGAGACAAGCTACAACAAGTAAACATAGCAACCAAGGGCACGGAATAAATTACACATAACAAATAGCAATTAACATCAAGAAATCATATAAATATGGCTCATGGATTAGTGGGAGCCAACATGACCAAATTGAATGTTGAAACAGTTTCAGCAAGTATAAAACAGTAACATTATGATAGCATGTTTGCAAGCATTAAATAGAGGCATATGACATCCAAAATTAGCAAACATGGCATCTGAGGAAGTTTCTCATAGCATACTTCAAAACATGTAACTGAAGCATCTCAAGAAGAGGCATAGATCACTCAATAACAAGCTCCCAACATGGCATAATGAAGTTAACAGAAACCTGGAACAGCATGCAGGCATGTTCATGACAATGAAAAGATATGCAACATGACATATATGAGGCATCAAAAGGCATGGAAAGATAGATCATAACAAGGAAAACAAAACATGTCACTTAAGAATCTCCAGACTATGCATGGATTAATTGGTAGTATCAAGCAAACATGGCATCATGATATGACAGATTCAGCATTGACAGAATATTAACAGCGACTAGCCCACTTCACGAGCTTGACGCACTCACTATAGGGCATATAAAAATCCATGGATTGCACCATAGTAAATAAGGCATAATTATGCTACTAATACATGTATACATGATGCTAAAAATAAAATCACGCAAAAAGATACAAAAATTGACAAATAGGCAAGTTACAGCAGTTTTCAGCAGTTAACAGCAACATGCACTTCTCAACAAGGATTAAGATAATAAGATGCACCCTAACATGAATTCAAAGCACAGAAACATGTAGAGCATGAAGAGAACAACATGTTCATATCAAGATCATCGTCATAGGATCAACAGAGACAAAGTTACACCACTCACAAGATGCATACATGATGTTAACATACAGCAGATTTCAGCAGTCTATATCATTTTGCAGTTTTGCAATGAAGATTAAGACATCAATATTAACAGAAGCACGAATACAAAAGCAACCGTCATGAAGAGAATGAAGAGACGAAAACTTTGATATATCATATACGCAAATCAGAGCACCGAGCATGGAGATACAAGCAGACAAAGATGCACATGTGCTGTTGCAAAAAGTGGGACTTAGCAGAAAAACAGACCTGGCGGAATCGGGACAGAGATATTCCTGGACAGAGGGATCCGGGGACGGGCGACCGCGTTTGGTTCGGGACCGGGTGGATCTCATCCCACCCGACCGGATCTGGGGCGGGGCGGAGACCGGCGGCGGCGAGGTCACCGGAGTTGGCCGGGGAGGTGCCGGGGAGGCCGAGATCGCCGGATCCGGGCGGCTCCTGCCCGGATCTGGCCGGAGGTGGGGGCCGGCGATGAGATGAGGCCGGAGGCGAGGCGAGGTGGCTGGGAGCAGCGCGGCTCCGGCGGCCAGCGGCGCGACGCGACGTGGAGGCGGGCGGCACGACGCGGGCGTGGGCAGCGGCGGTGCGGGCTGGCGGCGAGCGCGGGTGGCGCTGCGGAGGCGGGGTGGCGAGCGGCGGCGCACGGTGAGGTGCGGCAGGATGGCGGCGAGGCGGCGCACGTCGGCGGTGGGCGGCACTAGGGTGGCGAAGGCCAACGGGCGGGCGAGGAGCAGTCGGGCCCGGCGCGGCGAGGCTGCGGCTGCGGGCGCAGGGTGGGTCGACCAGGGCCAGGAGGGCCGCGGCTGGGCCCGGTAGGCCTGCGTGGTGGATACGGCGGCAGGGACACGTGGCACTCCCCTATTAGGCGAGGAGCGGCGGCGGACATGTCCGGCGGTCGGTAGATTTGTCCGCTGGCACGAGGAGGGAGAAGGCTAGTGTTTCGTCCATGAAAAGGAGGGGGAGGACCTATTTATAGATAGAGGGAGCTAGGAGAGTCCAAATGAGGTGCGGTTTTCACCCACACGATCGTGATCCAACAAAGGAGAGCATGGAGGGGGTTTATATGGGCTAGCGGGCTGTTTTGGAGGAGTGCTGGGCTGCAAAGAGAGAGTGGCTTTAGTGGTTACCCGGTTAACCATTGGGGCATCAAACAACCTCCAAATGGAACGAAATTTGACAAGCAGTCTACCGGTGATATACCAAGACCACTCATCAACTCTCGGCCCATTCCGAGAATGTTTTTCTCCCGCTCATGAAACAATGTTTGAGAGGGGCGATGGGTGCATGTGGTAGTGTCGGATGACGAAACGGACAGCGGAGAAAGAGACCGGATGCATGTTTAGGAAAACATGATGATGCAATGCACATGATGACATGTCAAGATGCAACACGCAAGCAAATGACATGGCAAAAATGATGAATGACTGGAAGACACCTGGCGCATCAGATTCGGGGTGTTACAGCTGGCACGGACATCTCGGTGGGACCGAGATCCGTATCGATGTGACTGAACTGTTAGGGTTTCTGGCAGTGGGTATGTCAAATGAACACGTTGGCTCCGGGTAGAAAGAATCGGTGAAGACAAGTTTGGAATTCGGGTTTGGACATATTTAGACGAAGAAAGTGGTCAAGGGTTTTGGAGCAATATCAATAAGCACTTGAGCAAGTATACCATTAAGCAACACCACATCCCCTTTTAATAGTATTGGCTTTCCTATGGACTCAATGTGATCTTGGATCACTTAAATAGAAATAAAGAGTCTTGGAATTTTGCCAATGTTTGTCCTTCGCATTTTGAGGGGTCCACATCTCTATTCCATGCCAGGCCAATCATTGAACATCCTAAAATATTTATCTTGAATGGATATTAGTTCAATGAGCTATAGGTTGTTATGAATTACCAAAACCACCCAGGGATTAGTCGCACTTTGAATCTCCCCTTTTTTGGCAATTGATGACAACATATAGATCAAAGCTTCGACAAATGATTAAATAAATGAAATACATCATTGCTTTGAGAAGTATGTGATAAGCAAGAGCCCCCCTAAATTTGTGCATTATTAAAAAAATTGTGTTTGAATGCAAATGCACGATCAATTAGGATCATGGGTCACTCTTCCATGTCACATACATCTTGGTGGAGCGCTCAAAATGATATGAATGAAATAACATACACGCATCACTAAAGACATAAGTGAATGATCATACACAAGTAATTGTAGGGATAAGCATTAAGCACACAATAAGAAAAGTATGATCAATGACACAACCAAGTGTAGTATCTCACGAGCATTAAACGATCAAGTAGCACGGATCAAACAAGCATATATAGTAGAAAAAACTCAATAAAACCAAAGAGCAAAAGCAAGACTCTCTCTCTCTCTAAGCCTAATGATATATATAATTTCTCCCCCTTTGGCAAAAAGTACCAAAAAGTTCGAAAAGGTATAGAGCTATGCGTCTCTCTAGGCACGATCCTCTAGATCTCATGAAGGGGTCTTTTGGCTTGTGGCTCCGGCATGCATAGATGGTGTTGAGAGAACTGCCTCTGCAAATTCCTCTGAAGATGTCTGCTAGACCAGTGGAGTAGACACTGGAGGTGGCACTGGAGCAGTAGCGGCAGGTGCAGAGTGAGTAGGCCTCGTGTCGGCAACTTGCACATCTGAAGATCTGGGTGCCCTGGGTACAGTCTGTAACCTCTAAGTGGTAGGTCTCTCATCTCCATTGTCCTCAGCAGCAATCCTGCTTGCCTCTCCATCTGCCTGTAGCTTCTCCACAACTACCTGAACCTCGGTGATCTTTGATACGTCTCCAACGTATCTATAATTTTTTTAGTGTTCCATGCTATTATATTATCTGTTTTGGATGTTTTATATGCATTAATATGCTATTTTATATTATTTTTGGGACAAACCTATTACCTAGAGCCCAGTGTCAGTTTCTGTTTTCCTTGTTTTTGAGTTTTACATAAAAGGAATATAAAAACGGAGTCCAAACGAGCTGAATTTACGATGAATGTTTATGGACCAAAAGAGACCCCCGAAGCGCCGGAGATGGGCCAGAAGAGTCCCGAGGTGGACACAAGCCAGGGGCGCGTCCACCCCCAAGAGTGCACCCCTAGGGCTTGTGGGCCCCTCGGGCACGTCCCCCCTGACTTGTTTCTAACGCCAAAAATTCTTATAAATATGGAAACCTCCGAAAAGAACCCTAGATCGGAAGTTCCGCCGCCACAAGCTTCTGTAGCCACAAAAAAACAATTAGGAGCCTGTTCCAGCACCCTGCCGGAGGGGGAAACCATCACCGAACGCCATCTTCATCATCCCGGTGGTCTCCATGACGAGGAGGCAGTAGTTCACCCTCGGGGCTGAGGGTATGTACCAGTAGCTATGTGTTTGATCTCTCTCTCTCTCTCTCTCACTCTCTCGTGTTCTTGATTTGGCACGATCATGATGTACCGCGAGATTTGTTATTATAGTTGGATCATATGGTGTTTCTCCTCCTCTGCCTTCTTGTGATGAATTGAGTCTTGCTCTTTGAGGTTTCGTTATGTTGGATTGAGTATTGGATTTGAGAACACTTGATGTATGTCTTATGATGGGATATATGTGGTGACAATGGGATGTTCTATTGATTCACTTGATGTATGTTTTGGCACTCAACTCGTGGATTCTCGAGGCGACATTGGGGTAATCTATGCATAGGAGTTGATGCACGTTTTCGTCCTACGTTCTCCGATAGAAACTTTGGAGTGATACTTCATTGCGTGTTGAGGGATTGTTATATGATCCAGTTATGTTATCATTGTTGAGAGAATTTGCATAGTGAAAGTATGAACCCCAGGCCTTGTTTTCAAGCATTCTGATACCGTTTCTTCTCACTTTTACTACTAGTTACCATGTTGTTTTTGTACTTTCAGATAACAAAAACCTATATCTACAATCCATATTGAACTTTTATCACCATCTCTTCGCTAAACTAGTGCACCTATACAATTTACCATTGTATTGGGTGTGTTGGGGACACGAGAGACTATTTGTTATTTGGTTGAAGGGCTGTTTGAGAGGGACCATCTTCATCCTACACCTCCCACGGATTGATAAACCTTAGGTCATCCACTTGAGGGAAATTTGCTACTATCCTACAAAACTCTGCGCTTGGAGGCCCAACACGAGTATACAAGAACGTTGCGTAGTAGACATCAACCTCTTATGGAGCCATTGCCGAGGAGGTTAGTGCTTGAAGGTATATCTTTAGATGTTGTAATTGAATTTTTTAGTTTTTTGTTTTATCACTAGTTTAGTCTATAAAAGAAAACTACAAAAAATGGAATTGAGGTTGCCTCATATGCTTCATCTTTTTAATGTCTTTCGTGAAAATGATGGAAAGGAAAATTGTGCTCAATTGATAGAAAGAAGAAATCAATAAAATGTTAGGCACTAAATCTTCGAATAATAAACATGATTGCAATGTTACTGGTATAAACTCCTTGAATATCCCATGCTAATGATATGCAAAGCTACAAGCTTGGGGATGCTATGCTTGATGAAGATGATATCTTTGCTCCCCGAAGTTTTGATGTGCTAATTTATTATGATGATAACATGCCTCCTATGTATGATGATTGCAATATTTATGAAAGTGGGTTCGGAAGAGTGTTAGCTTTAGATAATAATTATCCCACTATTTTGGAGGGTGTTCAATCTTATTATAATGATAAAAGTGGATTTGGAGAGGTCATGACTTTATTTAGTAATGATTCAACTATCTTTGAAGAGGTTTCAATTGATTTTGATGAGAACAAAGTTGCTATTTATGATGATTACTGTGATGACACTTATTGTTGGGGATGTAACTATTTGTATAAGCCGTCTATGAGGGGCCGAGTTATGCAAAGAGAGATTTATCAGAAGAAGCCCAAGACCAAGTACGAAGATGGAAGTTCAATAAAGGGTCTAAAGCCCACCAGCGACTTGTGGCCCGTCGTAGTAAACCGCCATAATGGCATGACTTGTATCATAAGGTAGATTTAACTATGAGCCGAACACTGTTTATGAGCCGGCCGGGACTCTGTAAGCCGTAGGGCGTCAACCCGTGTATATAAGGGGACGACCCGCCGACGGCTTAGGGTAAGAAACAACTCATCGAGAACCGGGCATAGCGTATCTCGCTCCCTGGTCATCGAAACATCAAGCAATACCAACCCAACTAGACGTAGGCCTTACCTTCACCGTAAGGGGCTGAACTAGTATACATCTCTCGTGTCCTTTGTCCCGAAGTAACCCCTTTAAGCTTCCTAGTTGCGATGGCCTCACGACTAAGTCCTTGCAAGAGGACATCTGCTGTGACAATTCCATGACAGTTGGCGCCCATCGTGGGGCTAGCGCACGGTGGATTTGAGTTCTTGAAGGGCAACTTCGAAGGGCTCAAGGGATACGCAGTGGGCCGGATGACCAAGAGTCGTCACGGCAAGATCTACATCGACGATGAAGGCTGGGGTCCCGACGCCGGCTCAATTGAGTACGGGTACCGGGTCCCCTTTGGCGGAATCCACGTCTTCATCGGCTGGATTGGTGAGCCAGGCCCTGAGCCGGATTGCTGCATCGACCTCGTCAAAACAGCTCAGCGTGCGAGACCCTCCTGAGCTCGACCCGTCGTGAAGCGTGCCTTCGTGGGTTGCATCCATGGAGGAGAACTTTCTGAAGGATCTATAGATGGTGGTGAGACGGCCGCCCTCTCCGACGGTGATTCGTCCGCCGGTTCAACAGATTGGTTGTATCTATTATAGGATGGCGGGCTTAGGGGCTGTTCCGACGGCTCTAGTATTCCGGACCCATATGAGCTGCCAAGCTGGGCAGGAGTCTTCATGGCTGGTACTCAACCTGGTCAAAACTCAACGGCTGCAGCAGCAATAACATCCGGATCAGGAGCGGTCGGGGCAGGAGGCCCTGTTCGCCCGCCAGCTCAGGTGCTGATGGATCTCATGGATAAGCTGATGGCCCTATTAACCACCACAGTCATCCCTGCGAATCAACATGAGCATAACGCGGAGGTGGCACAGGTGCGTGAGGAGATAGCTCGGGCCAAGGAGGCCTTGGCAGCTAATGACACCAGGTTAGCCACAGAACGGGCGGCTTTGGATGCACGGGCACAACAGCTATAGTGAGAGGCCTTCCAGCTTACGATGAGCCTGAACGCATCTAACGAGGTGATGAGGAGGAGACATCAGAAAACCCAGTCCCGTTTACCTCCGGTTTATGATCCTCGGAATCTTTTTTCTACACCCGGGGCCGGCCCAAGTAACCCGCCAGATGCAAATCAGTTTATGACAGCCAGAACAGGAGGACCGGCTCAGCCTCGGGAGATGGCACCTCCTCATGGGAACATGGCACTGCCCCGTTACGTGCCGATACCGCCGGGTCACTTTTCCAACCCCATGGAGAACTTGATCGCAGCATTAGCACGTTTGGCGGCTCTCCCAGTGGACGGTGACGATCCAACAACAGTGGAGACCCGAAGGATCAGAGACCTCGTCCAGACAGCCCTGGCTCAGCAAGAGACTTATTCCTACAGCCCCTGACAGGATTCATTCAACTCCTCCGCCTTGGTTAGCTCCGACTCGTCCAAACCGGAGTCCAAGTTACAGCAGGCACATGGAGTCAGAAGCTTTGTCAAGCAATGCCCAGCGCCAGAACCAGCCCGGTGGTTATAACCCGGTGTAGGACCAAATACGTCAGGAGGACGAGCGGGCGGCTCAGCTAGCGGCTCAACAAACGTCTCATCAGGACTTTCCAGATTATCTGACGACTTTCGTTGAGGCGGGAGTGGCTACCAGAACCGGCGGTGTTCCTTGTTTAGTGACGGCTCTATGTAATGTACGTTTACCCAAGGACTTCAAGGGACCTCGGAAGGTGCCGAATTACATGGCCGAGTTACAGCCCGGAGCGTGGATCGAAAGTTATGAGATGGCCATGGAGCTATTGGAGGTCAGCGACGCAGCAATGGCTAAGTACTTCACCATGATGTTAGATGGAACGGCCCGGTCTTGGTTGAAGGGCTTGCCACCTAATTCCATTAATTCATGGGCAGAGCTAAAGGCCCGTTTCATCCAGAACTTCAAGGACACTTGCAAGCAATCTATGTCGATTGTGGACTTGACAAATTGTAAGCAGGAGGAGGATGAATCCATGACTCATTGGGTACGCAGGGTCAAGGAGATAATACATTTGTCTGACAAGATGGATGCCGGCTCTGCGGTCCTCATGTTGGAGAAGAACTGCCGCTTTGAGCCGCTAAGACAGAAACTGGGGCGCCTTAAGCATGATTGCAACGATATGGGTATGCTGATCGCAGCTTTAGTCAAATACACCGACTCTGATAGTACCAAGGATCCTGCGTCTGATGAGGAAAAACAGGGAAGGGAAAGAAGAACGGCAATGGAGTGATGCAGGTCGTGTTGCTGCTTTAAGCCGGTTCATAAGCCGGTCAGGTGAGAAGGCCCTACCGCTGTATCAGATGATGAAGAAAACGGACACTTTTGTCTAGAGTGATGCTGCTGATACTGCCTTTGGAGATTTAAAGAGACAGTTGTCTGAGCCACCGGTCCTTGCGGCTCCCATTGATAAAGAGTCGTTGTTGTTATATGTGGCTGCTAATTCATGAGCCGTTAGTGTTGCCATCGTGGTGGAGCGTAAGGAAGCTGGCAAGGAGCATCTGGTTCAACGGCCAGTTTACTACATCAGTGAGGTGCTCATTGAGTCTAAACAAAGGTATCCACATTGGCAGAAACTTGTTTACGGAGTGTTTATGGCAAGCCGGAAGCTGAAGGAGTACTTCCAAAGTCATCCTATAACTGTGGTAAGTTCTGCCCCCTTGGGAGACATCATCCAGAACAGGGAAGCCACAGGACGAGTCGCCAGGTGGGCTATTGAGCTTGGGCCTTATGGTTTGAAGTACATGCCACGTACCGCTATTAAGTCTCAAGCCTTGGTGGACTTTATCAATGATTGGACAGTGTTGCAGGCACCTGAGGAGAAGCCAGATAACACATATTGGACTATTCATTTTGATGGGTCCAGGCAGTTGGAAGGCTCGGGGGCTGCAATCATTTTAACTTCCCCCCAAGGTGACAAATTTTGTTATGTGCTCCGGCTTATGTTTCCTTGTACTAACAATGCAGCTGAGTATGAGGCCTTACTCCATGGTCTCAGGATGGCCAAAGAGATGAATTTGAGCCGGGTAAGGTGTTTGTGTGACTCAGATCTCGTGGCTCAACAGGTATCAGGCAAGTGGGACTCCAAGGATCCCTTAATGGCGGCTTACCGTCGTGAAGTTGATGGTGTGGCTAGACATTTCAAAGGTTATCAAGTGGAGCACATTGATCGAAGGAAGAATGAGGCGGCTGATGCTTTAAGCCGGCTGTGATCTCAACGAAAGCCGGTGCCGCCTAACACCTTTCTTGATGTTTTGCATAATCCTTCTGTCAAGGTGCCCACAGAGGAGGACTTAGCAGTGCCAGACCCGGAGGCACAGCTGGTAGCATCTCTTCGTATTATCCCGTATTGGACAGTGCCATATTTGGCTTACATGATCCGGGGAGAGTTTCCTGAAGATGAGACCTTGGCGAGACAAATCATCCGGCAGTCCAAATCCATGATAATTTTTCATGGCGAATTACATCATCGCAGTGTCACTGGAGCTTTTCAACATTGTGTATCGCCTGCGGAGGGTCAGGAGATACTTCCTGAGATCCATGAAGGGGATTGTGGTCATCACGCCGGCTCAAAATCTCTTGTGGCCAAGGCTTTCCTTCATGGCTTTTATAGGCTAACGGCTCATGCTGTAGCGGAGGATCTGGTCAGTAAATGTGACGGATGTTAGAAATTCTCACGACGAGCTCATGTGCCGGCTCAAGAGTTGAGGATGATTCCAATTACTTGGCCGTTCGCAGTCTGGGGGCTTGACATGGTTGGACCTTTCAAGAGGTCTAAAGACAAAAAGACACACCTCCTGGTGGCAGTGGATAAATTCACAAAGTGGGTTGAGGCAGAGCCAGTCAGTAAGTGTGATGCAGCCATGGCGGTTCCGTTCTTGAAAAAGGTGATCTTTCGTTTTGGTTTTCCACATAGTATTATAACTGATAATGGCACTAATCTTTCTAAGGGTGCCATGGAAGAGTTCTGTCAACGAGAACATATCTGGCTTGATGTTTCGGCTGTTGCTCATCCTCAATCCAATGGTTAAGCAGAAAGAGCTAATCAGGAGATTTTGAAGGGTATTAAACCCCGGCTCTTGGTCCCCTTACAGCGAACGCCGGGTTGTTGGGTGGAGGAGTTACCCTCTGTGCTTTGGAGTATCAATACTATGCCTAACAGATCTACGGGTTACACACCTTTCTTCATGGTGTACGGAGCAGAGGCGGTCCTGCCAATTGACATCCGGCATGACTCACCCCGCGTGGCGGCTTACGTTGAGGCTGATAACGAAAAAGTTCATCAGGATGCACTTGGTTTATTGGATGAGAGACTTGGCAATAGCCCGCTCGGCGATTTACCAGCAAGACCTACGCCGCTATCATAGCCGCCGGGTGAGAAGCAGAACCTTTCAGGAAGGCGACTTAGTGCTCCAGCTCATCCAGGATCAGTCTGATATGCACAAGTTGTCCCCACCTTGGGAAGGACCCTTTGTGGTCAGCAAGAATCTGAACAACGGGTCATACTACCTCATCTATGTTCGAGAACACAAAGACTCACGTAAGTCAAAGGAGGAGACCCACCGGCCGTGGAATATCGCTCATCTTCGGCCTTACTATACTTGAGCCACCGGCTCTCAAGATGTATATATTCTGACGATGTATATATTATATAAAGCAATAAAGCAGGACCTCTATCCTTTTCATCCTCAAAGGTTTATATGTCTTCTTTATCAGGTGGTGGAAACAACCAACAGGGAGCAGATCATATCTGAATCCGGCTTTCCCTTTGGTCCGGCTTATGATCATATCTGAATCTAGCCATGATCACCTGGGGGCTTCCTGTTCAAACATAGGTCATATTCGAACCAAAGAGAACGCAGCTGTCGATACCCACTTGATCGGCATACTGCCAAACCCATTTGGGGGCTTCTTGATCATATTTGAATCATAGCTTAACCCCTTTGGGTCTAACATGGATCGTATTCGAATCAGCATCATTAAACAACTCTTATGGTCACTTGGGGGCTTCCTGTTCAAACATAGGTCGTATTCGAACCAAAGAGAACATAGCTGTCGATACCCGCTTGATCGGCATCGCCAAAGCCACTGGGGGCTATATGATCGTATCCGAATCTTAGCTTAACCCCTTTGGAACGGTTTACTGATCGTATTCGAATCAAAAGCCTTTGAATATTGTTTATTATCCATTATATTTCATAAGTATAATTACCTGACTATCTTGAGAACTTCTTGAAAGCACTATGAGATGGTTTTTGCTCTTCCGGCTTAATATTGATCACCCTAGGTTGTTAAGTGCCAGGTGAACATTATATGTTCCAACTTTCAGGAGTTAAATTTACCCACATGGGTTGGTCATATAAGCAGGCGGGATTAAGGAAATAGAAGATTAATATAAGCTGGAAGGATATATCAATGGCGGCTTAAGGAAATATTGAGAGCCATAAACATGCGCGAAGGCATGGCAAAAGTCGAGAGGTTTTTCCTACCCTATTACAAGACTCCCCGAGTCTGAATAATGAAGCATTGTTTTTACAATGACATAAACATATGACGCCTGGCGGTTCACTCATTTGGTTGGCTTGAAGAATCTGGGTTATCCTTCTCCGCCTCTCCATCGGCTGCCCTATCCTGGAAGATGGACGATGCCCAGTCAATGCCACTCAAGGCTTCAAACTCAGCTTCGTCATCTATTAAACCGGCTGGGTCGACTTCAGGGGCAAAGATATGCTTACAGATTGGAGGGATCAGGCTGACGTCGTCATAAAGAGGCATTGGGATTCTCCGGTTCTCGTTGTCATAACCCGGCTGATATTTGGTAAGATCAGTATCGTTCACAATAAGAGTAGCCATGGGGCGTATATCTTTGACACAGGCGGTGAAATCCTGTTCATCAAATACGGTCCCATCCTCTTTCAGACTCGGGTATCCAAGAGCGAGGTCGGCCGGGTCTAGCTCTGGAATCTATGCTTTCGCCCGGCTCAACGCGGCTATGGCCCCGGCTCTTGCGGACGCCCGCCTTAGATCTTGGACCTGCTGAGGTAGCACAACAAGCCGCTTCAGCACGTCCTGCAGGAGGTGAGGAACGTCATTTGATAAAGCTACAATGGCCAAAGCACATTGTGACCCGGTGTAGACCTGTTCCACCAGAGTATAAACTGCCTTCAGCTTGATCAACATGTTCTGCTTGAGGTTTGTGCTCCTAGGGCCTGCATTATTAAACATAAGGTGAGCCGGAGGTGACAATCGAAGTAATCATTGAAAGAAGGTTTGCAAAGTTTAAAGTTTATATGAGTAACTTACCAAAGATTGCTGAGACCATTTGAGATATCTGGCGCTTTAAGCCGGACAGCTCCGTTGTTGCTTCTGCAAGCAATGCCTCTGCCGTCTCGGCCCGGGTCACAAGTGAAGCCTTTTCATCAGTCCAGTTTTTCTTATCTGTTGCAAAGTTTTTCTTCAACTTCTCTTGTTCAGAGATACTGAATTCAAACTTGGAGTTGGCCTTTTGGATTTCAATTTCTTGGGCTGCCAGGCGATTCTTCAGGTTAGCAACCTCTGATTCAAATTGACTTATGGTGGCCTGTATTGATGCCGGGTTATAGTCAGAATCATTGTAAGATAAACATTAAGTCCCAAGAACTTTGCAAGCAAAGGTACTTGACACTTGGGGGCTAATGTATACTGAAGAACTTTAAATTGCTACGCCGGTTCATGGAAATTTAAGTCCCAAGCACTTTCCAAGCAAAGATGCTTGACACTTGGGGGCTAATGTGTATCGCAAGTTCAAAGTATCATGCTACAATCGGGTTAATAACTTTCTTTCCAAGTCGGACAAGCTGTGTTAGGCAATTTTCTAAGTCTACAACATATTTACTTATAAGCAATAGACTGGGGGCTGGTACAGTAAGTATGGTTAAGGAAAAGTAACATAGGTCATACCTCAGATTTTTGCTGTATCTGCCTCACCATGTCAATTTCCAGGTCGCGGCTGCTATGTGCTTGACTGATATAGCCAAAGATGATATCCCCAATACTCAAATGAGTATACTCTGCAATGTCTAACTTGGCCTTTCGACGCTCCAAAAGCTCCTCCTTGGCAGAGCACTTTGCAAGGACAGTGGGCTGACCCGGCTCGACAAACTGAGTCTTGAGAATCTCAACTTCCGGATCAGTTGTCTTGGCCGGGCTAGGAATTTCTGATTTATCAGAACCGCCAAGATTTTCCTTAGTGGGCGGATCAGAGGTTGGTGCTAGAATATCATAAACCGGTTCAGGTGGTAGTTGATGAGTGGAAGTGTCAGGGACAGCTGTTCCGAGTTCCGGTTCAGTTATGACCGGATCTTGGGACGGCTTATTCTTTTTTGCCCTCTTACTGGGCTTCACTTGCACGCTGTGGACAAGGCAGAAGGGTGAGTACAAAAAACATGAGTACGGTAAAATATAAGGTAAATAATTTTACATTACCCGAGGGCGGTTTTGAAAGACGGCATGTTGGATTGCATAGACTCGCCGGAGGAAGGTGAGGTCTCCTAATAATTTGGATGAGATGAATTGAGAGGAGGACGTATTAAACCCGCTAAGGGGAAAGCAGAATATAAGTCGGAGATAACCTCAGTTTGGCGCTTCCTAGTTACATCAGGTAAGCCGGAGGAGAGTTCTGCATCCTTGGAGGTCCGGGTATGCCTCTGGTTTTCTTGAGTCTGTTGCTTCAAAAGAAATTGAGGATCTTGATAAGCTAGAGGATGTGAAAATCTTGCTTTCCGGGTCACCCTTCGGATTTTTTGCTTTGGCAAAGGCTCTGAGTCGGAGGAGATTATAGTTACCTCTTCGTCAACCGCTTGGCTATTCCCCATATCCTCCTGAAATGATAGAATGTCAATAAAATAATGATAAAAGAGTTAGGAGAATTAAGGATTACCTCTTCTTCATCGTCAGAAGTGTCGTCCAATTTGAGTAAATCTAAAGCGCTTGGCTTCCTCTTCCTTGAAGTTCCTGTTTTGGCGGCTTTTCTTTCGGTTCTCTAGGCCGCTCTGGCTTGTTTGGTAGCCTCATGGTCATACTTGACCTTCCAGAAATTGTCATTGGCCTGAGGAAAAATGGTAAAGGGTTATAAATAAAAGCAAGGTATAACACAGTAAGGAGTAGTTATTGAGGTTGATGACTTACTGCAGGGGTCGGGTTCTTCTTGCAGAAAGGAAGTAAGCCAAAGGTATTACTAGTCACCGTGCCCTCTTTCAACAACGTCTGGGTCGTAGCCTCCACCACATCATCTGGTAAGTCGTCGGGACTATGACGCAGTGGGTCATTATTCTCGCCTGAGTAAGTGCACATTAAGCCGGGGCGGCGGCTTAACAGAATCACTCGCCAAGTGACCCAGACTCGGACCAGGTCAATGCCATTTAAGCCATTTCCCAAAAGATCTTTTATTTTACTAATGGTGGGAGCAAGTGGCAGACGTTCTACAGCAGTCAGTTTATCCGGCAGCGGGTAGTTGGATTCAAGGCGCAAGGCGCGGAAGCCGGGCAGAGGATTTTCCTTAGCCAGAGAAGTGTCCTGGCAGTAGAACCACGTCTGATTCCAATCCTTTGGATGACTCGATAGTTCAGCATAAGGAAAAAGGCAGTCTCTCCGCCGTTGAATCGAGATGCCACCAAGTTCCAGAATGGGCCCGTTGGCGCGTTCGTTTTGCCGGTTTAAGTAAAACAATTCTCTGAATAAATGTAAGTTGGGTTCTTCTCCAAGGTACACCTCGCAGAAGACTTGGAAATTGCAAATATTTGACACGGAATTGGGCCCGATGTCTTGAGGTCTGAGATCAAAGAAATGCAAAACATCCCTAAAGAATTTTGAACCGGGTGGAGCGAAGCCCCAGTTCATGTGATCAGTAAACACGATCACGTCCCCCTCCTTGGGTTGAGGCTTCTCCTCTGACGGGTTAGGAGGACGATAAGACATGACCTTCTTGGGCAGATGGCCGGATTTCTCAAAATCAGACAAAGTGCTTTCTGTAATGATGAACTTGACCCAGTTACAGGTCACCGGAGGTTTGGAAGCCTTGGGTGCCATTTGGCAAATTGAAACCTATGACAAAGAAAAATTTCCGGTTCAACTTATAACCCGGAGGAGGAAATCGTGAAATTATTCGAAACGGGGGCTTAAGAAGGGGCCTAATGACATATGGGTAATTATTCAGTGGTATTTAAGCCGCTACAAGTATCAAAGGCAGTTAAATTTTCTTAAATCGCCGGAAGCAAGCAAGGTCGACCAAACAGCGTCATTATCTTAAAACTGGCTGTATGGACTATCGTGGTTGAACAGAGTCAACAGGTGCAGAACTTTTGTTAAGTGTGAAACAAACAAGTTTCACAAGTTTCAGCTATTAATTTGGATCAAACAATTGCTCTGAAAAGAAAAATTTGTAGATCAAAAACCAGTACAGAGAAGTTCATACACTCGAAGGAGACCTTTAAACAAGGGAAATGAGATATGTTTCTATTCGAGATGGATACGGAACAGCCACCGCAGTAGTTGTAGCTGTCTAAAGATCAAAAAGGAGCACGGGAAAAGAAAAATATCAAGGGTTTGCAACGGGCGGCGATGAACACCGACGAACTCGGGAGGCCGCAGTGCAGATCTAAACGCAGGAAAGGAAAGGGGCTTACGAATGCAGAGCTACTGCAGGGTTCCGTCGCGTTTCTCTGGATAAGTCAGGTTGATGCAGCGGCTTGAGTTGGAGAAGACGAGGAGCTCGACGGTGGCGGCGGCGGGGGAGCTCGAGTAACAGGGAGGCAGGGAGAAGAGGAAGACGACTGGGGGAGAAAATGAAAAGGACCTAGGTCGAGCCTATTTATAGGGAAGGGCCGACTAGGACGGTGCCAAAAACGAGGAGATTGAATATCATTATCCAGCGACCCCGATGCCTCGGGTTTCGGGACGATCAATAAAGGCAAAGATCCATTGAAGATATAGCAGAATAAAATGAGGATTTAATTGGAGATGACGTCACGACGGGTTAACGTGGATCCAGAACATGAAGTCATGGCGGGTTAAACCCTTTTGCACAGACAGAAGACCGAAGGCTTATTTCTCAAGGTATTTTAAGATTGACATGAACCGTTTCAAATCAATCTGGGGCCTAATGTTGCGGATGTAACTATTTGTATAAGCTGTCTATGAGGGGTCGGGTTATGCAAAGAGAGATTTATCAGAAGAAGCCCAGGAACAAGTATGAAGATGGAGGTTCAATAAAGGGTCTAAAGCCCACCAACGACTTAAGGCCCATCGTAGTAAACAACCATAACGGCATGACTTGAATCATAAGGTAGATTTAACTAGTCACCGAGCCAGACACTGTTTATGAGCCGTCCGGGACTCTGTAAGCCGCAGGGCCTCAACCCGTGTATATAAGGGGACGACCCGCCGACGGCTTAGGGTAAGAAACAACTCATCGAGAACCGAGCATAGCGTATCTCGCTCCCTGGTCATCGAAACATCAAGCAATACCAACCCAACAAGACGTAGGCCTTACCTTCACCGTAAGGGGCCGAACTAGTATAAATCTCTCGTGTCCTTTGTCCCAAATTAACCCCTTTAAGCTTCCTAGTTGCGATGGCCTCACGACTAAGTCCTTGCAAGAGGACATCTGCCGTGACAATCCCACGACACTTATGTTATAAAAAGTAGTGATGAGTATATTTATAAAACTTGTCATAATTATGATTACCCTTTTTCTGAACATTACTCTTTTAAAGTGGAAACAATTTATAGTATTCGGGTTTCTTATGATACTCCCACTATTCCGAATGAGAAGAATTTTGCTTATGTGGAGAGTAGTAAAATTTCTATGCTTGTGCATGATGAAAACAATTCTTTATGTGATGGTTATATTATTGAAGTCATTCATTATGCTACTAAAAATTATTATAAGAGAGGAACATATGCTTTTACATATTGCAATAATATCAGTTTCCTCTCTATGTGTTGAACATCTTGAAGTCATGCTTGTTTTACCTTCCTATTCTAGCTGATTCTTGTTCCCATAAGTGGTTTGCTCACAAAATCTCTATGCATAGGAAGTGGGTTAGACTAATATCTGCTAGTCATATGCTTCATGATTCTACCATTAGGTTTCAATTCTTACCTTTTATGTGAGCATCATTGAAATCATCATGCCTGGCTAAAAAGGCATTAAAGAAAAGTGCTTGTTGGGAGACAACCCAATATTTACCCCTACTGTTTTTGTGTGTTCACATGATAATTATACTGTAGTAATCATGTTTTATAGCTTTTGTTTCAATAAAGTACCAAGTAAGACATTTGGGATGGTCTATGGTGATAGTTTATTTGATCTTGCTGAAAAACAGAAACTTTTGCGCTCATTGCCAGAATTTTAGAAATTCACACAAGCATGCTTTCTATCTGAATACTTTACACACGATTGATATACAAATTTCCTACATTGTCCTAATTGTTCAGAATTTTTGCAATTACAGTAGTATACGAAGTTTCCGTATTACTACAGATTGTTCTGTTTTTGAAATATTCTGTTTTCATTGTGTTGTTTGCTTATTTTGATGAATCTATGGGTAGTATCGGAGGGTATGAACCAAGGAGAAGTTTTAATAGAGTATATATAACACCAATATAAATTTAGAATGAGTTCACAACAGTATCTAAGTGGTGATTTATTGTATTATACTGAAGGATCTCATGAGTTTTCTGTTGAGTTTTGTGTTGTGAAGTTTACAAGTTTTGGGTAAAGATTTGATGGACTATGAAATAAGGTGTGGCAAGAGCCTAACCAAGGCACCCCAAGGTAATATTCAAGGCCAACCATGCATCTAATCTTGGGGATTCCCTGGATGGCATCCCCTCTTTCGTCTTTAATCCATCAATAAATTTACATGAGGCTGTATTTTTATTCACCACATGATATGTGTTTTGCTTGGAGCGTCTTGTATGATATGAGTCTTTGCTTTTTAGTTTGCCACAATCATCCTTGTTGTACACAACTTTTGAGAGGGACACACATTAATCCTGAATTTATTAGAATACCCTATGTGCTTCACTTATATCTTTTGAGCTGGGTAGTTGCTCTAGTGCTTCACTTATATCTTTTTAGAGCACGGAGGTAGTTTTATTTTGAAGAAATTGATGAACTCTCATGCTTCAATTATATTATTTTTACATATTTGAAACATCATGGTAATTTTCTTAGGTTATGAATTTAGTCCTAATAGGATAGGCATCCAAGATGGATAAAATAAAAAAATCATATAAAGAGCATTGAATACTATGAGAAGTTTGATTCCTTATGATTGTTTTGAGATATAAAGATGGTGATATTAGAGTCATGCTAGTGAATAATTGTGTAATTGTATAAATACTTGTGTTAATGTTTGTGATTCCCGTAGCATGCACGTATGCTGAACCGTTATGTGATGACGTCGGAGCATGATTTATTTTATTGTCTTCCTTATGAGTGGCGGTCGAGGATGAGCGATGGTCTTTTCCTACCAACATGTCCCCCTAGGGGCATGCTTGTAGTACTTTCTTTCGATGGCTAATAAACTTTTGCAATAAGTATGTGAGTTATTTATGACTAATGTTGAGTCCATGGATTATACGCACTCTCACCCTTCCACCATTGCTAGCCTCTCTAGTACTGCGCAACTCTCGCCGGTGCATTACACCCACCATATACCTCCTCAAAACAGCCGCCATACCTACCTATTATGGCATTTCCATAGCCATTTCGAGATATATTGCCATGCAACTTCCACCATTCTGTTTATTATGACATGCTTCATCATTGTCATATTGCTTTGCATGATCATGTAGTTGGCATAGTATTTGTGGCTTGGCCACCGTTCATATTTTTATACATGTCACTCTTGATCATTGCACATCCCGGTACACCACTAGAGGCATTCATATAGAGTCATATTTTGTTCTAGTATTGAGTTGTAATTCCTGAGTTGTAAGTAAATAAAAGTGCTAGGATTCCCTCACAAGTTGGGATGAGACTCCAGACATAAAAAAATTAAAAAAGAGGCCAAAGAGCCCAAAGAGCCCAAACAAAAAAGGTAAAAGAAAAGAAAATAAAAAAATGAGAGAAAAAGAGAGAAGGGACAATGCTACTATCCTTTTCCACACTTGTGCTTCAAAGTAGCACCATGATCTTCATGATAGAGAGTCTCCTATTTTTCTCACTTTCATATACTGGTGGGAATTTTTTGTTATAGAACTTGGCTTTTATATTCCAATGATGGGTGTCCTCAAATTACCCTAGATCTTCATGAGCAAGCAAGTTGGATGCACACCCACTTAGTTTTCTGTTGAGCATTCATAAACTTATAGCTCTAGTGCATTTGTTGCATGGCAATCCCTACTCAATCATATTGATATCTATTTATGGGCATCTCCATAGCCCGTTAATACGCCTAGTTGATGTATTGCATTCTCCACAACCACCATATTCTATTCCACCTATAGTGCTATATCCATGGCTCACACTCATGTATTGCGTGAAAGTTGAAAAGGCTTGAGAACATTAAAAGTATGAAACAATTGCTTGGCTTGTCATCAGGGTTGTGCATGATGAAATACATTGTGTGATGAAGATGGAGCATAGCCAAACTATATGATTTTGTAGGGATAACTTTCTTTGGCCATGATATTTTGAGAAGACATGATTGCTTTATTAGTATGCTTGAAGTATTATTGTTTTTATGTCAATTAAACTTTTATCTTGAATCTTATGGATATGAATACTGTTGCCGCAATATAGAAGATTACATGGATACATATGTTTGGTAGCATTCCACCTCAAAAATTCTATTTTTATCATTTACCTACTCGAGGATGAGCAAGAACTATGCTTGGGGATGCTTGATACGTCTGCAACGTATCTACAGTTTTTCATTGTTCGATGCTATTATATTATCTGTTCGGGCACCCCTGACTTGTTTCCAATGCCAAAAAATCTTATAAATACGGAAACCTCTGAAAAGAACCCCAGATCGAAAGTTCCGCCGCCGCAAGCCTCTGTAGCCACGAAAAACCAATCAGGAGCCCATTCCAGCACCCTGCCGTATGGGGAAACCATCACTGGAGGCCATCTTAATCATCCCGGCGGTCTCCATGACGAGGAGGGAGTAGTTCACCCTCAGGGCTAAGGGTATGTACCAGTAGCTATGTGTTTGACTCTCTCTTGTGTTTTGGATTTGGCACGATCTTGATGTACTGTGAGCTTTGTTATTATAGTTGGATCATATGGTGTTTCTCCCCCTCTACCTTCTTGTGATGAATTGAGTCTTGCTCTTTGAGGTTTCGTTAAGTTGGATTGATTAATGGATTTGAGAATACTTGATGTATGTCTTGCGATGGGATATTTGTGGTGACAATGGGATGTTCTATCGATTCACTTGACGTATGTTTTGGCACTCAACTCGCGGATTCCCGAGGTGACATTGGGGTAATCTATGCATAGGGGTTGATGCATGTTTTCGTCCTACATTCTCTGATAGAAACTTTGGAGTGATTCTTTGTTGCACGTTGAGGGATTGTTATATGTTACAATTATGTTATCATCGTTGAGAGAATTTGCACTAGTGAAAGTATGAACCCTAGGCCTTGTTTTCAAGCATTGCAATACCGTCTTTTGTTCACTTTTACTACTAGTTACCTTGCTATTTTTATATTTTTAGATTACAAAAACATATATCTACTATCCATATTACACTTGCATCACCATCTCTTCGCAACTAGTGCTCCTATACAATTTACCATTGTATTAGGTGTGTTGGGGAAACGAGAGAATCTTTGTTATTTAGTTGCAGGGTTCTTTGAGAGAGACCATCTTCATCCTACGCCTCCCACGGATTGATAAACCGTAGGTCAGTCACTTGAGGGAAATTTGCTACTGTCCTACAAAACTCTACGCTTGGAGCCCAACACGGGTCTACAAGAAGAAGGTTGCATAGTAGACATCAATCTTCACATCAAGATCATGAATCTTTGTCTTGACAACCCGCACTAGACTCTCCTGGTTCTTCGATATGTTGGCCATACTCCTGTCAATCCTCAGGGTGGCCTCTAGCAGATAGGTCATCTAATCATTCTTTGACTAGAGGTTTGCAACGGATGCATTGGGAGCTGAGGCGTCCTGAGCTACTTTAGTTGTTACTGCTGTCTGGGCCTCCTCTTGAGCCTTAACAGATGTGAGGTATGATGCATCCATCACCACCACATTATCCTCGAACTCTGGCTAAAGAGGGAGGTGCTCACAGTCTAGTAGATATGTATTTGTACCAACTTTGGAGTTGATAAGCATCTGAATGTGTGGGGCATATCCACAAGACCTCTTCTGTTCAGCAACTATCCTCTTGACCATCTCTACAACCAAACTCATAAATTTGAAATTCTGAGGTGGGGAGTCGAACAAGTGAAGCAAATTGATGGAGTGGAAATGTATCATCTTGTCATCTCCAGACTTGGGCAAAAGGGTATGCCTCAAGATAGTGTTGGTTGTGGCCAACCCAGCTAGCAAGTGCTTGACTGACCCAAGCTTGTGTATACCAAGATCTCTTGGGAACTTCCTTGTACATTTTTGCCATTGAGTTGTGGTCCATCCTGGGCTTCCCATAAACATCAACATCATCTTCATCTTCCTCGGGGGCATTAATAAGAGTAGCCCACTCAGAGACTGATGATTGGTACTTGGAACCTTGAGTCATCCATGCAATCCTCCCATCTGGATAGAAGTGTGTTGTGGAGTAGAATTGCATCATCATCTAACCATTCACTTGGTGAGCTTCTGACCAACAAATGCATCAACTCCGGCAAGTCTGACACTCTCATGAACATGGGGAAAATAATCTTCATTTGCATCAATGTATTTCCAGTCCACCCGCTTCATGTCACTGACAATGGGCTTCTTATCAAGAAAAACTGTCTCATAGAAATCTTGTTATTCTCTGGTGTGGAAATGGTAGTCACAAGCAGTCCTCCTCCTAATTGAATAGGGATCCACTTTCCTCCACTTTCGCAGACCCTTATCCTTCCTAAGCATCATGGTTTCTGCAATAGGGTGTGCATTGTCATGGTCTGGGATCTTGGGCTTGAGCTTCCTGAGCATAAGTGGCTCATCATCACCTGGAACTTTAGGCATTGGGGCCTTCTTCTTCTTAGAAACAGGAATGTTTCTATATGACCTTGAACTTGAGTTTTAGTATTCCATAGAAAGCATTCCCGAGATACCAAGTTGATCATTTCGGTGACACCAAAGCACTCACAGAGCCTAAAGACACCATTTTGGTTGGACCGAGTTGTGGTTCGGTGGCTCCGAGATGCTAGGGATTCACTAAAATTTTACCTTCGGTCTCACTAATCAATACATCTCGGCGGAACCGAGTAGTACTTGTGCAATGGCTAGGGCCAATCGGTGGGACCGAAAATTTCATTTCGGCCGATCCAAGATGAGTTCGACAGAAACCTAACCCTAAATTTTTTCTTTGATCTATTCTAAGGAATTTGTTTGGTGGATAGATGAATCTCAGACGTGGCAAGAAACTAGGCAAAATCCTTGTGCAACGAATTAGAGAGGGAAAGCACGAGGAGATCAAATCTCACCCTAACTCGATGACGATCCTTTGCGGTGGCAATGGTGGAGTAGATTCCGTTAACAATGTTGGATTCGTGCGGCAATGACGCACATGAGACAATGGCGGCGATCCAGAGACCAAGTGGGCGACAGCAATGGGAGTGGGCTCAAGATGTTTGAAGAAGTTTCCAATCATACGGGCAGTTTCCAATCATACAGGCCGCAAGATATATATACCCATGTGTTGTCGGTGGCACCGCGTGGAATGAATCGGTGGCACCAAGATGTGAAACTGCGTGTAGTTACAGCAAATCGGTGGGACCGAGTCAGTATAATCGGTAACACTGAGATGAAAACCTAGATCAATCTATTGCTTTTCATGGACCGAGTTTGAGTGGACTGGTCAGACCAAAATGTAGTAGAAGGTTTTGGAATGCATCCCTTGACGGATTGGTGGCTCCGAGTGCTCCTCACCCGAAGGGTCTGAAAAGAACTTGTTCAATTTTGTGATATAGCATGAATAGAGTTTGAGACAAGAAGAGCATAGATAGCTAGAGAAAGTTCTTAGGCTTTCTTATACATCCACTTTGCCAATAAAAAACAAGACAATCGAAACAACAAATGGATGTTCTCGAATGGAGAAAATATGCAACCAACATGCTCACATAATAAGATAGCAAATGAAATATGTGACAAAGCATGCACAATCAATTCTAGCATCTATCAAGCAATTGGCGATGACTAGGTCATCTATATATGAGTATATTGACTTAGCAGTCAAATGAGAACATTTGATCATAGGTCATACTCATCGTTTAAACACAAGTGGGGTTACCACTTTTACATAAATCATTAATGTGTTCAAACAATTACAGTTGCTTTAGCTCAAATTTTGGAGCAAAGCCCCACCTAGATGTGGTATCCCCCCTAAGAGGGATGAACTAACCTTGGGTTTCGTCAATGATGACTTCGTGTAGATGGTGAAGATGTGGATGCTCAATGTTGATGTAGATCATTTGGAGCAATCCTTTGGAGTGTTGCACTTTCAACTATTTCTTCTACGACTATTGCTACTACTTAGTGATAAAGTAAAACAATTACATGGCGATTGCATTGCATACAATAAAGCGACAACCATATGGCTCTTGCCAGTTGCCGAAAACTCTGTTACAAAACATGATCATATCATACAACAATTTATATAACATCATGTCTTGACCATATCACATCACAGCAAGCCCTGCAAAAACAAGTTAGACATCCTCTACTTTGTTGTTGCAAATTTTACGTGGCTACCACGGGCATCTAGCAAGAACTGTTCTTACCTATGCATCAAAACCACAATGATTTTTTGTCAAGTGTGTTGTTTTAACCTTCAACAAGGATGGTCGTAGACAAACTCGATTCAACTAAAGTTGGAGAAACAGACACCCGCTAGCCACCTATGTGCAAAAGCACGTCGGTAGAACCAGTCTCATGAACGCAATCATTTAATGTCGGTCCGGGCCACTTCATCCAACAATAGCGCCGAATCAAAGTAAGATGTTGGTGGTAAGCAGTATGACTATTATTGCCCACAACTCTTTGTGTTCTACTCATGCATAAAACATCTACGCATAGACCTGGCTCGGATGCCACTATTGAGGAACATAGTAATTTCAAAAATTTCCTACAATCACGCAAGATCTATATAGGAGATGCATAGAAACGAGAGGGGAGAGTGTGTGCACGTACCCTCGTAGACCAAAAGCAGAAGCGTTCAGTAATGCAGTTGATCTAGTCGAACGTCTGCGTTCAGCATACGTTTAGCTCAATGACGTCCCTCGTGCTCTTGATTCAGTTGAGGACGAGGGTAATTTCCGATAGCACGATGGTATGGCGACGGCGATGATGATATTACCGGCGCAGGGCTTCGCCTAAGCCTACGGTGATATGATTGAGGTGTGTAACTGTGGTGGGGGGCACCACACGCGGCTAATGCAAAACTTGCTGTGTTCTAGGGTGCCCCATGCCCCTGTATATAAAGGAGGGAGGGGGAGGCTGGCCGGCCCTTGCAGGGTGCGCCAGGAGAGGAAGAGGGAAAGGAAGGGAGAGGCCCCGATGTCAGTGCAGCTACCACCCTTGACACGCGTGGCAAGCTGCGCGTCTGCATCAACATCCCGGGCTTCAACACAGCCGCTTCACAGGACCTCTTCTGGTGGTCGCGCGTCGGCCATAGTGGGGGGCACCCATGCAACTACATCTGATTGTCGTTTGGCCTGTTGAATGTTGGCACCTCGTACCAGTGCCTAGCACAGCACGTTGTTGCGTCTCACGAAGCCCGACGCTCGGTAGTGACGGCTCAGGAGGCCCCGGGCCCTTCCGAGCCCCCTAGGCCTCGCGAGCCTCTCTAACCTCCGGAGCTGCCCGCCTCATGAGGAGCGAACCTCCGCAGCGCGCTTATTCAACTACCTCGATGTTTCTGCAACACCGATGACAGGAGACTTTTTGGTTTGTTCAATTGAGGGTGCCCCTTGGGATGCATCATCGTCAAGCTGTTAGGGCCCGTCCCTGCAACTGTGTCATCTTGCTGATGTAACAAAATTGGCTTTGCCTCAATAAGATTTCCCTTGATGTTTTAATTTGTGTGACCGGTGCTTTGTCACCATGATTGTCGCCGCACCCTCATGAGCCTACTCCCGACCGCCTCATGATTAAGGGATGGCACGGCGTTTGTGCTCGGGTCCGTCCCTGCAGCGTTGTTAAATCCAAGCGACTGATCTCTATCTCACGGGCCAGCTCTCGTGCACGTCATCTCCTAGGGTCCTTGGTACCTTGTCCTCGCATGAGCTGATAGAGGGTAGATGAGTAAGGGCACGCGACTTGGTTCGTACAACCACAATTTTGGTGCTTTGTCACCACGGGAGCCGCGCGTCGGGTGTTCTTTCTTAGATTGTTGCATGAGAAGACTCGACACGACATCTATGCTCGGGCCCTTCCCTGCAGCATTGATAAACCCAACTGACCAAGTTCTGTCTGGCAGGCCGGACCCGTACACGTCACCTCCTATGGGTCCTTGGTGTCTGGCCTTCTCATGCGATAGTTTCCAGATGCTCGTTCGGTGCAGGTTGCCCTCTTAACTCAGGTCTCACAAGCACGTTCCGCGCCAAAAATCCAGGTGCAACCCGCCTTGAGGTAGGACCTCCTGAGCCCCGCGCTGGATTATGAGTGTCTAGATACACCTCCTAAAAATTCTGTCATGCCAGCCACGCGTACGAATGATATAGGGCTGTACATGCCCGGAGACTCTAGCAGAGAGCTCCCTATGCATGCCAGTGGAAGCCCCATGCTCAACGCTGGCGGATACGGTTGCACCACGACCATGCCCACGCCTAGTGGAAGCCCCATGCTCGGCGCTGGTGGATAAACAACTGAGGGCGCCCTACGGATAGCATCAACCTCAGGATCGCCGCTCGGCTCTCTAGCAGCACCCCTCGCATCCTCCCCCTGGGCCTCCTGCGAGCGGGGGCTGGTCACGGTGCCTATGCTTGGGTTAGTCTCAGCAGCACCGAAAGCCCCAAGGAACTGGGCTCTGTCTCGCGGTCCTGCTCCCACGCACGTCACACCACCAAGGCCCTTGGTGTCTGGTCTCCTCACTTAAACCCGAGGTATAGGCTGGCGAGAGAAAGGTAGGAAGAACCTCAGGTTAACCTTGCCGTTGCCCACATTTCTTTCATGCGGGTCGCTTGCACGTCAAGGGGGAACACTAAGCATCACGACTCAGGGGCCTCACTAGTCACGTAGCCCCTCACCCCTTGGCTTTGTCCAGGCATCACGACCTGACGTTCCAAAATGGCCGAGGTATGCGCGGGGCTGGGCCCTGCCGACGCAGAGCACAAAGGCAAGAAAGAAGGAAATCAAGCATGAAAAGGAAATTGCGGAGTTCAAGCAGTTATAAGAGGCATCAAATGTATCACAAATTCAAACAAAGTCTTATGCCTCCATGAGCCATGGTCGGTCATTGAAGAATAAACTCTAGGGGAAGGGTCGTCGCCACCATTGTCGTCGCCACCATCGCTCGCCTCGGCCGCGAAAGTCCTGTCTTCAACATTGTCGTTGCCGCCGTCGCAGCTACCGCCTGCCTCGATCACGGCAGAACTATCATCAATGTCGCAGGTGAAATCCCCCAGCAGTGCTCCCACATGGTCTTCCATGGCCTCTACCGTGGTTGCACGAGATTCGTGAGGGACGGGGCCTATCACCACATCGAAGTCAAGATGGGGTCATGGAGATAAAGGTGGCTGACGACGTGCATCGCTGGCACAAAGAAGAGGTCACAACACTCCTCCTCCAGGATGGAGTCCACCTTGGCGGCAGTGCCCTCAAGCTCCCTGGTGAGCTTGGAGGAGAGCTCCGCATAGCCGCCCTCAGGGGTTGCGAGCGGATCCTCAAATGCTCCCCTATAGATGGACTTCAGCGCCTGGCGAGTCCTAATATCGAGGGAAGAGAAGGCATCACGGTACACCATAGCTTTTCCCTCAGCGTCGGAAAGGATCTTCTCCTTGGCGTCCAGCCAGACCGTTGCCTCAGAGACATGCTTGGCATGGGACGCTTGGGATGCGGTCACCTCCTCCTGTAGCTTGTTCAGCTGTTCACGCTCCGCGGCCTGCTCAACGACCACCTTCGACAGCGCAGAGTCACGGTCCGCATGCTTCACCTCGCAAGCCATGAGGTCGTCCTCCCACTGCTGAAGATGTTGTGTGAGCATGGCCTGTTCATCCTAGAGCGCATTCAGGTTGGACTCCGACTCGCAGCAACGCTTGACGACCACCACTGTTGTAGCCAACGCATCATCGCAGGCCGCCCTAGCCTCGACGGTTTCCTTCTTGCTCTTTGCAGTAGAAGCCTCGTCCTGGCTCCAAGCCACTTTGGTCGCTGTATCGACCTGGAGCCACGCTGAGGCAAGCCCCAAGCGTTCCGTGGCAATGCGCTTATCACCATCTCGGAGGTCCGCCGTGAACCAACCAAGCCCGGCATAAGCATATGCCAAGGCCCCATGCCTAGTCAGGGCGCCACAGCTTACAAGCGCGAGGGCCTGACGAGGGAGCAGCGTAGGCACGTTAGTTGGGACTATGGACAATGAGGCCATGGTATGATCAACTTCGGGTGCTAGGGTTTCCGGGTCCTTCTCTGCACCGCTCGCCTCCCGTGACACAGCAAGAGCAACCAACGTTGCAGCCTGCTAGATTATGACGGTCGGCTCTGCCTGAGGCTGCGCGCCCTGAGGCAGGCTCAGCCAGCAGAGAGTGGAGCATCGCCCCTCCCCTATGATCGGTGTTATCGTGGTCGCGGCAGCGAGAGCTGCTTGGCTGGCCCTCCAGGCAGCACCGATGTAGATCCAGGAGGGGGCGGCACGCTCGTACACCCCGGCGCATTGCTGTCCCCGCGCCCTAGGGTTGCACCGGGTCAGCGCTGCACGCCCCACGCCTGCCGAGGCTGCCCTCAGGACGATGGGTACCTTTGTGTCGGTGGTTGGCTTCTTCTTCTTCTTGCCTGCACCATCACCCTTGTTCGGTGCGACGAGGGGCAGCATGAGGGTATGGATTATGAATGCGTGGTCAAAAGGTAAGGCAAGGATACTCACTCGTCTGGCGCAGCCCACTTCATTTTGTTCTCCTCCTCGGAGGCTGGTGTGCCCACCTTCTTCTTTGACGTGGCCCCGGTCTCGCCCCGACGCTGGCGGGGTGGCCCCCGACGGGCCCCGTTGTGGCACCGCTGACCAAAGGAGCGTGAGGGCTCCCCTGAGGGGTCTTGGCCTGCGAAAGCATGGCTGCCTCAGCGGAGGCCATCGCGACCATCGGTTGTGCACCTTGTGGGGACAAGCCCGTCTCCTTGGCCGCCCCGACAGGGTGCGGAGGGCCTTCCGAAGGGGGCACTGCCGCCCCCTTGCCTGGGGCCGCCCGTCCATATGCTCGCGCAGTCGGGGATGCAGATTCAGCCCTTCTAGGCGCCCCGGCGAGGAGCTGGGAATCTGCAGCCAGGAGCTCATTCGCATCAGCATCGGCATCCCCGAGGCCGGGGAGGAGCTCCCGCCATGACAATGGGGATGCCTACCCCGGGTCTTCATCGTCCGTCTCCTTCGAGGCCTTGGCACCGCCGCTGTCGCTGGAGGACAGCACCACGGGCAAATCGGGGGTGGTCGCACGGATAAAGCCCCCAATCGTCGAAGACAGGCATTGCCTCAAGCAGCTCATCCCTGTCGTCGCGGTTGTACAACAAGGTGGCGGCCTCGGGAATGTTCCCGAGGATACAACTGAGCAAGGTGTACAAGGTCACATCCAACTGCTCACTCGTCAAGCCGGCAATGCGCAGCCTCACCGCATCTCCCGCGTCCTCGTACGCCCACAAAGGCTATGAACACGATTGGAGTGGCGCGAGGCGCTGCACCAAGAACTCCTTCACGACCACCGCCCCCGTCAGCAGCTTCGCCTCCATATCTGAGGCTATCTTCACCAGGACAGGCTTCACCCGGGGGTCATTGAGCTTCGCGGAACCCCACTCAAGGATCCGCTCGAGCAGTTCTGTCGGAAGCTCAAGGCGCGGGTCGGTGTCGTGGGAGTCCAAATAGACCCAACACTGCCGGAAGCCTTCCACCTTCTTCTCGGGCTTCAGGAGCGAGTTCTTGCTGAGCACATCGACAAAGGAGAGGCACTCGGACAGCTGGGACCTGATAGAGAACCGCAAGCTGAAGAAGTGGCGGAAGGGCGCCACCGAGGGCATCACACCCACGAAAGCTTTGTAGTAGAAAGCGAAGACGGATAGGAGGAGGATGGAGTTGGGCAGAAGGTGAAGGGCATGAATTCTGTAGTGCCTGAGGATAGCAAAGAAGAAGTCGGAGAAGGGCGAAACCAACCCGGTGAAGACCTCCTAGAGGTAGAAGGGGTAGGCTGTCTTCGGCCGGTCACTCCATGCGGCGGAGTCGGGCCAGATCTGGGTCTCGCCTCATTCATTGTTGTCGTCGGCCATCAATAGGAGCACCGATTGAGGTCCTCTTCCTTGGCGATGGACGAGGCCGAGAGCGCCGGTGCAGGAGAGGGGGAGCTCACGCCCGAGGCTGCGGGCTTCGATTTCTTGGCGGGCACCATCCGAAGAATCTCTGGCACCAGAGGAGGAGAAGGAGGGGCGGCACCTTGTCTGGATCTGGAGGAGCTTCTTGCAAGGGAAGGAGATCCCGATAAATCGAGGAGGGAGGAAGATGAGGATAAGGAGCAATGATGGCCCCGCGGCATGCGCCAGGCTTTTTGTCACCCTGGGCGGTTGCCGAGGCAATGTGTGGGAGTAGGGGCATTCGCATCCCATGGTGCACCACACGTCGTGCCTATACCGCAGGCGGTTAGGGCCTGCATCGCTTTGTCCTCCCTTCGTTGCCTTCACCTTGAAGCCAGGCCAGGTGCTCCATGGGCCCGGGGGCTACTGTCGATGTTCTATGACTGGGGGTACCCAGACCCGTCTGCCTACAGCCCAACATGTGGCTCCACCAACGGCCTGATGTGGCCCAGCTCCAAGGCTTCACAAGCAAGACCCTCACGAGGGCCCCCCGCCTCGCTAGGAGAACGACATCAAGGCCTCCTGAGGAGTAGCCACCCAAGGCTACCTCCAGAGGAGCGGACATCTCTAGGCAAGCACCCCACCTCGCGAGGCGCATGATGACGTGAGCCATGACGACCAAGGCCAGGAGGGCGCCAACAGGCATAGGAGAGGACAGTTTCCTGTTTGGTGGTAAGGAGGCAAGGGCATACGTAGGTTCCAAGGAATCCCCTAAAGGTTTCCATTCCAATTCAATAAGACCAATACCGCTGGCTCGGCAGGACGGAGGTCATCGCCGAGCCCACCACTGCGTCACGACCAGAAGCTTTGCACGCGAACACCTCCTTTAGTCAGGATTGGCTGTACTCTTGTCCCCCTTCAAAATTGGCCACTTTGGTATCCTTTCCCGCCTAATCTATGAGGGAAGAGGACCAAGGCTGCTATAAATATAGGCTAGTCTCCACCATAGAGAGAGATCGGATCCCTGGCCATTGAGCTCTCCCAATGCAGCTCACATTTGTACTAGTTCATACTCATCCTCCTCGCGAGGCAATCCACCACAAAGCAGGAGTAGGGCTTTACAACACAAGGTGGCCCGAACCTGGGCAAACCACTGTGTCCACTTCCTCTCCCCACTTGCTCAAGCTCGACGGAGCCATGCTGTGGGGCGGTGATCATCCAGTTGTATATAGGCATGATCCTTCGCACGCGCCCCGAAGTTTGAACCTTGTTAGGGTCCGTAGAGCACCAGTTCCGACATACCTCTTGAGGTCTTCGAAAGCCGCATCCGCTTTAGGGGTCCACTCGAAGGAGCATGTCCTCTTCATCAGCTAGGAGAACGGCAAGGCGCGCTCGCCAAGATTGGAAATGAAGCGGCCCAGGGAGGCCACACACCTCACGAGCCACCGCATTTCCTTGAGGGTCCTGGGGCGCATCTTCTCATTGGCCTTGATCTTTTCAGGGTTGGCCTCGATCATTTGTGGGAGACAAGGAAGCCGAGAAGCTTGCCAGAGGGGACTCCAAAGACACACTTATCAGGGTTGAGCTTCAGGCTGACCTCGCGTAGATTTGCGAATGTTTCTTCTAGGTCCTTGATTAGTGTTCTGGCTTCACGCGATTTGAACATGATGTCGTCGATGTAGGCCTCCACCCAGCTGTGGCCCCAACGTGATACGCATCAGCCACTGGAATGTAGCAACGGCGCTCCTGAAGTCGAATGACATGCATGTGTAGCAGAACACGTCGCATTGGGAGATGAAGGCCATTTTTTCCACATCTTCCGCCACCATTTTGATCTGATGGTAGCCCGAGAAAGAGTCCAGGAAGCATAACATGTCACACTCGGCGATGGAGTCCACGATATGGTCGATGCGTAGGAGCGGGAAAGGGTCCTGGAGGCAGGTCTTGTTGAGGCTCGTGAACTCGATGCACATGCACTTCTTTTTGCCTTTCTTGGGGACGATGACCGGATTCGCGAGCCACTCGGGATGGCGCACCTCTCTAATGACCCCTGCCTCTTGTAGCATGTGCACCTCTTGGATGATGAATACATGCTTCTTTGGTGCCGGGCATCGCGCCTTCTGCTTGATAGGACAAGCGTTGGGACACACTGCCAAATGTTGCTCGTCACCTCCCTAGGGACGCCGCACAAATCATACACCTTCCAGGGAAACACATACTTGTTCGCCCGGAGGAAAGCAACGAGTGTGCCTTCTGGCTCAGGGGGGAGACCGGCGCCGATGGTGAAGGTGGGACCTGAGCCGCTGTCGTCAACCAATGGCTTCTTTGTTTTGGCGCGGTCCTGAGAGAACAATTGTTTCTTCCTTGCAAGGGTGACCTTCAGAGACTCAGCCCTGTCTTCGGCGCCTGGGTGCAAACTTGTCGGGGCCCTGAAGGCGCGCTTGAGGGCTCAGACCCCATCCTCCTTGCTTCTGAAGACTGTAATGACGCTGCTGCTGCCGGGCATCTTGATGACATTGTAGCGGGGTGGGTTGTCGCCATGAACATGGTGAGTGTGGGGTACCCCAGGATGGTGTTGAATGGGAGGCTGATGTGGGCCATGTCAAAGCAAATGAGCTCGATGCAGTACTTGTCATAGGTGTCGAAGGTGATGATGAGCCACAAGTGTAGGGATCTATCGTAGTCCTTTTGATAAGTAAGAGTGTCGAACCCAATGAGGAGCAGAAGGAAATAACAAGTGGTTTTTAGTAAGGTATTCTCTGCAAGCACTGGAATTGTAGGTAACAGATAGTTTTGTGATAAGATAATTTGTAACGAGTAACAAGCAATAAAAATAAATGAGGTGCAGCAAGGTGGCCCAATCCTTTTTGTAGCAAACGACAAGCCTGGAAAAGTTCTTATAATGAGAAAAGCGCTCCCGACGACAAATGGGAATTATCGTCAAGCTAGTTTTCATCGCGCTCACATGATTCGCGTTTGTTACTTTGATAATTTGATATGTGGGTGGACCGGTGCTTGGGTACTGCCCTTTCTTGGACAAGCATCCCACTTATGATTAACCCCTATTGCAAGCATCCGCAACTACAAAAGAAGTATTAAGGTAAACCTAACCATAGCATGAAACAAGTGGATCCAAATCATCCCCTTATGAAGCAACACATAAACTAGCGTTTTAGCTTCTATCACTCTAGCAACCCATCATCTACTTATTATTTCCCAATGCATTCCTCTAGGCCCAAATAATGGTTAAGTGTCATGTAGTCGATGTTCACATAACACCACTAGAGGAGAGACAACATACATCTCATCAAAATATCAAACGAATACCAAATTCACATGACTACTAATAGCAAGACTTCACCCATGTCCTCAGGAACAAACGTAACTACTCACAAAGCATATTCATGTTCATAATCAGAGGGGTATGAAATATGCATTAAGGATCTGAACATATGATCTTCCACCAAATAAACCAACTAGCATCAACTACAAGGAGTAATCAACACTACTGGCAACCCACAGGTACCAATCTGAGGTTTGGGTACAAATATCGGATACAAGAGATGAACTAGGGTTTGAGAGGAGATGGTGCTAGTGAAGACGTTGATGGAGATTGACCCCCTCCCGATGAGAGGATTGTTGGTGATGACGATGGTGATGATTTCCCCCTCCCGGAGGGAAGTTTCCCCTGCAGAACAGCTCCGCCCGAGCCCTAGATTGGTTCCACCAAGGTTCCGCCTCGCGGCGGCAGAGTTTCGTCCCGTAAGCTTGCTTATGATTTTTTTTCATGCTAAAAGACTTCATATAGCAAAAGATGTCCATCGGAGGGCTGCCAGGTGACCCATGAGGCAGGGGGTGCGCCCTATAAGGGTGGGCGCGCCCCCCACCCTCGTGGACGGTGGGTGGCCCCCTCAGGTATTTCTTCCGCTGAATAATTATCATTAATTCCAAAAATGACTTTCGTGGAGTTTCAGGACTTTTGGAGTTGTGCAGAATAGGTCTCCAATATTTGCTCCTTTTGCAGCCCAGAATCCCAGCTTTCAGCATTCTCCCTCTTCATGTAAACCTTGTAAAATAAGAGAGAATAGCCATAAGTATTGTGACATAACGTGAAATAACAACCCATAATGCAATAAATATCGATATAAAAGCATGATGCAAAATGGACGTATCAGCTGCCCCAAGCTTAGACCACGCTTGTCCTCAAGCGGAACCCGGTATCAAAAAATATGTCCACATGTTTAGAGATAGAGGTGTCGATAAAAATAAAATACGGACACGAGGGCATCATGATCATTCTTATAACAGCAACATATATATAATTTGTCATATGATTTCTTATTCTCAAGTAACAATCTATTCACAATGTCAAGTATGAATCAGAAACTTCATTGGGAACTAACAAACTATAATCTTAGTCATTGAAGCAATTGCAATTTATCATAACATTGGAAAGATTCAACATAAGAGCTTTTCAGCAAGTCCACATACTCAACTATCATCTAGTCTTCCACAATTGCTAACACTCACGCAATACTTATGGTTATGGAGTTTTAATCGGACACAGAGAAAGATAGGGGCTTATAGTGTTGCCTCCCAATGTTTTACCTCAAGGGTAATGTCAACAATAATAGTTCATGCTAACTTACATCCAATTGGATATATATATCAGGATCTTTCCAACAGGAGGTGCTTGCCAAAGGATAAAATGAAAAAGGGAAAGGTGAAGATCACCTTGACTCTTGCATAAAGTAAAAGACATAAAGTAAAAGATAGTCCCTTCTCAGAGGGAAGCAGAGGTTATCATGTGCTTTTTGGTTGGATGCACAGAGTCTTAATGCAAAAGAACATCACTTTATATTGCCACTTGTGACATGAACCTTTATTATGCAGTCCATCAGTTTTATTACTTCTGTATCACACGATCGTATAAAGCTTATTTTCTCCACACTAATAAGTCATACATATTTAGAGAGCAATTTTTATTGCATGCAACATGACAACTTACTTGAAGGATCTTACTCAATCCATAGGTAGGTATGGTGGACTCTCATGGCAAAACTGGGTTTAAGGATATTTGGAAGCACAAGTAGTATCTTTACTTGGTGCAAGGAATTTGGCTAGCATGAGGGGGAAAGGCAATCTCAACATGTTTGAATGATCCATGACTATATACTTTAACTGAGATGTGAGAAAACATAACCCATTACGTTGTCTTCCTTGTCCAACATCAACTCTTTAGCATGTCATACTTTAATGAGTGCTCACAATCATAAAAGATGTCCAAGATAGTATATTTATATGTGAGAAGCTCTCTTTTTTTATTACTTCCTATTAATTGCAACGATGACCAAAATTATCTTTGCCAACTCTCAACAACTTTTATGTATCATACTCTTTATGTGTGAAGTCATTACTATCCATAAGATCAATATGAACTCTTTTATTTCTTTTTATTCTTTTATGCACTTAAGATCATAGCCAGATAGCAAAGCCCTTGACTCAACACTAATCTTTATTATATTTACCTCATGGACTCGATTACATAGAGGGATCACAAAGCAAAACTCAAAATTAATTCATACGAAAACTTTATTCTACTAGATCAAGATATTACCAAAAGGATCGAACTAAGTAAAATGGTAAAGATAGGAGTGTGATGATGATACGATACCGAGGCAACTCCCCCAAGCTTGGCAGTTGCCAAGGGGAGTGCCCATACCCATGTGATTATGTCCTCGGAGGTGATGAAGGTGGTGATGATGATGGTGGATAATCGCACATCGAGCGTAAAAGCTCCTCCAATTTTCGGATAATGCCCTTGAGTGCGACGATATGATCCTTCAACAAAATAGTTTCCTGTGTGAGATACTTGTTTTGTATGTGAGCTAAGTCAATCATCTTGAAAGCTTCAATCTCAGTTGGGGTAAAGAGGTTAGGAAGAGGTTGAGGGATCGTTTCTTCTTCTGCCGCCGGAGCTTGATCCTCCATGGCCTTCTTGATCCTTTCATCCTTGTTGATCTCCTCAGGTTCTTCTCTTTTCAGCTCTATCTTCAATAGCCAAGCATCCTTGTCTTCGTTGTTAGAGGAGGATGCCGTCATGATGCTCTAGATCTGTCAGGAAAACAGCTCGAAACAAAGACAGAAGATTTTTGCGTGATACAGTGGTCAAAACCTTCGGGAGATTATATAATGAATTTTTACCAACCAAAAGAAGTATCATGCAAGAGAACGGAGTCCGGAGAGCACACGAGGTGCCCACGAGGCAGTGGGGCCTGCCCGGTAGGGTAGCGCGTGCCCTCCACCCTCGTGGATGCCTCGTGTCCTTCCCGGACTACCTCTTATTTTCCTATTTTCTTAAATATTCCAAAATGGAGAAAAATTGCTATTAGAACTGTTTTGGAGTCGGTTCACTTACCGTACCACATACTTATTCCTTTTGGGAGTCTGAAACATTCTGGAAAGTCTCTCTTATGTATTCCTCCGAGGTTACGGTTTCAATAATATTAGTTTCAACATTTATAGGATTACCTGAGATATAATGTTTGATTCTTTGACCATTCACCACCTTTGATTTGTGCCATCGAAGTTGTTGATTTTTATGGCACCGGAACGATAGACCTCCTCGATAACGTAAGGGCCTTCCCATTTAGAGAGAAGTTTTCCTGCAAAAAATCTTAAACGAGAGTTGAATAGCAACACATAATCACCTACATTAAACTCACGCTTTTGTATCCTCTTATCATGCCATCTTTTAACTTTTCCTTTAAACAGCTTGGCATTCTCATATGCTTGGGTTCTCCATTCGTCAAGTGAGCTAATGTCAAATAACCTCTTCTCACCGGCAAGTTTGAAATCATAATTGAGCTCTTTAATAGCCAAATATGCCTTATGTTCTAGTTTGAGAGGTAAGTGACATGCTTTTCCATAAACCATTTTATACGGAGACATACCCATAGGATTTTTATATGCAGTTCTATAGGCCCATAATGCATCATCAAGTTTCTTGGACCAATTCTTTCTAGATCTACTAACAGTCTTTTGCAAAATTAATTTGAGCTCTCTATTACTCAATTCTACTTGACCACTAGACTGTGGGTGATATGGAGATGCAATTCTATGATTAACATCATACTTAGCAAGCATTTTACGAAAAGCACCATGAATAAAATGTGAACCACCATCAGTCATGAGATATCTAGGGACTCCAAACCTCGGAAAAATAACTTCTTTAAGCATCTTAATAGAGGTGTTATGATCAGCACTACTAGTTGGAATAGCTTCTACCCACTTAGTAACATAATCAACAACAACTAAAATGTGTGTATATCCATTAGAGGTAGGAAAAGGTCCCATATAATCAAAGCCCAAACATCAAACGGTTCAATAACAAGAGAATAGTTCATAGGCATTTCTTGACGTCTACTAATATTACCAATTCTTTGACATTCATCACAAGACAAGACAAACTTACGGGCATCTTTGAAGAGAGTAGGCCAATAAAAACCGGATTGCAATACCTTATGTGCAGTTCTATCTCCAGCGTGGTGTCCTCCATATGCCTCAGAGTGACACTTGCGTAGGATCCATTCCGATTAATGCTCAGGTACATAACGTCTAATAACACCATCTACTCCTTCTTTATAAAGGTGTGGGTCATCCCAAAAGTAATGTCTTAAATCATAAAAGAACTTTTTCTTTTGCTGGTATGTGAAACTAGGTGGTATAAATTTAGCAACAATGTAATTAGCATAATCAGCATACCATGGAGCAGTACGAGAAGCATTTATGACCACTAATTGCTCATCAGGAAAGCTATCATCAATAGGTAGTGGGTCATCAAGGACGTTCTCTAACCTAGACAAGTTGTCTGCAACGGGGTTCTCAGCTCCATTTCTATCAATAATATGCAAATCAAATTCTTGTAGCAAGAGAACCCATCTAATAAGTCTAGGTTTAATATTTTTCTTTTCCATAAGATATTTAATAGCAGCATGATCAGCGTGAATTGTTACTTTAGAATCGACAATATAAGGTCTGAACTTATCGCAAGCAAATACAACTGCTAAGAATTCTTTTTGAGTAGTAGCATAATTTCTCTGGGCATTATCTAGATTTTACTAGCATATTGAATAACATTCAGTTTCTTATCGACTCTTTGCCCTAGAATAGCACCTACAGCATAATCGCTAGCATCACACATAATTTCAAAGGGTAAATTCCAATCAGGTGGCTGACCAATAGGTGCAGAAATCAAGGCTTTATTAAGTATTTCAAATGCTTATACATAATCATCATCGAAAACAAAAGGAATATCTTTTTGCAATAGATTAGTAAGAGGTCTAGAGATTTTAGAAAAGTCCTTAATGAACCTCCTGTAAAAACCGGCATGACCAAGGAAACTTCTTAACCTTTAATGTCCTTGGGACACGGCATCTTTTCAATAGCATCAACTTTAGCTTTATCAACTTCAATACTTCTTCCAGAAATTTTATGCCCTAAGACAATGCCTTCATTAACCATAAAGTGGCACTTTTCCCAATTCAAAACAACACTAGTATCTTCGCATCTCTGCAAAACTCAATCAAGGTTGCTCAAGCAATCATCAAAGGAGGATCCATAAACAGAGAAATCATCCATGAATACCTCACAAATCTTTTCACAAAAGTCAGAGAATATAGCCATCATGCATCTTTGAAAGGTAGCAGGTGCATTACATAAACCAAAAGGCATACATCTATAAGCAAAAGTACCGAAAGGGCAAGTAAAATTAGTCTTTGCTTGATCATTCGCAGACACGGGTATTTGAGAGAAACCAGAATAACCATCTAGAAAGCAAAAATGTGTATGTTTGGATAGTCTTTCTAGCATTTGATCAATAAAAGGTAAAGGGTAATGATCTTTTTTAGTAGCTTTATTTAATTTACGGAAATCAATTACCATCCTATAACCTGTAATAATTCTTTGCGGAATCAATTCATCTTTATCATTAGGAACTACAGTAATACCTCCCTTCTTAGGGACACAATGGACAGGACTTACCCACTTACTATCAGCAACGGGATAAATTATACCTGCCTCGAGGAGCTTTAGTATTTCCTTTCTTACCACTTCTTTCATCTTAGGATTTAACCGTCGTTGATGATCTCTAACTGGTTTGGTGTCTTCTTCCAATTTTATTTTGTGTTGGCATAGAGTGGGACTAATGCCCTTAAGATCATCGAGAGTATATCCAATAGCAGCATGGTGCTTCTTCAGGGTTTTCAATAATCTTTCCTCTTCCTGCTCTGAAAGGTTAGCACTAATAATAACAGGATATATCTTCTTTTCATCAAGATAAGCATATTTAAGAGTATCAGGTAATGATTTAAGCTCAAACACGGTATCACTCTTGGGTGGAGGGGGATCCCCTGGGATTTCAATAGGTAAGTTGTGTTTCAAAATAGGACCCTGTTTAAAGAATACTTCATCTATTTCCCTTCTTTCATTCATAAACATATCATTTTCATGGTCTAGCAAATATTGTTCTAACGGATCAGTAGGAGGCACGGCGATAGAAGCAAGACCAAGAATTTCATCCTTACTAGGCAATTCTTTATCATGGGGTTGTCTACGAAATTTAGCAAAATTAAACTCATGTGTCATATCCCCCAAGCCAATTGTAACAACATCCTTTTCGCAATCAATCTTAGCATTAACAGTATTCAAGAAGGGTCTACCAAATATAATGGGACAAAAGCTATCCTATGGGGAACCAAGAACAAGAAAATCAGTAGGATATTTAACTTTCACACACAAGACCTCGACATCTCTAACAATCCCTATTGGTGAAATAGTATCTCTATTTGCAAGCTTAATAGTAACATCAATATCTTCTATTTCAGTGGGTGCGATATCACGCATAATTTCTTCATATAAGAAATGAGGTGTTGCACTAGCACTAGCACCCATATCACATAAGCCATGATAACAATGATCTCCTATTTTAACAGAAATGACAGGCATGCCTACAACAGGTCTATGTATCTTAGAATCGGGTCTAGCAATGTTAGCAGCCTGTTCACAGAAATAAATAACATGCCCATCAATATTATCAGCGAAGAGATCTTTAACCATAGCAATACTAGGTTCAACTTTAATTTGCTCAGGAGGTGTATATGTTCTAGTATTACTCTTACGAACCACAGTTGAAGCTTTAGCATGATCCTTTATCCTAACAGGGAAAGGTGGTTTCCCAACATAAGAGTTGGAACAATAGGATCATTATAAGTGATAGTCTTTTCTTCAACTGTAACAGGTGCAACTACTCTTACTTCAGTGGGAGGATTATATTTAAACCACTTCTCCTTAGGGAGATCAACATGAGTAGCAAATGATTCACAGAAAGAAGCTACTATCTCAGAGTCAAGTCCATATTTAGTGCTAAATCCACGAAAAGCATCGGTATTCATAAAAGATTTAACGCAATCAAACTTAGATGTCATACCTGACTCCTTACCATCATCGGAATCCCAATCTTTAGAGTTGCGTTTAATTCTTTCCAATAAATCCCACTTGAATTCAATAGTCTTCATCATATAAGAACCAGCACAAGAAGTATCGATCATGGTGCGATCATTGAGAGAAAGTCGAGCATAAATTTTTTGAATAATCATTTCTCTTGAGAGCTCATGATTGGGGCATGAATATAACATTGACTTAAGCCTCCCCCAAGATTGAGCGATGCTTTCTCCTTGCGAGGCCAAAAATTATATATATATAATTACGATCACGATGAACAAGATGCATAGGATAAAACTTCTGGTGAAATTCCAATTTCAATCGTTTATAGTCCCAAGATCCCATATCATCACATAGCCTATACCATGTCAATGTGTCTCCCTTCAAAGGTAAAGGGAAGACCTTCTTCTTAGCAACATCATCGGGCATACCTGCAAGCTTAAATAATCCACAAACTTCATCCACATAGATAAGGTGTAAATCGGGATGCAATGTTCCATCTCCTGCAAAGGGATTAGCTAGCAGTTTCTCTACCATACCCGAAGGGATTTCAAAGTAAACATTTTCAGTAGGGTCAGTAGGTTGAGGAGCAACTCTTTGCTCTACTGGTCGGGGTGAAGATACCCCGAACAAGCCCCTCAAAGGATTAGTTTCCATAGTAACAAGTGACAGTAAATTTCAGCACACTATATAAATGTTTCCTTACCAAGTTCCACTCACCAAAGGCGCTTCACTCCCCAGCAACGGCGCCAGAAAAGAGTCTTGATGACCCACAAGTGTAGGGGATCTATCGTAGTCCTTTAGATAAGTAAGAGTGTCGAACCCAACGAGGAGCAGAAGGAAATAACAAGCGCCTTTTAGTAAGGTATTCTCTGCAAGCACTGAAATTGTAGGTAACAGAATATTCAAAAAAAAATATAGGTAACAGATAGTTTTGTGATAAGATAATTTGTAACGGGTAACAAGCAATAAAAATAAATGAGGTGCAGCAAGGTGTCCCAATCCTTTTTGTAGCAAAGGACACGCCTGGACAAGTTCTTATAATGAGAAAAGTGCTCCTGAGGACACATGGGAATTATCGTCAAGCTAGTTTTCATCACGCTCATATGATTCGCGTTTGTTACTTTGATAATTTGATATATGGGTGGACCGGTGCTTGGGTACTAGCCTTTTTTGGACAAGCATCCCACTTATGATTAACCCCTATTGCAAGCATCTGCAACTATGAAGGAAGTATTAATGTAAACCTAACCATAGCACGAAACAAGTGGATCCAAATCAGCCCCTTACGAAGCAACGCATAAATTACGGTTTAAGCTTCTGTCACTCTAGCAACCCATCATCTACTTATTACTTCCCAATGCTTTCCTCTAGGCCCAAATAATGGTGAAGTGTCATGTAGTCAACGTTCACATAACACCACTAGAGGAGGGACAACATACATCTCATCAAAATATCGAACGAGTACCAAATTCACATGACTACTAATAGCAAGACTTCACCCATGTCCTCAGCAACAAACGTAACTACTCACAAAGCATATTCATGTTCATAATCAGAGGGATATTAATATGCATTAAGGATCTGAACATATGATCTTCCACCAAACAAACCAACTAGCATCAACTACAAGGAGTAATCAACACTACTGGCAACCCACAGGTACCAATCTGAGGTTTGGGTAGAAAGATCGGATACAAGAGATGAACTAGGGTTTGAGAGAAGATGGTGCTAGTGAAGATGTTGATGGAGATTGACCCCCTCCCGATGAGAGGATCGTTGGTGATGACGATGGTGAAGATTTCCCCCTCCCGAAGGGAAGTTTTCCCGGGAGAACAGCTCCACCGGAGCCCTAGATTGGTTCCGCCTCGTGGCGGCGGAGTTTCGTCCCGTAAGCTTGCTTATGATTTTTTTTCATGGTAAAAGACTTCATATAGCAGAAGATGGCCACCGGAGGGCTGCCAGGTGGCCCACGATGCAGGGGGCGCGGCTTGTAAGAGTGGGCACGCCCCCCACCCTCGGGGATGGTGGGTGGCCCCCCTCAGGTATTTCTTCCGCTGAATAATTATCATTAATTCCAAAAATGACTTTTGTGGAGTTTCAGGACTTTTGGAGATGTGCAGAATAGGCCTCCAATATTTGCTCCTTTTCCAGCCCAGAATCCCAACTGCTGGCATTCTCCCTCTTCATGTAAACCTTGTAAAATAAGAGAGAATAGCCATAAGTATTGTGACATAACGTGAAATAACAGCCCATAATGCAATAAATATTGATATAAAAGCATGATGCAAAATGGACGTATCAGGTGATGGGGAGCCGCACCTGCCCTAGGGGAGCGATGGAGCCATCGGTCACTCCGGAGAAGGACCGCGTCGACGCCAGCTGATCCCAGGGCACCTGAAGCGTGTCGAAGGTCTCAATGGAGATCACACTGAGGCACACGCCTCCATCTATGAGCATCTTGGTGATGAGACGTTGCTGATGGTGGGAGTACACAACATGGGGAGCGCGCCGGTGGCGGACTCAGGTGGTCTCGGGAGTGAAAAGTGATGACGCACTCGGGCCGCACGCGAGGCCACGAAGCCTCGGGCTGGGGCCACGCGGCATTCGCCCCATGAAAGAGCTTCTTGGAATGGCGATGTGACGCGGGCATATAGGACAAGCCGAGGATGCACGCAATCGTGTGGGGCCCCTAGAGCACGAAGCACGTAGCGAATCGATCGCAGAGCTCAACCCAAGAGGAGAACAAGGCTTCAGAAAGGCCGAGAAGCTAGGAGTATGGGCCTTTCGCAAGGGCCAGGGGAACCAGTTCGCCATGGCCTTGTCGCCGCCACTGGCTACCAGGATGCTTTGGGTATAGAGATGGAGAAACCCTTCAGGTTCAAAAATACCATCATTGCGTGGGGGCAGCACCGGTCTAAATCTCGTCGGCCAATTCACTTGGCATAGGCTGACGATGAAAGCCAGGCAGCCCGCAGTACTTGAGAAAATGGTGGGGTAGGTGGCGGCGAGCGCGAGCTCAGGAGAGTGACGACGACTGTCGCTTCTGGTGGGTGTCCCTAAGTGGGGCGAGCCGCTGGGCACTTGGCATGAACTCGGAGAGCACCGGCCATGGAGACGGTGGAGCGGGAACCGAAGCAAAGCAGAAGAACTTCGGCAGACCCCTACCTGGCATGCCAAATGTTAGAATTGGGGCTCCGGTGATGCAAGAAAGGTTCAGACTCTGGGGTGTGCTCACAGAACTTTGCTAAGCTCTAGCTCGTTGCCCACTACCTCACGGCGATGCTCAAACGTGCACGAGAGAGAAGCGAGATGAACAACGGACATGGTAGTTTACCCAGCTTTGAGCCACCTTGCGGTGTAAGACCGTACTCCTACTTTGTGGATTGATTGCCTCGCGAGAGAGGAAGAGTGTGTGTACAAGGAGGATGAATTGTCTAGGGATCCTCGGATGGCTCGAGGGATCCTCCGGTCTGGCCCCCTCTCTATGGTGGCATCTAGCCTATACTTATAGTGGCCCTGGTCCTCTTCCCCCGAAAACTCTAGGCGGTAAGGGTTGCCACAACGGCCAATTTTGAAGGGGAACAGGAGTAGAACTTATCTTGACTAAAGGTGGTCTTGGCGTGCTGAAGCTCACTGCCATGACACGCTCGTGGTCTCGCTGATGACATCCGTCCTGGCAATCCCATTGTCCTGGTATTCTTGCACAAAAGTGGCAACCTTTGGGGGTTGCTTCGGGACCCAACGGGTTGTCCATGCTCCCTTAGAACGAAATAGGAAAGCCTCCTTATCCGTGCCTACTGGCACCTCCCTGGCTTCATTCGTTGACATGCATGTCGCCCACGTGAAGCAGCAGGGCCGTGTGACTCCTCCATCTGATCCTTGGTCTGCATGCCATCGCGAGGGGCTCGGGAGGCAGCCTCTTCGCGAGGGGCCTCGGGAGGAAGCCTCCTAATGAGGGGGCCTCGCGAGGCCGTCGATGAAGCTTGACGGTGCACGCCTCGTGAGGAGGTGGTCCTCACAAGAGCCTTACTCACGGAGTCCTGACGTTGGGCCAGCATGAGCCCTCTGCTGCCACCGTGCCCTGGGCCGCAGGGAGATGGGCCTGGGTACCCCTAGTCCCATGGGCCTGACCCATTGGGCCTTAAGATATAACCCCTCTTGATTTATTAACCCACTTGTACTCTGTCCAGGAGATGCAACTAGTTTCTGGTGTTTGTAGGATATGTGTTGGAGCCATGCGTAGCGCTGACCCTAGGGGTGGGCTATTATGTGATGTAGAAACTGTGGCACGGTGTATCGAGGCAACCATTTGGTTGGATTGCAAAATATTCCATTTGAATGCTAAGAAAACATTGATGCTTCTTGTTATATTCGCGAGTAGTGGACAGAAAGGTGAAAGCCAATTTAGTATATTCCATTTGAATGATAAGGAATGAAAGTTAAATATATAAACCAATTAAAGAAGAGGACACTAACAAACATTTAGTACATTTTCTTGGCAGGAATAGACCTAACAAATAATACCTTGGCCAAGTAAAAAAATCCTCTACATCCCAACCACTTCATTGCGACATTAAAATGAGATAGATTACCTAGCCAAATTTGTAGCAGTAATGTTCATTCAACCTCTGAACTATATTTGGCTAGGGAATATAGTATAGGGAATCTATCTCATTTCAATCCAAATTCTTGTCTGCTTGATTAAGGCTCTCCTTGATAAGGAATAACAACCTGCACACTTCAGAAGAAATCTAGATGAGGGAACCAAAAAATCTTCACATGTGTGCATTATTCATGGAAAATTAAGAAATCAGACACGCAGATTGAGGAGGAACTCATGTGGACCTTGTGCTTCACCATAGTGGAGGACTTGAGGGCACGAAATACCCCAATGCACTCATGAGAGGGCTTACTGGATTTGAAGAAAAGAGGAGGCGGCGGCCACTGAACTCGCCACCAGCGACGACACATCTGCCCCTCTCGTGCGTGCATGCTGCAACAAAGGAGGTGGGGTGGAGGCGTTGCATTGGGCCGACCAGCAATTGTTGAAGTGCTCCAGCCAGCGAGCCTACCTTCCACGCTCGACCCCGGCTCCTTGCTCATGCTGGTCCAGCCGGCGCACCATCCGACACTCTCCCACCCGCATCAGGTGCCCCGCTACTTCTGCTTGCTTGCGCCAGGCTCGCCTCGAGCCGGTCGCCGCCATGAAGCCTAATAAGCGGGATGTGGTTCTACGAGGAGGAGAAACGCGATGGGGAGTTGGGCTCGATGTGGGGAGGGATGTGCACCGTGGCAGGGGTGCGGGCGAGGAGGCATGATAGGTGCAGTGGCTCTGGAGACGAGGAGGAACTCTCCCACCCGCATCCGACACCCGACTGCTTTAGCCCGCCTGTGCTAGGATCGCCTAAGGCCGGCCGCCACCATGGAGCCTAACCAACGGGATGTGGTTCTGGGAGAAGGAGAAACTCCAAAGGATTTGGGCTCTATGATGGGAGTGATGTGCACCGCAACAGGGGTGCGAGCGAGGATGAAGGAGAGGTGTGGCGGCTTTGGCACTGAGGAGAAGGAGGGAGGCATGTGGCGGCTTTGGTGATTGGGGAAGGGTTTGCTACTAGTGCAGGGTGCGACATGCACTAATAGGAAGCACGCCTCATACAAGGGACCCAACACGCAGCGCTCGCACATCCAGTTGTCATCTGTGCGTCGTCCACACGAACCCAACAGCGAGCGAACACAACACAACTGACTACCGGCCCCGCCCCTCGACACGGCCCTAGCATCAGTGGCCTTTGTAAAACTAAACGAATGGCACTGGACGACCAGGAAGAAAAAAAGGCAAGTGCACCGAATGACCCAGAGAAAAGACCAGTGAGTGGATGCGAAAGTGCGTGGAGGTCAGCTCGGCCCTGCTTGTGCAGAACCCAACAACTCTCACCCGTAATCGAAGCGACATGGATAGCACAAAGCCCACCGGCCGACGTGTAGGACCAGCAACAAACTGGCCCACCCATCATTGTTTGGTAGGAAGAAGTGGGTGTGCAGGCATCGGCTCACCCTATTTCTCGCATGCGTCACACCGCCCCACGCCTCTCTGTCGGTACGAGATCACCAAAAACATCCACACAAACGCTAACACAGAGAAATACAACACAAAGTCGCTTACACGTAGGACCAACAGCCACTCTAGCCCACTCATCATTGCATGGACAGGTCGCAATGGGCATAGTTGTGTTGTTCCAGCAGGCTGCTAAGCCAGGAGGAGCCAAGGACGTGCGATGCTACGCATGCACGCGGTGCCCAAGGAGAGGTCACCCGCAACCAAAAAAGCAATGACTCAGCCAATAGCGCAGGAGGCTGGGCCCATGGGGTCACGATGTAGGGTGGATACCCTAAGGATGATCTTTCACGATTTGGAGGGGATCCCGCAAAGAACATGAAGTACACGAGGGGAAACACGAGGGAAAACAAGAGGAAACACTCAAATTGACTTGATCCAATCACACATATGCTAGATCCATGAACACATAGAGATCGCAAGATCCAAAGACAACAAAGGGAAGATACAAGTAGCTCATTCTTCTCTAGGAGGAGGTCTTGAATCCACTAGGGGATCTTCTCCTAGGTGGAGGGCTTGAATCCACTTGGGGGATCTTCTCCTAGATGGAGGGCTTGGCCTCCAATGGAGTAGGTGTCAAGTGGATGAGCAAAGCTCTATCTCTCATATGAGGTAAACCAATGCTAACCCTAAAATGTAGGTGGAGGTGGAGTATATATAGTTTAGGGGGGCAAAGGGATACATGGGTTTCGGCCCTTTACACTATGCACACACAGGGGGGCGGATGTCCGGGCGTCGGGCCAGATGTCCGGGCCTTCCCGAGGTGCCGGATGTCCGGGCGCGGGGACCGGATGTCTGGGCTGGCCGGGTCCGGATTCTGAGCTCTCTGGATAGGCGTGGTCCGGATTTCTGGGCTGGGGTCCGGATGTCCGGCAGCTCACATTAGGGGAGATATGCATGGCCTGAGCCGGACGTTCGGGCTGGCGGGGCCGGCTTCGGTGAGGTTCTATGAAGGACTCTAGATTTCTAGGCTGGGGCTGGAGGTCCAGGCGGCTCGGGCCGGATGTCCGGACTTTGGCCAGATGCCCGATGCCTGGAGGTGCTCCTCGGTAGCGCTGCTGCTGTGGCCATAGGCTTCAGGGCCAGATATCCGGGTCGTGGGAACTTCCTCTGGTTCCTTCCTTCGTTCCTCTTCATCCATGTGCTTGGGGACTTGTCCGACTTCACGTGCGTCCTTGAGAGGGCCTTCTTGGTACCTAATCATGCACAACATTCCGGACTTAGGTAGTAGCCATCTCTCGAGTAGATTATATGGAATATCACTAAGGAGAGATGTCACCTCGGTCTCGAGAGCTCTAGCTTGTGCTCGTGTCATCGGTCCTCTTGGCACTTGGCGAGACGATGGTAGGTCCATGGGGATGACCATAGGATCCTCCGCATCATCTCCCCCACTTGGGAAAGATCCGACCTCGGATCAAAAGCCTCATCACCTTGGTAGGGAGGGAGATCCTTGACATTGAAGTTGTCGCTCACGAAGTACTTGTCACGAGGGATGTCGATCTTGTAGGCATTGTTGTTGTAACATTCTATCACCTTGAAGGGTCCGTCGACTCGGGGTCGTAGCTTGGACTTGCGTTCGTTGGAGAAGCATTCCTTGCGAAGGTGGAGCCAAACAAGATTGCCAATGTTGAAGATCATGGGTTGATTGTTGATGTTGATCTTGGTCATGAGTCGTTGTACTTGGCGCTCGATTGTGTGCCTTGTATCTTCATGCATCTTCTTGAGGTAGCTCACTCATGTACTCGTGTCCATGTTGATGCGCTCTTGTAGTGGTAGAGGTAGAATGAACAATGGTGACAACATGTTGAAGCCATAAACGACCTCAAAGGGGGACATGCCGGTAGTCGAATGTCTTGCACGGTTGTAGGCGTACTTGGCGATGGGAAGACACTCCTCCCACTCCTTGATGTTCTTTTTGATCAAAACACATAGGAGAGTGGATAGCGTCTGGTTTGTGACCTTCGTTTGGCCGTCGGTTTGTGGGTGGTATGCCGAAGAGAACAAGAGCTTGATTCCGAGCTTGGCGCATAGTGTCTTCCCAAAGTAGCTAAGGAACTTGACGTCATGGTCCGATATGATAGTCTTGGGAACTCCATGTAGGCGCAAGATTTCCTTACGAAAGAGATTTGCAACATGTGAAGCATCATCTATCTTGTTGCATGGGATGAAATGGGCCATTTTACAGAATTGGTCCACAACAAAAAACACGGAATGTTTGCCATTTCGAGTTTGAGGCAAACCAAGCACAAAGTCCATACTAATATCTTCCCGTGGGTGATATGGAATAGGAAGTGGCATATAGAGACCATGGTATTGAGATTTATACTTAGCTTTGCGACATGTAGAGCATCGGTTGGTGAAGCGTGAGACATTGCAAAACATCTTGGGACAAAAGTATTTCTTTGAGAGCGTAGCAAAGGTCTTGTCTCGTCCAAAGAGTCCCATAAGTCCTCCTCCATGAGATTCTTGCAGAAGTAACAACCGATGAAAAGACCCGGGAATACATAGTTTGTTAGCTCTCATAAGATAATCATCTTTGATGTAATAGCGTTCCCAAGATGTATGCGTCAGAAGTTTTGCATAAGGAATAGCAAAAGTAGGATCATGCTCATACAGTCTTTTATGTGCTCAGAACCAATAACATTCAATTCAAGTTTAGTTACAAGCATGCATCTGCGGGAAAGCGCATCCGCCACAACATTATCTTTGCCTTTGATGTACTTGATGACTGTCACGCCCAATATGCGACCCTATCCTAAAGGAACTCGAAGGTCCCACCAAGGATAGAAGCGCATATTGAAGACGCTGTTGCAAGGTGGATATCATTACATCGTACCATTACATAATAGTTGGGGATACATACAAGAGCCATACAATGCCACATGAATACAATAGCACCATACACGAGAGCAACATCTGACTACAGATGAAACATAAACAAAAACTCAAACGACATCCACCCAGCTAGCCCAGGCTGCCGACCAGTAACCTATCCCCTGAACGACGAAGCAGAAGAAGAACTCAAAACAAGCAAGCATCGCTCTCACATCATGATCATCACATTACCTATACCTGCAACTGTTGTTGTAGTAATTTGTGAGCCACGAGGACTCAGCAATTCCATTACCATGGGTATCAAGACTAGCAAAGCTTAAAAGGGTATGGAATGGATAAGTGGTGAGGTTGCAGCATCGATTAAGCATGATATGGTGGCTAACTTACGAGTACAAGAATAAGATGAGAAGCTACGCAAACGGTCACAAACTAGTAATGATCAATAAGTGATCATGAACTACTTACGTTCAAACATAACACCACCATGTTCTCTTCTTGACCCACACGAAAAGTGACCATCACGGTTACACACGTGGTTGGGTATTTTAATTCGAATCTAGTGTCAAGTTTTCTACAACTGGATATTAACAAATTTCCATCTGCCACATAACCGTGGGCACGGCTCTCGAAAGTTTAAACCCTGCAGGTATGTCCCAACATAGCCCATGACAAGCTCACGATCCGCGGAGACAATCCTCCATCACGGGACATCCAATCAGACTCGGGATCCCGGTGCACAAGACATTTCGACAATGGTAAGACAAGTCCAGCAAGACCTCCCGGCGTGCCGACACCCTAATAGTAGCCACGCGTATCTCGTTGCAGGCCATGTCCGGATGAGCATACCGTACAGCAACTGAGACCCAAGTTTCCCCGGGGGAAGCCGCACACGACTCTAGTTGGGACCAACACCATCAGCACTGGCCCCCCTGTATTATGTAGAATTACTCCTCGGGTAGCGCTAACTCCCTATGCGTCAAATTTAATATCAAGTTTAGTTATTATGTTGGGTAAATGGTAAAACCAAAGTTGGGCCTTGCTGGAAGAGTTTTATTCAAAGCGAACTGTCAAGAGGGGCCCATAAACCCACACTGTGTTAGGGATGCAAAATCAAGGAACTTAACACCGGTATGAGGGAAACTAGGGTCGCAAGAGTGGAACAAAACACCAGGCATAAGGCCGAGCCTTCCACCCTTTACCAAGTATATAGTTGCATTAATTAAATAAGAGATATTGTGATATCCCAACATAATCATGTTCCAACATGGAGCAATCTTCAACTTCACCTGCAACTAACAGCCCTATAGGAGGGGCTGAGCAAAAGCGGTAACATAGCCAGACAACGGTTTGCTAGGAAAGGTGAAAAAGGTTAGAGGCTGACATGGCAATTTGGGAGGCTTGATAAACAAGTGGTAGGAAGCGCGACATGGCGATAGCATCGAAACAACTAGCATAGCAATGATAGTAATGAGATCTAGGGTAATGGTCATCTTGCCTGAAATCCCGCTAGGAAGAAGAACGAGTCCATGAAGAAGACGAACGGGCAAAGACGAACGAATCCTTACGATCGCAACGAAACAGGGACTATAGAGAAGAAGCACAACCGGAAAGAAGCAAACAACATGGTAAACACACAACACATAAACATGCATGATGCTCAACCAAGTGTGATGCATGACAAGGCTATATGAAGCTACTCATGGCAAGGGATGAGGCATACAAGAACAACACATCAAAGCAAGTTTAAATGAGGCCGGAAACAACATATAACAATTCCGGAAAGTCCTCATATGCAAATTCGAAATTGGTCCAGATCTGAATAAAACATTATGTTCAAGTTGTTAACCAGCAAGTTAAGATGCACCAAGATGATCTACACGAAATTCTAGTCAAGTTACATATAAAGTTCATTTAATTGGGAGCTACGGCCTAAGAGATATGAGCAAAACAAGCTAAACATGACATTGATGCAAAATGCATTCAAACATCAAGCAAACACACTCAAAACTAGGAATAAACATGACATGATGAAACTACATACAATTCTAAGAAAGTTTCATATAGAGCATGCTCAAAACGGAGCAATGGTGCAACACATAGATATAACAACAATCTGCCCAAAACAACAACTAGGCACTTCGCAAACATCAAAACAACATGCTACAGGAATCATATGAGCACAAAATTGGCATGCACTTCATACACATATAACATACTTCAAATATCATTAAGGTTTAGGTTCATAGGAATCAATATTAAACCAATACGACAATGCAAAAAGCAACTTTATAACACAGGAGCATATACATGAGCAGATTTAATATGATGGCAAATTGAGAGCAAGAAATAGACAAGCTACACAACTTATACATAGCAACCAAGGGCATGGCATCTAAGTACACATAACAAATGGAAAATAACCTCAAAGCATCATATACATATGACTCATGGATCAGTGGGAAACAACATGACAAGATTGAATGTTGAAACAGTTTCAGCAAGTGTAAAACAGCAACATTATGATACCATGTTTGCAAGCCTGGAACAGAGGCATATAATATCCAAAGTTAACAAGCATGACATTTCTACCAAGTACTCATAGCATACTTTAAAACATGGAATTGGGTCACCTCCAAAATAGGCATAGATTAATCAATAACAAGCTCACGACAAGGCATCATGAAGTTAACAGAAATCTGGAACAGCATATAGGCATGTTCATAGCAATGAAAACATATGTTACAGGACATATATAGGGCATCAAAAGATATGGCATGATATAGCATAACATAGACAACAAAACATGTCAACTAAGCATCTCCAGATTATGCATGGATTAATTGGTAGCATCAAGCAAACATGGCAACATGATATGACAGAAACAGACTTGACAGAACATTAACAGCAAGTAGCCCACTTCACAAGCTTGATGCACTAACTACATGGCATAAAAAATACATGGATTGCACCCCTCTAAATATGGCATGATTATTATCCTAAAACATGTCGACATGATGCTCTAAAGAAAATCACATAAAAAGATATAAAAATGACAAATAGGCAAGTTACAGCAGTTAACAGCAACATGCACTTCTGCAACAGGGGTTAATATGTCAAGATGCACCCTAACATGAATGCAAAGCACACCAATGTGTAGAAATGAATAGCAGATCATGTGCATACCAAGATCGTCGCCATAGGATTAACAGGGACAAAGTTATAGCACTCACAAGACACCTACATGATATTAACATGCAGCAGTTTATATTAATTAGCAGTTTCACAATGAGGATTAAGGCATCAATATGAACAGTAACATGAATGCAAACTACTCCATCATGCAGAGCATCAAGTGATGAACAATTTGACATATCATATGCACAAAACGGAGCAATATACACATAGTTATGACATAATGAAAATGCACACATGATGCTGAAATTTCAGGGACAGCAGTTTTTCTGGAAAAAATGACCGAGCACAAAATAGCTAAGTTGTGCACAGGGCGAGGGATAGGGCTGGTGCTCACCAGGCCTCATGGGCCGGTCGGTGGAGGGGTGCAGCAGGCCGTGGAGCTGGGCCTGACGAGGGGCCGGCCCACGCGATGGAGAGGGAGGCGGCCCATCAGGGGCGCGCGTGCACGTCGTCCTCCTCCCGACGAGGACGAGGTGGCAGCGGACCCTGGCGGCGGGGACAGCTGCTGGCTACGGGCGTAGGAAGGTCGAGGACGGGCGAAGGAGGACCGGGATGGCCGGATCTGGTGGATCTCGGCCGGATCCACCCATTCCCGGCGACGGTTGGAGGCGAGGATGACTTTGATGGTAGCGAGGTCCACGGGGCGGCGCGGCTCCTGCGAGAGAGAGAGGGACCGGGTAAGGGAGAGAGGAAGAAGAAGAAGGACGAGAAGGAGAGGGGTGACGAGGCCTGGCCTGGGGGCAGAGGTCGCCGGCGGCGGCGCGGGGTGCTCCGGTGAGGCTGGCGGGTCGGCTGCAGGGGTTGGTGGCGCTCGGGGCGAGCTCCCTGATCCAGATCGGGAGATTGGGCAGGGGCAGCGTGGTGCGGGTCCGATTCGTGTCCGGGCGGGCCGTGCGCGGGCCTGGCGGGCCGCGGTGCGGTGGCTGGCTGGTGGGGTGCGACGTGGCGGCTTGCCACTGGCCACGGGTGTCGGTTGCGGCGGCGCAGCCCGTGGGACGGCGCCAAGTGGCGGTGGTGGAGGGGTTCGGCGCTGAAAACAAGATGGGGGAGGCGGCTGGGGGTTAGGGGAGAGGGTAGGCTCGGTTAGGGATGGTCAAATTTGGCACTGGGAGGTGTTTAAATAGGATATGGGCTAGGGTTTGAGGGTTTGGGGGCGTTCCGGAGCCTTCGATCGCGATCCGACGGCTTCGGTCGGAGGAGGGTTAGGTGGGCTGCACGTGGGGTTAGTGGGCTGTGTAGAGGGGTTGGGCTAAAGGGAGAGAAGAGAAGGGCGGCCCGGCACTGCTTCGGAGACCAAAACATCCTACGAATAAGCCGGCAACGGTGCCGCTATAAGTTTAACGGTTGGGCTATCAAACGGACTCCGAATGCGACAAAACTTGGCAGGAGGTCTGTCTACACTATAATAAGACCACGTGCCAACTGTCATCCCATTCCGAGAACATTTTTATGCCACTTATAAAATAATGTTTCGGAGGTGCCGTGGGCGCGTGCGAGTGTGTATTTGCTCAGAATGGACAACAGAGAGAACCGGGGGAACCCGAACGGATGCAAGTTTTGAAAAACATGCAGATGAAATGCACATGATGACATGGCAAAGTGCAACACACAAGCGAATGACATGGCAACGACGATGAATGACTGGAAGACACCTGGCGCATCGGATTCGGGGCGTTACAACTCTCCTCCGCTAACAAGAGATCTCGTCCCGACATCTTAGGAACGAGACGGAAGAAAAGAGGATGAGGTGAAAAAGAGCTCAAGAGAGAAGATGGACAAAGGTCGAGGGCACTCGATAGAAAAGAGGAACGGTGAATAAGATGAGAATCGAAAGCTCAAGGAATCAGATAGACTCTGAAACCACTCCGGTTAGAACAAGGTAGAAAAGGAATAAGAACGAAAGAATTTCGACATCACTCCGGCTGAAAATGGAAGGAATGGAGACATGAACTTCACAAGATGGGATGACACTAGATGAGATGAACAACGCAATGCCTCCAGAAGAATTGAAATAACAGACTGAAAAGAACTGAGAAGGAAGGACTGAACGGAGTTGTTGAGAAAATCGACAACGAAAGAATAAGCTTATTGTGGAGTTATCAAAAACATCTCAGAACTTGAGGTGATATTATACCACAACCAAATGTCTGAATAGCTAAGAAGAACGAAGAAATGCAAACTCCACTTCAGAAGAAAACGGAGAATTATTTGCACTTCGAGACGCGAGAAGAAAAGATACTTGAACTCCTCCGACAAAATCTTGATGAACTCTTGAGGAATGGATTTAATCATGAAGAACCACCATGAAGATCTCCCGTGACAAAAGGATGATGAGATAGAAATGAAGGTTGACAACAATAAGACTAAAGCCTTGCGGTGATTTAGATGGAGGTCCCGACAAAATGGCCGAGGAAATTTCAACTCCAAAAAAGAGAAGATGAAAACACTTAGAACTGAGAAATTATTCATCATGAACAATCTTCGAAGGAAGGAATTACTTGACCGCGATGAAATAAGAATAAGAATTGCTTTATTCTTATCCTCATCAAATTTAATTGATGACAACTGGATTTTGCATGCAACTTATTCCTCTTGAAAAGGATTGAGGAGTGACATAGCGCAAACTTGAGAAAGTCTTCAACGAACCACCGGTAGGATTCGAAAGAACGAATGAATTAATATGATAGCAAAGGAAAAGGAATCTGAAGGAACCACCGTAAGAATTCGAAATGACTGATGAAAGAGAATGAATCATCAGGAAGAATTAGAAGAACAAATATGCTCGAGGGGATTTAGATGCAAAATAACAAAGAGATCCCGAGCTGATTAAAGAACACTAGAATGAAGCGTCAGGATAATTGGATAACGGTAGCTGAAATGTGAGCACGAAGAATTCTTCTGGAATGATGGCCTCCGGTGAAAAGAAACGGAAAAACAACTCCTAGCATACTCCGGATGGGTAAGAAAATAATATCTGACAAACGGAATAATTCGAGAGGATAACATGAAGCTAGAACCATGAATCTTTGAGTGAACGGACAAGATTTAGAGGAAAAGCTCTTCTTCGGTCTTCAAATGGCGACGGGAAACACCACTAAAATTACTGATATACTCCGGAAGAATGAAAGGCGAAGAGGTTGAGCCAACAATGAAAAGAATTTGAAAGCGATCTTGGAAAATGCATGTGACTGATGGGATCCATTCATACGTCACACTTGAAAAGAATTTGAGAATAACCCCGGAATAATTAGAAGAGTCAGGTAAGATCCTGGTAGAAGACCTTTGGGTTAGGGCCCACTGAAAAGAAACACCATTGGAAAGGATTGTTGAATGAGAAATGATGCACCAGAACAATTGAAATATTTGAATGAGGTAACAACCTTGAATGATTTGGACACAGACAAATCTCCTGAGATGTCTTCCAAACTTTGGAATAGTTAAATGGAGAGAGGCGAACGAGCAAGGGGAACACTTGGTCCAAGGAAAAAGAATATGATCAACCCGAAAAACAGGAATTGAATCCACCGGCAAGAACACAAGACAAATCAATGATTAACTTGACAAGAATTCACCTGTTGAAATGATTGAGGGAAGACTGAAGAAGCTCCGCAAAAATGAAATTGATACTCTAAAGAGACTTAGAATCCAGGAAGGAAAGGGGGTAGGTGGGTGGGAAAAAGAAAACAACTGGGGACGGGGAAACAACTTTGTTGAGAAAGAACTGAGGATTGATCTTGCAAAAACAAAGAGGTCGAATCTACTTGGCGAGAAATGCACCGGATGAAAAGAGCTGAGAACCAACGAACGAAAACTAACCGCGTGATCCTAAAGAAAATTTGAAGGGGAAGAGGAGCGTATCAAAACACCTATGTCAAGATTCCTCACCAGAGCGACGAAGCGGCTGAGGAGTAAAACGAATACCTACTCTCCGATATAACTAGACTCCGAAATAGTTTTCTTCTAGACTCGACAACAGCCAACTACAATCAATCAAGGGGGGCTCCTATGGTCGGTCGAGGCTCTGGTACCAACTTGTCACGCCCAATATGCAACCCTATCCTAAAGGAACTCGATGGTACCACCAAGGATAGAAGCGCACATTGAAGACGCTTTTGCAAGGTGGATATCATTACATCGTACCATTACATAATAGTTGGGGATACATACAAGAGGCATACAATGCCACATGAATACAACAACACCATAGATAAGAGCAACATCTGACTATAGATGAAACACAAACAAAAACTCAAACGACATCCACCCAGCTAGCCCAGGCTGCGGACCAGGAACCTATCCCCTGAACGACGAAGTAGAAGAAGACCTCAAAACAAGCAAGCATCGCTCTCACATCATGATCATTGCATTACCTGTACCTGCAACTGTTGTTGTAGTAATCTGTGAGCCACAAGGACTCAGCAATCCCATTACCATGGGTATCAAGACTAGCAAAGCTTGAAAGGGTATGGAATGGACAAGTGGTGAGGTTGCAGCAACGACTAAGCATGATATGGTGGCTAACTTACGAGTACAAGAATAAGATGAGAAGCTACGCAAACGGTCGCAAACTAGTAATGATCAATAAGTGATCCTGAACTACTTATGTTCAAACAGAACACCACTGTTTACTCTTCTTGACCCACTCGAAAAGAGACCATCACGGTTACACACGCGGTTGGGTATTTTAATTCAAATCTGGTGTCAAGTTTTCTACAACCGGATATTAACAAATTCCCATCTGCCACATAACCGCGGGCACGACTCTCGAAAGTTTAAACCCTGCATGGGTGTCCCAAGTTAGCCCATGACAATCTCACGATCCGCGGTGACAATCCTCCATCACAGGACATCCGATCAGACTCGGGATCCCGGTGCACAAGACATTTCGACGATGGTAAAACAAGTCCAGCAAGACCGCTCGGCGTGCCAACACCCTGATAGTAGCCACATGTATCTCGTCTCAGGCCACGTCCGGATGAGCACAGCATACAGCAACTGAGACCCAAGTTTCCCCGGGGGAAGCCGCACACGACTCTAGTTGGGACCAACACCATCAGCACTGGCCCCCTGTATTATGTAGAATTACTCCTCGGGTAGCGCTAACTACCTATGCGTCAAATTTAATATCAAGTTTAGTTATTATGTTGGGCAAATGGTAAAACGAAAGTTGGGCCTCGTTAGAAGAGTTTTATTCAAAGCGAACTGTCAAGAGGGGCCCATAAACCCACACCGTGTTAGGGACGCAAAATCTAGGAACATAACACCGGTATGTGGGAAACTAGGCTGGCAAGAGTGGAACAAAACACCAGGCATAAGGCTGAGCCTTCCACCCTTTACCAAGTATATAGATGCATTAAATAAATAAGAGATAATGTGATATCCCAACATAATCCTATTCCAACATGGAGCAATCTTCAACTTCACCTGCAACTAACAGCGCTATAAGAGGGACTGGGTAAAAGCGGTAACATAGCCAGACAACGGTTTGCTAGGAAGGGTGAAAAAGGTTAGAGGCTGACATGGCAATTTGGGAGGCTTGATAAACAAGTGGTAGGAAGCGCGACATGGCGATAGCACCAAAACAATTAGCATAGCAATGATAGTAATGAGATCTAGGGTAACGGTCATCTTGCCTGAAATCTCACTAGGAAGAAGAACAAGTCCATGAAGAAGACGAACGAGTGAAGACGAACCAAGCGTAGACGAACGAATCCTCATGATCGCAACGAAACAGGGACTATCAAGAAGAAGCACAACCGGAAAGAAGCAAACAACATGGTAAACACACAACACATAAACATCACATGATGCTCAACCAAGTATGATGCATGACAAGGCTATATGAAGCTACTCATGGCAAGGGATGAGGCATACAAGAACGACACAACAAAGCAAGTTTAAATGAGGCCAGAAACAACATATAACAATTCCGGAAAGTCCTCATATGCAAATTTCAAAATTGGTCCAGATCTGAATAACACATTATGTTCAAGTTGTTAACCAATAAGTTAAGATGCACCAAGATGATCTACACAAAATTCTAGTCAAGTTACATATAAAGTTCATTTAATTCGGAGCTACGTCCTAAGAGATATGAGCAAAACAAGCTAACCATGGCATTGATGCAAAATGCATTCAAACATCAAGCAAACACACTGAAAACAAGGATTCAACATGACATGATCAAACTAAATACTATTCTAAGCAAGTTTCACATAGAGCATGCTCAAAACGGAGCAACGGTGCAATACATACACTCCAAACAAGATATAACAACAATCTGCCCAAAACAACAACTAGGCACTTTGCAAACCTCAAAACAACATGCTACAGGAATCATATGAGCACAAACTTGACATTCACTTTATGTAAAGATAACATACTTCAAATATCATTAAGGTTCAGGTTCATAGGCATCAATATTAAACCAATACGATCAATGCAAAAAGCAACTTTATAACACAGGAGCATATACATGACCAGAGTTAATGTGATGGCAAATTGAGAGTAAGACCGAGACAAGCTGTAGAACGTATACATACCAACCAAGGGCATGGCGTCAAAGTACACATATCAAAGAGAAAATGACCTTAAAGCATCATATACATATGACTCATGGATCAATGGGAAACAACATGACAAGATTGAATGTTGAAACAGTTTCAGCAAGTGTACAACTGCAACATTATGATAGCCTGTTTGCAAGCATGGAACAGAGGCATATTTTATCCAAATTAGCAAACATGGCATTTACACAAATTAGTCATAGCATGCTTCAAAACATGTAATTGGAGAACCTCGAAAAGAGCCATAGATTAATCAATAACAAGCTCACAACACGGCATCTTGAAGTTAACAGAAATCTGGAACAGCATATATGCATGTTCATAGCAATGCAAACATATTCTACAAGACATATATAGGGAATCAAAAGGCATTTCATGATAGAGCATAACATAGGCAACAAAACATGTCAACTAAGCATCTCCAGATTATGCATGGATTAATTGGTAGCATCAAGCAAACATGGCAACATGATATGACAGAAACAGACTTGACAGAACATTAACAGCAAGTAGCCCAATTCACAAGCTTGAAGCACTCACTACAGGTCATAACAAAATACATGGATTGCACCCCTGTAAATATGGCATGATTATGGTCCTAAAACATGTAGACATGATGCTCTAAAGAAAATCACACAAAAAGATATAAAAATGACAAATTGGCAAAATACAACAGTTAACAGCAACATGCACTTTTGCAACAGGGATTAATATGTCAACATGCACCCTAACATGCATGCAAAGCACACCAACGTGTAGAGCATGAAGAGCAGATCATGTGCACAACAAGATCATCACCATACGATTAACAGGGTCAAACTTATAGCACTCACAAGACACCTAAATGATATTAACATGCAGCAGTTTATATCAATTAGCAGTTTTGCAACGAAGATTATGGCATCAATATGAACAGTAACATGAGTGCAAACTACTCCATCGTGTATAGAAGCAAGTGATGAACAATTTTAGATATCATATGCATTAAACGGAGCAACATACACATAGTTATGATATGATGAAAATGCACACATGATGCTGAAATTCCAGGGACTTGAAAGTTTTTCTGGAAAAAATGACCGAGCGCGAAATAGCTAAGTTGTGCAGGGGGCGATGGATAGGGCTGGCGTTCACCAGGCCTCATGGGTCGGTCGGTGGAGGGGTGCAGCAGGCTGGGGAGCTGGGCCGAACGAGGGGTCGGCCCACGCGCGGGCGAGGGAGGCGGCCCATCAGGGGCGCGCGTGCACGTCGTTCTCCTCCCGACAAGGACGAGGTGGCGGCGGACCCTGGCGGTGGGGACGGCTACTGGCAGCGGGCGTAGGAGGGTCGAGGACGGGGGGAGGAGGCCGGGGATGGCCAGATCTGGTGGATCCCAAGCGGATCCACCCATTCCCGGCGGCGGTTGGAGGCGGGGACGACTCCGGCGGCAGCGAGCTCCACGGGGCGGCGCGGCTCCTGCGAGAGAGAGAGGGACCGGGTGAGGGAGAGAGGAAGAAGAAGAAGGATGGGAAGGAGAGGGGCGACGAGGCCTGGCCTGGGGGCAGAGGTCACCGGTGGCAGCGCGGGGTGCTCCGGCGAAGCCAGCGGGTCGGCTGCAGGGGTTGGTGGCACTCGGGGCGAGCTCCCTGATCCAGATTGGGAGATAGGGTAGGGGCGGTGTGGTGCGGGTCCAATTCGGGCCCGGGCGGGCTGTGCGCGGGCCTGGCAGGCCGCGGTGCGGTGACTGGCTGCTGGGGCGCGACATGGCGGCTTCCCACTAGCCGCGGGCATCGGTTGCGGCGGTGCAGCCCGTGGGATGGCACCAAGTGGCGGTGGTGGAGGGATTCGGCACTAAAAACGAGGTGGGAGAGGCGGCTGGAGGTTAGGGGAGAGGGTAGGCTAGGTTAGAGATAGCCAAATTTGGCAAGGGGAGGTGTTTAAATAGGGTAGGGGCTAGGGTTTGAGGGTTTGGGGCTTTCCGGGGCCTCCGATCGCGATCCGACGGCTCCGGTCAGAGGGGGGTTAGGTGGGCTGCAGGTGGGGTTAGTGGGTTGTGTAGAGGGGTTGGGCTGAGGGGAGAGAAGAGAAGGGCAGCCCGGCACTGCTTCAGAGACCAAAACATCCGACGAATAAATCGGCAACGGTGCCGCTATAAGTTTAACGATTGGGCTATCAAATGGACTCCGAATGCGACAAAATTTGGCAGGAGGTCTGTCTACACTATAACAAGACCACACGCCAACTGTCATCCCATTCCGAGAACATTTTTATGCCTCTTATAAAATAATGTTTCGGAGGTGCCGCGGGCATGTGCGAGTGTGTCTGTGCTCAGAACGGACAACAGAGAGAACCGGGGGAACCCGAACGGATGCAAATTTTGAAAAACATGCAGATGAAATGCACATGATGACATGGCAAAGTGCAACACGCAAGCAAATGACATGGCAACGACGACGAATGACTGGAAGACACCTGGCGCATCGGATTCGCGGTGTTAGAATGACATAGGGAAAAGACTCATGAATTCATTCCACTTACCATGACGCTTGTTCAACTTAATTTGACACTTAAGGTACTTGAGCGTTTCATGGTCGATATGAATGACAAATTCATGGGGGCAAAGATAATGTTCCCACTCACGCAAAACTCGCACTAAAGCATATAGCTCTTTGTCATAGATGGGGTAATTGAGTTGCACTCCGGAATTTTTTCAGCTAAAGTAAGAATTGGGCACTTCTCTTGCATTAACACACCTCCTGTGCCATTACCACTAGCATCGCAATGAATTTCAAAAGTTTCATCAAAATTGGGTAATGCAAGCACGGGAGCACGAGTAAACAATTTTTTAAGTTCATTAGATGTGGTATCTTGGGATGGTCCCCAAACAAAAGGTGCATTCTTCTTAGTCAAGGCATGCAAGGGAGATGCAATGGTGCTAAAATCCTTAATGAATCTACGATATAAACCGTCTAAGCCAAGGAAACTTTGCACTTGTTGCAAATTGGATGGTTGTGGCCAAGTTTTAATAGCATTTATCTTAGATTCATCTACATGAACTCCCTAAGAAGACACAACAAAACCAAAGAAAACGAGCTTGTCCACACCGAATTTGCATTTATCCATATTGTCATAAAGGCGCTCTTTTTGGAGAGTTTGCAAAACGGTTCTAAGATGGGTGACATGATCTTTGAGAGATTTTCTAAAGACAAGAATATCGTCAAAGTAGACCACAACAAATACGCTAATGTAGGGGCGAAGAACAAAATGCATGACACGCATGAATGTACCGGGTGCTTCAGATAAGCCCATTGGCATAACAAGCCATTCATATAAGCCAGATTTGTCTTAAATATGGTTTTCCATTCGTCACGTTCTTGTATGCAGATTTGGTAATAGCCAATTTTAAGATCAATTTTAGAGACAATAGTGGATCTACTAAGCTCATCTAACATATCATCAAGACATGGAACATAAACAAACTTGGCTGCCTTGGTGGAAGGAAAATTTGGGGTAGTTTTAACAGAGGCAAAAGCGGAACCCAAGTTGGTAATAATATCTTCTAGCTTATCAATTCTAGTAGAAATTTGGTCTATCTTCTCATTAACTATGGGTTACTTTTCCTTTAGATTCTTCAAAGTAACTCCTACCTTTGATCCATATTGAGTAATCTGATTATGAATCTTTTTATCCAAGTTTTCAATGAGATCTACGGTAGCAATTTTATTCTCAATAATATCAAGTCTTTGCATCACATGTTCCAAAGTTAAAACAGTTTCATTAACCATAAGAGGTGGTGAGCCTACCAAATCTATCATAGCAGTATAAGCATCCAAGGTGTGGCAACCAAAGAAATCCCCCCCCCCCCCCGGTAATGGTATCTAGAACATATCTATTCCAAGGAGTAACCCCCACATAAAAATTACGAAGGAGAACAGTAGTAGATTGCTTATGAGTATATCTATTTTGAGCATTGCAAATTCTATACCAAACATCTTTTAATTTTCTCCCTCCCTTTGCTTAAAATTAAGAACCTCACTTTTGGGAGTACTAACAATGGTAGAAGGACTAGCCATGAAAGCAAATCAAGCGATCTTAGCACATGAGCAAACAAAAAGAAAAAGAAAAGGTGACCGGAAGAAGGGTGAATAAAAAGGCAAATCTTTTTATGATTTTTCGAAAATGTTTTAGAAGTGGGGGAGAGGAAAACTAGAGGCAAATGGCAAATAATGTAATGCAAGAGATGAGAGTCTATGGCTGGTACTTGGTAGGCTTGATGTAGATCTCCCCGGCAACAGCGCCAGAAATTCTTCCTGCTACTTCTTGAGTTTGCGTTGGTTTTTCCCTTGAAGAGGAAAGGGTGATGCGGCAAAGTAGAGATAAGTATTTCCCTCAGTTAAGAACCAAGGTATCAATCCAGTAGGAGATACACACAAGTCTCCAATCTATGCACCTGCACAAACAATCAAACACTTGCACCCAACACAATAAAGGGGTTGTCAATCCCTTCATAGTCACTTCCAAAGGTGAGATCTAATAGAGATAGATATAAAAGATTACTAAAATGTAAAACAAAATAAAAGTAAATAAATTGCAGCTGGGTATTTTTGGTATTTTTGGTTTATATATCTGAAAATATATGATGGAAAATAGACCTCGGGGCCATATGTTTCACTAGGGGCTTCTCTCTTGAAGGAAAATAATATGGTGGGTGAATAAATTACTGTCGAGCAATTGATAGAAAAGCGCAAAGTTATGACAATATCCAATGCATTGATTATGAATATAAGCATCATGTCTGTGTCAAGTAGACCGACTCCTGCCTGCATCTACTACTATTACTCCACACATCAACCGCTATCCAGCATGCATCTAGAGTATTAAGTTCATAAATGGAGTAACGCCTTAAGGAAGATGACATGATGTAAAGGGATAAACTCAAGCAATATGATGAAAACCCCATCTTTTTACCCTTGATGGCAATAATACAAATACGTGCCTAGCTACCCCTACTTTGTCACTGGGTGAGGACACCGCAAGATTGAACCCAAAACTAAGCACCACTCCCATTGCAAGAAAAACCAATCTAGTTGGCCTAACCAAACTGATAATTCAAAGAGAAATACAAAGATATCAAATCATGCATATAAGAATTCATAGGAGATTCAAATAATATTCATAGGTAATCTTATCATAAATCCACAATTCATGGGATCTCGACAAACACACCGCAAAAGAAGATTACATCAGATAGAACTCCAAGAACATCGAGGAGAACATTGTATTGAAGATCAAAGAGAGAGAAGGATCCATATAGCTACTAGCTATGGACCCATAGGTCTGTGGTAGACTACTCACGCTTCATCGGAAGGGCAATAGAGTTGATGCAGATGCCCTCCATGTTCGAATCCCCCTCGGCAGGATGCCAGAGAAGGCCCCAAGATGGGATCTCGCAGAAACATAGGCTTGCAGCGGCGGAAAAGTATTTTGGTGCACGCTTCTGTTGGTTTGGGAATATTTGGGAATTTATAGGCCAAGAATTATGGTTGGAGGACTCCCGTGGAGACCACAAGCCAGGCCCCCCTAGGGCGCGCCCTGGGGGCTTGTGGAGCCATCGGGACTCTTCTGCCTTCCTCTCCAAGTACTACATGTGTCTTCTGGTCCAAGAAAAATCATCGTAAAGTGTTATTCCATTTCGACTCCGTTTGATATTCCTTTTCTATAAAACTCAAAAACAAGGGAAAATCAGAAAGTGGCGTTGGGCTCTGGGTTAATAAGTTAGTCCCAAAAATAATATAATATAGCATAATAATGCATATAAAACATCCAAAACAGATAATATAATAGCATGGAACAATAAAAAAAATTATAGATACGTTGGAGACATATTAGTCGCTAAGCCATTGGATCTTGTAGGGGCGAGGGTGCTTCATCTTGACCAATTGGAGCTTGGAAAATAGCTCTTCGCTTGCCAAGTTGTGGCAACTTCCTCCATTGACGATGGCCTTCACGGACCTTCCATCGATGCCCGCTTTGGTGTGGAAGACATGGCATCTTTGGTCTTCGTCTTGTTGATGTTGAAGTGTCAAGATCTTGGAGACAACTAGAGCGGGGCTTGAATCATTGTCAGAAAAGACTTGGTCATCTTCATATTCATTCACTTGTCAGTGCATGGCCACATGCTGAAGGGGTTCCATTTTGTCTTCACTCATGGAGTCATAGGTGCCATTGTCGTTGAGGATCATGGTACGCTTATTGGTACACTCGAAGGACTTGTGGCCTCGACTGCCTCATGTGAAGCACTTGATGGAACTTGACTTGATGGTATCATCTAGTGGAGTTGTAGATGATGAAGCTCTCGGCTTGAAGTTACTTGTATTAGGAGGACGACTCGAGGATGTTGAAGTTTTCTTGTAAATTGGCTTGTCGTTGCTTGGTGAAGCTTTCGTCGTGGAAGAAGGTGTCGTAGTCGTTGAAGCTTGATTGTAGGCGGAGCCGTAGGTCTTGGAAGAGAATTTGGCGTACTTGAAGTCATCTTGCACTTGACATTCCACCTTGGTAGCTTGATGCACTAGCTCGACGAGGTTGGAGTAAGGTTGGAAGTCGGCGATCTTCTTGATAGGGTAACTAAGCCCATTTAAGAAAGGTGTCATAGTTTTCTCATCATCTTCCGTGGCATTGGCTTGTAGCATAGCAATCTCCATTTCCTAGTAATAATCTTCAATGCTCTTTGTTCCTTGCTTGAGGAGATTTAATTTCTTGAAGAGGTCGCAGTTGTAGTAGGTTGGCACAAAGCGCGCTCACATGACATCCTTCATTTGATTCCATGTTTTGATGGGTGGTTCACCTCTTGCCTCACTATGCTCAATGACTTGTTCCCACCAAATAAGGACATAGTCTTGGAAATCAAGGGATGCCATGGCGATCTTTTTGTCTTCATCATAGTTGTGCAAACGGAAGATCTTGTTGACCTTCACTGCCCATGAAAGGTACTCTTTGGGATCGTTGCTTCCGAAAAACTTGGGAATGATGAACTTGAGCTTGCCGTAGCATTGCTCATCATTGTGTTGAGGTCGATGGTGATGATGATGACGGTCTTGCCATGGAGGAGGGTCTTGAACCACTTGGTTCTCTTGTGCCTCATTGTTAGTTTGGAATTGTTGTCATGGAAGGTTAGCACGATTCCTCATCTCTTGAAGCTCCTCAAGATGTGTGGCTTCTTGTTGGCGCTCTTGGCCGAGGTCCTCTTCTTGAAGTCGAGCTTGGTGGTTGCGCTTGCTGACGACTAATGTAGCTTCACGAAGAGCATGTTGTTCTTCAAGGTTTTGTTCCTCACGATGTTGTTGCGCTTGTCGAGGGTCATCGCCATCTTGGTATTGTTGTCGAATAGCATCACCATCTTGTTGTTCTTGTTGATCTTGGCATATTGGAGCTTGCTCTTGGACTACAAGATCATTATCTTGTAGACGATGCCATTCCTGTGCTCGGAGACGGTCTTGTAAACCATTGCCATGGAATGGGTTTCGTGGAGCTTTATGATCTTCGTGGACTTGGAGACGGTACGAACCAGCTCGAGGAGGACTTGCATCCAAAGAAGAATGCAAAGAATGTCGACTTGAGTGGCTCCGTCTTGAGTAGGATGAAGAAGTAGAAGAGCGGTTGACCAACAAGGCTCGAATCTCGTCCATTCTTGCATTGTTTTCTTGTATTTGTTCATCGAGATTGTTGTCGAATTAGTCTCTTGTACGTTGCTCGGATTGTGGCAAGTCGGTGGCAAGGTTGTCGATGTGGTCGCTCAGTGCTTGTTGTTCTTGGTGCAAAGCTCTTTGTACACCAAAGGGGTGGTTCTTGGTGACGTAGGTGTTCGGGTCCTCATCTTGCTCGAGGAAGACTAGGTTCGAAAAAGTATTTTCCCTATCCACCATCGCAAGCAAATGTGAGTGGATAATGAAAATAACTAGACCAAATGTACCTTACCCGATGTTGAAAATGGATCAATGATCACTCAATAGTGTAACAAGGAGATAGCACAATTGGTACCAGATCTTGTCAATTACTCACACGTACACAAATAAAGCCTTTGGTGGAGCTTGGCAAGGATGGTGGACAAAATTTATTCAATTGTTAGTGAAACTCAATAATGTTGAAAAAGATTCGCAAATTTGCAAATGCAACAAGTAGACCAATAGCAAATAGTGGTACATGGAAACACACACACGGAAAGATAGATGGGGTCGTGCAACCAAAAATGAGCTCAAAATGTGGAATCCACGGAAAATGCTCTTGTTGCACAACTCTAGAGAGACGCTAGCACGAGTGCACAATAGGCGGATACAAAACTTGTGCATGACCTATAAAGCAAAAATGCGACGACTTCTATCCCAAGTATGCTATATGTATGGTGCTCCCGTGATATGATCCAAGATGATCGAGTATGACAGTCTTAATGTAGTATGATGCTATGGTTCTTGCTTAAAATCTCTCTGCCTATCTTTCTCTTTTGCTTAAAAGCTTGTTTGGCTCTTTCTCTTTTGAGCTCTTTCTTTAGCCACTTATGCAAAACTTCACGAACCAAGATAGCAATTGTGTATATGCGGTGACAACTTTGTGATAGAAGATGTGATATATGCAATGACCACTAATGTGCACAAGTAACGTTGCCGGCAATACTCAAAGGCTAGTCTCGATAGGTAAGTGACGCGAAAATGGGCTATGGGGTGATCAATGCAATGGCAAGGATAATGTACGAGAGTGTCGTCGAGGTTACCGTTGTTGCTTATGGTGGAAGGTTTCAAAATGATGAAGTGGTCGAGGTCGTTGACAAAGATGATCGTCGGTGATGTCGATGTCGAACCATCCCTAAGTAGCCAAAACACGTTAGGAAATGTAAACCGCAACTCAAATTCTCAATGACCAAATGTGGCAAAATTGTTGGAGTTGGTAGCGGGTAAGCAATGGTGGTTATGGAGAGCGGTGGTGGTATGCGGAAGGTTTGGTGTAGGCCCGGCAAAATTTGGCGAAAGTTAGGCGAAGAAATGAGTGGTGGAGGAGGTGTTGCTGCCAGGGGCCGGATGTCCGGGGTCACGGGCCGGATGTCCGGGTCCTGGCTCCGTGGGAACTCGGTGGATCTCGTGGGTAGAGAAAATTTTGGAGCAAAATTTGAGAGATTTCGTGGATGGATTTGGGAGAAAAGTTAGGGGAAGCTAGATCTATGAGTAACACATAAAATCCAACAAAATATCATCACACCAACAAATCACAAAAAAGATTGTGGTGGGGGTGGAGGCTATTTTTGTGGAGAATTTTTGAAATTGGGACAAATTCAACAAAACTAGGCTAGAAAACAAAGAGGGAGGGTTCCAAAATCGTGATTAACCTTGGCTTATGATACCAAGATGATGTAGGGTGGATACCCTAAGGCCGATCTTTCACGATTTGGAGGGGATCCCGCGAAGAACACGAGGGGAAACACGAGGGAAAACAAGAGGAAACACTCAAATTGACTTGATTCCAATCACACATATGCTAGATCCATGAACTCATAGAGATCACAAGATCCAAAGACAACAAAGGAAAGGTACAAGTAGCTAGTTCTTCTCTAAGAGGAAGTCTTGAATCCACTAGTTGATCTTCTCCTAGGTGGAGGGCTTGAATCCACTTGGGGGATCTTCTCCTAGATGGAGGGCTTGGCCTCCAATGGAGTAGCTGTCAAGTGGATGAGCAAAGCTCTATCTCTCATATGAGCTAAACCAATTCTAACCCTAAAACGTAGGTGGAGGTGGAGTATATATAGTCTAGGGGGTTGTCGGTGTACTAGAGTAGGGGTACCCTACTATCCCGAACTTGTGCACGGGCAGTCGCAGCACCCCGTGGCAAGGCTTGCCGGGTGACCGCCAAGGTCCTCCGTGGTTCCTTTGGAGCCATTCAAGAACAAAGTATTCAAGCCAAGGAGACAAGGCCCCGGCAAGAGGAGCTTGCCTGGAAGGCCAACCAAGGCATCTCAAGGAACTTGCCACGACGCGCCACGCATCCCGCCGAGGCCCGGTGAGCGACAAGCTTCCGGACGCGACAAGACAACGACCGCGGCAAGGCGCTCGCCGCGGAAAGCTACCACTCTGTACCCGCGCTCCAGCACATCCACCCACGTGTCGCCCTGGGACCTTTCCAGGCGCACATGGCAAGAGGCTGTGCAGCCAGCGGTGCGCGGTGGCAAGTGGCGCTGACAAGATTGCCATCGTGGCAAGTGGTGGCGTCCCTGACAGTCCCTTTTTTGCACTATTTGGGCGACGCAGATGGGCATTTAATGCCTTTGTCCCCTGCCGTCAGGGTTAGGTATGATACACTGTACAGGTAGTTGTACCAACCGCAATACCTTTCCATTTTTACCTTGTCTGTGTTGCCACCTGTCGGTGACCCCTTGAGCATATAAAAGGAGGACCATGCGCAACGTAGAGGGGGGTTCGAAGGCAGAAAACACTCACGCTCGGTCTCGTTAGCAGCTAGTGTGTACTGTAGCACTCAGCGCTCCCGGGCAAGAACTCAATACACTCAGACATGCAGCAGTAGGAGTATTATCTCTCCAGAGAGCTCCGGAGCTGGGTAAACTGCTCGTGTGCTTCGCCTCGATCCGCTCTTTGTGCGATCTCCGCCCCCCGTCGAACCGAAAGGGGCTCGGTCCGCCGGTCCCATAGGTGTTCGTGGATCAGTTTCCCCGACATCTTTGGCGTGCCAGGTAGGGGTGGCGTCGAGGTTGTGTGAACCTGATCCGGCGTTCACATGAGCTAGATCTTCATCTTTTCCATTGACATGCCACCGAAGAAGAAGGCTTCGGAGGCGGCTGCTCCGTCCGCGTCAATCCCACCACCACCGGAGCAAACGGGTGGTGGGGTAGACGCCGGCGGAAGAACGGGCGTCAACGAGGGAGGTCACGGTGCTGCCAGGTCCAAGGACAAGGCTGCGCAGACCTCGATGTCCGTACATGCACCGCGCCCATCCCAGGAGGCGCGGGACCGACAGCGTCATGGTACTCGCGGTACCATACGTTCGTTGGACCAAGATCGGGCCGGTGGATCTCGGGGTGCTCAAGACCGGCATGCACGCCAACATGCTGGCACGAGCGAGACACGGTCGCCTGGACGGGATACTGCTCCTTCCAACACAGTTAGAAGTCCGAACATATCCCGCTCCTCGCACCGTTCGCCACTGCCACCCACCATTCCAGAAAAAGCTTTGGCGCGAGCTCAACTGCTCCTGGATTACCCTCCAACGGCAGACAAGATCGACGAGTGGAGGGCCACCATTCAGAGTCTCATCGGCTTCGCCAACAGCGACACTCCACGGCAGTCGAGTACATCACGACCGCGGCAAGACTGTCAGGCACGAGCCGATGGCGACAAAACCGGTGGGGGTGCAACCACCGTGCACTCTCCGCCCCGAAGGCCAAGATCGCCGACTTGCCGGATCTACCTCGACAGTGACTCCACCGCATCATCAGATCCACGAGCTCGTCGTGATCAGCTCCAAGTTCTTCACGAACGACAGCAAGAAGATGCTCGTACTCGCATCGAGCGCCGAAGAGAAGCGCGGCGTCAATCGGACCAGCGCGATGGGCCCTCTGTCGACATGCATGCGCCAGGGGAACCAGGCGACTTGTCGTACGCGGTAGGTTGCCCTGCGTTCACTCATGAGCTGCGGCAAGTCCAGTGGCCCAGCATGAAGAATTTCAAGCCAGACGTACCAGAGAAGTACGATGGCAAGTCGCATCCGTCGGAGTTCCTCAGCATCTACACCATCGCGGTGCAAGCTTCCGGGGGGCGGGACGACAAGATCCTTGCAAACTACTTCCCGCTGGTGCTCAAGCCCAATGTCAGGTCCTGGCTCATGCACTTGCCGGACAACTCCATATCCTCCTAGGCAGACCTATGCCATCAGTTTGTCGGCGCCTTTACAGGCGGCCACAAGCCTCATGGCCAAGAGAGCGACCTTCATCTGCTCGCCCAGAAGGAAGGAGAGCCCCTGCGCAAGTACATTCAGAGATTCAGCCGTGTACAGCACAACATCCCAGATGTCCACCCTGCCGCGGTCATCAGCGCGTTCCATCAGAACGTGCGAAACCGCAGGATGCGGGAGGAGATGGCGATGTGCAAGATCAGAGATGTCAGTGAGCTATATGCCCTAGCCGACAAGTGTGCACGTGCTGAGGAATGGAGGAAACTCCCCGGAGAGAATACAGGAGCAGGAGGATCTGACAGCGAGAATGCTGCCCCGGCAAGGAAAAACCAGCGGCGTAACAACAGGAAGAAGAAAGGCAAAGATGTGATAGTCGTTGAGCAGTCCGGCAACGGAGGCGGCGCCAAGAAGGCCAAAGCTGGTAGCTCCGGCAAGGAGACTGCCGCATGCACCAACTGCCAGGCTGTGGCGGTCGTCGACAAGCAGGACGGCACCAACAAGCAGTACTGCAAGATCCATCGCACCAAGGGCCATGACCTCCAGAGCTGCAAGAAGGTCAAGCAGCTTGTCGAGCAGCAAAAGGCTGAATACAAGCGACGCGACAAGGAGAAGGCCAAAGAAGGTGCTGGAGGATCCGGCAAGAAACGCCCCGGCCGAGGAGGACGTCGCGGCAAGGCCAAGCAGCGGCAAGGAGACAGACCTCCCCGCGGCCGCGACAAGGATGAAGATGACGACGACGATGAAGATATGGATGACGACGACACCGGAGAACAGGAGCCTCCAAGTCCGGCAAGAGTTCTGATGCCCACTCCGGCAAGCGCACCTTTTCGGAGTGCTGCGCTACTGTCGAGGATGCACCATCGAGCTCCACCGGCAAGTGCAAGAAGACAATGGCAGCTCCGTCAGAGACCAAGAAGGTGTCCGCCAAGGAGGAAGGCACTGGTGGTACCTTCACCATCAGTGCCACTCTCGACCCTAAATAGGAAAGCGCGCTCGTTGCTTTCCTGCGGGCGAACGTCGACGTGTTTGCGTGGCAACCGTCGGACATCCCCGGTGTTCCCAGGAAAGTAATCAAGCACCAACTTGCCATCTGTCCTCATGCGCGGCCCATCAAGCAGAAAGTCAGGAAACAAGCAGTGGAGCGCCAAGAATTCATCACAGAAGAAATCAAGAAGTTGGAAGCAGCAGGCCTTGTCAGAGGAGTGCTCCATCCTACGTGGTTGGCCAATCCTGTAGTCGTGCGCAAGGCAAACGGGAAATGGAGGCTTTGTATCGACTTTACCGATCTCAATAAAGCTTGTCCCAAAGACCCATTTCCCTTGCCGCGCATTGACCAGATTGTTGACTCCACGGCCGTATGTGACTTTCTTTCATTTCTTGACGCATACTCAGGATACCATCAGATCTTCATGGCAGAAGAGGATTAGGAGAAGACCGCATTCATCACTCCATGTGGCACATACTGTTTCATACGGATGCCTTTCGGTTTAAAGAATGCTTGTTCAACATTTGCAAGGGTAGTCCATGACGCTTTTGAGCCACAAATACACAGAAATGTGGAAGCCTACATGGATGACATAGTGGTCAAGAGCAAGGACAAGGCAACTCTGATTCAAGATTTAGACGAGACCTTTGCAAATCTGCGCAAGATCAACCTCAATCTTAACCCCAAGAAGTGTGTGTTTGGAGTCCCCTCCAGCAAGCTTCTCGGGTTCTTCGTGTCTCAGCGGGGAATTGAAGCCAATCTCGACAAGATCAAGGCCATTGAGCAGATTGAAGCACCAAAGCGCGTCAAGGATGTACGAAGACTTGCCGGTTGCGTGGCGGCTCTTAGCAGGTTTATCTCTAGGTCTGCTGAGCGCGCCCTGCCGTTTTTCAAAATATTGAAAAAGGCAGGTCCAATGAAATGGACTCCGGAAGCGGAGGCTGCGCCACAAGACTTGAAGAGATACCTGTCCTCCACTCCAACACTTGTCGCACCTAAGCCACAAGAGAAGTTGCTGCTCTATATAGCGGCAACCAATCAAGTGGTTACTGCTGCGTTAGTAGCAGAGAGGGAGGCGGATGATGAGCCAGCAACCACGGCAGATGCATCCAGCGACAAGCAGGGGGCTCCACTGACAAGCTCTGGTCCCAACAAAGATGGATTTGCGCAGGCGCGTGAGGAGATACAGAAGAGAATGGTGCAGTGCCCAGTTTACTTTGTCAGTTCCCTTCTGCAGGGGGCTAGGTCGAGGTACTCTGGTGTGTAGAAATTGCTTTTCGGCCTTCTCATGGCCTCGAGAAAGCTGCGCCATTACTTCCAAGCACATGAGATCACAGTTGTCACTCGTTTTCCGCTGAGGAGGATACTGCAGAATCCAGAAGCAACAGGCAGGATTGTCGAGTGGGCACTGGAACTGTCAAGCTTTGGCCTCAAGTTTGAGAGCACTTCAACTATCCAAAGCAGAGCATTGGCAGAATTCATAGCAGAGTGGACACCAACACCAGATGAAGAAATTCCAGAAACAAGCATCCCCGTCAAGGAAGCAGGCAAAGAGTGGCTGATGTACTTTGATGGTGCCTTCTCGCTGCAAGGCGCCGGTGTGGGCGTGCTACTTGTTGCACCCACCGGAGAGCACCTCAAGTATGTAGTCCAGATGCACTTTCCCAGGGAGCAAGCAACAAACAATACCGCAGAGTATGAAGGTTTGCTTGCCGGTCTCAGGATCGTGGCAGACCTTGGGATCAAGAAGCTCATCGTCAGGGGTGACTCGCAGCTTGTCGTCTGCCAAGTGAACAAGAATTATCAGAGTCCGTTGATGGAAGCTTACGTTGATGAAGTGAGAAAGCTAGAAGAGAACTTTGACGGCCTACAGATGGAACATGTTCCAAGAGCTGATAACGACATTGCCGATGGTCTGTCGAAGTGCGCCGCACTTAAGTTACCTGTGGAACCAGGGATCTTTGTGCTCAAACTGACTCAACCGTCTGTAACGCCATCAACTGGACAGAGCAAGAAGAGGAGGTTGATTTCTGGTGACCATTTTCCGGCAGAGCTCCCCGAAGCCGCCGCCAAGAAGGTCCCCAAGATCAACACCAAGGGTGCTGAGGAGCAGTCTGCTCCGGCAAGCCCTAGGGTTTGTTCCGTTGAAGCAGACGCTCCCGACAAGTTTTGCTCCGGCAAGCTTGCCGGGGAAGGTCAAGCTCCGGCTGAGCCGCAGGTTCTTGCCATAGAAGCGGATGTTCCCGCAGCAGCAGATGTGCCTTTAGTCCTTGTTGTCGAGCCGCAAGCTCCAGCATGGGCACAGCAGATTGTCCGTTTCCTTCAGACAGGAGAACTTCCCGAAGAGCAAGAAGAAGCGGAAAGAGTAGCCCGGCAGTCAAGTATGTACCAGTTTGTCGACAACACACTGTACAGAAGAAGACTCAACGGTGTGAAATTGAAGTGTATTCACCGGGAAGGCGGGCAAAAGCTGTTGGCAGAGATACATGGAGGCATATGTGGTCACCACATTGGCGCAAGAGCACTTGCCGACAAAGCGTTCCGGCAAGGTTTCTTTTGGCCGACAGCCCTCCAGGATGCAACTGCACAAGTAACCAAGTGTGAAGCGCGCCAGCTCCATTCCAAGCAGATACACCAGCCAGCTCAAGCTCTCTAGACGATCCCTTTATCCTGGCCATTTTCGGCCTGGGGGCTCGACATCCTCGGCCCCTTTCCCCGAGCCGTCAGGGGCTTTGAGTACTTGTACGTTACAATCGACAAGTTCACAAAGTGGCCGGAAGTGGAAGCAGTGAGGAAGGTGACAGCACAGTCAGCAGTCAAGTTCTTCAGGTCGATTGTTTGCCGCTTCGGGATCCCTAACAGGATCATCACCGACAACGGCACGCAATTCACGAGCCGCACCTTCAGGCAGTACGTCCAAGATCTTGGCGCCAAGGTCTGCTTTGCTTCTGTTGCTCACCCGAGAAGCAATGGTCAAGCGGAGAGGGCAAATGCTGAAGTGCTACACGGGCTCAAGACCAGGACTTTCGACAGGCTGCGCAAGTGCGGAAAGAACTGGATTGAGGAGCTGCCGGTGGTTCTTTGGTCGATCAGGACGCCGCCAAATCGAGCCACTGGCCAGACACCTTTCGCTCTAGTCTATGGAGCAGAGGCAGTTCTCCCCATGGAACTCGTATATGGGTCACCTCGAGTGCTCGCTTATGATGAGCTTGAGCAAGAGCAGCTGCGACAAGATGACGTGCTGCTCCTTGAGGAGGACCGTCTTCAGGCCGCTGTACGGGCTGCTTGATACCAGCAAGCTTTGCGCCGCTACCATAGCTGCAAAGTTAATGCCAGAAGTCTCGAGGAAGGCGACCTTGTTCTTCGGCGCATTCAGTCCGCCAAGAATTCCAACAAGTTGACACCGAAGTGGGAAGGCCCTTACCGGGTGAAACGAGTCACTAGGCCTGGCGCTGTCCGCCTTGAGACCGAAGATGGCATTCCGGTGAGAAACTCCTGGAACATTGAGCATCTTCGTAAGTTTTACCCGTAAGGCGTGGTTGCCGGAACCTGTTCCGGCAACCACCTTTTGTACAAGTCTTGCCGCTGTTGCATGTAATCCTTTGTACAAAGCCGGGCGCAGACCCCGTGCATAAGTAAAGCTCATGTGTTCCGCAAATCTTGTCAATTTCATGCTTTCTATTTTTTGCATGTGTTATCTGACACTTTGTGCAGCGCCTACCCCCGGTAAGCAATAACGAGTCGTAAGGCTCCATATCTTTATTTTCTCTTCTTTCTTTTTTCAAAGAAGGGAAGGTCCCCTCGCCCACAAGTTTGCCGGGGGGAAAGGAGAAGATAATGGTGTGGACCAGGCGTCGTTCAAGAAAGTTTCGCCTTACCAGGAAGCGAACGACAGAAAAGCTAAGTTGCCAAAGTTTGAGCAATCAGTTTTAAAAATTTTATGTTATCTTCCTCGAACGACCGTTCTTTGTATGGAAAACCTGTGCGCGGGGGAACCAACTCGTAGCTAGTTGCGCCCTTACTTTGTTTCGAGTCCGCTCAACAACTTAAGTGAGCTGCGACTAGTTGCGACAAGGTTTCTTGTCGGTACCGGCACCGCCAGCAGGCTGCCGACGTCCCGCACTCAGCGCTCGCGGCTAAGGTGCCTGCGCCGACAAGTTCCCTAAAAGCGTAGGGCAAAAACATACAAAGGAAGGAATCAAGTAAAGGAAATAACATAGCAATCGCTACCCAAAATAGAGTTATATTACAAGATAGCTTGTCGCAGCTCTAACAGATTGTTCTCATAACATGACCAACAGCGACAAGAAAAGGAGAAAACGGGCGGCCTAATCTACGCGATCGCCCTCAATCCTCTTGATCCCGCTCACCTTGTCCACAATGGGTGCGACAAGGGTTTTGAGCGCTTCCAGATCAGCATCCGGCGGCAGGGTCTTGAGGACGTTGGTGAGGTTGAGGCCCAGGTTGCGGAAGGCCACCTTCACCAACACCTTTTGAAGAGCTCCCGCGCAGATCTTGCGCGACTCGTCGGCCAGCTGCTTTGGGATCTTTTCCCGAAGTCGCTGGAGGGTCGTCACCACGCCTTTGAAGAACAAGCTGAGTTTGGCACTGGGTTGGAGGTTCTGATCGGAGGGGTACCCGAGATCCTCCATCCCCAGCTGCGCCAGCTCCCTGTCGATGGCTGCGGCAACATCCACGAGACCCTCTGTCCAGTGCTCCACATTCTCCCTAAAAGTGTTTTGGGCGGCAGCAGCCCTCGCCAGCAGCGCCTCGTCGGCCTTGATCTTCTCCTTCAAGGCCACCTCCTGCTCCCTGGCGCCGTCCAGCGTCTTGGTCAAAGTAGTCAGCTTCAACTCAAGATCTGCGTTGGAGTCCTTGGCGGCGCTAAGCTCCTTGCCCCTCTCGGCGAGACGACCCTGCAGCTCGCCAAAGCTGTAGGCGTCCTTCTCGCGCTCATGCTTGAGCGCAGCAAGCTCTTCACCGCTCGCCTTGAGATCGGCCTCCAGCTGCGCCACCTTCGTCTCCAGCTCCTTCTTGGCGGCCTCGGCAGCTGCGGCAGTATCCTCTGCTTGCTTGAGAGCCCCGCCGAATGTTTGCTCGCGCGGAGCAAGCTCCTCCTCGTGGCTGTCAAGGCTGACCTTCCGTTGCGCCAACGCGCCCTCCTGCGCAGACAGCTTCTCGGCGGCAAGCCGCTGTTGCTCTTCAACTTCAGCCCTCTCGAGGAAGAAGGCTTTCCGCTCCTCGGCAAGTTGCTTCCGCTCCTCTGCCAGGGACCGGAGAGCTTCCTAGTTAAAACCACGGAGCTCTTACGCGCGCTTCTCGATATCCACTCCCGCCTTCGCAACAAGTGCTTCTCGGGATTCCAGCTTGGCCTGTCGAGCGCGGTAGAGCGACAGCAGCTTCCGCAGCAGCCGCTCCTCCTCAGGCTCGCCGCTGCTGCTACTCGGTGCGTCAACCAGCGTCAGCCTAGCGGAAGCGAGCACCTCTCCATCAAAGATTTCTCCTTCAATCGGCGCCCTGGAGCTTGACGCCCAGGGGAGCTTGATGAAGACACCATCGCCGGTCTTCAAATAGGCGCCGGGCTGGGGCTCTTCGAAGCCTGACGCTGTGGCAGCAGCGGAGGGATCAGCGGTCGACGTAGCGCCTGGCGCTCCTGCGGCCTCAGGGCCGTCAGTGCGATCGCTTGACCCCTCGCCGGCTTCTGCGGCAGCAGCTTTGGCGGCCTCTTCGCCGGCGGGATCATCAGCGCCGGCTGCTTCTTCCGCAGCAGCGACGTCGTCGGTATTGCCGCGCGCGTTCTCCTCGCCGGCAACCTCGATCTCCATCGGCTCCGTGGCAGGTGGATCTGAAGGCCGGAAGAGGGAGAAAAGTCAAGCAAATATCCAAAAAGAAAATCAGAAGAAGAAGAACCCAAGGGAAGTTTTCAAGCAAGGGGATTACCTGTACTGGGTTCTACAGTCATGGTCTCCGCCACCGGGGGGTCGCTGGTGCTGTCCCTTGCCGGAGAACTCTCCCCTGCCGGAAAATTCTCCCTTGCCGGAGAACGCTCCCTTGCCGGGGAACCCTCCCTTGGCGGTGTAGTCGAAGCAGATGGCATGTCGGGGGCGGCTTCCGGGCGCTCCTGGTGAGGCTGCTCTGCTCCTACACAAGCCAATAGTCAGATGTCGGCAAAGAAAGAGCACCCATGCACGCCTAACAGCAGGAAGTAAACCATATACTTACGCTGGGGCTGCGCTGGGGGCTGCTTTGGGGAATAGTTGCCAGGTCCGGCAAGGTGGTCTCGGACACACCCCCTGCTGTCGCGGTGGGTTCGTCCTCGATGACAATCACCGGGACTTTGGCTCTCTTCGCCGCTCTCTGGGCCAGGGTCCTGAAAAGGAATGGGTTCGGAGTAAAGCAAATCAGATACAAGACAAAACAGCAAGAATTGAAGAACTACAAGTACAGCAAAGAATCTTACTCTTCTTCTTCCTCGTCGGAGCTGAGCGCGGAGAGGTCGAAGTCTGGCTCACCCCCGGCGCGACGAGGCGGAGGAGTAGGTTCCCTTAGCCGCTTGACGGGGGCAGTGGCGGTGGTTTGAGACGGCCCAACTCCGGCCGCCGCCGCGGCGTGAGAAGCGGCAGGAGCTGAAGCAGTGGTCCGGGAGGACCCTGCTCCAGTTGTCGCAGCGGCGTGAGGTGCTCCCACGGCAACAGTGCTTGCCACGGTGGAGCGTGTCGCGTGGCGCGGCAGCTGTTGACTCGTTTGCCACCCCGCTATGCCCCTGCCTTGCGGAGACGCCTTCTTGGTGGAGCTGGGGGCTCTGCTTGCGGCGAGCTGTCTGAAGATGAGGAGGAACAGGAGTTGATTTTCAACGAGCTGCTCGCACCCTCGGCGGGCTCGCTCGACTCGACTTCAGGCCCGGCAAGCTCTCCCTCACCGGCAAGCCCCTCTCGCTCGGCAAGGCTTGCCGCCTCTGCTGCCTCTGCCTCCTCCACGGTGAATCCAAACTCGCCCGCGGCTGCGGCTGCCGCCGCCTCTTCCAGCCTAGTGGCGATGCGCTGCATCTCCGCATCGGTGGTGTCGCGAGTAAGGCTTTTCTGTTCATCGGAGCGGACCGGCACTTCTACCAAGCCATCAAAGAACTCCTGCACGACGTCGTCTGCGGGCTCTTGCCAAGTTGGAACAATTCCATGTGAATCGCACAGCGGCATCATTGCACGGATGCGGTCGAGCGAGGAGTTGTTGCACAGCGGAACGACACCCTTCGGCAACCTGCACACTTCGGGATGTTGAGGGTCATGCTTGAACAGTTCCTGGAGCATCGCGTCCAGTTCCAGGACAGTGAAGTTGAAGTTGAGGCCCGGGCGCAGCCTCATGATATCCGCCGCATTCTGGAACTCCCAGGCGGGTCTCCTCCTCTCCTGCAGGGGGGCGATGCGGCAGCGAAGAAAATCTGCGCCAACGGCGCCTACAGTGAGCCCGGCAAGCCTGAGGCGTTGGATCCGGGTGACGGCAATCTTCAGCCTATCATCTTCCGGGGCCACGTTGCTCCAATCGTTGCCACGCGCTACTGGGGCTTGGCGTTGGGCGGTAAATGGCTGCGGGTTCTCCTCGACAATCCAGCACCAGTCTGCTCTCCATTCCTCCCACTTGCTGCGGAACTCTCCCTCCAGATAAGCTTCCTTCTTGCCAGCTCTCGAGATCCAGGCGATCCCGCCGGATAAAGGCTCCCCCCTCTCAACTCGGGGCATAAAGAAGTGGCGAAAAAGAGCTACATTTGGATAGACTCCGACAAAGTTTTCGCAGAGATGTGCGAAAACTGCCATGGTCAGAACAGCATTGGGGGTGAAGTCATGGAGGCGGAACCCGTAGGTGTTCATAATGTCGCAGAAAAACTCAGAGAAAGGCGGGCAGAGCCCGCAGTAGAAGAACAACGCGAAGAAGGGATATCCATTCGGAGCCAGTTTCGAAGTGACGGCTGAGAGTACCTTCGTGCGTGGATGCGCTCGCGTCTCTGTCGACCAGAAGAGGTAGTAATACTCCCTCAGCTCCTTCGCGGCGAGCTTGGAAGGGAAGATTGCCCGCTCCTTTCGCAGCGCCGCGAGCCGCTGCGCCTCGGCCGACTTCACGACCTTCCCGGCTTTCGGAGCCATGGCTGAGGTGGTGAGAGAGATCGACGGCGTTGGTGGTGCCGGTGGCGATGGGGGCGGAGCGCTGCTCTCTTTCAGCTTTGGGAAGAAGGGGGGAGCGGCGGAGGTTTTTTTGAGATTGGAATAGCAACCGGCGAGATGGGCGAACTGCCCCTGTTTCCCCTGCTTATAAAGAGGGAGGGGGCGGATGTTCCGTCTTTCCGAATAAAGAAACCACCCACGATCTCTCCCACGACACTGCATTCGACGCGTGTCATTCGGGGAGGGCGCGGTGGATACAGAGTGAGATACGGCGTAACCCAGGCCGCGCGTGCCCGTGCCCTGTTTTGGGCCTGGCCCAACAGCGCTCGGCACCGTGTGTGGCCCAGGCTCGGGGGCTCCTGTCGGTGTACTAGAGTAGGGGTACCCTAGTATCCCGAACTTGTGCACGGGCAGTCGCAGCACCCCGTGGCAAGGCTTGCCGGGTGACCGCCAAGGTCCTCCGTGGTTCCTTTTGAGCCATTCAAGAACAAAGTATTCAAGCCAAAGAGACAAGGCCCCGGCAAGAGGAGCTTGCCGGGAAGGCCAACCAAGGCATCTCAAGGAACTTGCCGTGACGCGCCACGCGTCCCGCCGAGGCCCGGTGAGCGACAAGCTTCCAGACGCGACAAGACAACGACCGCGGCAAGGCGCTCGCCGCGGCAAGCTACCACTCTGTACCCGCGCTCCAGCACATCCACCCACGTGTCGCCATGGGACCTTTCCAGGCGCGCGTGGCAAGAGGCTGTGCAGCCAGCGGTGCGTGGTGGCAAGTGGCGCTGACAAGATTGCCATCGTGGCAAGTGGTGGCGTCCTTGATGGTCCCTTTTTTGCACTATTTGGGCGACGCAGATGGGCATTTAATGCCTTTGTCCCCTGCCGTCAGGGTTAGGTATGATACACTGTACAGGTAGTTGTACCAACCGCAATACCTTTCCATTTTTACCCTTGTCTGCATTGCCACCTGTCGGTGACCCCTTGAGCATATAAAAGGAGGCCCATGCGCAACGTAGAGGGGGGTTCGAAGGCAGAAAACACTCACGCTCGATCTCGTTAGCAGCTAGTGTGTACTGTAGCACTCAGCGCTCCCGGGCAAGAACTCAATACACTCAGACATGCAGCAGTAGGAGTATTATCTCTCCGGAGAGCTCCGAAGCTGGGTAAACTGCTCGTGTGCTTCGCCTCGATCCGCTCTTCGTGCGATCTCCGCCCCCCGCCGAACCGAAAGGGGCTCGGTCCGCCGGTCCCATAGGTGTTCGTGGATCAGTTTCCCCGACAAGGGCGAAGGGATACATGGGCTTCGGCACTTTACATTGTGTGCACACAGGGGGAGCCGGATGTCCGGGCCTTCCCGAGGTGCCGGATGTCTGGGCGCGGGGGGCGGATGTCCGGGCTGGCAGGGTCTGGTTTCTGAGCTCTCTGGATAGGTGTGGTCTGGATTTCCAGGCTGGGGTCCAGATGTCCGGCGGTGCACTTCGGGCCGGATGTCCAGGTCTTGAGCCGGATGTCCGGCTGGCGGGGACTGCTACATCTTGAGCTTGTGTTGGTTTTCCTTGAAGAGGAAAGGGTGATGCAGCAAAGTAGCGTAAGTATTTCCCTCAGTTTTTGAGAACCAAGGTATCAATTCAGTAGGAGGCTCCTCAGAAGTCCCACGCACCTACACAAACAAACAAGAACCTCGCAACCAACGCAATAAAGGGGTTGGCAATCCCTTCACGGCCACTTGCGGAAGTGAGATCTGATCGAGATAATATGATAAGATAAATATTTTTGGTATTTTTATGATATAGATTGGAAAGTAAAAGATGCAAATAAAAGTAGATGAAAACTTATATGATAAAAGGTAGACCTGGGGGCCATAGGTTTCACTAGTGGCTTCTCTCAAGATAGCATAAGTATTACGGTGGCTGAACAAATTACTGTCGAGCAATTGATAGAAAAGCGCACATTTATGATATTATCTAAGCATGATCATGTATATAGGCATCACGTCCGTGACAAGTAGACCAACTCCTGCCTGCATCTACTACTATTACTTCACACATCGACCGACTCCTGCCTGCATCTAGAGTATTAAGTTCATAAGAACAGAGTAACACATTAAGAAAGATGACATGATGTAGAGGGATAAACTCATGCAATATGATATAAAACCCATCTTTTTATCCTCGATGGCAACAATACAATACGTGCCTTGCTGCCCCTGCTGTCATTGGGAAAGGACACCGCAAGATTGAACAAAAAGCTAAGCACTTCTCCCATTGCAAGAAAGATCAATCTAGTAGGCCAAACCAAACTGATAATTCAAAGATACTTGCAAAGATAACTTAATCACACATAAAAGAATTCAGAGGAGATTCAAATATTTCTCATAGATAAACTTGATCATAAAAGCAAAATTCATTGGATCTCGACAAACACACCGCAAAAAGAGTCACATCGAATAGATCTCCAAGAAGATCGAGGAGAACTTTGTATTGAGATTCAAAGAGAGAGAAGAAGCCATCTAGCTAATAACTATGGACCCGAAGGTATGTGGTAAACTACTCACAACTCATAGGAGAGGCCTTGGAGATGATGTAGAGGCTCTCCTTGGTCGAGTCCCCCTCCGGCAGAGCGCCAGCGAAGGCTCCAAGATGTGATCTCGCGAATACAGAAGGTTGCGGCGGTGGAATTAGATTTTCGTGGGCTCTTCTAATGTTTTCAGGGTACGTGGGTATATATAGGAGGAAGAAGTAGTCGGTGGACGCTCGAGGGGCCCATGAGAGTGGGGGGTGCGCGCCCACCCCTAGGGGGCGCGCCGGGCACCCTCGTGGCCGCCTCCTCTGTTGCTTGACGTCCACTCCAAGTCCCCTGGATCAGGTTTGTTCCAAAAAGATCGCTCCCGAAGGTTTCATTCCGTTTGGACTCTGTTTGATATTACTTTCCTTCGAAACACTAAAATAGGCAAAAAAACAGCAATTCGGGTTGGGCCTCCGGTTAGTAGGTTAGTCCCAAAAATGATATAGAAGTGTAAATCAAAGCCCATAAACATCCAAAACGGGTAATATAATAGCATGGAACAATCAAAAATTATAGATATGTTGGAGACGTATCAAGCATCCCCAAGATTAATTCCTGCTCGTCCTCGAGTAGGTAAATGATAAAAACAGAATTTTTGATGTGGAATGCTACCTAGCATAATTATCAATGTAATTTTCTTTATTGTGGCATGAAAGTTCAGATCCAAATTATTCAAAATAAAAGTTCATATTGACATAAGAAATAGTAATACTTCAAGCATACTAATCAAAGCAATCATGTCTTCTCAAAATAGCATGGCTAAAGAAAGTTATCCCTACAAAATCATATAGTCTGGTTGTTGCTCTATCTTCATCACACAAAGTATTTAATCATGCACAACCCCGATGACAAGCCAAGCAATTGTTTCATACTTTAGTAATCTCAAACTTTTTCAACTTTCACGCAATACATGAGCGTGAGCCATGGACATAGCACTGTATGTGGAATAGAATGGTGATTGTGGATAAGATAAAAAAGGAGAAGATAGTCTCACATCAACTAGGTGTATCAACGGGCTATGGAGATGCCCATTAATAGATATCAATGTGAGTGAGTAGGGATTTCCATGCAACGGATGCACTAGAGCTATAAATTTATGACAGCTCAACAAAAGAAACTAAGTGGGTGTGCATCCAACTCGCTTGCTCCCAAAGACCTAGGGCATTTTGAGGAAGCCCATCATTGGAAAATACAAGCCAAGTTCTATAATGAAAAATTCCCACTAGTATATGAAAGTGACAATATTGGAGACTCTCTATCACGAAGATCATGGCGCTACTTTGAAGCACAAGTGTGGTAAAAAGGATAGAAAGATTGTCCCTTCTCTCTTTTTCTCTCATTTTTTTTATTTGGCCTTTCTTTTTTTTTGGCCTTCCTTTTTTTGGTGGGCTCTTTGGCCTCTCTTTTTTTAAAGTCCAAAGTCTCATCCTGACTTATGGGGGAATCATAGTCTACATCATCCTTTCCTCACGGGGACAATGCTCTCATAATGAAGATCATCACACTTTTATTTACTTACAACTCAAGATTACAACTCGATACTTAGAACAAGATATGACTATATCATGTGGCGAATAAAAATATAGCTCCAAGTAAAGTTACCGATAGACGAAGACAAAATAGGGGATGCCTTCCAGGGCATCCCCAAGCTTAGCCTTTTTGTTATCCTTGAATATCTTGGGGTGCCGTGGGCATCCCCAAGCTTAGGCTCTAGCCACTCCTTATTCCATAGTCCATCAAATCTTTACCCAAAACTTGAAAACTTCACAACACAAAACTCAACAGCAAATCTCATAAGCTCCGTTAGTGCAAGAAAGAAAAACCACCACATAAGGTAATGTAATGAACTCATTCTTTATTTATATTGGTTTTAAACCTACTGTATTCGAACTTCTCTATGGTTCATACCCACTGACACTAGCCATAGATGCATCAAAATAAGCAAACAACACACGAAAAACAGAATCTGTCAAAAACAGAATAGTCTGTAGAAATCTGTAACTCTCGAATACTTCTGGAACTCTAAAATCCTACCAAAATAGGAAGTCCTGGGAAATTTTTCTATTGATCTACAGCAAAAATAATCAACGCAAAAGCTCGTTTCTGTGAATTACTAAAACTATTTTCGTGCGTGCAAAGTTTCTGCTTTTCAGCAGAATCAAATTAACTATCACCGTAGGTTATCCTATAGGTTCTACTTGGCACAAACACTAATTAAAAGATAAAAACACATCTAAACAGAAGCTATATGAAAAATTTATTACTAAATAGAAGCAAAAAGCAAGAAACAAAAATAAAATTGGGTTGCCTCCCAACAAGCACTATCGTTTAACGCCCCTAGCTAGGCATTGAGATTTCAATGATGCTCACATGAAAGACAAGAATTGAAGCACTAAGAGAGCATCATGAAACATGTAACAAATACATCTTAGTCTAACATACTTCCTATGCATAGACGTCTTATAGACAAACAAATTATCATATCAAGCAAAAACTAGCATATGCAAGGAAGCGAAAAGAAACAATAGCAATCTCAACATAACGAGAGGTAATTTAGTAACATGAAAATTTCTCCAACCATATTTTCCTATCTCATAATAATTACATGTAGGATCATAAGAAAATTCAACAAAATAGTTGTCACATAACATATTCTCAACACGATCCACATGCATGCAAAGTTGACACTCTTCCGAAATAGTGGGATTAACATTAACTAAAGTCATGACCTTTCCAAACCCACTTTTATCAAAAATTTCATAACATTTAACATTCTCCAAATATGTGGGATCTAAAGTTGACACTCTTCCAAACCCACTTTAAATATTATTGCAAACATTATAATCAATCTCATATTCATCATGGGTCTTAAATAAATTTTCAAGATCATACGAAGAATCACCCCAATCATGATCATTGCAACAAGTAGAGGACATAGCAAAACTAGCATCCCCAAGCTTAGGGTTTTGCATATTATTAGCACAATTTACATCAATAGAATTTATAACAAAATCACTTCAATCATGTTTTTTATTCAAAGATCTATCATGAATTGCTTCATAAAGTACTTCATCACAATTTTCAGATTGACGAATTTCAAGCAAAACCTCATAAAGATAATCTACTGCACTCAACTCACTAGCAATAGGTTCATCATAATTGGATCTCTTAAAGAGATTAGCAAGTGGATGAGGATCCATAAACTTTTAGCAAGCAAAGATGCAAGCAAAAAGAAGACACATGGTAACACAAGATCGGACGGAAGAAGCGCGAATAAAACGGCAAGGGTGAAGTGGGGGAGAGGAAAACGAGAGGCAAATGGCAAATAATATAATGCGAGGGAGATGAGTTTGTGATGGGTACTTGGTATGTCTTGATTTGAGCGAAGACCTCCCCGGCAACGGCGCCAGAAACCCTTCTTGCTACGTCTTGAGCTTGCGTTGGTTTTCCTTGAAGAGGAAAGGGTGATGCAGCAAAGTAGCGTAAGTATTTCCCTCAGTTTTTGAGAACCAAGGTATCAATCCAGTAGGAGGCTACTACGTCTTGAGCTTGCGTTGGTTTTCCTCGAAGAGGAGAGGGTGATGCAGCAATAGTAGCGTAAGTATTTCCCTCAGTTTTTGAGAACCAAGTATCAATCCAGTAGGAGGCTCCTCAAAAGTCCCACGCACCTACACAAACAAACAAAGAACTCGCAACCAACGCAATAAAGGGGTTGTCAATCCCTTCACGGCCACTTGCGAAAGTGAGATCTAATAGAGATAGTATGATAAGATAAATATATTTTTGGTATTTTATAATGTAGATGCAAAAAGTAAAGATGCAAATAAAAGTAGATTGGAAGCAAATATGATAATAGATAGACTCGGGGGCCATAGGTTTCACTAGTGGCTTCTCTCAAGATAGCATAAGTATTACGGTGGGTGAACAAATTACTGTCCAGCAATTGATAGAAAAGCGAATAATTATGAGATTATCTAGGCATGATCATGTATATAAGCATCACATCCGCAACAAGTAGACTGACTCCTGCCTGCATCTACTATACTATTACTCCACACATCGACCGACTCCTGCCAGCATCTAGAGTATTAAGTTCATAAGAACAGAGTAACGCATTAAGCAAGATGACATGATGTAGAGGGATAAACTCAAGCAATATGATATAAACCCCATCTTGTTATCCTCGATGGCAACAATACAATACGTGCCTTGCAACCCTTTCTGTCACTGGGTAAGGACACCGCAATATTGAACCCAAAGCTAAGCACTTCTCCCATGGCAAGAAAGGTCAATCTAGTAGGCCAAACCAAACTGATAATTCGAAGAGACTTGCAAAGATAACTCAATCATACATAAAAGAATTCAGAGAAGATTCAAATATTATTCATAGATAAACTTGATCATAAACCCACAATTCATCGGATCTCGACAAACACACCGCAAAAAGAGTTTACATCGAATAGATCTCCACAAGAGAGGGGGAGAACATTGTATTGAGATCCAAAAAGAGATAAGAAGCCATCTAGCTAATAACTATGGACCCGTAGGTCTGTGGTAAACTACTCACAACTCATCGGAGGGGCAAGGATGTTGATGTAGAAGCCCTCCATGGTCGATTCCCCCTCCGGCAGAGTGCCGGCGATGGCTCCAAGATGAGATCTCGCGGATACAGAAGGTTACGGTGGTGGAAATTGTGTTTCGTCTGCCCCCTGGATGTTTTCGGGGTACATAGGCTTATATAGGAGGAAGAAGTACGTCGGTGGACGCCCGAGGGGCCCACGAGACAGGGGGCGTGCCCTCCTATCTCGTGGAGGCCTCGGCTGCTTCTTGACTTGCACTCCAAGTCCTCTAGATCACATTCGTTCCAAAAATCATGCCCCCGAAGGTTTCATTCCGTTTGGACTCCGTTTGATATTCCTTTTCTTCGAAATACTGAAATAGGCAAAAAAAACAGCAATATGGGCTGGGCCTCCAGTTAGTAGGTTAGTCCCAAAAATGATATAAATGTGTAAATTAAAGCCCATAAACATCCAAAAGGGGTAATATAATAGCATGTAACAATCAAAAATTATAGATATGTTGGAGACGTATCAAGCATCCCCAAGCTTAATTCCTGCTCGTCCTCGAGTAGGTAAATGATAAAAAGAGAATTTTTTGATGTGGAATGGTACCTAGCATAATTCTCAATGTAATTTTCTTTATTGTGGCATGAATGTTCATATCCAAATGATTCAAAATAAAAGTTCATATTGATAAAAGAAATAGTAACACTTCAAGCATACTAATCAAAGTAATCATGTCTTCTCAAAATAACATGGCAAAAGAAAGTTCATCCCTACAAAATCATATAGTTAGGCTATGCTTCATTTTCGTCACACAAAGATGTTCCCAACTTCTATACCCCCGATAACAAGCCAAGCAATTGTTTCATACTTAAATAATCTCAAACTTTTTCAACCTTCACGCAATACATGAGCGTGAGCCATGGATATAGCACTATGGGTTGAATAGAATATGATGATGGGGATTGTGTGGAGAAGACAAAAAAGGAGAAAGTCTCACATCGACGAGGATAATCAACGGGCTATCGAGATGCCCATCAATTGATGTCAACATGAGGAGTAGGGATTGCCATGCAACGGATGCACTAGAGCTATAAATGAATGCTCAACAAAAGAAAACTAGTGGGTGTGCATCCAACTTGCTTGCTCACGAAGACCTAGGGCATTTGAGGAAGCCCATCGTAGGAATATACAAGCCAAGTTATATAATGAAAAATTCCCACTAGTATGAAAAAAGACAACTTATGAGACTCACTATATGAAAAACATGGTGCTACTTTGAAGCACAATATATGAGACTCACTACATGAAGGACAAGGTGCTACTTTGAAGCACAATATATGAGACTCACTACATGAAGAACAAGGTGCTACTTTGAAGCACAAGTGTGGAAAAAGAGATAGTAACATTGCCCTTTTTATTTATTTTCTCTTTTATTTTCTTTTTATTTTCTTTTGTTGGGCCTTTCTTTATTTTTCTTTTTTTCTTTTTTTTCTTTTAGGGCAATGCTCTAATAATGATGATCATCACACTTCTATTGATTACAACATATGAATTACAACTCGAAACTAGAACAAGATATGACTCTATGAATGCCTCCGGCGGTGTACCAGGATGGTGCAATGAATCAAGAGTGACATGTATGAAAAATAATGCATGGTGGCTTTGCCACAAACACGATGTCAACTACATGATCATGCAATGGCAATATGACAAAAATAATGTATGTCATGATGATGATAAACGGAACGGTGGAAAGTTGCATGGCAATATATCTTGGAATGGCTATGGAAATGCCATAATAGGTAGGTATGGTGGATTCTTTGAGGAAGATATAAGGAGGTTTATATGTGATAGAGCGTATCGTATCACGGGGTTTGGATGCACCGGCGAAGTTTGCACAACTGTCAAGGTGAGAAAGGGCAATGCACGGTATCGAAGAGGCTAGCAATGGCGGAAAGGTAAAAGTGCGTATAATCCATGGACTCGACATTAGTCAAAAGAACTCATATACTTATTGCAAAAATTTAGAAGTCATCAAAAATCAAGTACTACGCGCATGCTCCTAGGGGGATAGATTGGTAGGAAAAGACCATCGCTCGTCCCCGACCGCCACTCATAAGGATGCACAAGCCAGGTACACTTCATGTTTAAATTTTTTTACACAACTTTAACCATACGTGCATGCTGCGGGATTTTCTAACTTCAACACAAGCATTCTTTAAATTCACAATCACTCAACTAGCATGACTTTAATAGCACTACCTCCATATCTCAAAACAATTATCAAGTATCAAATTGATCATAGCATCCAATTCACTTCCTATGATAGTTTTTATTATACCCAACTTGGATGCCTACCATTCTAGGACCAATTTTATAACCATAGCAAATACCATGCTGTTCTAAAAGACTCTCAAAAAGACAGAAGTGAAGCACTAGAGCAAAAACTATCAAGCTCAAAAGATATAAGTGAAGCACATAGAGTATTCTAGCAAATTCTAATCAAATAGGCTTCTCCCAAAAGGTGTGTACAGCAAGGATGATTGTGGTAAACTAAAAATCAAAGACTAATATAATACACGACGCTCCAAGCAAAACACATATCATGTGGCGAATAAAAATATAGCTCCAAGTAAAGTTACCAATGAACGAAGACGAAAGAGGGGATGCCTTCCCGGGGCATCCCCAAGCTTAGGCTTTTGGATATTTCTTGAATATCTTGGGGTGCCTTGGGCATCCCCAAGCTTAGGGTCATGCCACTCCTTATTCCATAGTCCATAAAAGCTTTACCCAAAACTTGAAAACTTCACAACACAAAACTCAACAGGAAATCTTATAAGCTCCGTTAGTGAAAGAAAACAAAACCACCACATAAGGTACTGTAATGAACTTATTATTTATTTATTTTGGTGTTAAACCTACTGTAATCCAACTTCTCTATGGTTTATAAACTAATTTACTAGCCATAGATGCATCGAACTAAGCAAACAACACACGAAAAACAGAATCTGTCAAAAACAGAACAGTCTGTAGCAATCTGTAACTAACGCAAACTTCTGGAACTCTAAAAATCCGACAAAAATAGGAAGTCCTGGATAATTTGTTTATTGATCAGCAGAAAAAAGAATCAATGCAAAATCACGTTTCGGTGATTTAACAAAATTATATTCGTACGCGCAAAGTTTCTGTTTTTCACCAGAATCAAATCAACTATCATCATAGGTTATCCTATAGGTTCTACTTGGCACAAACACTAACTAAAAGATAAAAACACATCTAAACAGAAGGTAGATGCAATATTTATTACTAAACAGGAGCAAAAACAAAAAACATAAAGAAAATTGGGTTGCCTCCCAACTAGCGCTATCGTTTAACGCCCCTAGCTAGGCATAAAAGCAAAGATAGATCTAACGGGTGCCATCTTTGGCACTAAATTCATAAGTAGCCCGCATGATATATTCATAAGGTAATTTAAATTTCTTTCTTGGAACGTGCTCCATGTCTTTCTTTAATGGAAATTGGAATCTAATATTCCCTTCCTTCATATCAATAATCGCGCCAATCGTTTTAAGGAAAGGTCTACCAAGAATAATAGGGCAAGAAAGATTGCAATCTATATCAAGAACGATAAAATCCACGGGCACCAAATTTCTATTTGCAACAATGAGAACATCATTGATCCTTCCCATTGTCTTTTTAATGGTGGAATCCGCACGGTGCAAATTTAAAGAGCAATCATCAAGATCATGGAAACCTAGAATATCACATAAAGTTTTTGGAATCGTGTAAACACTAGCACCCAAATCACACAAAGCAAAACACTCATGATCTTTAATTCTAATCTTTATAGTAGGTTCCCACTCATCATTAAGTTTTCTAGGTATAGAAACTTCCAAATTAAGTTTTTCATCATAAGATTGCATCAAGGCATCAACAATATGTTTGGTAAAAGCTTTATTTTGACTATAAGCTTGAGGAGAATTAACAACGGATTGCAACAAGGAAATACAACCTTCTAAAGAACAATTATCATAATCAAATTCCTTGAAATCCGAGATAGTGGGTTCAATGCTATTTAAAGTTGTGACCTCTCCAATCCCACTTTTACCAAATTTAGCATCAAGATCTAAAAACTCCGAATTCTTGGGACGCCTTCTAGGTAAAGTTGACTCATCATCAGTCCCATAATTATCAAAATTCATATTGCAAAACATAGATCTAATAGGAGACGCATCAATAACTTTAAGATCCTCATCATTATTTTCATGGAAACTAGAAGAACACGCCTTTACAAAGCTATCTTTTTTAGCACGCAATCTAGCGGTTCTTTCCTTGCGCTCATCAATGGAAATTCTCATTACTTTGAGAGACTCATTGCTATCATGCTTAGGAGGAGAAGATCTAAGTTTAAGAGAATCAACATCAAGCAAAAGTCTATCAACGTTTCTAGCCAAATCATCAACTTTGAGCAATTTTTCTTCAAGAAAAGCAATAAAATTCTTTTGAGAAATCATAAATTATTTCACACTATTCTCAAAATCAGAGGGCATCTTATTAAAATTACCATAAGAATTATTGTAGGAATTTCCATAATTATTAGAGGAATTACTAGGGAACGGTCTAGCATTAAAGTTTCCTCTATAAGCATTGTTTCCAAAACTATTCCTACCAACAAAATTCACATCCATAGATTCATTATTATTCTCAATCAAAGAAGACAAAGGCATATCATTGGGATCAAGAGGAGTATTTTTATTAGCAAATAATTTCATAAGTTCATCCATCTTTCCACTCAAAACATTGATTTCTTCTATAGCATGCACTTTTTTACTAGATCTTTCGGTGTGCCATTGAGAATAATTAGCCATAATATTATCAAGAAGTTTTGTAGCATCTCCTAACGTGATTTCCATAAAAGTGCCTCCCACGGCCGAATATAAGAGATTTCTAGAAGCAAAGTTCAAACTGGCATAAAAATTTTGTATGATCATCCATAAATTCAAACGATGAGTAGGGCAATTGTGAAGCATCAATTTCATTCTTTCCCAAGATTGGGCAACATGCTCATGATCAAGTTGTTTAAAATTCATGATATAGTTCCTAAGAGTAATAATCTTAGCGGGAGGAAAATACTTAGAGATAAAAGCATCTTTGCACTTGTTCCAAGAATCAATACTATTTTTAGGCAAAGACGAAAACCAAACTTTAGCACGATCTCTAAGTGAAAATGGAAATAACTTCAATTTGACAATATTGTTATCTGTATCTTTCTTCTTTTGCATATCACACAAATCAACAAAAGTTGTTTAGATGAGTAGCGGCATCTTCACTAGGAAGGCCGGCGAATTGATCTTTCATAACAAGATTCAGCAAAGCAGTATTCATTTCACAACACTCAACATCATTAAGAGGAGCAATCGGAGTACTAAGGAAATCATTGTTATTGGTATTCGAAAAATCACAAAATTTGGTATTATCTTGCGCCATGGCAACACGTAATCCAACACACAAGCAAACAGAAAAAGGCAAGCGTAAAGAGAGGAGGAGATTGGGAAAGAGAGGGCGAATAAAACGGCAAGGGTGAAGTGGGGGAGAGGAAAACGAGAGGCAAATGGCAAATAATGTAAATGCGAGGGAGATGGGTTTGTGATGGGTACTTGGTATGTCTTGACTTGAGCGAAGACCTTCCCGGCAACGGCGCCAGAAATCCTTCTTGCTACGTCTTGAGCTTGCGTTGGTTTTCCTCGAAGAGGAGAGGGTGATGCAGCAATAGTAGCATAAGTATTTCCCTCAGTTTTTTGAGAACCAAGGTATCAATCTAGTAGGAGGCTCCTCGAAAGTCCCACGCACCTACACAAACAAACAAAGAACTCACAACCAATGCAATAAAGGGGTTGTCAATCCTTTCACGGCCACTTGCGAAACTGAGATCTAATAGAGATAGTATGATAAGATAAACATATTTTTGGTATTTTATAATATAGATGCAAAAAGTAAAGATGCAAATAAAAGTAGATTGGAAGCAAATATGATAAGAGATAGACCCGGGGGCCATAGGTTTCACTAGTGGCTTCTCTCGAGATAGCATAATTATTACGGTGGGTGAACAAATTACTGTCGAGCAATTGATAGAAAAGCGAATAATTATGAGATTATCTAGGCATGCTCATGTACATAGGCATCACGTCCGCAACATGTAGACCGACTCCTGCCTGCATCTACTACTATTACTCCACACATCGACCGACTCCTGCCTGCATCTAGAGTATTAAATTCATAAGAACAGAGTAACGCATTAAGCAAGATGACATGATATAGAGGGATAAACTCAAGCAATATGATATAAACCCCATCTTGTTATCCTCGATGGCAACAATACAATACGTGCCTTGCAACCCTTTCTATCACTGGGTAAGGACACCGCAAGATTGAACCCAAAGCTAAGCACTTCTCCCATGGCAAGAGAGATTAATCTAGTAGGCCAAACCAAACTGATAATTCGAAGAGACTTGCAAAGATAACTCAATCATACATCAAAGAATTCAGAGAAGATTTAAATATTATTCATAGATAAACTTCACCATAAACCCACAATTCATCGGATCTCGACAAACACACCGCAAAAAGAGTTTACATCGAATAGATCTCCACAAGAGAGGGGGAGAACATTGTGTTGAGATCAAAAAAGAGAGAAGAAGCCGTCTAGCTAATAACTATGGACCCGTAGGTGTGTGGTAAACTACTCACAACTCATCAGAGGGGCAAGGATGTTGATGTAGAAGCCCTCCGTGGTCGATTCCCCCTCCGGCAGAGTGCCGGCGAAGGCTCCAAGATGAGATCTCGCGGATATAGAAGGTTATGGTGGTGGAAATTGTGTTTCGTCTGCCCCTTGATGTTTTCGGGGTAGGTAGGCTTATATAGGAGGAAGAAGTACGTCAGTGGACGCCCGAGGGGCCCATGAGACAGGGGGCGTGCCCTATAGGGGGGGCGCCCTCCTATCTCGTGGAGGCCTCGGCTGCTTCTTGACTTGCACTCCAAGTCCTCTAGATCACGTTCGTTCCAAAAATTACGCTCCTGAAGGTTTCATTCCATTTGGACTCCGTTTGATATTCCTTTTTTTCGAAATACTGAAATAGGCAAAAAACAGCAATATGGGCTGGCCTCCGGTTAGTAGGTTAGTCCCAAAAATGATATAAATGTGTAAAATAAAGCCCATAAACATCCAAAAGGGGTAATATAATAGCATGGAACAATCAAAAATTATAGATACGTTGGAGACGTATCAGAGGCTCCTCAGAAGTCCCAGGCACCTACACAAACAAACAAGAACCTCGCAACCAACGCAATAAAGGGGTTGTCAATCCCTTCACGGCCACTTGCGAAAGTGAGATCTGATAGAGATAATATGATAAGATAAATATTTTTGGTATTTTTATGATATAGATTGGAAAGTAAAAGATGCAAATAAAAGTAGATGAAAACTTATATGATAAAAGATAGACCTGGGGGCCATAGGTTTCACTAGTGCCTTCTCTCAAGATAGCATAAGTATTATGGTGGCTGAACAAATTACTGTCGAGCAATTGATAGAAAAGCGCATAGTTATGAGATTATCTAGGCATGATCATGTATATAGGCATCACGTCCGTGACAAGTAGACCAACTCCTGCCTGCATCTACTACTATTACTCCACACATCGACCGACTCCTGCCTGCATCTAGAGTATTAAGCTCATAAGAACAAAGTAACGCATTAAGAAAGATGACATGATGTAGAGGGATAAACTCATGCAATATGATATAAATCCCATATTTTTATCCTCGATGGCAACAATACAATACGTGCCTTGCTTCCCCTGCTGTGACTGGGAAAGGACACCGCAAGATTGAACCCAAAGCTAAGCACTTCTCCCATTGCAAGAAAGATCAATCTAGTAGGCCAAACCAAACTGATAATTCGAAGAGACTTGCAAAGATAACTTAATCACATATAAAATAATTCAGAGGAGATTCAAATATTTCTCGTAGATAAACTTGATAAAAGACCCACAATTCATCGGATCTCGACAAACACACCGCAAAAAGAGTCACATCAAATAGATCTCCAAGAAGATCGAGGAGAACTTTGTATTGAGATTCAAAGAGAGAGAAGAAGCCATCTAGCTAATAACTATGGACCCGAAGGTCTATGGTAAACTACTCACAACTCATAGGAGAGGCCTTGGATATGATGTAGAGGCCCTCTGTGGTCGATTCCCCCTCCGGCGAAGCGCCGGCGAAGGCTCCAAGATGGGATCTCGTGGATACAGAAGGTTGCGGCGGTGGAATTAGGTTTTCTTGGTCGCTTCTGATGTTTTCAGGGTACGCGGGTATATATATTAGGAAGAAGTAGGTCGGTGGAGGCTGGAGGGGCCCACAAGGGTAGGGGCGCGCCCACCCCTAGGGGCGCGCCGGGCACCCTCATGGACACCTCCTTTATTTCTTGACGTCCACTCCAACTCCCCTGGATCACGTTTGTTCCAAAAAGATCGCTCCCGAAGGTTTCATTCCGTTTGGACTCCGTTTGATATTCCTTTCCTTCGAAACACTGAAATTAGGCAAAAAAACCAGCAATTCAGGCTGGGCCTCCGGTTAGTAGGTTAGTCCCAAAAATGATATAAAAGTGTAAAGCAAAGCCCATAAACATCCAAAACGGGTAATATAATAGCATGGAACAATCAAAAAATATAGATACGTTGGAGACATATCAGGGGGCCGGCTTCGGTGAGGTTCTATGAAGGATGCCATATTTCTGAGCTGGGGCCAGATGTCCGGGCGGCTAGGGCCGGATGTCCGGGCTTGGGCCCGATGTCCGGTGCCTGGAGGTGCTCCTCAGTAGGGCTGCTGCTGTGGACGTAAGCTACAGGGGCCGGATGTGCGGGCCAGGGGCCGGATGTCCGGGTCCTAGGAACTTCCTTTGGTTCCTTCCATCGTTCCTCTTCATCCATGTGCTTGGGGACTTGTCTGACTTCACGTGCGTCCTTGAGAGGGCCTTCTTGGTACCTAATCATGCACAACATTCCGGACTTAGGTAGTAGCCATCTCTCAAGTGGATCATATGGAATATTAGTAAGGAGAGATGTCACCTCGGTCTGGAGAGCTCTAGCTCGTGCTCGTGTCATCGGTCCTCTTGCCACTTGGTGAGACGATGGTAGGTCCATGGGGATGACCATAGGATGCTCCACATCAGGTCATCACCCCCAATGAACTCACCACACGGTGAAAACGGCAACATAGATTTGCAGCGACGATCCACGTGAGGCAGCAAAACAAAGACCGGGTTGACCAAGATCTAACAAACGAAAACGATGCAAGGGGGAGCACCGGGAGGCGAGTTGCCCAGCCACCTTATAGGTTTAAATTAATATTATTATGTCCTTGCTTGCCGCTAATCAATCTTATGTGGATTTCATTTATGACAATATTAATATACACCCCAAAGGGATGCCTTGGAGAAGCACCACTTACATCTTAGGGAGAGAGAAGAAAGGGTGCATCCTTATGGAGCCTAAGTGTTCATTCGGGTTGGACACTTTAACGACGGTTCATTAATGAGTAAAAGTCACGTGCTAATTTATTCCTAACAAATACCACCTAATCTTTTATTAGAGTATTTACACGATCACGACCAATTTTAAAAACTGATCGGGACAATGCGAAATTAAAACTCTATATCTATATCTATACTAATATAAAAAGACCCAAAGGGGCAGATCCAACTGATTTTGTCCATTAAACTAAGTAAATCCAATGACTTAGACTGCTACAATGGCAAGCGTTCAATGTATTTAACGTGCAATTAATATCATACCAAATATTGCACTACTCGCATAATTAACACACAAATAATAGCATACATAATATCCATGTGCAATTAATATGCCTAAATATTAACATGCATTGCATGTGCGCATTTACTAGTGTTACAAAAATGATAAATTACACCCTTTCCATCCAAACAATAGATGGAAACATTGCTCCCCTTCTATACTACTATTAAAAGAGCAAACACAACTCCCCCTAAAACCACACAGCAAACTGTACACAGGATAACCAGGGCCCTCCGATCAAATTAAGTTAAACACATCCTACTGTCCATATTACGTCAATGTTGTGCAACCCAAATCAATGGCTCAGATTAATTGTTATGCCAGCAGACACCATGGTCTATCCATTGTGCTAGCGCTCTGTGTCCCCCGGTCCTCGCGGCTCCACCCCCATTACCTCAGTCCTCTCCCCGATCCAATCTCTCTCCCGAAAAATCACCATCGCCAGCCCACCGCCTGCCACTCCTCCTCTTCTGCCACATGGGCGCTAGCGAAGGGGAGCCAGCCACCCGAAGCGACCGGAGCGGCGAGCGGCGGAGGAAGGGAAAGATGGCGGGGCGACGGTGGGGGAGGAGACGTTGTGGGTGGCGGGATCCTGATAAAGCACGAGGGGTCCCGGCGCAGGGTGTCCTGGAAGAACCCCGAGGGTTGGGTCATCTCCGCCACCACGGCCACCGCGCGCCTCGGCGAGCTTCGCGACTAATCCTCGCCAGTCGCGCCTCCTTTGCGGACCTCGAAGCGCAGCATTCCGTCCTCCGTGATCATGCTGCACCATCTCCTTTCGCGTCGCCGCTGTCCCGTATCCTATCTCCCAGACCCCCACATCTCCTCTCCTTTCTCTCTCCCCAATCAGACCTGTGTTGGTGTGTGCGCATCTCCTACCAGCACATGTGGCGCCATGCCATCACGGTGGCAGATGAGGCCGGGGCCCGAGTGCAAAGAATAGCCACAGTTGCGCAGTCCCACATTGGTGGCTGTCGCCCCGGAGTATAGTAGAGGAGCGTGTGGATCAGGGAAGCGGGCGGAGCTCCAGCAACACTGCAGCCGTCGTTCTCTGAAGTGTTCTCTGAACGTGTTATCCTACTTTCCTGATCTAACTGACGGTGCAAGTAGTCATTTAACTGCAGGTTAGCACATATCTATGTCCATTTAACTGGTGGTGCACTGGTCCTCCTGGCCAGCATCGCAGTCGGCGAGCCTGCCGAGTGGCGTGGTGGAGCGGCCCTTGGCCGGCTAGCACATCAAGAGCGGCAGTGGCATGTGAAATCCTTAAGGATTGTAACCGCAGGGGAATAGATAAGAGACCATGTCTCTTCGACTTTTTGGTACTATATTTTATATAGAATGGCAAGGATAGGCCAAAAATCGTGGATATGTTATATTGTCCTTGTTCATACTTGGGGACTCCAGTATGATGGATTGTGCTTGCTATTATTAAACATAATGATACTATTATTTCTTGTAGTGCAGATTATCAAGTCATTGGTGATCACATTTGTGATGCCCCCGATTCAATCGTACATTAATCATGCACGCAAACGTGTACGATCAAGATCAGGGACTCATGGGAAGATATCACAACACAACTCTAAAACATAAATAAGTCATACAAGCATCATATTACAAGCCAGGGGCCTTGAGGGCTCGAATACAAGTGCTCGATCATAGACGAGTCAGCAGAAGCAACAATATCTAAGTACAGACACAAGTTAAACAAGTTGTCATAAAATGACTAGCACAAACTGGGATACAGATCGAAAGAGACGCACGCCTCCTGCCTGGGATCCTCCTAACTACTCCCGGTCGTCGTCAGCAGCCTGCACGTAGTAGTAGGCACCTCAAGTGGAGTAGTCGTTGTCGACAGTGGCGTCTGGCTCCTAGGCTCCAACGTCTGGTTGCGGCATCTGAGAAGAAGAGGAAAATGGGGGAAAAGAGGGAGCAAAGCAACCGTGAGTACTCATCCAAAGTACTCGCAAGCAAGGAGCTACACTACATATGCATGGGTATATGTGTAAGGAGGCCATATCAGTGGACTGAACTGCAGAATGCCAGAATAAGAGGGGGATAGCTAGTCATATCGAAGACTACGCTTCTGGCAGCCTCCGTCTTGCAGCATATAGAAGAGAGTAGATTGAAGTCCTCCAAGTAGCATCGCATAGCATAATCCTGCCCGGCGATCCTCCCCTCGTCGCCCTGTGGAAAAGCGATCACCGTGTTGTCTGTGGAACTTGTCTGGGTGTGTTTTATTAAGTATCCGGTTCTAGTTGTCATAAGGTCAAGGTACAACTCCGGGTCGTCCTTTTACTGAGGGACACAGCTATTCGAATAAATAAACTTCCCTGCAGGGGTGCACCACATAACCCAACACGCTCGATCCCATTTGGCCGGACACACTTTCCTAGGTCATGCCCGGCCTCGGAAGATCAACACGTCGTAGCCCCACCTAGGCCTAACAGAGAGGTCAGCACGCCGGTCTAACTCCTATGCACAGGGGTCTGGGCCCATCGCCCATTGCACACATGCATGTTGCATGGGCGGCCGAAAGTAGAACTAGCCCCCTTAATACAAGATCTGGCATACGTTCCAATCCGGCGCACGCCGCTCAGTCGCTGACGTCTAGAAGGCTTCGGCTGATACCACGACGTCGAGTGCCCATATCTTTCCCACGTAGTTGCTTAGTGCGTATAGACCAAATGGCCAGACTCAGATCAAATACCAAGATCTCGTTGAGCGTGTTAATTAATGTAACCACGGACACCGACCTGGGCCAGGCCCACCTCTCACCTAGGCGGTCTCAACCTGCCCTGTCGCTCCGCCATAAAGATCCACACAGAGGGCCGTCGGGACAAAGGTCCTTTCAGTCCCCAATCCGTGAATCACTCGCGGGCACTCAACGAGCCGACCCGACTTTAGTCACCATCTGTATAGTATGTATATATGTATAGTATATACCCGTGATCACCTCCCGAATGATCACGGCCCAATAGTATAGCAAGGCAGACTGACAAGAATGTAGGGCCAATGATGATAAACTAGCATCCTATACTAAGCATTTAGGATTGCGGGCAAGGTATCAATGACTGTAGCAACAATGACAGGCTATGCAACAGAATAGGAGTAACCAAACAGTAACATGCTACACTACTCTAATGCCAGCAGTATAGAGAGGAATAGGCGATATCTGGTGATCAAGGGGGGGGCTTGCCTGGTTGCTCTGGCAAGTAGGAGGGGTCGTCTTCGGTGTAGTCGAACACACGGACATCGGCACCGGTCTTAGAGTCTACCGGAAAGAAGTAACGGAGGGGGAACACAATAAATAACAGAGCAATCAAATGTAACACAAAGCAAGACGCGACAATATGCGGTGCTAGGGGTGACCTAATGTAGTGGTAGGTGATACCGGCGAGGGGGGGACATCCGGGAAAGTATTCCCGGTGTTTCGCATTTTCGGACAGACGGACCGGAGGGGGAAAGTTCCGTGTTTGCTATGCTAGGGATGTGTGGCGGACGAACGGGCTGCGTATCCGGATTCATCTCGTCGTTCTGAGCAACTTTCATGTACAAAGTTTTTCCATCCGATCTATGGTTTATTTTATATGATTTTCTAAAGTTTTAAATCATTTTTAGAATTTATTTAATTAATTTAATTCAACATTATCCAGAACAGTGCATGCTGACATCAACATGACTTCAGCAGTCAACAGAGGTGTTCACTGGTCAACTAACGTGTGGGACCCACCTGTCATACTCTAATTAATTAACTAACAGTTAATTAGGTTAATTAGTGATTAGTTTAGTCTAATACAGAATTAATTAAGTTAATTAATTTAGTTAATTAATTAATTAATAATTATTAATAATTTTTTAAATCCTTTTTTTAAAACGTTCTGGGGGTGGGCCCCCTGTGTCATAAGCAAGGGGGGTCCTAGCGGGCATGGGCGCGCGGGCTAACGGGCATGGGGTGCCAGGGCAGAGCCCCATGAGCGCGCGAGCGCAGGTGCGGTGACCTGGGGGCGCCACGGCGGATGAGGCCGGGCGGGCGATGGCAGCGGCCCAGGCGAGCCGGCGGAAGAGGCGAGGCCCGCAGCAGGGGGGCACGGGAGGCGGCGGCCGTCGCAGGTAGTAATGCAGGGCCGTGCGGGGAACGGGGCGAGCGACGGGCGTGCGCCAGCGTCAGCGGGCGCTCGCGGGGCAAGGGTATGGCGAGCAGGGGGCAAGCACGGCCGTGCGCCAGCGAAGTGGTAGGCCGCAGCGGCAGCAGGCACCAGTGCAGTACGCACCAGTAAGCAGCACCGGAGGAGGAGCAGTAGCAAGGGGTGGACACGGTCAGGGGCGGCGGTGCGCGCCACGGGCGGGCGTGCACGAGTGCGAGCTCAGACGCGAGCTTCGCGGGCTATGGCCACGACGGTGAGCTCAACCGCGGCGACGAGCTACGACGTTGGCCGAGACTACGGTTACGTGCACGGGAAAGGAGGGGGAAAGGGGGGGTCGAGGGGGAGCGTGGCCTCACGATGATTCGGCAGGGAAGGGCAGCGGGCTCGCGGAGGCGCCGGAGTAGCAGATCGACGGTGATGACCGGCGAGGCAGAGAAGGGGGATGAGGCCGATCCGGCGAGGTAGGGGTCCTGAGCTCGTGCTCGTGGTCGGAGAGGTGGTAGCAGACGATGACGGCGCGGGCGGGGAGGAAGGAGGCGTGATGGGGCGGAGACAGGCGGCGTCGGGCGATGGCGGTGTGCGGTTCCCCTCCTCGATCCCGATCCAATCGGGGAAGAGGGGGGAGATATTTCGGGGGGGGAGTGGGTGTCGGTGGGCAAGTGGGAGGAGTGGGGGAGGTTATGGGGGTGCGGGGATGGGCCGGCCTGGTGGGTCGTGGCCCAGTTGGGCCGGTGGCCTGCTGGGCCGGAGCCCCGGGGGGGTGGGTTTCTTTTCCTTTTTTTGTATTTCCTTTCTTTTATTTATTTTCTCTTCTGTTTTAATTCAATTTAAAATATTTATGCATTTTATAAAACTGTGTCTTCTACACCATAATTATCTATGTAATATTTAGTACAAATCGAACATTTTTATTTTAATGTTTGAAAACTTTTATTATTACCAAAATTTGAATTTGAGTTTTGGACCGGTTTTGATCTAACGATAGATTAGCAACAGTAACGGAGGCAATGTGGCACCATTAGCGTGGGATTACTGCAGCTTAATTACCCGGGCGTCACAATTCTCCTCCACTACAAGAAATCTCGTCCCGAGATTTAAGAGGCGGAGTAAAGGAGGAAGGTTCTGGTTACGAAATTCTAGTGAGTGTTCTCGGTCTCGGTCGCTCTTCTCGAAGAGGTCGGTCCATTACGTTGAGGTCTTCATTTCTCTACTTCGGGTCATCATGATGAAGTTGTCTTCCTTTCTTCGAGAACTCCATCGCACTTAAGAATATGAAAGGGGCAGCTCAGCAACGACAGAATGTTATAAGGGTAATAACCTGGGGTTAACCCAGGAATGAGCATAAGAGTACCTCTCGAGTTGGAACTTCGGAAATACATCGAGAGAGATATAAGTAGGCATGAGAAACTTCAAGCGGATAGGTAAATGTTCGATGCCTGAAATAGAGTATGAGAGGGGTTCAAAGCAACGGGAATAGGTATTGTGTCTGACTCCAGAATAGGTGATCTCATCGGAAGGTGGCTCGTGAATTACATATGAGGCCACACGCGATGAATAATTATGGAAACATGGGGTGTACAGGAGAGTCAGGTTTCGATCCTGTGGAACTGTGGGTTATGGGCCCACCATGTGGTTTTAAAAGTAGAAAGAGCGGTGACATCTTGCATGGTTAAAATAGCAAGGTATGTCAGAGGATATCCAGTCAGTTATGTTGGCAACAACGTTGGTACCAAGGGCGAGGGACGAAGAGAACCATTTTCCCGCTCGTTGAACGAGGCGGACCAATAGGAAAAGTTCTCATCCATCGGTGGTTACCGGAATGTCATCGACAAATGCAACAGGATCATACTGACACGGTTGTACACCAAGGTGTTTACATAAGCAGAAGAACATTACTGCTTAGATCATATGGATCACAAGGAAGGTTAAACAAATTAATGGAAAGGAAAATGTGTTTAAACACATATTTTAGGGGTATATCATTCCCAAGGGCAAGCAGAGCATGATATCCATGACAGGATATAATGTAGAAAACTCTTTAGGTACGGGGAGAGAAATTTCCTGACATTACCCATACAATGGTGTTTGGATAATTGAGCAGGAAACATTTAGCATTGGCCTTCAAATGTTCTTGTTGAAAATTGGAGTACCATAGACAAGCTTCGAGATAGCATTCACATGGTCTTCAAGCAAAGGTCGTACTTTGGATATACAAAGGATCCATCAGGATAACTTATTAAACAAGGCATTCAATTTCCTCATTGAAAAATGGTTAACCTAGTTAGAAAGGAAACTACAACAATAGGTCCTCCGGTTAGGAGTACTAGGCATGACATCACCTTACCGGGTCATATAAAGACCAATGTTATAGCTCTTGGAAATATGTTCCAACCATCATATCTGATCGAGATTCAGATTTGATTGGTGTCAGGATACCTCAGACTCAGGATGCCTGAGAAGAAAGGTGCAACACAAATTGACGGGATGACACTGTAAGATTCTCGGGAAATGAACTATGAAGTGATTTTCGTTAACAAGAGTTCATCATTAACCCAAGGAGAGGACAAGGAGGTGGCTGATGAACTCAGCAACAATTCATCAAAATTTCCAAAGGATGGATTTCCACAAGTATGTGAACAAGGACATAACATTTGCCAGATCAAAATGATATATTGATGTATGCTTGAGGAAAACATACACAATTTAACAATGGTTGAAAGGTGCACCCGAAATATGGGCTAGGTTGCACGGCCAACATTGGAATGGTGATTCAATAATCAATAGTCTAAGAATGAAAGGCCGACCATTAACTTCAAAGCAATAGGGTTGCTAGAAGGGCAGAATCCAAACAGCACCGCTCACTTGTTGATACCCTGGTTGGAATCAACACGAGGACCCAAGAAAGAATGGTGATGGTGAGAAGTATCACCATACCAAGAATTCTTAAGAGGTGGTGAAATTCCCACGACATTCTTGACATAAAAGGTGGTAATATTCCAAGGTAAAGAAGAACAATGCTGGGTAGCAAGGAACTCAAGGTATAACACAAAACACGAACAAGTTTGTGTTGGAGGGAAGGCAGTAAAGTGGTTGATGATAACACAAATCATCGAGGCAAGGATGGTATTTCTCATCATGAATCCAATTGATATCCTGGAAGAGCTCATAAGGTTGATGATGATCACAACACATTTGTCGAGAGGTTGCACGAAGATGTAATTGATCGACAATGACATCAAGTCAAACGAATGATGAAGCGAGAGGTTATTGGAACCACGGTTAGGACACAAACTCCAAAGCAAGCTTGCTGTCCAAAGCGAAATGATATGATGAGGAAAGATCGACGTAAGCTTAGCTCATCGTCAAAAATTATGCTCTGGGAAGAGGACCAGGTAGCACAGTTAAAATCGGTACAACAAGGATATAGCCAAACAGGCTAGGAATGACGTGATTGAGTTCAAACTCGTAAGTAATGAAGGTTACCAAGAGTTGCTTAATCGCGATGTGGACTCGGGTCAGTTATCGGTGTCTTTGAGTGTTAAATAACTCAAAGCCCGTGAAAAATTGGAATCAATGAGAATGTAGCACTTGATGAAGAACTCATAAGAAGTTATGCAGTTCCGTAATAATCTTGAGATACCAGGGGGTAATACTCGAGGACAATTCAAAGTAGAGGTTGGACTGGGGTATTACTCTACAGAAGACAAGTGCTTAAACTTGCACGAGAAATGGTATTTAAAGGAGAACATGGTCGGAAACCTCGATCATAAATGATCGAACCACGGATACAGGATGAACTTATAACAAGGGGGTAACTATTTTTACGAGTAGCTTCCATGATAAGTTATACATCGTGTCCATGGGCTTGAACGCAAGGTTCAAGGTCGACTCCCACTTCTTCAATGTATAACCTCCCATTCACTTCTCGCTTTGATAAAGGCATTAGTGTTGAAAGTTTTACCTGGTGTAATACCAGATGAGTATGACTCGTGAAAACTTTCGAGTTCACACATATTAAGGAAGGCATAGGTTCAACCCGTCATGGTATCGTGGAAGCATAAACCACAAGCTTCAATATTAAATAACACAAGCTCGATAGTAGAGCATGGTTGACAAAAACAGAGGGTACAATTTACCTAAGGCATTATGTATCAGGGAAAGAACTTCTCGAGGTTTTTGTATACGAAGGACACTGTCGGATGATATTTCAACAAAGGATCCGACGGTCCTTAGTGAAACTGATGTGAGTATCGGCACACAACCAGAGGAAGAAACAATGCGAAGGCATTGGATTATAGAAGCAACTGACTAATTCAAAGCTCACATGTAAAGGAATTATGATTACCAAATCAAAGGATCAGAAGCAAACGCTCTGATTAAGGATGGATAAGTTGAGTAAGCTTAGGGGTAAAATCGACAACAATTTGATTGGTCGAGATCAAGCTCATGTTTAAAGTGACGTCTGAGTCCGAAAGATAATTTAAAAGGATCAACTGATGATTGTGTGCATTCGCACTCATGTTGAATCAATAGGATCAAAATGACGGTGCCGAATGATACTAACGAATATTGCCAGACATATGGAAAGCATCCACAATGCAAGCAGACATGTATTGCAGAGCAATAAGCTACTAAGGATTTTTGGAGGATCGAATAGTATTTCGAAGACCATTGTGGAACACATGAACAATGGTGAAAGAACGGATACTCGGTAAGCGTGAGGAATTATCCATAGGGGGTATTCATGTGGCAAAGATCTGCAATGCAATGGCTCAAAAGATTCTTAAAAGTCGAAGGCCAATTCGATGCATCTTGTAATAACAAGAGTAGCTAGGGATGAATGTAAGAATGGCAAGGGTAATAAGTTATCCATAAGGATTTATTGGTGGTAGGGAATTGCAAAAGAAGTGGGCACAAAGTCTCGAGAGAACTTCAGCGAGTATCTTCGGAATCTTCTGGAGTAGCAAATGATCATCGAGAGTGAGGGGCTCTCCGGGAGAAAGTATTTTCGAGAACCTAAAGTTAGTTTTGTTTTTAGCAAAATCATTTAACCCGAATAGAAGAGAGACAAGAGTCCCAGAGTATAGGTCGAGGAATAAAAGATCCTAATACCACCCAATGGCGACGTGGGCCTGTAAGGCACACAGCCATGTTAGTAAAAGTTTTTGCAATGTCTAGACTCGACTTCGGCCAAGGAGTGTGGAAGGGGATTCCTACAGGCAGTCGGCTCTGATACCAACTTGTGACGCCCCCGATTCAATCGTACACTAATCATGCACGCAAACGTGTACGATCAAGATCAGGGACTCACGGGAAGATATCACAACACAACTCTAAAACATAAATAAGTCATACAAGCATCATATTACAAGCCAGGGGCCTTGAGGGCTCGAATACAAGTGCTCGATCATAGACGAGTCAGCGGAAGGAACAATATCTGAGTACAGACATAAGTTAAACAAGTTGCCATAAGATGGCTAGCACAAACTGGGATACATATCGAAAGAGGCGCAGGCCTCCTGCCAGGGATCCTCCTAACTACTCCTGGTAGTCGTCAGCAGCCTGCACATAGTAGTAGGCACCTCCAGTGGAGTAGTCGTTGTCGACGGTGGCGTCTGGCTCATAGGCTCCAACGTCTGGTTGAGCATCCGAGAAGAAGAGGAAAACGGGGGAAAAGAGGGAGCAAAGCAACCGTGAGTACTCATCCAAAGTACTCGCAAGCAAGGAGCTACACTACATATGCATGGGTATATGTGTAAGGAGGCCATATCAGTGGACTGAACTGCAGAATGCCAGAATAAGAGGGGGATATCTAGTCATATCGAAGACTACGCTTCTGGCAGCCTCCGTCTTGCAGCATATAGAAGAGAGTAGATTGAAGTCCTCCAAGTAGCATCGCATAGCATAATCCTACCCGGTGATCCTCCCCTCCGCACCCTGTGGAAAAACGATCACCGGGTTGTCTGTGGAACTTGTCTGGGTGTGTTTTATTAAGTATCCGGTTCTAGTTGTCATAAGGTCAAGGTACAACTCCGGGTCGTCCTTTTACCGAGGGACACGGCTATTCGAATAGATAAACTTCCCTGCAGGGGTGCACCACATAACCCAACACGCTCGATCCCATTTGGCCGGACACACTTTCCTGGGTCATGCCCGGCCTCGGAATATCAACACGTCAAAGCCCCACCTAGGCCTAACAGAGAGGTCAGCACGCCGGTCTAACTCCTATGGCGCAGGGGTCTGGGCCCATCGCCCATTGCACACCTGCACGTTGCATGGGCGGCCGAAAGCAGAACTAGCCCCCTTAATACAAGAGCAGGCTTACGTTCCAATCCGGCGCGCGCCGCTCAGTCGCTGACGTCTAGAAGGCTTCGGCTGATACCACGATGTCGAGTGCCCATATCTTTCCCACGTAGTTGGTTAGTGCGTATAGACCAAATGGCCAGACTCAGATCAAATACCAAGATCTCGTTAAGCGTGTTAATTGATGTAACCGCGGACATCGACCAGGGCCAGGCCCACCTCTCACCTAGGCGGTCTCAACCTACCCTGTTGCTCCGCCATAAAGATCCACACAGAGGGCCGTCGGGACAAAGGTCCTTTCAGCCCCCAATCCGTGAATCACTCGCGGGCACTCAACGAGCCAACCCGACTTTAGTCACCATCTGTATATATGTATATATGTATAGTATATACCCGTGATCACCTCCCGAGTGATCACGGCCCAATAGTATAGCAAGGCAGACTGACAAGAATGTAGGGACAATGATGATAAACTAGCATCCTATACTAAGCATTTAGGATTGCGGGTAAGGTATCAATGACTGTAGCAACAATGACAGGCTATGCAACAGAATAGGAGTAACCGAACAGTAACATGCTACACTACTCTAATGCAAGCAGTATAGAGAGGAATAGGAGATATCTGGTGATAAGGGGGGAGCTTGCCTGGTTGCTCTGGCAAGTAGGAGGGGTCGTCTTCGGTGTAGTCGAACACACGGACATCGGCACCGGTCTCAGAGTCTACCGGAAAGAAGTAACGGAGGGGGAACACAATAAATAACAGAGCAATCAAATGTAACACAAAGCAAGACGCGACAATATGCGGTGCTACGGGTGACCTAACGTAGTGGTAGGTGATACCGGCGAGGGGGGGAGACATCCGGGAAAGTATTCCTGGTGTTTCGCGTTTTCGGACAAACGGACCGGAGGGGTAAAGTTCCATGTTTGCTATGCTAGGGATGTGTGGCGGACGAACAGGCTGCGTATCCGGATTCGTCTCGTTGTTCTGAGCAACTTTCATGTACAAAGTTTTTCCATCCGAGCCACGGTTTATTTTATATGATTTTCTAAAGTTTTAAATCATTTTTAGAATTTATTTAATTAATTTAATTCAACATTATCCAGAACAGTGCATGCTAACGTCAACATGACGTCAGTGGTGAACAGAGGTGTTGACTGGTCAACTGACATGTGGGACCCACCTGTCATACTCTGATTAATTAACTAACAGTTAATTAGGTTAATTAGTGATTAGTTTAATCTAATATAGAATTAATTAAGTAATAATTATTAATAATTTTTTAAATCCTTTTTTAAAACGTTCTGGGGGTGGGGCCCCTGTGTCATAGGCAAGGGGGGTCCTAGCGGGCATGGGCGCGCGGGCTAACGGGCATGGGGGTGCCAGGGCAGAGCCCCATGAGCGCGCGAGCGCCGGTGCGGTGACCCAGGGGCACCGCGGCGGATGAGGCCGGGCGGGCGACGGCAGCGGCGTAGGTGAGCCGGCGGAAGAGGCGAGGCCCGCAGCAGGGGAGGGCACAAGAGGCGGCGGCCGTCGCGGGCAGTACTGCGGGGCCGTGTGGGGAACGGGGCGAGCGACGGGCATGCACCAGCGTCAGCGGGCGCTCGCGGGGCAAGGGTATGGCAAGCAGGGGGCAAGCACGGCCGTGCGCCAGCGAAGCGGTAGGCCGCAGCGGCAGCAGGCACCAGTGCAGTACGCACCAGTAAGCAGCACCGGAGGAGGAGCAGTAGCAAGGGGTGGACACAGTCAGGGGCGGCGGTGCGCGCCATGGGAGGGCGTGCACGAGTGTGAGCTCAGACGCGAGCTTTGCGGGCTATGGCCACGGCGGTGAGCTCAACCGCGGCGACGAGCTACGGCGTTGGCGGAGACTACGGTTACGTGCATGAGAAAGGAGGGGGAAAGGGGAGGTCGAGGGGGAGCGCGGCCTCACGGTGATTCGGCAGGGAAGGGCAGCGGGCTCGGGGAGGCGCCAGAGTAGCAGATTGACGGTGATGACCGAGGCAGAGAAGGGGGATGAGGCCGATCCGGCGAGGTAGGGGTCCCGAGCTCGTGCTCGTCGTCGGAGAGGTGGTAGCAGACGATGACGGCGCAGGCGAAGAGGAAGGAGGCGTGATGGGGCGGAGACAGGCGGCGTCGGGCGATGGCGGTGTGCGGTTCCCCTCCTCGATCCCGATCCAATCGGGGAAGAGGAGGGAGATATTTCCGGGGGGGAGTGTGGGTGTCGGTGGGCGAGTGGGAGGAGTGGGGGAGGTTATGGGGGTGGGCCGGCCTGGTGGGTCGTGGCCCAGTTGGGCCGGTGGCCTGCTGGGCCGGAGCCCCGGGGGAGGGGGGGGTTCTTTTCCTTTTTTTTGTATTTCCTTTCTTTTATTTATTTTCTCTTATGTTTTAATTCAATTTAAAATATTTATGCATTTTGTAAAATTGTGTCTTCGACACCATAATTATCTATGTAATATTTAGTACAAATCGAACATGTTTATTTTAATGTTTGAAAACTTTTATTATTTACCAAAATTTGAATTTGAATTTTGGACCGGTTTTGATCTAACGATAGATTAGCAACAGTAACGGAGGCAACGTGGCACCATTAGCGTGGGATTACTGTAGCTTAATTACCCGGACGTCACAACATAAACCAACATAGTAAGCTATCAGATTTCTTAGTTACGCTTAAGTAAGTACAACTATTGGTCATACTTCGCCCATGGAGTTGGATGAAGCAGGTACATGTACTGAAGGAATGTTTAATTAGCTCACGGAGCATGCCACGATGTAAAGCATTACATAGCAGATCATAATATTGGGAGCAACCCAGAAGCCTTACATGGGGTTTAGTGATGTTGATTAATATACTCCCTCCGTTACAAAATACTTGTCCTGGTTTTAGTTTTAGTTCAAATATGAACTAAAACCGCGACAAGTATTTTGGAATGGAGGGAGTAGCATATTTGACTTCATAGTTTTGGTTGTACCCATTACCTTTAATATTTTTAATTCTGACATTTTGGTGAAGGTTACACTGGTGGCAGAGATCTCATAGCATGTGTGCACGGCACCACCCATAGTGAATCATCAGTAACTAAGGTATGTTCTCTGCCAATATCTGTATTTTGTTTTTACATGATAGCTTGATTTAACTCAGTTTTACTATGTTATGCCTTGGCGTACAGAGCTCATTCTATTTAGGTAGAGACCGATATTTTAAAATGTGTATTTATATATTTTGCCTTTTCTTTTCATTACCTTGCTTCTTCCTTGTTTTCTGTTTTGTAGAAACTTGGAGCAATAGTTGATTTGTAATATTATGTTGTGCTACCAAATTATCTTCTATATGCATGTGAATTCTCATATCTATGTCTTGCTAGGCAACCAGACCCAGCAGAAGAGAAAAGTACAAAACAAACCTATAAGCATGCTAAAGGCATCAATGGATATATATAGGAGGTATGAACATGACAATTGATGAAGGCCGTGATGGTGATATTTGCACACGTGGGTGTTGGCTTATTGATCTCCCGGCAATTAGGAATGATAAATGGTGAAGGCTTTTATGCAAGTTGTGTCCTTAGTTAGTAGGTACTTAAATATCATGATCGTTGTGTTGTCCCTTCCTAACAATTCTGCATGAAAAGTATTGATTTATCTCAAATTCACAATTTTCTGAAAAATTCGGAATCATTTCGATTGGCATTATGCAGGTTTGTGATACACTACTTTCCATAAATCTTGTTGAGCGCTACGATTTTTTTGTAACCATGATCATTTGAGATTCTCTTTACATTGTTTGCCGACAACCTCATGGGTATGAGTGAAAGAAGGATTCTTCTAATGATATAAGATGATAAATTGTCGAGCTGATGCATATGAAGACAAAGTATTAAGTAGGATTTCGTTTTGAGAATCTTTTTTTTCCGATCTACACAACTGGAACATTCCCGAGCTTGCTTTTCACATGAAGATCATTCTGCCTATAGGTAACAACATATTTGTGAACCGTTGTCATAGAAAAATGATCATGGAAGACTAGCATGCTATCATAAGTTGATGTTAAAAAGAAAAGCAGTGGCAAGGAAAACTTACTTTGTTTATTGTTTGTGTATGTAACCTGAACACTAAATGATGTTTTAGGCGCATTGTCTATTCCCGCATTGGCCCTTTCCAACATCAAGGAGTATGTCACTCATGTAATTGTATTCTGTTTTTAGGGCCATTGTATTTTGTTGTAGTATGGTTCTAATGATTTTTGAAAAATGTATCTTCTGAATGTGATATTCAATTGGAGTATGGTTCCAATGAGTTTCGAAATCATTATCTTTTGAATGTTGACCAACCATCCAATCTGATGAAGATTTTCACTTTGTGAAACTGATTGATGTGTACAATTTATGCTATAGTAGAATATCCTTTTTATATGCATATTTTCAAAAACAATGGGGGTTTTGGATAGCTTTTTTTGTAGAATGCTAAAACTGAAAATCAAGACAAGCCTTGTGCCGATACACCAATAAAGGCTGGTTAAGAGAAATGCTATTACTATGCAATCATGGAACACTATGGTGGTCATGCATTCTGCTTGGACGTGATCTAAGGTACAACTTACAACCTAGCAACATTATCTTTTCCTGGCTGCAGGAATTGAATTACGGCTTCCTGATGATTTATATCTCAATGTAGCACTGAATCCTTTGTTGTGACTGTTCGCTTAGCTTCTCTGGCAATGTATATTAGACTTCTTGTTTGACCACGTTAGCCAATGCATGCTTCTATTTTTGTATTTACTTCTTCTTTGGTCACCTAAACTCATGTATGTGTGATGCTTTCCTGCTAACTTTTTAAAAGGAAAATATTCTTTGCAGGCATTTCCAATTTTGGAAAATGTTCTTTGGTAATTATGTGTATGCATAAAGGTGACTGGAAAGTCATCTGAAGGCATATAATATGTTATTTTTTATCTTTACTGGGTATTTTGCAGCAACAAACATGCATGAAGTATTGTTTGTGCCTATTAGTTGAGACGTGCTCTCAGTCTTCAAATCTTGAATTCTAAGGAGACGTGCATTGCACGTGCACACTTACTAGTATATTCAAAGTGTTAAATACATAGCCAGCCAAACACTAGAAAATGACATTAAACCTCAATATCAGTATCTTAAGATATTTGACATTTGAGCCAATCCAATGGCGAGACCATTTTTCTCTTAAGCAATCCAATGGCAAGACCATTTTTCTCTTAAGCAACCTTTGTTAAGATGAAATGGCAAGACCTTGAATGTCTACATCCAAACAAAGTGTCGGTGTACTAAAGTAGGGGTACCTTAGTACCCCAAACTTGGGCACGGACAGTCGCAGCGCCCCGCGGCAAGGCTTGCCGGGCGCCCGCCAAGATCCTCCGCTATTCCTATCTACTGCCATTCAAGAACAAAGTGTTAACTAAGAAGACAAGGCCCCGGAAAGAGGAGCTTGCCGGGAAGGACAAGGCCCCGGCAAGAGGAGCTTGCCGGGAAGGACAAAGGCCCCGGCAAGAGGAGCTTGCCGGGAAGGCCAACCAAGGCGCTTCAGGAAACTTGCCGCGACGCCCCGCGCGTCCCGGCAAGGCACGGCGAGCGGCAAGCTTGCTGGTGCGACAAGATGAGGGCCGCGGCAAGGCACTTGCCACGGCAAGGCTGCCACTTTGCGCCCACGCTCCAGCACATCTGACGACGTGTCACCACAGGATCGCTCCTGGTGCACGTGGCGGGTAGCTGTGCAGCATGGCGGTGTGAGGTGGCAAACGGAGCTGACAAGGAGGCCATCATGGCGATCGGTGGAGCCCCTAACGGTCGCTTCCTTGCACTGTTGGGGCGACCGGACGGGCATTAAATGCCCTTGTCCCCTGCCGTCAGAGTTAGGTAGGGGACACTGTTGGTAGCAGTTGTACCAACCCGCGTTTTTACCTTTCTACCCCTTTTTCTACGCTGCCACCTGTCAGTGACCCCTTTAGCCTATAAAAAGGAGGCCCATGCGCACGTAGGGGGGGTTCGGAATTTTTCCACACTTGGGCTCAACTCATACGAGATCACAGCACACCTACAATCCCAAGCAAGAACAGAATACAAACACAAGGCAGCAGTAGGAGTTTTATCTCTCCGGAGAGCTCCGAAGCTGGGTAAAAATCTCCCCCGCGTGCCTTCGCCTCGATCCGCTCTGCGCGCGCCCTCCGCTCCCTTGCCGGACAAGAAGGGGCCCCCTGCCCCATAGGTGCTCGTGCTCGTTCCCCACGACATCTCTGGCGCGCCAGGTAGGGGGGCGTCGAGGTCGTGCGTATCTGATCCGGCGTCTGCGCACGCTACATCAACATCTTCATCGACATGCCACCGAAGAAGAAAACTTCGGAGGTGGCCGCTCCGTCTGCGACTTCCATACCACCACCGGAGCAAACGGGCGGTGGGGTGGACACCGGCGGAGGAGCAGGCGCCGGCGGGGGGATGCACATTGTCACCCGGTCCAAGGATAAGGCCCCGCAAGGTTCAGCGTCTGCACATCCACCACACCTCTCCCAGGAGGTGCAGGATCGACAACGCCATGGTGCTCCCAGCACTGTACTCGCGTTGGAACAAGGCCAAGCTGGTGGGTCGCGGGACGCTCAAGTCCAACACACTCGTCAACAAGCTGGCACGAGCGCAGTGCGGTCGCCTGGTCGAGATGTTGCTCCTTCTAACACTGTTAGGAGTTTGAGCATGTCTCGCACCTCGCGTCGCTCACCACCGCCACCCAAGACTCCAGAGGAAGCGCTGGCCCGAGCCCAGCTGCTTCTAGATTACCCTCCAGCGCCGGACAAGATCGACGACTGGAGGGCCGCTATCTATAGCCTCATCGGCTTCGCCAACGGCGACAAGCCCCGGCAACCGAGCACATCGAAGCCCCGGCAAGAAGCCTAGGTGCAAGCCGATGCTGACAAGACCGCTGGGGGTGCCACCACTGTGCACTCCCCGCCCCGAAGGCCAAGATCGCCGACTCGCCGGGCCAACCTCGACGCCGACTCCACCGCGTCGTCGGACCCGCGAGCTCGCCGCGATCAACACCAAGTTCTCCAAGAACGACGACACGAAGACGCTCGCACTCGCATCGAGCGTCGAAGAGAAGCGCGGCGTCAATCTGACCAGCGCGCTGGGCCCACTGTCAATATGCATGCGCCAGGGGAACCAGGCGACTTGCCGTACGCGGTAGGTTACCCTGCGTTCACCCGTGAGCTGCGGCAAGTCCAGTGGCCCAGTACCAAGAACTTCAAGCCAGACGTGCCCGAGAAGTACGATGGCAGGATACATCCATCGGAGTTCCTCAGCATCTACACCATCGCGGTGCAGGCTGCCGGGGGGCGAGACGAGAAGATCCTCACCAACTACTTCCCGCTGGTGCTCAAGCCCAACGTCAGATCTTGGCTCATGCACTTGCCGGACAACTCCATCTCTTCTTGGGCGGACCTGTGCCATCAGTTTGTCGGCGCCTTCACAGGCGGCCACAAACCCCATGGCCAGGAGAGCGATCTTCATCTGCTCGTCCAGAAGGAGGGAGAACCCCTGCGCAAGTACATACAGAGATTCAGTCAGGTGCAGCGCAACATCCCAGACGTCCACCCTGCCGCGGTTATCAGCGCGTTCCATCAGAATGTGCGTAACCGCGGGATGAGGGAGGAGATGGCGATGTGCAAGATCAGAGATGTCAGCGAGCTATACGCTCTGGCCGACAAGTGTGCACGGGCTGAGGAGGGGAGGAAAATCCCCGGAGAGAATGCAGGAGCAGAAGGATCTGACAGTGACGATACCGCCCTGGCAAGGAAGAACCGGAGGAGGAACAACAGAAAAAGAAAGGCTAAGGATGTGCTGGTTGTTGAGCAGTCCGGCAGCGGAGGCGGTTCTGACAAGGCCAAAGCCGGTGACTCCGGCGAGGCTGTGGTGGCCGCCGACAAGCAGGATGGCTCCGGCAAGCAGTATTGCAAGATTCACCGCACCAAGGGCCATGACCTCCAAGCCTGCAAGAAAGTTGAGCAGATGGCGGAGCTACAAAAAGCTGAATACGAGCGCCGCGACAAGGAGAAGGCTCGGGAAGGTGGCGGAGGATTCGGCAAGAAGTATCCCGCCCGGGGAGGGCGCCGCGGCAAGGCCAAGCCGCGGCAAGGAGATAGGCCTCCCCGTGGCCGCGACAAGGATGAAGATGAAGATGAGGATGATGAGATGGAGGAAGATGAGACTGACGAGCAGGAGTTACAGAAGGCAACAGAGGTGTTGTGCGTCGACGGCGGTGCTTCTCTGCACACCTCGCACCGCCAACTCAAACAGTGGGTGCGGGAAGTGAACGCAGCAGAACCATCCGTTGAGTCGCGCAAGCCCCTGAAGTGGTCCAGCACGCCCATCATCTTCGACGTTGAGGATCACCCTGATCGCATCACTGTGGTCGGGTGCTTGCCGATGTTGGTTTCGCCAACAATCCGCAACCTCAAGGTCACGAAGATGCTGGTTGATGGTGGGGCCGGCCTGAATTTGATCTCCTCCGCAGTGCTCAAGAAGCTCCAGATCCCCGACAGCGAGCTCGAAGAGACTGGTACCTTTCAAGGGATAAACCCGGGAAGGAGCAAGCCGAAGGGGAAGATCACACTGCAAGTGACGTTTGGCAGCGAGCTGAATTTCAGGACAGAGAGAGTCACGTTTGACGTCGCTGATTTCCCATTGCCCTACAATGGGATACTCGGTCGTCTAGCGCTTGCTAAGTTCATGGCAGCCTCTCACTACGCCTACAATGTGCTCAAGATGCCTGGTCCGATAAGTGTCATTTCTGTCCAAGGCGACAAGAAGGATGCACTCATCTGTACCGACAAGATCTACCGGGAAGTAGCAGCCGCAGCAGAGCGCAACCCACTTGCCGCTGAAGCTCCCGGAGGGAAGAAGAAGAAGACCAAGTCCGGCAAGAGTAGCTCTGATGCCCACTCCGGCAAGCGCACCTCTTCGGAGTGCTGCGCTACCGTCGAGGACGCACCATCGAGCTCCACCGGCAAGTGCAAGAAGGCAAAGATAGCTTCACCAGAGACCAAGAAAGTGGCCGCCAAGGAGGACGGCACTGGTGGTACCTTCACCATCAGTGCCACGCTTGACCCTAAATAGGAAAGCGCGCTCGTTGCTTTCCTGTGGGCGAATGTCGATGTGTTTGCATGGCAACCATCTGACATCCCCGGCGTTCCCAGGAAAGTAATTGAGCACCACCTTGCCGTTTGTCCTCACGCGCGGCCCGTCAAGCAAAGAGTCAGGAAGCAAGCGGTGGAACGCCAAGAGTTCATAACAGAAGAAATCAAGAAGTTGGAAGCAGCAGGCCTGGTCCGAGGAGTACTCCATCCAACGTGGTTAGCCAATCTAGTAGTCGTGCGCAAAGCAAACGGGAAGTGGAGGCTTTGTATTGACTTCACTGATGTTAATAAAGCTTGTCCCAAGGATCCATTTCCCTTGCCGCGCATTGACCAGATTGTCGACTCCACGGCAGGATGTGATCTGCTTTCATTCCTTGATGCATACTCAGGATATCATCAAATCTTCATGGCAGAAGAGGATGAAGAGAAAACCGCATTCATTACTCCATGTGGCACGTACTGCTTTGTACGAATGCCTTTCGGACTAAAGAATGCTGGTTCGACATTTGCAAGAGTAGTCAGTCATGCTTTTGAGCCACAGCTGCACAGAAATGTAGAAGCTTACATGGATGACATAGTGGTCAAGAGCAGAGACAGGGCAACTCTGATCCAAGACTTGGACGAGACCTTCACAAATCTGCGCAAGATCAATCTCAAGTTGAATCCCGAGAAGTGTGTGTTTGGAGTTCCTTCCGGCAAGCTTCTCGGATTCTTTGTGTCTCAGCGGGGGATTGAAGCTAATCCCGACAAGATCAAGGCCATCGAGCAAATCGAAGCACCGAAGCGAGTCAAGGACGTGCGAAGGCTTGCTGGCTGCGTTGCTGCTCTCAGCAGGTTCAATTCCAAGTCTGCTGAACGCGCCCTGCCGTTTTTCAAAATTTTGAAAAAGGCGGATCCAATGAAATGGACTCCGGAAGCGGAGGCTGCGCTGCAAGACTTGAAGAAATATTTGTCCTCCACTCCAACACTTGTCGCACCTAAACCACAAGAGAAGTTGCTGCTATATCTGGCGGCAACCAATCAAGTGGTTAGTGTTGCGTTAGTAGCGGAGAGGGAGGCAGATGATGAGCCAGCGGCCGCGGCAAGCGAGTCCAGCGACAAGCAGGGGGCTTCCCCGACAAGCTTTGGCCCGACAAGTCCTGATCCGGCAAGTTCTGGTTCCGGCAAGGATGGATCTGTGCAGCCACAAGAAGAGAAACAAAAGAAGATGGTGCAGCGCCCAGTTTACTTTGTCAGTTCCCTTCTACAGGGGGCTAGATCAAGGTACTCTGGTGTGCAGAAGTTGCTTTTCGGCCTTCTCATGGCCTCGAGGAAGCTGCGCCATTACTTTCAAGCACATGAGATCACAGTTGTCACTCGCTTTCCGTTGAAGAGGATATTGCAGAATCCAGAAGCAACAGACAGGATTGTTGAGTGGGCACTGGAATTGTCAAGCTTTGGCCTCAAGTTTGAAAGTACTTCAACTATTCAGAGCCGAGCATTGGCAGAATTCATAGCAGAATGGACGCCAACACCTGACGAAGAAACTCCGGAGAGGAGCATCCCCGTCAAGGAAGCAAGCAAAGAATGGATCATGTACTTTGATGGTGCCTTCTCGCTACAAGGCGCCGGTGCGGGCGTACTACTTGTCGCCCCCACCGGAGAGCACCTCAAGTACGTGATCCAAATGCACTTTCCCAAAGAGCAATCAACGAACAATACTGCAGAGTATGAAGGCTTGCTTGCCGGACTCAGGATCGCAGCAGAACTTGGGATCAAGAAGCTTATTGTCATGGGTGATTCGCAGCTTGTCGTCCGCCAAGTTAACAAAGATTATCAGAGTCCGTTGATGGAAGCCTACATTGATGAAGTGAGGAAGCTAGAGGAGCATTTTGACGGCCTGCAAATGGAACATGTTCCAAGAGCTCAGAATGACATTGCAGATGGCCTGTCAAAGTGCGCCGCACTCAAGTTACCTGTGGAACCAGGGATTTTTGTGCTCAAGCTGACTCAGCCATCTGTGACACCATCAACTGGATAGAACAAGAAGAGAAAGTTGGTCACTGGCGACTACTTTCCGGCAGAGCTTCCCGGAGCCACCGCCAAGAAGGTCCCCAGGATCGACACAGAAAGTGCTGAGGAGCAGTCTGCTCCGACAAGCCCCAGGGCTTGTTTCGTTGAAGTAGACACTCCCGACAAGCTGTGTCCCGGCACGCTTGCCGAGGAGCATCACGCTCCGGCAGGATCCCAGATCCTTGCCGTGGAAGCGGATGTTCCCGCAGCAGCATTTGCGCCTTTAGTCCTTGTCGTCGAGCCACAAGCTCCGGCATGGGCACAGCAGATCATCCATTTCCTTCAGACAAGAGAACTTCCCGAGGAACAAGAGGAAGTGGAGAAAGTAGCCCGACAATCAAGTATGTACCAGTTTGTCGATGACATACTGTACAGAAGAAGATTCAACGGAGTAAAATTGAAGTGCATTTCCCGGGAGGATGGACTGGAGCTGTTGGCGGAGATACATGGAGGCATATGTGGTCACCACATTGGCGCAAGAGCACTTGCCGGCAAAGCCTTCCGGCAAGGTTTCTTCTGGCCGACAGCCCTCCAGGATGCAACTGCACAAGTAACCAAGTGTGAAGCATGCCAGTTCCACTCCAAGCAGATTCATCAACCAGCTCAAGCTCTCCAAACTATCCCTTTATCATGGCCATTTTCGGTCTGGGGGCTCGATATCCTCGGCCCCTTTCCCCAAGCTGTCGGGGGCTTTGAGTACTTGTACGTTGCAATCGACAAGTTCACAAAGTGGCCTGAAGTGGAAGCAGTGAGGAAGGTGACAGCACAGTCAGCAGTCAAGTTCTTCAGGTCGATTGTTTGCCGTTTCGGAATCCCTAACAGGATCATCACCGACAACGACACACAATTCACAAGCCGCACCTTCATGCAGTACGTCCAAGATCTTGGCACCAAGATCTGCTTCGCTTCTGTTGCTCACCCGAGAAGAAACGGTCAAGCAGAGAGGGCAAATGCTGAAGTGCTGCGCGGGCTTAAGACCAGAACTTTCGACAGGCTGCGCAAGTGCGGAAGAAATTGGATCGAGGAGCTGCCGGTGGTTCTTTGGTCGATCAGGACGACGCCAAATCAAGCCACTGGCCAGACACCTTTTGCTCTTGTCTATGGAGCAGAAGCAGTTCTCCCCACGGAACTCGTATACGGATCACCTCGAGTGCTCGCTTATGATGAGCTTGAGCAAGAGCAGCTGCGGCAAGATGACGCGCTGCTCCTCGAGGAAGATCGTCTTCAGGCTGCTGTACGAGCTGCTCGTTACAAGCAAGCTTTGCATTGCTACCATAGCCGCTAAGTTAATGCCAGAAGCTTCGAGGAAGGCAACCTTGTTCTTCGGCGCGTTCAATCCGCCAAGAATTCCAACAAGTTGACGCCGAAGTGGGAAGGCCCTTATCGGGTGAAACAAGTCACTAGGCCCAGCGCTGTCCGCCTTGAGACCGAAGATGGCTTTCCGGTGAGCAATTCCTGGAACATAGAGCATCTTCGTAAGTTTTACCCGTAAGGCGCGGTTGCCGGAACCTGTTCCGGCAACCATCTTTTGTACAAGCCTTGCCGCTGTTGCATGTAACCCTTTGTACAAAGCCGGGCGCAGGTCCCGTGCATAAATAAAGCTCAAGTGTGCTCCGCACATCTTGTCAAATTTCATGCATTCTTTCTTTTTTGCATGTTTTATCTGACACTTTGTGCAGCACATACCCCCGGTAAGAAATAACGAGCCTTAAGGCCCCATACCATTATTTTCTCTTCTTTCCTTTGAAGAAGGTTCCTTCGCCCACAAGTTCACGGGGGGGAGGAGAGGATAAAGGTGTGGACCGGGCGTCGTTCAAAGGAGTATGGCCTTGCCGGGGCACGGACCACAGAAAAGCTAAGTTGCCAAATTTTGAGCACGGTCAGCTTTAAAGTTTTTATGTTATATTCCTTGAACAACCGTGCCTTGTATGGAAAACCTGTGCGCGGAGGAACTGACTCGCGGCTAAGTTGCGCCCTTGATTTGTTTCGAGTCCGCTCAACAATACAAGTGAGCTGCAACTAGCCCCGACAAGGTTTCTTGCCGGAGGAAGCACCGCCAGCAGGCTGCTGATGTTCCGCACTCAGCAAGTGTGTTTGCGCCGGCAAGTTCCCTAAATGTGTAGGGTAAAAACATACAAGGGATGGAATCGAGCAAAGGAAGTAACATAGCAGATAGTGCCCAGGATGGAGTTATATTACAAAAATAGCTTGTTGCGGCACTGACTAAACTGTTCTCATCACTTAAATGAACAGCGACAAGGAAAGGAGAAGAAGGATGGCCTAATCCACGCGCTCACCATCGACCCTCCTGACTTCGTTCACCTTGTCCACGATGGGTGCGACGATGGCCCTGAGCTCCTCAAGATCAGCGCCCTCCGGCAGCTTCTTGGTGACGCGGGAGAGGTCGAGGTCTGGGTTGCGGAAGAGGATTTTTACCAGCACCTTCTCCAAGACCTTGGCGCAGATTGCGCGCGACTCGTCCGCCAGCTTCTTCGGGATCCTTTCCCGGAGTTGCTGGAGGGCCGTCACCACGTCCTTGAAGAAGAGAGTGAGCTTGGCGCTGGGCTGGAGGTTCTCGTTGGTGGAGTACCCGAAGTCCGCCAAGTCCAGCTCCGCCAACTCCTCGTCGATGGCTGCGACGATGTTGATGAGGCCCTCCGTCCAGAGCTCCACGGTGGCCTTGAAAGTGTTCTGAGTCTCGGCGGCCCTCGTCAGCAGCTCTTCGTTGCCCTTGAGATCTTTCCTCAAGTCATCTTCTCGCTTCTTGGCGGTGTCCAGCGTCCCCGTCAAGGTGGCCAGTTTCAGCTCCAGATCAGCGCTCGAGTCCTTGGCGACGTTCAGCTCCTTGATCTTCTCGGCAAGCTGAACTTGCAGATCGCCATGGGTGCGTGCATCCTTCTCGCATTCGCGCTGGAGTGCGGCAAGCTCTTCGTTCTTCCTTTTCATGTCCGCCTCCAGCTGTGTCACCTTCACCTCTAGCTCCTTCTTGGCGGCCTCGGCAGCCGCGGCGGCATCCTTCGCCTCCTTGAGCGCCCCGCCAAGCGATTGCTCCCGGACGGCGAGCTCCTCTTCGTGGCTGTCCAAGTTCACCTTCTTCTGTATCAGCTCACCATCCCGCTTGGACAACTCCTCGGCGGCGAGCCTCTGCTGCTCTTCGGCTTCAGCCTTTTCCAGGATGAACGCCTTCTTCGCCTCGTCGAGCTGCGCCCTCTCCTCAGCAATGGACCGGAGGGCCTCCTGGTTGCGGCTCTTGAGCTCCTCCGCGTGTTTCTCTATGTCAACTCCCGCCTGCGCGACAAGCGCTTCCCGGGACTCAAGCTTCGCTTGCCGGGCGCGGTAGAGTGACACCAGCTTTCGGAGCAACTGCTCCTCCTCGGACTCGCCGCTGCTGCTGCTTGGCTTGTCAACCACTGCCAGCCCAGCAGAGGCGAGTACTTCCCCGTCAAACTCCTCCCCTTCCACCGGCGCCCTGGAGCTCGACGCCCAGGGAAGCTTGATGTACACGCCCTCGCCGGCCTTCAAGTACGCGCCTGGCTGGGGCTCCTCAGAGCCCGGCACTGCATCAGTGGCGGAGGGGTCGGCGGACGGTGCAGTGCCTTGCGCTCCTGTGCCCTCCGGGTCGCCAGTACGATCGCCGGACCCCTCACCGGCTCCTGCGCCAGCAGCCTTGGCGGCCTCCTCGTCGGCAGGCTCATCAGCGCCGGCCTCTTCCTCGCCAGCGGCGGCATCTTCAGTGTTGCCGCGTGCACCTTCCTCGCCGGTAGCCTCGATCTCCATCGGGTCTGCGAGAGGGGGATCTGAAGATGGTAAGAGGAAGGAAAAGTCAAGCAAATATCCAAAAAAAGAAGATCAGAAGAAGAGCCCAAGGGAAGATTTCCGACAAGGAAGGTTACCTGTGCTGGGTTCAGTGACCATGGGCTCCTCCACCAAGGGCTCACTGGTTTCGTCCCTTGCCGGGGACCTCTCCCTTGCCGGGGAGTGCTCCCTTGCCGGGGAATCGCCCCTTGGCGGCGTAGTCAAAGCAGACAGCACCTCCGGGGCGGTTTCTGATTGCCCCTGATGGGCCTGCTCTGCTCCTACACGAATGGATCAGCAATCAAGATGTCAGCAACAGAAGAAGCACCCACGCGCGCCCCGCAATAGAAAGTGAACCAAACACTTATGCTGGGGGCTGTACTGGGGGCTGCTGCGAGGAGAAGGAACCGGGTCCGTCAAGGTGGTCTCAGACGTATCTTCTGCTGTCACGGCAGGATCGTCCTCGATGTCAACCAGAGGGACCTTGGCCCTCTTCGCCGCTCTCTCCGCCAAAGTCCTGAAATAGAATAGGAATTCAGAGAGGAGCGAATTAGATACAAGACAAACAACAACAAGGATCAAAGAAAATCAAGGACAGTGAGAAGAAAGTCTTACTCCTCCTCCTCCTCATCATCATCATCGGAGCTCAGCGCGGAGAGGTCGAATTCCGGTACCCTCTCTGCGCGGTGTGGCGGAGGAGTAGGTTCCCTTCGGCGTTTGCCGGAGGCTGTGGCAGGATCAGGCGTGGCGGCCCGGGAAGACCCCGCCTCAGTTGCCGGCACAGCCTGGGACCCTCCCGCGGCAACGGTACTTGCCGCGGTGGAGCGTGTCCCACGGCGCCGCGGCTGCTGGTCGGCCTGCTCCTCTGTCGTATCTCCAACTCGACGGAGGCGCCTTCTCGGTTGGAATTGGGGCTGCGCTGGGGGCTCCGCCTGCGGCAAGCTGCTCGAAGACGGCTGGCCGCTCGCGCCCTCGGCGGGCTCGCTCGTTTCGGCCTCGGGCTCCCCCTCGCCGGCGACCTCCTCGGCAAGCTCTTCCCGATCGGCAAGGCTTGCCGCCTCGGCTGCATCCGCCTCCGCCAGCGTGAAGCCAAACTCGCCCGCGGCAGCGGCCGCCGCCGCCTCTTCGGCCCTGGAGGCGATGTACAGCATCTCGTTGTCGGTGGTGGCGCGGGTGAGGAGTTTCTGCTCGTCGGAGTTGACTGCTACCTCCGTCAAGTTATCGAAGAATTGCTGCATGACCTCGGCGGCAGGCTCTATCCAAGTGGCACTAATCCCGTGCGAGTCGCACTCTTGCATCATTGCGCAGATGCGATCGCGCTGGGAGTTGTTGCACAAGGGGACAACGCCCTGCGGCAACCTGAACCACTCTGGATGGTTGGCGTCGTGCTTGAACAGCTCCCTCAGCATCCCGTCAAGCTCCAGAACGGTGAAGTTGAAGTTGAGGCCTGGACGCAGCCTCATGATATCCGCCGGTCCGCCAAACAGCCAGGCGGGCCTCCCCCTCTTCTGCAGAGGGGCGATGCGATGGCGAAGGAAATCCGCGCCAACCGCCCCCGCTGTGAGCCCGGCATGCCTGAGCCGGAGGATTCGGGTGGTGGCAATCTTCAGCTTGGCGTCGTCCGGCGACAGAGCGCTCCAGTCGGCGCCACGCACCACCCGAGTCTGGCGCAGTTTGGTGAATGGCTGCGGATTAGCATCACAGATCCAGCACCACTCCGCCCTCCACTCGTCCCACTTGCTGCGGAGCTCGCCCGTCAAGTACACCTCCTTCATGCCAATCCGGGAGGTCCAGGCGATTCCGCCAGCCAGTGGCTCCCCTTTCTCGGCCCGGGGGGAGAAATAATGACGAAAAAGAGCGACATTGGGGAGGATGCCAACAAAGTTCTCGCAGAGGTGCGCGAAAACCGCCATTGTCAGAATGGCATTGGGGGTGAAATCAAGAAGATGAAACCCGTAGGTGTTCATGATGTCGCAGAGAAAATCGGAAAAAGGTGGGCAGAGCCCGCAATAGAAGAACACAGGAAAGAAGTAGTAACCTCTGGGGCACTTTTTCGATTTGGAAGCCTCAGCGGAAAGCGCCTGCGTGCGCGGGTGCGTCCGCGTCTCCGTCGACCGGAAGAGATAGAACTCCGACCGCAGTGCCTCTGGGGTGAGCTCGGGGAGGAAAAGCACTCGCTTCTTGCGCAGCGCCTCGAGCTCCAGCGCCTCGGCCGACTTCGCAGCCTTCGTAGCCTTCGCAGCCTTCGCAGCCTTCCCGGTCTTCGGAGCCATGGCGGAAGCGGTGGGGGAAGGCGAAGGCGACGGCGGCGACGGCAACGACGGGCGGCGGAGCGCTGCTCTCTTTCGACTCGGGAAGCGGCGGAGCTTTCGGAGGAAGGAACTGCAAGTGGCGAAAGTGGGGGAACGGCCCTGTTTCCTCTGCTTATAAACGGGGGATGCGAACGTTACGCATTTCCTGGAATTAAGTATTGACCATGTTCTCTCCGACGACGCCGCGATTGACGCGTGCCGTTGCGGGAGGGCGCGGTGGATACAGAGTCAGATTTAATGTGGACCCAGGCTGCGTGTGCCCGTGCCCTGTTTTGGGCCTGGCCCAACAGCGCTCGGCACCGTGTATGGCCCAGGCCCGGGGGCTCCTGTCGGTGTACTAAAGTAGGGTTACCTTAGTACCCCGAACTTGGGCACGGACAGACGCAGCGCCCCGCGGCAAGGCTTGTCGGGCGCCCGCCAAGATCCTCCGCTATTCCTATCTACTTCCATTCAAGAACAAAGTGTTAACTAAGAAGACAAGGCCCCGGCAAGAGGAGCTTGCCGGGAAGGACAAGGCCCCAGCAAGAGGAGCTTGCCGGGAAGGACAAAGGCCCCGGCAAGAGGAGCTTGCCGGGAAGGCCAACCAAGGCACTTCAGGGAACATGCCGCGACGCCCCGCGCGTCCCGGCAAGGCACGGCGAGCGGCAAGCTTGCTGGTGCGACAAGATGAGGGCCGCGGCAAGGCACTTGCCGCGGCAAGGTTGCCACTCTGCGCCCACGCTCCAGCACATCCGACGACGTGTCACCACAGGATCGCTCCTGGTGCACGTGGCGGGTAGCTGTGCAGCATGGCGGTGCGAGGTGGCAAATGGAGCTGACAAGGAGGCCATCGTGGCGATCGGTGGCGCCCCTAACGGTCGCTTCCTTGCACTGTTGGGGTGACCGGACGGGCATTAAATGCCCTTGTCCCCTGCCGTCAGAATTAGGTAGGGGACACTGTTGGTAGCAGTTGTACCAACCCGCGTTTTTACCTTTCTACCCCTTTTTTCTATGCTGCCACCTATCGGTGACCCCTTTAGCCTATAAAAAGGAGGCCCATGCGCACGTAGGGGGGGTTCGGAATTTTTCCACACTTGGGCTCGACTCATACGAGACCACAGCACACCTACAATCCCAAGCAAGAACAGAATACAAACACAAGGCAGCAGTAGGAGTTTTATCTCTCCGGAGAGCTCCGAAGCTGGGTAAAAATCTCCCCCGCGTGCCTTCACCTCGATCCTCTCTGCGCGCGCCCTCCGCTCCCTTGCCGGACAAGAAGGGGCCCCCTGCCCCATAGGTGCTCGTGCTCGTTCCCCACGACACAAAGCATTAAAAAAATGCAGATCAGAGATAAGAGCAACTCTAGCAGACCCCGCATCCCGCTGGCCCGCGATAAACATTTGCAGTTCATGGAAAAACGACTTTGCGGGCCGGCGCGGACGGCCGCAGAGGCAGACCTCCCAAACGGACCCGTACAAAAGGATATTCGCGGAATATACCTTTTTACGTGTCGGCTTTGCGGGGTCTGCTCTTGCGCAGCTACATCCGGCATCCCGCCGGTCCGCAAATATCAATACCACACCATAATTATCAATACTAACACAATACAACAATCATCCACATTACAAATATTTATTCAAATCACCGAATACAAATACAAATAATGCAATACAAAACTTGTCCCGAATACAAATACAAATGAATGGAAAATGAGTTTGTTACTGTCTAGCCCTTTGCCAATGGTGCTCAATGAGATCCTCCTGAAGCTGAAAGTGGGTGTTTGCATTTTCAATATCCTTGTATGTCACGCCCAATATGCGACCCTATCCAAAAGGAACTCGAAGGTCCCACCAAGGATAGACCCGCAAATTGAGACGCTTTTGCAAGGTGGATATCATTACATCAACATTACATAATAGATGAGGATACATACAAAAACATACAATGTCACATGAATACAACAATACAACATACAAGAACAACATCCGACTACGGATGAATCATAAACAGAAACTCAAACAATATCCAACCTGCTAGCCCAGGCTGCCGACCTGGAACCTATCCCCTGATCGAAGAAGCATAAGAGGAACTCCAAAACAAGCAAACATCGCGCTCGCGTCAAGATCATCGCATAACCTGTACCTGCAACTGTTGTTGTAGTAATCTGTGAGCCACGAGGACTCAGCAATCCCATTACCATGGGTATCAAGACTAGCAAAGCTTAATGGGTAAGGAAGGGGTAAAGTGGTGAGGTTTCAGCAGCGACTAAGCATATATGGTGGCTAACATACGCAAATAAGAGCGAGAAGAGAAACAAAGGAACGGTCGTGAACTAGCAATGATCAAGAGGTGATCCTGAACACCTACTTACGTCAAACATAACACAGAAACCGTGTTCACTTCCCGGACTCCGCCGAGAAGAGACCATCACGGCTACACACGCGGTTGATGCGTTTTAATTCGGATCTGGTGTCAAGTTATCTACAACCGGACATTAACAAATTCCCATCTGCCACATAACCGCGGGCACGGCTCTCAAAAGTTTATACCCTGCAGGGGTGTCCCAACTTAGCCCATGACAAGCTCTCGCGATCAACAAAGGAATAGACCTTCTCCCAGGAAGACCCGATTAGTCTCGGAATCCCGGTTTACAAGACATTTCGACAATGGTAAAACAAGACCAGCAAAGCCGCCCGATGCGCTGACAATCCCGATAGGAGCTGCACATATCTCGTTCTCAGGGCACACCGGATGAGCTAGACGTCGGGTTGGCATAGACCCTGGTTACCCAGGGGGCGCCGGATATCGCTCGGTTTGGACCAACACTTAGACAAGCATTGGCCCGGGGGGGCTAAAATAAAGATGACCCTTGGGTTAATTACTCCCAAGGGAAATGTAGGTGGTGGTGAGGCAAATGGTAAAACCAAGGTTGGGCCTTGCCGGACAAGTTTTATTCAAAGCGAACTGTCAGGGGGTCCCATAAATCACCCGACCGCGTTAGGAACGCAAAATCCGGGAACATAACACCGGTATGACGGAAACTAGGGCGGCAAGAGTGGAACAAAACACCAGGCATAAGGCCGAGCCTTCCACCCTTTACCAAGTATATAGATGCATTAATAATATAAGAGATATTGTGATATCCCAACAAAACCCTGTTCACCATGGAGAAATCTTCAACTTCACCTGCAGCTAGCAACGCTATAAGAGGGGCTGAGCAAAGCGGTAACATAGCCAATCAATGGTTTGCTAGGAATGGTGTCAAAGGTTAGAGGTTCATGGCAATTTGGGAGGCTTGATGAGCAAAAGATAGGTAACGCAGCATAGCAATAGAACGAAGCAACTAGCATAGCAATGATAGTAGTGAGATCCAGGGTAGCGGTCATCTTGCCTGAAATCCCGCAAGGAAGAAGAACGAGTCCATGAAGAAGATGAAGCCACGAAGACGAACCAAGCGTAGACGAACGCATCCTCACGATCGCAACAAAACAGGAACTATTGAGAAGAAGCACACAACATAGTAAACACACCACGCATGACAAGACATGATGCACAACAAGCATGATGCATGAGAAAGCTAGATGAGGCTACTCATGGCAAGAGATGATGCAAACAAGAACAACACATCAAGGCAAGTTTAAATGAGGCCGGGAACAACATATAACAATTCCGGTAAGTCCTCGTATGCAAATTTCGAAATTGGTCCAGAACTGAATAAACCTTATGTTCAAGTTGTTAAACAGCAAGTTAAGATGCACCACGATGAACTACACGAAATTCTAGTCAAGTTACATATAAAGTTCATTAGATTCGGAGCTACGGTCTAGAAGATATGAGCAAATCAAGTTAAACATGGCATTGATGCAAAATGCACCCAAACATCAAGCAAACACACCAAAACAAGGATGCAACATGATAATATGGAACTATATGCAAAAACAAGCAAGTTTCATATAGAGCACACTCAAAACGGAGCAACAGTTCAACACATGCACACTATACAAGTCATAGCAACAATCTGTCCATAACAGCAACTAGGCATATTGCAAGCATCAAAACAATATGCTACAGCACCCCAACATAAGAACAAAAGGCATGGGCATGAAGTACAGGTAAAGCATAACAAAACATGAACACTGAGCTATCTCCAGAAAACACTAGATCATGCTCTAAAACACATGGTAAGATGGCAAATAATAACAGTTTCAGACTTTAGCAGAAACAACATCAGGTTGCAATGTTTAGAGCTATCAAACAACATGCTACATGAACTTATAATGGCAAACAAAGGCATGGCATGATACTACTAAATGCATAGATCAAAAGTCCCTTACTGACCATGAGCCAGAAAGGCATAGAAAAATATGATGGCACCCATGTAAACATGGCAAGTTATATTACAGATTCAAACATGGCAGGAACAACAATAAGTAGGCATGTTCGTGAGCTTGAACCACTCACTACAGAGCAATACATGGCATGGCAATGCAACCAACAGTAAGAAAGAATGTTTGTGAAGCTAAGCATGGCAAGAGCAAGGTCATAGGGTTCATGGATCACTAGGAAAACACATGGGAACTAGTGAACTTAATGTTAACAGGCTGACAGCAACATCATCAAGCAACTTTGGAGCAAGATTACAACAAGCTACAGCAGGCTATAATTGCAACCAAGGGCATGAATGGATAGGGCAAGACATGTAGATCAAAACATGTTTATAGAGCATCTCCAGATTATGCACGAAATGACTTATAGGAGCAGGTTAACATAGCAACAAAATATAACAGAATCTGCCGGAAAACAGCAACAGCAACTACCCTACTTAGCAAGCTTGATACACTCAGCACACAACTCACAAAAATACATGGTTGGCACCCCTGAAAAGATGGCATGGCATAGATCAAAACACATGTAGAGTTCATACTCATAGGATGCACACATCAATCATGGCAAAAATGATAAATGAGCATGTTATAACAGTTTCAGCAGATTAACAGCAACATGCACTCTTCCAACAGCATTTCAGGCATCAAGATGAGCTCAAATGAAAATGATGCAATGGAATGAAATGAAGTACTCGTCGAGACGAACAATTTGACATATTACACGCACGAAACGGAGTAGTATGCAGCAAGTTATAGCATGTTCAACATGGCATGATAATGCAAGAAATCTGGGACTTGGGCAACTTTCAAGGGGGGGGGGGGAAGTCAACCTATCCGGATCTGGATCGGGATCCCGGCGCGGATGCCGAGGACGGCCGGGGTTCGCCGGAGCAGAGGACGGGGAGGCAGCCGGCGGGGCGGAGAGGAGCTGGCCCGTCCGGCTCCGGCCGAATCCGGCGCGGCGGCGGCGGAGGGCGGCGCGGGCCCCGCGGCGGCGGGCTGGGCGGAGCCGGCCGAGAGGAGTGGCAGCGGCCACCGGAGGGCGCGGGGGCTCGGGGGCGCCTCAGGGCGCGGGCGAGCAGGGGAGGGCCGAGCAGCGGCGGCGCGGCGCCGGCGGAAGGCGCCGGAGGGCGGCGAGGAGGCGGGCGGCTGCGGGCGGACGGGGCGCCGGCGCGGAGGGGATCCGGCGGCGGATCCGGGCGGCGCCGGCGGAGAGCGGCGGCGGGCGCCGGGCGTCGGCCTCCGGCGGCGGGGCGCGAAGGCGGCGCCGGCGATGGCGGTGGCGGGCGCCGGCGCGGGGCCGGCCGGGCGGCGGCGGGCGCGGAGCGGGCCCGCGCGGACCCCGGATGGGCTCCGCGGGCCGCGGCGGCGGTGAGGGCGCGGGTGCCACGTGGCGGGCGCCGGTTGGCCGGAGGCGGCGGCGCGGGCTTTGTCCGGCGGGAAACGAACATGTCCGGCGGCGGAGGTAGGTGGAGGCTAGGGTTAGGGTAGATTTGATCCGGAATTTCGGGGGAGGAGGTGTTTATATAGGTAGAGGGAGCTAGGAGAGTCCAAATAAGGAGCGGTTTTCGGCCACGCGATCGTGATCAAACGACCGAGAGCATAGAGGGGAGTTTGCTGGGTTTTGGGCCACTTTGGAAGGGGTGTTGGGCTGCAACAAAAGAGGCTTTTATGGTTACCCGGTTAACCGTTGGAGTATCAAACGACCTCCAAATGGCACGAAACTTGACAGGCGGTCTACCGGTGCTATACCAAGGCCGCTTGGCAAACCTCGGGCCATTCCGAGAAAGTTTAATACCCACTCACAACAGAAAACAAAAGGGGAACGCCGGCTGACATAGGAGTGCCGGATTGCAAAACGGACAATGGGGAAAATGCTCGCATGCATGAGACGAACACATATGCCAATGCGATGCACATGATGACATGATATGAAATGCAGATGATGACATGGCAAAGTGCAACACGCAAGCAAATGACATGGCAAGGACGGCGAATAACTGGCAGACACCTGGCACATCGAATCCGGGGCGTTACATTGTACGTTTCAAGAAAAGCTTTAATGCGGTCAGAGTCTCTAACTGGTTTGACACGGCTACCCACATTGTCGTAGAGGAACTCCAAGTTCATGCCTCCCTTTTGATATGCACTAAATCCCTTCAAGCCCGCAACAGTTGTTCTCTGAGTAAAATACCAACAATTTGCCTCGCAAGCTTGAACAATTTTCACAAAGAAGGATCGGCACGTTCGGTACCTTCTCCGGAAGAGGTGCAATGGATATGTTGGATTCTTCTCGAAGTAGTCTTGCATCAACATCTTGTTCCCGAGATGGCGATTCCGAGGAATGCAAAGACGCCCGACGGTCGATTCTCGCCACCTCTTTCAGTTCTCGTCTTCGTGCTCCTTCATGACTCGTGCACGTCAACCAACTATGCGTAGCGCTCGGAACAAATCACAAGCAAACACTTACCGGCAGCTCGTGGGCCGGGCGATCTCGGGCGGCGACTAGGGGTGGCTCGAGGGCGGCTGATCCCGGGCGGAGACATCGACGAGGGGCGGCTCTTCTCGTCGGATCCCGGGGGGTGGGGGGGTGCAGCGTATCGATGGTGGAGGGTGGGGGACGCCCCCGCGGCGCGATTCCGCTCGCAGATTTGGCCGAAATCACCGGCGGCGGATGGGCGGAACCTATGGCGGGCAGCGGCAAAAGGGGGTGGGAAAAGGGCGCGGGCTGAAATGTCCCTCCCGCCAACCACTTCACTGCGATACGGGGCACCGTAGGGGTGAGGCGGAAACCCGCGTATTCGCGGGTTGGGGGCCGAGGTTTTGCCGCGCCCCTCAAAATTGTTTGTGGGTCGGCCGCGTTTGCGGAATCTGTTTGGGCAGGATTTTTCATCATTTTGACGGTTATTTTACGGGTCGGGCTTTTTGCAGGGTCTCCTAGAGTTACTCTAATATAAGGTTGATGGGCTTGGTAGGCTCGCCCATCCCACTCGTACAACAGACCAATCAGGCCCATCCGCTTGCACGGCCCGCACTATGCTTCTTCTTCTCTATCAAGAAATGGTACAGCGTTAAAGCCACCAGATCCCACGGCGCAGAACTCCCCCAACCCCCAACCAAAATCCACCCCCAAACTAGGTCATCCATGGCTGGCGGCGGGCAAGCAGCGGTCTCGTTCCTGACGAAGGTCGCAAAGGTGGCTGCCGGGTTGGGCTTGACGGCATCTGCCGTCTCCACGTCCCTCTACACGGTGGACGGCGGCCAACGGGCGGTCATCTTCGACCGCTTCCAGGGCGTTCTCCCGGCGGTCGTCTCGGAGGGCACCCATTTCCTCGTCCCCTGGCTCCAGAAGCCCTTCCTCTTCGACATCCGCACGCGCCCGCACAGCTTCTCCTCCACCTCCGGAACCAAGGATCTGCAGATGGTCAGCCTCACGCTCCGCGTCCTCGCCCGCCCCGATGTGGAACGCCTTCCTGAAATCTTCACCAACCTCGGCCTCGACTACGACGACAAGGTGCTCCCCTCCATCGGCAACGAGGTGCTCAAGGCCGTCGTCGCCCAGTTCAACGCAGACCAGCTCCTCACCGACCGTCCCCACGTCTCTGCCCTCGTCCGTGAAGCCCTCGTTCGCCGCGCCGGCGAGTTCAACATCGTGCTCGAAGACGTCGCCATCACCCACCTCGCCTACGGGCACGACTTCGCCCAGGCCGTTGAGAAGAAGCAGGTCGCGCAGCAGGAGGCTGAGCGCTCCAGGTTCCTCGTTGCGCGTGCAGAGCAGGAGAGGCGTGCTGCTATCGTTCGCGCGGAGGGAGAGAGCGAGTCCGCACGGCTCATCTCAGATGCCACCGCTCTTGTAGGCAATGGCCTGATCGAGCTCAGGAGGATCGAGGCTGCCAAGGAGATAGCTGGGGTGATTGCGCGCTCACCCAATGTTTCCTACATCCCTTCTGGCAACAACGGCCAGATGCTGCTTGGGCTCAGCACTGCCCGGTGAATGAATTGCCACTTATCTTCCAGTTGGTCACAGTACTTTAGTCCCAATTATCCTTCACTTGATTACAATACTTGAATAACTTCAGATGCTTCGGCATAGTAGTTATGATTTTATGATTTTATCGTAGAATGGAGACTTCTATTATGGAGGAGTCATTGAACAATGTTGTATTTTGGTTGCCAACCTATGCTATATTTGTGCTTATGATGCGTTCTTGAATTATGTGAACCTTTTTATTATTGCAGGGATATGGTCCTCTATGGTTATTGCTCAGAGGCAACTTGGTTTTTGAATTATTGGTTTCATTTGTTGTTTTTTCTGATTAAAGTTCTACGATTGTTTTGTTGATCATATTTGTTATTGCATAGTTTGGTCTGGGTAGCCGTGCAACGCGCAGCCAAATATTGCACTCTGTTTTGTAAATAGGGTGAGCATGCATGAGCTGCATTTGTCAACACTACATCTGCTTGTAGTTAATCTCTTGTTGATTTTCTGGTTTTACTACTAGTGAAGTATACTAGAACTAGCTATTTGATCATGCGTTGCAACGGAAACATAAATATTAGTTATCCGACGTATACTTTATCCTCACCATATTCTAGATTTTGATAACATTTTATTTAGTTCAGGTTTTGGTAAGATTTTGATCTGATTTGGGTATGGACAGCAGGAGAGGGGAAGACAAAAAGTTATGATTGAGTCAAGATTTTTGGTAACAGTTGATTTTAATTGTTTTGATTGAGTTAATGCATGACATGGTTTTTGAGAAGTACCGATTTTGTTTTAATTATTTCAAGTTACTCTTTTATGTTGGTTTTTATTTTGTGCAGTATTTTTTGAGATCATCAAAACAAACCCAAAAGAAAAGGAAATCAAAGTGGAGGGGGAGGCGTGAGGGAGGAAAAAACCGGGAAGGAGCTGAAGAGGACACTACCAACTCCCTTTTAATGGTAGAGATTATGTACAACAAAGGGTAGCTTCGTCGGGAGTTCTTTTATTCGAGTCTTTGTTAGTTCCATTATGTTCCTTGTGCTTCAATTTTGTAAAAATAAAAGTGGTATGATGGCAATATTTGTACGTTCGCATCACCTATCCCTGGCCCTCTATTTTGGGCTTTTCCTCTCCATGCCCCCTAGAGTTTGTAGTTTTTTTAGTCTCAACCACAAAAACCAATGTACATACTAGTGACTTGTAATCCTTCTGTTCTATATTAAATCATCACTAGTCATCAACCCGTGTACCTGCACGGTTTAGCTTTTATTCACATACACAATTATGAACAAAATTAGTTTTACATGCATAGTGTAGGAGGTTATATTTTAGATATCATACAACTGGAAACAATGATAATAAATAATAATGACATGTACTATAGGCTTCATTATTGGATGGAATGTCTTCATTTTTCCTATCAATTACTGTTTCACAAACTGCTATCATTTGTCAAAATTAACCTCTTTGTGAACTGTATGCCACCTACTAAAATATACCTACTAAAATATGTAGACAACTTGTTTTAATTTAATCCATATGGAAGGTACACTTCTTTCTAACTTACACAATTATGCATATAATTTTCCATAATGCTCCGAGAAAAATACACTACCCACGCCCACTAAGCAATATTTGATATGAGAGGCGTATGCCGCATGGGCTAGTTTATTTCCCAAAATGATATACTCCCTCTGTCCCATAATGTAAGTCGTTTTTTGACACTACACTAGTGTCAAAAGACATTTTACATTATGGGACGGAGGGACTATTTATCAAAACTATTGCCTAACCAAAATTATTGTCATAGGTTGTAGGTGTTTTCAAAGTAATTGTAGCGCCAGTTATGTGTTTCATTTAGTGAAGAAAAATTCCATTATCTAAGCTTATGTTTGTCATGGTCAGTAGAAATATGTACCACAATAATAATGACATTCTTATCACTTAAATAAATTTTAGTTCTTCTTAATGCATTGGGTGGTGCTCCTGCCTCAACTCAAATTCAAATACAGTGTTATACTTAGTTGAGATTGCGTCTATATATCATTAAATTAGGTAGCAGAGTATTTATAATACTTGAAAATTACTATTGCTCTTTGCGATGTTTTCTTTTTATTATAAAGAGTATAAGGCAGTGCCTCTCTTTTTTGTACATGTATCATTTTTTTATTACTTTAGACAGGGATGTAGCGACCACGATCTCGATGGACCGAAGTCTCTGTGCTTAAGTGTCATCCCTGGATCGGTAATGCTGACACACACAGTACTCGAGGAATTATAGCAGAGTTCAATCACACACTTATTACATCGAGGTCCTCATAAAGAGTATGATTACACGAATAATATGGCTGAAGGCCATCTAAACTAAATAACTGCGGAAGCTTCGAAGGTAAATGAGTCCATCAACTCCAACGACATAGCTGAGTGCATGACAATGACCTATCGCACCTTATTCGTCGTCTGAGAAGTCTGCAACATGAGACGTTGCAGCCGTCTAGGTCAGCACATGGAATATGCTGGCAGAGTTACACTGTAAAGCAACGAATGCAAGTACCACATCTACATGCAATATTTGGCCGGTGGAGGCTCTAAGTTCAAGGTTTTGCATAAAGCTAGTTTTTCCATACAACAAAAGAAAAAATTTATTTACTACTCCCAAGTTGTACCAATATTTGAGAAGGTTCCTCCAACTCAAACCCAATTAAACAAGTATCATCATTAAACAAAATTCAATTAATTTAAGAGTGATGAGATCAACAATAATATCCAATTCCAGATATTTAAGATGTCCATAACCGGGGACACGGCTAACCATGATTAGTTTATACACTCTGCAGAGGTTGCGCACTTTTCCCCACAAGACTCGACCGCATCCATGTTTGAAAGATCAAGACATAGTCTTTCTGAAACATTAGCTCTCTACTCCGGGCAGACCGGTACACCTACTTTCCCCTACATCTTCTAGTCCACCTCTTCGAGAGCTCACGCAACTTACTCAACTATGCTAGAGCCCATAATGGCTTGTAATGCACACGGAAGTTTCTAGGCATGAAATATCATATGATCCCTTTGAACCTGGGTGGCGTACCGAGGAAAAATCACACGGGTACTCCAGGATTTCCCAAACGAGCTAGCACTGGATTCTCCAGGTGCCCCAACCAATCCACCAAGATGTGTATTAAAGTTGCCACTTTAATGTTATCCAAGATTAATAACTCTCATAACTTCCATGTGTATTACGATCCAATCCCCGTCTAGGAGCATGGCTAAGCAATAATTGAGCATAACGTATATTCCTTGGGTGATCAAAGGTATTAGGTTCCTACCTCAAGTACTACAACCAGACCACATGTTCCCAATCCTACTCATGCAAATATTTGAGGGGCAAAACTAATGCATAGTAAAAACTGGGTATAGAAGAGTATGATCAAAGTGTATCTTGCCTTGCTGACGATCAGAAAACTCTAGAGATTTGTAGTAACAAGCTTCGCACTTCAGGTAATCTTGCGTAGACAAACAGTAATATACATAAGCAATCAATCAAACGAAACAAAGAGAAATCGAGAAAAGATCCAAATAAAACTCCAAACAAGCAAACTACTAATCTAGATAGAAAACAAAACCTAACAACATTATTTTCATGTGGATTAGATCTTAACAGTAGGTACATGTGATTAGCTATGATTTGCAAGAAGAATCAAGTCAAATGGAGCTATGAAACTCAAGATTCAAACGAAATAAGATCGAATACTAATCTGAACTAAACACAAATTTTAAATTGTCAAAATCATGTTCACGTTGGTTTCATCTAATTTGGACAAACGAGCTAAAAGTTATGCTAATTTTAAGATTAGGGGCTAAATCGCGAGAAAGCTATTCGCGGATAGGTCCCTGGCTGAAAATAAATGGAAAAAGAAAAATCTATCGGACGAACGTCCGCTAACGGAACCTAACGAACGAACTCGTTCGTTAACAGAACAAATCGAGTGAATGCTCGCTATTTAACCGATCTAAAAAAGAACCGATCTAATCTAAATCGAAATATAAAAAGGAGAAAACCGACAGGTCGAGTCAAATCGGTTTATACCGATTCTCGGTGGCGGTGGCTCGGCAAGGTCAACGAGGGCAGCGGCGGCTTGCGGGCGTTGGTGGCTCAGCAACGACGGCAGGGCGGTGGCGACGCAGCAGTAGGCGGCGACGGCGACTGCAACGGCGGCGGCTTGGGACGGGGTGAGGAGAGGGGCGGCAGGGTATTTAAGAGGGGAGGGGAGGCGAGGCCGGCTTGGGCGAGGGGAAAGCTAGGCGGCGGCAGTCTCAGGAGTTCGGGTTGGACTCCCCGGTGGTGGTGGCGCAGTGGCTCGGGACTCTGTCCCGAGCGCGAGCGGGAGATGGCGCGGCGCTGGGCCTGGCCCGGCTGTGGCTGGGACGGCCTAGTTAACTTAAAAAAAGGCGCCGCGAAGAAAAATCCTAATAAACAAAAATAAAAGTCCTAAAATTCCAGAAACAATTTTCACCATCCCTACCTAATATTTGGGACAAGATGAACATTTATCTGGACTAAATGTAGTTTCTAAAAATGCATATTTTTCTCTAATTTCAACTGATTAAAATTGCAAATAAAATTCAAATAAAATAATTTGACTTCAAAATATCTTTTCCAATATTTCTCCTGTGATTTGAAGAATTCATTTTATCTTCTCTCATTTATTGTTTGAAATAATTGGAAAGAAATTATAAAAAAAATCAAATTTTGAAATATAATTCAAAAATGGAAATTTATGAAACCTCCAACTCTCCCCTTGGGTCCTTGAGTTGCTTAATTTTTTTTGGATCACAATCAAAATGCAATAAATTATGAAATGCATATGAATGATCTATGTATAACATCCAAATTGAAAATTGGGATGTTACAAACCTACCCCCCTTAAGATGAATCTCGCCCTCGAGATTCGGGTTGGTCAGCAAAAAGGTGTGGGTGGTCCTTGCGGAGATCTTCTTCTCGCTCCCAGGTGGCTTCCTCTTTGGTATGGTCGCTCCACTGAACTTTGCAAAACTGGATAACCTTGCCGCGAGTAACACTGCTGGAAAACTCGAGAATCTTGATTGGCTTCTCTTCATAGGTCAGATCACTATCCAACTGAATTGCTTCCAGTGGCACTGTATCTCTCAGAGGAATGTCGGCCATCTCTGCGTGGCACTTCTTCAACTAGGAAATGTGAAACACATCATGAACTCCTGACAATCCTTCGGGGAATTCCAACTTGTAGGCAACTTCTCCCATGCGTTCCAAAACTCTGTATGGTCCCACAAAATGTGGTGCTAGCTTTCCCTTGACTCCAAAACGCTTAACTCCTCAAAGTGGGGACACACGAAGATATGCTCTGTCTCCGACTTCATAGGCTACCTCTTTGCGTTTAGTATCCGCATAACTCTTCTGCCTGGACTGGGCTACCTTGAGTCTGTCTCGAATCAACCTAACGTTCTCCTCATAATCTCTAATTAAGTCTGGTCTAAACAACTGTCGATCTCGAACTTCATCGCATGATAATGGTGTTCTGCACCTCCTTCCGTACAAAGCTTCGAAAGGGGCCATCTTCAAACTGGCTTGATAACTGTATTTATAGGAGAACTCTACGTAGGGTAAATTTTCATCCCAACTAGACCCATAATCTAGTGCACAAGCTCTCAACATGTCCTCCAGAATATGATTGACTCTCTCAATCTGTCCATCTGTCTGTGGATGAAAGGTTGTACTGAACTCTAGCCTGGTACCCAAAGTTTCATGCAACTGATTCCAAAACTTTGAAGTAAACTGTGTTCCTCTATCTGATACGATGTTCCTCGAAACCCCATGCAGACATACGATCCTGGTCATGTATATCTTCGCCAACTTAGCACTCATATAAGTTGTCTTCATAGTGATAAAATCCATGCCAAGTTTATCCCACTTTAATTCGGGTATCGGCACAGGCTGAAGTAACCCTGCTGGTTTCTGATGCTCTACCTTTACTCTCTGACATACATCGCCTACTGCTACATACTCGGCAATATCCTTCTTCATTCCTGTCTACCAGAAACTTCCTTCAAATCCAGATACATCTTGGTGTTGCCTGGGTGAATCGAGTAAGGCAAATCATGAGCCTCCGGAAGAATCAACTTCCTGATTTGAGGGTCATTAGGCACATAAATACGATCCTCAAACCATAAAGTGTCATGCTCATCCTCACGAAATCCTTTAGCATTTCCTTTACTCATCATTTCCTTTATCTCAGCAATCTCCTTGTCCATCTTCTAGGCTTCTCTGATCTTACCCAACAAAGTGGACTGAATTTCCAACGCTGCAACATAACCTCTCGGAACTATCTCCAAGCGTAGCTCTCGAAGGTCATCGGCTAACTCCTTAGGTAATCCTCCAGTTATGAGCGTGTTAACATAACTCTTGCGGCTCAATGCATCTGCTACGATGTTGGCCTTTCCTGGATGATAATGCAATCTCATGTCATAATCCTTTGTGATCTCCAACCATCTCCTTTGCCTGAGGTTCAACTCCTTCTGCGTGAAGATGTACTTCAAACTCTTGTGATTCGTATAAACATCACAACGGTTACCGATGAGGAAATGTCTCTGTGTCTTGAGCGCATGCACTACGGCTGCTAACTCCAAATCATGCATAGCATAATTCAACTCATGAGGTCGAAGCTGTCGTGAGGCATATGAAACAACTCTTCCATCCTGCATAAGCACACTTCCAAGTCCTCGATGTGCAGTGTCCCAATACACATGGAAATCCTTGCATAACACTGGGGCTGTAACCAAACGTTTCTTCAACTCCTGAAAACTGGCCTCACAATCCTCAGTCCATTTAAACTTGGTATCCTTCTTCAATAACTCCGTCATGGGATTCGCAATCTTGGAAAATTCTCAATAAATCTCCGATAATAACCTGTGAGTCCAAGAAAACATCTGATCTCTCCCACTGAGGTGGGTGCCAACCATTTAGTGACAGAAGCAACCTTGGTAGGGTCTACTGATATTCCTTCTCCGGATATAACATGTCCAAGGAATCCAACTTCCTTCAACCAAAACTCACATTTGCTGAACTTGGCGTACAACTGATGTTCCCTGAGCTTCTCAAGAACCAAACGCAAATGTTCCTTATGCTCTTGTTCATTCTTTGAGTAAACCAATATGTCATCAATAAACACCACAACAAACTTATCTAAGAACTCCATGAACACTTTGTTCAGCATACTCATGAAATAGGCAGGGGCGTTAGTCAAACCAAATGACATAATTGTATATTCATATAACCCATCCTCTTAGTAAAAGTTGTCTTAGGTATATCTTGCTCTCGGATCTTCAACTGGTGATAACCTGAATCTTGGAGAAAACCTTAGCTCCCTATAACTAGTCAAACAAATCATTGATCATCGACATAGGGTATTTGTTCTTGATCGTCACCTCATTCAGCGCACGATAATAAACAACCATTCTCAAAGATCCATCCTTATTCTCCACTAGAAGCACTGGGCTCCCCAAGGTGATGAACTTGGTTAAATATAACCTTTCTCTAGTAACTCCTTAATCTACTTCTTAATTTCCTCCAGATCATTTGCGGGCATCTGATATGGTCTCTTTGATATTGGTCCGGTGCCTGGCAATAACTCAATCAAAAACTCAATATCTCGATCCGGTGGCATGCCTGGTAACTCTTTCGGAAATACATCGGGAAAATCCTTCATCACTGGTACTTCCTCCTGAACAACTCCTGATAAGGAATTCACCTGAGTCCTCCTCGGCGCATGCCTAGACACACACTTGAACCTCTTTCCTTCCGGGGTGGTGAGAAGAATTGATTTACTGGCGCAATCGATGTTTCCCTCATACTTGGATAGCCAATCCATGCCTAGTATCACATCCAATCCTTATGACTCCAGGACAATCAGGTCGGTGGGGAAAACATGTCTACTTATGGTTACTGGCAACTGATAGCATCCCCTACTGGCCATATATTCCGCTCCTGGGGAACTCACTAACATAGGTGACTTAAGGGCTACTGTTGTCAACTTATACTTATCCACAAACCCCCTTGATATGAATGAATGAGATGCACCAGTATCGAAAAGAACAAGTGTTGTAAATCCATTAATCAAGAACTTACCGACAACTGCGTCGGGTTGTTCCTCAATCTCATCCACACTGACGTGGTTCACCTGACCTTTGGTGAAGGGGTTGGGCTTCTTTGCAGAACTTCCATTGCCATTTCCATTCTTTGCTTCAGGACATTTAGTGGCGTAATGTCTGGTCTTCCCGCACTTGAAACAAGTAATGTGACTCAGATCCCTCTTGGCTGGTGTCGCGGGGCTGGAACGGTTCTGACTGTTGCTTCCTCCATTCCCATTGCCATTATTAGGGAACTGTGGTTGTCTGAACTTCCTCCATTGTGCGTATGTCCTCCATGGTTATGGCCTCCATGGTTATGAGTATGTCCTCTCGAGTACGGGGAATAGCAGGGCTTTTGCTGAGCTCCAAAAGTGTACGTCCCCTGTCCATACTTCCTCTTGCTGTTGACAATTTGTTGTTGCTTGCCTTCTATCATGAGGGCCCTCTCTACCAACTCTGGTAGTTGTTGAAAGTTGCCACCATCAACTGCATGCTTAGCTCATCATTGAGTCCCTCAAGAAACTTCTCCTGCTTTGTGGCATCTGTGGCCACATCATCTGGGGCATAGCGTGCTAACTTGCTGAACTCATCCACATATTGTCCCACTGTACGACTCCCTTGGCGCAAGTTGCGAAACTTGCCCTTCTTCATGCTCATAGCTCCAGGTAAACATGTGCGATGCGGAAGTCCTGCTGAAACTGATCCCATGTAACTGTAGCTATGGGGTAAGTGGTGGTGAAATTCTCCCACCAAGATGCCACGGGTCCATCAAGCTGATGTGCGGCAAAGCGCACTCTCTCCGCATCTGTGCGTCCTGCAGTAGTCAGCTCTCTTCCAATCTTGCGGAGCCAATCATCTGCAACAATCAGCTTGGTGCTGCTAGAGAACACCGGCGGATTCAACCTTAGAAAATGGGCTAGGTTGTCAACAGGGGGTGGTGGTGGATTGTTGTTGTTGTTGTTGCCTTGGTTCTGATTCTGATTCTGAACTAGCATCTGCATCAAGGCATTCTGCTGCTGGATCAACTGGGTGAGCTCCGGTGGGAACATGAATCCGGTGTCACGTCTCGGAGGCATCTGATGGGTTAGAAGGGGTGAGAAAACAGAATAGAATAAGGTCTAAGAGAGATTTCACTACCCATATGCACATGAGGCAAATACAATCAATTCACTTCATTCAATATCAAACAAGGTTCACACCAGTAATCTAACTATGATTACAAATCGATCGATGCTAACTACTTGGAAGAATACTATTAGTAACATGGGGGTCGTCTAGAAATTTTGATCGGTGGAAGACTCCATGATATCTGCTCCAGCTTCGTCTACGTAGTCGTCATCACTGTCATCATTTGCATCACTGTCCGTGTCGGTGTCGTCCAAGATGATGTAGTCCTCCGAATGGATCTCCACTTCAGGTTCTCGCTTATGGTTCTCCACGGGTAGTCCTAGCTTCCTCTTCAAGTCTTCATGCTTCTCTAGTAGTACAATAATTTCTTCCTCATAACCATCGCGTGTTGACTTGAGTTCCTCTTCTAGCTCGAGATTCTTCTTCATCAGCTTGTTGGTCTTCTTCATGATGGAGCACATCTGGTTCTCATATCGGCGAATGTGCTGATCTATCTCCTGAATGTAAGCTGCGATTGATCCATCCTTCCTGGTACGAATCATCTCCCATTCCTCGTCTCGGCGTCCACATATCTGATAGACGGTGTCTTCAAGCTCCTTGTGATACACTTCACATATGCGTCCGAAAGTGATGTGGGCTGCCATGCTCTTTCCCAAGTTCCAACTTGGTGCATCCAAAGTAAAATCAATGGTCTCTATTGTTGGCGCAAACGTCCTCCCAGGTACACGAGCTTTGATCCTCCAATGCTCCTCTTCCGGTAAAGTTGTAGAGAAAGTCCTAGTGAAGCTTGGTAGTCCGATGTTCAGGTACTTAGTGACTTCCTTCAAGTGTCGTTCGAAAGGGGTGTCGTCATCCGGCTGAGTGAACTTGTTCCCGGGGTCCGACATCTATAGAGTAGAAATAGAGGAGGATTAGAAATGAGCAAAGAAGAGTAATCCTGTGGCTTTTCCTAGTGGTCGCGTCCTACAGTCAGCGTCTTCTCTAATACCATCTTGTAGCGACTACAATCCCAATGGACCAAAGTCTCTGTGCTTAAGTGTCATCCTTGGATAGGTAATGCTGACACACACACAGTACTCAAGGAATTATAGCAGAGTTCAATCACACACTTATTACATCGAGGTCCTCATAAAGAGTATGATTACACGAATAATATGGCTGAAGGCCATCTAAACTAAATAACTGAGGAAGCTTCAAAGATAAATGAGTCCATCAACTCCAACGGCATAGCTGAGTGCATGACAACGACCTATCGCACCTTATTCGTCGTCCGAGAAGTCTACAACATGAGACGTTGCTGTCGTGTAAGTCAGCACATGGAATATGCTGGCAGAGTTACGCTGTAAAGCAATGAATGCAAGTACTACATCTACATGCAATATTTGGCTGGTGGAGGCTCTAAGTTCAAGGTTTTGCATAAAGCTAGTTTTTCCCTACAACAAAAGAATAAATTTATTTACTACTCCCAAGTTGTATCAATATTTGAGAAGGTTCCTCCAACTCAAACCCAATTAAACAAGTATCATCATTAAACCCAATTCAATTAATTTAAGAGTGATGAGATCAACAATAATATCCGATTCCAGATACTCTAGAAGTCCATAACTGGGGACACGGCTAACCATGATTAGTGTATACACTCTGCAGAGGTTGCGCACTTTTCCCCACAAGACTCGGCCGCATCCATGTTTGGAAGATCGAGACATAGTCTTCCTGAAACATTAACTCTGTACTCCAGGCAGACTGGTACACCTACTTTCCCCTACATCTGCTAGTCCACCTCTTCGAGAGCTCACGCAACTTACTCAACTATGCAAGAGCCCATAATGGCTTGTGGCTGCGCACGGAAGTTTCTAGGCATGAAATATCATATGATCCCTTTGCACCTGGGTGGCGAACCAAGAAAACATCACACGGGTACTCCGGGATTTCCCAAACGGGCTAGCACTGAATTCTCCAGGTGCCCCAACCAATCCACCCAGATGTGCATTAAAGTCGCCACCTTAATGCTATCCAAGATTAATAACTCTCATAACTTCCATATGTATCGCGATCCAATCCCCGTCTATGAGCATGACTAAGCAATAATTGAGCATAACGTATATTCCCGGGGTGATCAAAGGTATTAGGTTCCTACCTCAAGTACTACAACCAAACCACATGTTCCCAATCCTACTCATGCAAATATTGGAGGGGCAAAAATAATGCATAGTAAAAACCGGGTATAGAAGAGTATGATCAAAGTGTAAGTTGCCTTCTTGATGATCGGAAAACTCTAGAGATTCATAGTAACAAGCTTCGCACTCCAGGTAATCTAGCGTAGACAAACAGTAACATACATAAGCAATCAGTCAAACGAAACAAAGAGAAATCGAGAAAAGATCCAAATAAAACTCGAAATGAGAAAACTACTAATCTAGACATAAAAAAAAACCTAACAATATTATTTTCATGTGCATTAGATCCTAACAGTAGGTACATGTGATTAGCTATGATTTGCAAGAAGAATGAACTCAAACGGAGCTACGAAACTCAAGATACAAACGAAACAAGATCGAATACTAATCTGAACTAAACTCAGTTTTTAAATTGTCAAAATCATGTTCAAGTTGTTTTACTGGAAAGAGGGGATCATTACAAAGATTTAGGCATTGGTTTCATCTAATTTGGACAAACGAGCTAAAAGTTACGCTAGTTTTAAGATGAGGGGCTAAATCGTGAGAAAACTGCGGATAGGTATCTGGCCGAAAATAAACGGAAAAAGAAAAATCCACCAGACGAACGTCCGCTAACAGAACCTAACGAACGAACTCGTTTGTTAACAGACAAATCGAGTGAATGCTCACTATTTAACCGATCTAAAAAACGAACCTATCTAATCTAAACCGAAAATAATGAAAAAAACCAAGAAAACCGGCGGGTCGGTTCTCGGTGGCGGGTCGGCGAGGTCAACGATGGTAGTGGCGGCTTGCGGGCGACGGTGGGTCGGCGACGACGGCAGAGCGGTGGCGGCGCAACAGCAGCGGCAGCAGGCGGCGGCGGCGACTACGGGCGGTGGCGGTGCGGCACATGCGGCGGCGACTGCAGCGGCGGCGGCTCCGGTGGCGGCTTTGGATGGGGTGTGGAGAGGAGCGGTGGGGTATTTAAGACGGGAGGGGAGGCGAGGCCGGCTTGTGCGAGGGGAAAGCGAGGCGGCGGCGGTCTCGGGAGTCCGGGTTGGACTCCCCGGCGGCGGTGGCGCAACGGCTATGTCCCGAGCGCGAGCGGGAGACGGCGCGGCGCTGGGCCTGGCCTAGCTGCGGCTGGACCGACCCAGTTAACTTTTTTTTAAAAACGACACCGCGAAGAAAAATCCTAATAAATAAAAATAAAAGACCTAAAATTTCAGAAACAATTTTCACATCCCTACCTAATATTTGGGACAAGATGAACATTTTTCTGGACTAAATGCAATTTTTAAAAATGCATATTTTTCTCTAATTTCAGCCGAATAAAATTGCGAATAGAATTTAAATAAAATAATTTGACTTCATAATATCTTTTCCAATATTTCTCCTCTGATTTGAAGAAGTCGTTTTATCTTCTCTCATCTATTGTTTGAAATAATTGGAAAGAAATGAAAATCAAAATTGATCCATTTTTCAAGTTTTGAAAATTAATTAAAAAATTAAATTTAGGAAACCTCCAACTCTCTCCTTGAGTCCTTGAGTTGCTTAAGATTTCTTGGATCACAACCAAAATGCAACAAAATAAGAAATTCATATGAATGATCTATGTATAACATCCAAATTAAAAATTGGGATGTTACAAGGGAGAACAAACGTAAGTTTTTGTACGTACCAGTTTTCCTTTTTTTTTATAAAAGCGGAGAAGGCATTTCATATTTGGGGACATGCGTGATGATGGATTTTTCTTAAATCATGATGGCTCTTTCCTTATAGCATGAGGTGTGTTATTATTTTACGCGACCTCTTTTCTATATTATAAAGTTTTCTCTTTCCTATAAATTTTATATCATGATGGCTCTTTTCTTATACCATGAGGACTCTTATTTTTTATACGTGACACTACTAGGAAAATAACTAAAGATGGGATGGACACTAATGGCGCATCAGGGAAGTAGTGCGCCACTATTATATACTAATGGCGCACCAGTTGGTGATGCGCCATTAGTGTGGAAGACACTAATGACGCACCAGACAAAAGGTGCGCCACTAGTGATAATTTTTTTTCATTTTTACATACATACTAATGGCGCATCCGACCGAAATGCGCCATTACTAGTTCTAACTAGTAATGTCGCACCAGCCACAGAGTGCGCCAGTACTGTATTTTTTTATTCTTTTTTTTGCAAAAGTACTAATGGCGCACCGTGTCACAGTGCGCCATTACTAGTTTAAACTAGTAATGGCGCACCTACATTATATATATATATATATATATATATATATATATATATATATATATATATATATTACTTTTTTGCAAAACTACTAATGGCGCACCACCTGCAGGTGCGCCACTAATGGCGCATTTGCAGGTGGTGCGCCATTAGTAACCTGGGACCCCAACAAGATATTTTGGACAACCAAACCTACCCACTCACTTTCCCCACTTCATTCCCTCCACCTCCTTCTCCAAGCTTTCGGCTGCCTCCTCCTCCTCACCTCATTTGCACCATAGATTCATCAAAATTAAGTGGTGAAATTACCTTTTTTTGATAGGTAAGTAAGGGGAAAACTATCTTCATGATGTAGATCTACATTTTTTCTCCCTAGCTCGCTCCAACAACGTGCACATGCACTTTTTGTGGCCTGGCTAGATCTATGTATGTTTGTGGTGTTGCATGTGTTTGTGGTGTTGCATATATGTTTGTGTTTGCAGGTACCGGTATTTGAAATGCCAATATTTTGCCGGAATGTTGATTCATTTCCGTTTCGGCGAGAATTTTGGCACTATGCATTCTTTTTGGTCATATTTTTAGGGAAGGTCATACCAAATTTTTTCTTGGTTCTAAAATATCGTTTTGCTCTACCCCGCAAGCGACCATGGTCTGCACGATGACCGAAGGCATCGTGAATAGGTTTTTGAGCTCTGCGAAGGCTGAGATGCTTCAAAAGAACAAGACGGAGATAAGATGTCCATGTCGAAGATGCAAGCTGAAGAGTCTTATTGCGGACCCGGATTCCGGGCAGGTGCGGGACCACCTGCTCTTGCGTGGTTTCATGGATGGCTATCGGTGGCAAGGTGATGAAGATGACTATGAAGTCGTCCATGGGGGCCGGGCAGGAAATGAGGAAGGGCAACAAGACAACCACCGCGGCGAGGGCGGGCGAGAAGACGAAGAATCTCCAGGACATGATCACGATGGTGATGCTGTACACAGTCATCATGTAGAAGATGTCGTACATGATGATGAGGAAGATCAAGACGAAGGGCATGATCATGAAGATGAAGATGCCGGAGCAGACGACGATGGAGGCTGGGTGCAGGACCCTCATATTCAAGAGCTGCTTCTCAAGCAGACGGATAACGCAAGAGCTGCCGCCCGAGAGAAAGCCAAGCTGGATCAACTGGAGATAGACGCGGTTACTCCATTGTATGAAGGATGCAGGCTCGAGGATACCCGCCTGAAAGTAACGGTCATGGCTCTGGAGATGAAAGTAAAACACAAAATGACAGACGCATGCTTCGATGAGAACATGTCATTCTGTCACGAACGTCTTCCCAAGGGGAACAAGTGCCCGACCAGTTTTGAGGAGGCGAAGAAAATCGTGTGTCCTCTGGATTTACCGCACGTGAAATACCATGTGTACATGAACAATTTCATCATTTATCGGGACGAGCACGCCGAGTCTACCATATGTCTGGTGTGCGGCGTCACTCGATACAAGAAGAGGAAGAAAGCTCCTCGAAAATCGGTGTGGTACTTTTCGATCACTCCTCGTCTACAGCGGTATTTCGCGGACCCTAAGGTAGCAAAGCTCCTGCGTTGGCACGCGGATAGGGAGGAGAAGAAGCGGGAAGATGACGAAAATGATCCGAAGATAAATAAAAAAGACAAGATGCTAAGTCACCCTAAGGATGCGAGCCAGTGGCAAGCGTTGAACTTCGAATACCCAGAATTTGGGAAGGATCCAAGGAACATCATGCTGGGCGCGAGCACCGATGGAGTCAATCCGTTTGGCAGCCAGAGAAGCACCCATAGCACCTGGCCTGTGTTTGTGTGGATGTACAACCTTCCCCCTTGTTGTGCATGAAGAGGAAGTACATTCACATGAGTATGCTAATTGAAGGGCCGAAACAACCAGGGAACGACATCAATCTGTATCTGGGACTGCTGAAAGAGGAGCTAGACACGCTGTGGAAAACACCAGCCAATACGTGGGATGCCGCAGAGAAAGAATATTTCCCTATGAGAGCCGCACTGCTCACGACGGTGCACGACTATCTCGGTTATGGATATCTCGCGGGGATTTTCTGGATGCGTAAGGTGCATGGATGACACAATGTATCGCCAGCTAGATAGAGATCCCGGGTCTTCGAAAACCGTGATCATGGGACATCGAAGGTGGCTTCGCGACGATGACCCGTGGAGGAAACGGAAGGATCTGTTTGATGGTGAAACCGAACCACGAAAACGCCCGCGTACGAGGAGCGGCGAGGAAATAGATGAGCTATTGAAAAATTGGAATGATTGCCCACTGCCGGGAAAGAAGCAAAAGGCGCCAGAGCCGGGAAAGAAGCAAAAGGCGCCAGAGCCACCGCTGAAGGTATGGAAAACGAGGTCTGTTTTCTGGGACTTGCCATACTGGAAGATCCACCGTGTGCCTCACAGCCTTGATGCCATGCATATCACGAAGAGCGTGTGCGAGAGTCTGCTTGGTACCCTGCTCAACATGCCAGAGAGGACCAAAGATGGGCTGAAAGCAAGGGCAGACTTGAAATCAATGGGCATCAGGCAGGAGCTTGACGTTAATGATGATGATGATGATGATGATGATGATGATGATGATGATGAGGCGAAGCAGGACACAGAAACTCGTCGCAAAGGCAAGAAGGCCAAGAAGACCGGAAATGACTACCCTCCCGCGTGCTTCGCTCTAAGTCAGGAGGAGATCGAGCAGTTTTTCACCTGCCTCGTAGGAGTAAAACTTCCTTACGGTTACGCGGGAAAGATAAGCAGATACCTAGACCCAGCGAAGCAGAAGTTCAGCAGGATGAAGTCTCATAACTGTCACGTGCTGATGACGCAGATACTTCCAGATGCAATCCGTGGGATCATGGACGCGCACGTCCGTGAAACGCTATTTGTCCTATGCAACTTTTTCGACGTCATCTCTCGGAAGTCGATTGGCGTGAGGCAACTCAGAAGGCTACAGGAAGAGATCGTGGTGATACTATGCGAGCTTGAGATGTACTTCCCGCCCGCATTCTTCGACGTTATGGTGCATCTGCTGGTCCATATCGTGGAGGAGATCATCCAACTCGGGCCGACGTTCCTGCACAGCATGATGCCGTTCGAAAGGATGAATGGTGTCATCAAAGGATACGTTCGCAACATGTCACGTCCGGAGGGAAGTATAGCCAGGGGCTTTCTGACCGAAGAGTGCATCTCCTACTGCACGAATTATCTAGGCATCGAGAACCCCGTTGGTCTGCCCGTCAACAGGCACCTCGGCAGGCTCGCTGGATGGGGTCACCGTGAGGGTCGCCGTGAAATGCATGTCGACTTCGAGGGTCGACTCGCCGACTTTGAAAGAGCAAACCTAGTCGTGCTACAACACATAGACGTGGTCGATCCTTGGGTGGTAGAGCACAAAACCTTTATTGAGAAGACGTACAATGACCGAGGCCAACAGAGTACGGACAGAGATATAATCAAAGAGCACAACTCATGTTTCATGCGTTGGTTCAAGCAGAAGCTTCTGTCGTACCCTTTATATGAGGATTCTTCCGCGGAAGAACAACTCATATTCACCTTGTCACAGGGCGCCGAGCACAACCAGATGACATATGAGGCGTACGACATCAACGGCTACACATTCTACACCGAGAACAAGGACATGAAGAGCGATGGTTATCAGAACTCCGGGGTAGCGATGGAATCCTACACCGGTAATGACAAGGACAGATACTACAGAAGGATCGAGGAGATCTGGGAGCTGAGCTACGCTGGAGAGAAGGTCCCGATGTTCCGTGTCAGATGGGCCAAGAGCGTCCTAAAAGAAGACCGGTATTTCACCACCATGGTTATACCCGAAGCCAAATCCAAGACCGCGGGCGCAAACGTCACAGCGAAAAATGAGCCATGGGTACTGGCTTCCCAAGTGGACCAATGCTTCTTCATTACCGACCCGTCAAAGCCCAGCCGTGTTGTCGTGAGGAGAGGCAAAAGGAAGATCATCGGAATGGATGGAGTAGCCAATGAGCAAGACTTCGACAAGTACGGCGACCCGAAGATCGAACATGACGACGACGATGAAGTAGCAGCACACACCACAAGAAGAAGCAGGATCACCCTACCTAAAGGACATCCGTTCCACAGAAGAACTCTATTTGCGAAAAAGAAGGGCAAGAAGATTGTGAACCGATAGCTAGCTAAGATCGATTGTATTTAAATCGTAGTCTTCATTTCTCGATTGTATTTCATGGGCACTTTTTGATATCATGAATATTTTTAAATTTCATGGGCACTTTTTGAATTCATGAGGACACTTGATCTCGATCCCCCTCCATCTCGATCTCGATTCCCCCTCCATCTCGATCTCCATCCCCCTCCATCTCGATCCCACCCACACCCTCCCCCGCTAGCTCCACCGCCGCCGCCGACCCACCGCAATCCTCCCCCGCTCCACCGCCGCCGACGAGCACCCGGCCCCCCGCACCCTCCCCCACTCCACCACCGCCAACGGGCACCCCCCGCACCCTCCCCCGCTCCACCGCCGCCGCCGATGATATTTTCAAGTAACAAATTTGAACATATTTTTAAAAAAATTATTACTGTTTTTATAAAAAAATATTACTGTTATGATCTAAACAAGTTTGAACATATTTAAACACAAATAAATATCAAACAACATTTAAAATGCATAAAAAAATATTGGGGAGCCTAGGAATCGAACCCAGGACCTCCTAGTGTGTGTGCTGCATGCTGACCAGTCGGGCTAGTGGGCGAGTTCTGATGTAGATAGGGTTAGGTGGTATATAACCTAACAAGTCGGGCTAGATTAAAACAAAATTCTAATGGCACACCGAGGGAAGGTGCGCCATTAGAATAGTCGCACTTATGGCGCACTAGGGGGAGGTGCGCCACTAGAACCCTCCCCCTACTCCACCTACTGCCCTCGCACTGTGTCCTCCCTCCCTCCCTTGCCAGATTCCCCTCGATCGACCCCAACCGTACGCCACAGCCGCAGCCGCCCACGCGCCCCTGCCATCCGCCGCCTCCGTCCGCCGCAGCCGCCCACGCGCCCCCGCCGCCTCCCTCTCCCCTTCCTCCCCCTCGAGCACCGCCTCCCCCCGAGCCCCGCCTCCCCCGCCTGCGCCGCCCCCTCCGTCCCCTCCGTCCGCCGCGCCTACACGCCCTAGGGTTCCGGCTCCAAGGTGGGTGGCAAGCTCGACACGCCGCCTCCTCCTCGACGCGCCGCCTCCTCCTCGACGCGCCGCCTCCTCCTCGACGTGCCGCCTCCTCCTCGACGCGCCGCCGCCCGCCGCCTCCTTGACGCCGGCGCCCTCCTACGGCAGCCTGCCGTTATCCCACAGGTGATTCCTCACCTCTCCCCCTTCCCCTCCTCCCCCCTAGGCTACCTCCCGCGAGTACCACAGCCCTCTTCCCCCGTGTTCTAGGGTTAGCAAATTTGAGTGTCCTCTAGTGAGCCTCTCTTCAACTGTTTTTGCCGCTGTTTGGTTCTGAAGATGAGTATCAAGTATAGTAGGAAGATGATGCATAGTAGGAAGATGATGAGGAGCTACATGTTGTAGTAGTTACATGGCTGTTTGGTGAGACATACTAGTATGATGTGATGACTGAAAAGGTGATGTAGCATTATATCCTACTAGATGTGTCCATGGGAATATATATGATGTTTTACAATTTATATTGCTGCATGGGCTTTAATTGATGAATTTTTTCTTATGAAACTGAAATTATTAACTCCCTCTGTAATTTGCAAGACATCCACTAATTTTCCTAAGTAATTGAGAAGAATTTATATACCAGAACATAATAAGAACCCTAATTAGTACAGTTTTCGTTCGCACACTGGTAAGATATAACTTACAACTTTACCAATATCTCTAGTCAAGTCTGATATTGCTTTTGCTTATATGCGGTCAATTTCTCAACTTGATAACTAGTAGATCAGTAGTTTATATATTGTCACATTGACTAGGTTTCATACAAAAAAAATCCAGGTTACATAAATTTGTTATTTTATATGGCAATATTATATAGTGGTGAAAGGCTCAGCTCTGTCTGACTAATGCTATGCAATGTTATAAAATGGCATCCATTTTGGGCTGAAAAAAATGTTATTTCATGAGTTGACAAACTATCTGCTTTGAGTTTATAAGAAGTATACTATGCTTATAACTAAGCAAAATGTTTACATTATTCTTATTACTGTGCATGCTGTGATGTTCTAGACAGTTAAGTATTTGCAACCTACAGCTAAACTAGATCATGAATATGTCATTGCTTTTCAGTGAGCTCCTAAGTGTACTATTATTCATTTATGATAGTTTGTGAGATATAGAAATAGATAAATTTAAGTTTGTAATGGCTAACGGCCACACATGTGAATCTGTTCTTGATACACCTTTTCCCTTTTCTTAGAATCATCATATACAAATTAGAACCTTTCTAACATCTGCATATTTCAGGTTTCCAAGGAGGTAAAGGAAGTGAAGTTCAGACAGTGCAGCAGCAGCAACACCTCCAAGGTGAGAAATATGTTTAGTTAGGTACAGTTAGCATCATGTAAGAAAATGGCCATAATGTGCCCTGATAATGATGTATTTTGTTATAAAAATATATAGTGGACTGCCATGATAATGACATGGTCCTGTGTTTGCAAGATGTCATAATCTTTAGTTTACTTGACTTTTGAGCCTGCTAGTAGTTTACTTCCATGAGTTGTTTTATTGACATGGCACATTTGCAATGGAGTTTTATATATCTTTAGCCACTGTTGAGTTAAGTTGAGTGAGTCATTAGAGGGCAGATAGAGTCACCCACACCAATTAATGTTTATGAAGAAGAAGAATAAACCTGTTGCTGCTGCTGTTATGCATGTATTCACTGCTGCTGCTGCTGTACTTGTGATAATGTTGTACTTGTGATGATGCTACTTGTGATCTTCTGAAATGACCCATTGGCGAATTCATTACGCGGGGATAATGATTTTGCAGGTACCCCGAGAGGCCCTTGAGTTTGCCGGAATGTCGATTAACTTCCGTTCCGGCAAATTCGGGTACTCCATATGTCCTATTTTCAGCAAAGGTCATGCTGAAATTTTCCGTGAATTTTAGCATGACTTTGCTAAAAATCGGACATATGAGGTACTTGCTACTAATGCATGGCCCGGGGTATCTTAGTACTTAATTAAGTAGGATCAACTGCCCCTTTATTCTTGCTGCATTAAACCATAGGTGGCAATAGAGCCAAGTGATTAGGCCCAACTTAGAATTCTCCTAAGCATCAATAAACCCTAGATGATAAACCCAACATAGGTGGCAATAGAGCCAACTGATTAGTGCCAAGTAATTAGGCCCAACCTAGGGTGCCTCGGCATCGATAAACCCTAAATGATGAAAACTTAACTTAGCATTTAGGGTGCCTCGGCGTCGACAAACCCTAAATGATGAAACCTTGGCTTTTAGGGTGCCTGAGTGTCGGTGAGAACCTAAATGATGTACGCTTAGGCTTTTAGGGTGCCTCGGCGTCGACAAACCCTAAATGATAAAAGCTTAGCTTTTAGGATGCCTCGGTGTCGACAAACCCTAAATGATGAGATCATGATCTTGTTCCTTGACAATAACCAACTTTTTAACCAAACTTTTTTCCTATTTAGAGCGAAACATGGCCCACAACAATGAGGCCGGCGGTTCGGGCGGCAAGCAATTCTGGGAGCTGTCCCAGGAGTTGGAGGAACAACCTCACCGCTATGAGGACACCGCGGAAGACACCGATCCTGACTACACAACCCCTAGTGGCGTCGGGGATGACACCACTGATGGTGCCGCCGAGGATGCCACCACTGATGATGGCAGCGCACACACAGATGGCAACCAACCGAAGAGGCAACGGAAGGACTGGCACCCGAGCGCGCTCGGCACCGTCAGGGAGGAATTTACTGAAGTGGACTCTGACGGGAATCTGATGGCGCCCAAACAAGTAGTGAAGGGGTACTCGGTTCAGCTCGGGTGCATTCTCCGGAGCAACATCTCGATCAACACCGAGAACCTAAGGCATAAGGACCACGGGAATTTGCGCAGCCTCCTCTTCACAAAGCTGCACGAACGATACAAGTTCCCCGCTGAGTTTGCAAACACACGCCTCTTAGGGAATAAAGTGAACAGTACCGCCCTCACGAGGATGAGCACAGCCCTGTCTACTTGGAGAAGCACGGTGAAGGCAATGATTGACAAAGGTGGTAGTTATGACAAGATCAAGGCGAAATATCCTTTGATGAGCGAAGATGAGTACAAGGAGTTCAAGATCAAGTGCGAGATCAGCGCAACCTCCGATCAAGTCAGTGGGGGAAAGAAATGCGGAAGTTGAACTTAGGGGTCCACCAACTCGGTCCCGGCGGTTACAGAGTGGCGGAGCCTATATGGGACAAGGAGGACGCGGAGCGTGCCGAGCAAGGCCTACCGCCCCGCTTCGAGAAATACCATGACAAGCAGACCAGGAACTTTCTCAGGGCTCGGTACAAGGAGGACCCGGTAGCAAAGGAGCTTACCACGGATCCGAAGATCAAGGCGCTCGAGCTTGTTCTCGAAAGGAATACACCCCCGCGTAATTAGCTCCATATGGTTGCATTCTAATTAATCCCCAATATTTCTAAATGGTTCACGTTGCTTCCGCAGGACACTGAAAGCAGTAGCGTGGGGTCATCTCAGAGCTCCCCTTTCGACACCCCTTTAAATAGGGCGTTGAACATAATGAAAAACAAGGATAAGCTTAGTAAGCCGACGTCAGCTGATCGTGTGACTGGCAAAGGCTTGTCCACAAAATGGTCGTCATACTATACCGCTGGTGGGTGAAAGGAGAAAAAGACCAGCTCGGAAAGCCTGTCGCGCGAGGTTGGAGCACTCAAGGCACAAGTGGCACGGATTTCGTAGCTTGTCCAAGAGCAAGTGGAACAACAACTGGGAACAAAGCTCAACGCCATGGTGCCTACGTTGATTCATGGGCTGACGATGTGGATTGCAGGCGGCCAACAGGGGCCTCCCCCGGTTCCCAGCTTCACGGCCAGCAACTCGCACAGCGCGCAGGCGGCGCCATTGGTGTCTCCGGCGGCACCATTGGTGTCTCCGGCGGAGGCGGTATTCGTGTCTCCGGCGCCGGCATGGGCATTGGAGCTTAATGCACCCGGGTGTACGCCGGCCAGCACCTCGCCAGCAAGCGGCCCCTCCGTCAGTTGCATTCCCGCCGTTGGCGGTGCCTCGACATTAGCCGAGCTCGACGGCATCACGGTAACTAAGCCTCTCGGCCGATGACTTCATCTCCTTGCCTTTGACTGGGCATCCCTAACGCCCTACATGTTTTCGCATGGCACCGCCGACGTTCCTTGCACTCTTCTACACTTTGTGGGCGGTGAGTTGGTCGATGTCGCCAAGGGCAGAATCGTTCAACCGGGCAACCCCATGTTCCACGGTAATCCGATGCCACCCACAGTGTATAGGGTTGAAGTGGTTCGGGTGCTGCCAGGCTGCGACGAGCTGTTACCTCTGATTCGACCCGCTGGGGCCGACGAAGAAGATGAGATGACCCTCAGCGCCTACTTAAACTGGCCCCTGCTTTGGCCGAAGAGCCAGATTCGTTTGGGAGCGGGGGACACCACCCCACAGACAAGACCGCCAGTCATGCCGGCGCCAAGCCATGGCAAGAATGCCACAACGCTACCGGACCTGCCGGACATCCCTATGCCGGACATCCCTATGGCAAAGGATCCGGACAGCCCTATGGCACAGGATCCGGACGACGACGACAACGACGATGGTACATTTACCAAAGTCGATAAGTACTTTGCCGAACATGGGTACGCTGACGAGTTCTGCGAGCCTCTTTCTCAAGAACCCAACCAAGACGACTGCAATCTAGCTAGTACGACGGAGAAATCCAATTGCAACAGGCGTCGTCTGGCGTTCAGTTCTGAGGAGACGCCTCCAGCTCCCGCCTTCACCGAGCCTCAGATAGCTGAGGTGCGAAATATTATCAGCCCCAACACGCTCAAGAAGGCGGTCTGTGAGCACAACTCGGTCCCATTATAGGAGATCAAGAAGAAGGGACGGAAACGAAAGACTAACAAGGGCGCCGGTGCGAGCCAGCCGGCACCGAGTTCGATCCGTGCTCAGGACGGGCCACCTTCACCTAAGGATATCTCGAGGAGGGTGCATGTGGCGGGTAGGGCGATGCTACCGCCAAATATGCTCAATGCTGCAACCGGTGCTATGCGGAGTCTGCACGACAGTGTTCTTTCTTTGGAGAAGCGGCGTCTCAAAGAGAATGATGTGGCATACCCGGTTTTCATGGCCAAGGTGCCAGAGGGCAAGGGCTTTGTGGATGCCGACATCGGGGGTACGATCGTCCTGCGGTTTGATGACATCTTTGCTATGTTTAACCTTCATCCGCTACACTACACCTTCGTTCGGCTGTTTTCGCTGAGTATGGAGATGCGGATCATTAGAGACAAGACCCCAGACATCGTGATAGTTGACCCCTTCTACATGCGTGCCAAGCACTTGAGCAGCGCTGGGGACCACCAAGTTGCGAGTTCACACCTCGAAGGCGTCATTCTGGCAAACCCAGATAAGGATAACTTCCTTGTGGCTTACTTTCCCGAGTAAGACATCCCTTAACCGCCCTGTAACATATGATTTCTTAGATTTTGATCGTTCTTTTTTTTTCTAACATTCCGTGTTCTGTGCAGTGACACACATTGCACACTCATCCTCTTAAGCCCAAAATATTCCATGGCCACGTATTTCGACCCGAACCGTAACTCCAAGATAGACTACACAAATGTCAAGAAAGTTCTTGATGATGTTCTCCCCGGCTACCTTCACCAGGGCAGTTCGTAAGTACGACAAGCACATGTTCTCATACAATACAAAGTTCTGTGCGTCAAGCAGCCACCTGGCGGTCAGAAGGATGCCTACTACACCCTCCATCACATGTGGGCGATCGTAAGGGACCATCATCACCTTCTGCTACCAGATAATCTCAAAGATTGGGCTGCGACCTTGTCGGAAATCCAGGACGCGGACCTCAGACAAGAATTCTTTCGCATCCAGTCGGAGTTTGCGGACATCATCCATCAAGATGTCCTTCATACCTCGGGGCAGTTCTTCCTCAGATATCAACCGTCCAATAGTGAGATAGATGGAACGCTACAAATGCAGGGTGACAACGACCGCGATTTCATGACCATCACGACAGACGGCGGCTTCATCCACGCTCCTATCCGATGAGTCGAGTCGAAAGCAGTGATGTGTAGTTCTAAAACATTGATTGGCTCATGTTGTAATTAAACTTTAATGAATTCGTATGTCTCTTTGGTTTGGACAGTCGTTCAACTTAGATGTAATCGATGCTATTTATTAGTAGGACCATGAATCGTGCTATTAATGTCTTGCTTTTCTCTTCCGATCCTTTTGTTGCATACTTACATATTGCTTATGTATTGTCTGTTGTTTGGCTTGTGCATAGAGATGCGGTCGTATGTCGAGTACAAGGGTAAGGTTCCCGGAGTCTACGACGACTGGGAGAAGTGTCGGAGACAGGTTCACCATTTTAGCGGTAACAGTTACAAAGGGTACACCACTAGGGCAGAGGCCGAATCTAGATACGCCCTCTATCTAGCGGGAGAGAGGAGGGAGCGTTGGAGGAACCCGATGAAGACCAGTTTGATCGCGATGATGCTAGTTTAGATGATCGATATCGACTTGTAATGTGAAGACAAACTCGATACTCGCGGTCTTGAGACTTGTAATGTTTTATCTTTGTTCGGTCTTTTGAATTCGGAGACTAATATGATGAATTGTATTCGGAGACTAATCTTCTATTGTATTTGATGAATCTGCTATTGCTGTGTGCTGCTGTCTATATTCTGTCCAATAATATATTTTGTAACCTGTGCAAAAATCAGAAAAGTAAAAAACAAAAAACCAAATATTCATACTAATGGCGCATCACAACAAGGTGCGCCATTAGTATGCCAAAGGATACTAATGGCGCATCACGACAGAGTGCGCCATTAGTATGACAAAGCACATGGTTACATATGGCCCCCCGGGAGGCATACTAATGGCGCATGGTGTTACATACTAATGGCGCACTGCGTGATGCGCCATTAGTAAAAAATATTAGTGTCGTGATACTAATGGCGCACCAGTAGTGCGCCATTAGTAGGCAAAACCGGTGCGTCATTAGTAGGCCTTTTCCTAGTAGTGTGATCTCCTTTTTAATATAATAAAGTTGTCTCTCACGATGGTCTTTCCTTGTAGCATTAGGACTCTTTTACTTTTATGTGATCTCCCTTTTTCTACATTGTAAAATTGTGCCTTAACTTTCTGTACGTGCTAGTTCAATTATGTACGTAGGTCATGTCTTTATAAATGTCAGGGATTTCTAACACATCTTGACCATTAATTTTTTAATCTAATAACTGAATTAATCTTGATGAAGTGGATTAACGTAAAGGCTCTAACGGTGCCTCCAACTAGTAAATATAAGATTGATTTAGTATAACTTTGTTCCGTGAGGGAGACCCTGTGTCACCATATTTCTTCTCTGTGGAAGGATTTACATCTCTTTTGAATCTGTATGGGGGTGCACCATAAGCGATCAATTGCAGTATTTGACCTTAGCAAATGTGCCACCTCGGCATTTCTCTCCTTTTATTTGCCAGCAATACGAATCGTGAGATTTTTAATCTATGTAGTTGGGTTCTCTCTGTATTCTGAAACTGACGAGTAGTCTATTAAAGTATTAATGGGAGCCGACACATATAACCTGCTAATCTTCTCCGGTGATTCCATTAGGGCGTGTTTGGTTGCCCGCATAAGGTCCAACTAGGACCGTGCGGGAAGGATTCAGCCTGTTTGGTAGCCCACATATACTATTGGGCCTGCATCGCACGCTTCTTAAAGCACCTCTGGGCCTGACTCGCTGGAAACGCAGGAATCGGCAGTTTCTCTGGAGCTAGGCCGTGCGGAAGCGCAGCGAGTGGGCCCCTGCAGGAGGAGAAACGGGAGGGATGCGAGCTATTTACGTGGTGTCTTCTTCAACCTCTAGTAAGCTCCTCTCTAATCTTCTCTCTTCCATGCCCCTCTGATCTACACAACGATGCTTCGATTCGTGGTAAGCTCTACACGAAAAAGATGACCTCGATGCTATGGTTCCATTCAGGCGATCGGTTCGTAGTTTCGTCGGTCGTAACTTCTTAATATCGTCTTCCCGTTTGGAGCTATTCTGGACGAATTATGTCAGATTCATCGCACACGATCGAACATTTGAAATTTCCTTTGACTAGTAGCCTAATCTCGCAGTTCCTCACAACATTCGTGTTGTAAGTTTTTGTTTTCGACGATCGTAGCTTCATCTCTCTTTGCGCAGTAGTCTACTGCACTGACGCCGTCATGTCGAGCTCCTCTGTCCAGAGCCCTCCTATTCGTCCCTCTCGACACCGAAGCCCTTCCCCTTGATCTCCTTGCCCACGTCCTACTACACTAGATTCGTTTCCGGCGTCGCTCATCTCGGCCTACTCTCTGTCGTCCCCTACTGTACTGATGCTGCAATGGCGCGCACACTGCTTCTTGTGTCCTCTGCCTCCGTGAACACTGCAGTTTGCCACGCCGCCGACGGGATCGATCATCTTGGACTCCTCTGTCTCTCCCTACTACACTCGAGTCATTTCTGGTGTCGATCATCTCAGCCTCCTATCTCGTCCACTCCACTGACGATATCATGACACGGGCACTGCATTCTCCTCCTCTGTCGACTGTCTTTGCGCGAGCACCGCAACTAGTTGCCGACGGTGTCGCTCGCCGTGCCACTGATGGGGTCACTCGTCCACGACTCCATGCTCGTCATGTTGGACACGGTGCCACGGCCACTATGTACCGCAATCGCCATGGTCGGGCGCACACTACATTTCTTCTCCCCCTTCCTCTGCTAGCTCTTAATCCTGTGTGCTAAGTGCAAGTGCTAGCTATTAATCATACCCCATGCGGGCAACCAAACAACGTGTAGTTGGATGCGCTGAGACAATGCAGGCAAACAAACAACATGCCAAAGTTGATCCACTGATGCATGCAGTCCATATGCAGACAACCAAACAAATTGCAGATGTCGCATATGAGGTTGTTTTTCGAGAGCTAGGCTGAGTGCAGAAGTGTATGCAATGCAGATACTGTAGCCGACGGCAACCAAAAACGCCCTTATTCTTTCCATTAACTAGATGACACCCCGCACGTTGTTGCGGGAACTGTTGCAAGAAAAATGAGATATGTTAGACAAATGAAATATAAATAATTTGGATATACTTTTAGCGGTATCTTTTCTTGGCTAAAATAAAACCATTTTATGAGATTGAACAATGCAGAACTGGCTAGAAAAATACATAACATTTCCTTTCAAAAAAATATTAACATTAGTGGTTACAGTTCCCACTGGCAAAATATCGTGGCCTTCCAAACATTTGTGCATCGAAAACATCTCGCCCGCAAAGAATAAATAAATATACCACAAATCAAATAGGCATTGGAGATTTGCTTCAGAGGTGGTAATGATTCTTCTTAGTTGCCCACATCATAGTGTGTAAGAATTGATGACAGCAAGAACATAAATTGCCAATTCAGTTTGTCCCATAATTTCCGCACATAAAAACCGAACACTGCTACACCATACAGCAATTAGCATGAAAAAAGTTTCATGATGAAATAAAATGGTGATGCAATTTTGACTTAATAAGGCAAGACCAGTCAAGGGAGAAATCTTTAAAACTTAGCACTGTGATGAACTTTAATTGAACATGGCAATTCAGAAGCATATTGTGCATTTAATATTCTACTCTTGGTAATATTGTAAGTCTATAATATTCATGGTTTGGGAAGTCAGGATAACCTGTTCCAAGCGAAGGCATGTACGTAACTGAACAAATATGACAATGAAGAGAGAATGGTGAAGTAAATCTTACTGATTTCGCAAAGCTAAACATAATTACATTAATTGAACTGAAGCAGTTCTATAGGATTCAAAGAATAACAATCTGTAAGGATAATTAAAGGAGGGCATGTTCTTACTTCTATAGAATTGAGTGAAGATTTGCTTCAGAGGTGGTAATGATTCTTCTTAGTTGCCCACACCATAGTACTATTTTTAGGTCCATGCAAGACTAATGAGAATTGAATGAAGAAAGTAGTATGGCCTTCCTTCGAGTATGTTTGTATCATATACTTGTCAACACTCTCGGGTGCGCATATATGCGGAAATAATTCACAACATTAAAACATGAGACTGACTGGAAGAGAACTAATCCAGACAAAACCTTTTTTTTACCCCATAATCTAGACCAAAGTAACCTGCAAACGCCAAGATGTTTTGATTATTCTGAAATATGTTCAAAACACATCAGTACCTAAAAACAGAAGATGTATTGAACAACAAAGAAAATTATGGACATCATACCATCAACAGAGATCTGTGCATTTTACAAGACAATTTCTTCAGAGGTCTTCTTTAGCAAGGGGCAATACAGTTTGTGCAAATTTATGCAATCATACCAACAAAATGGCGTAGCAAGAGTTACCTTTAGTGAATGGTCACAAAGAAATTCAGAAACATTAGTGATCCAACATGCTAGATCAAATAAGGCCAATAGCAAGTATGCAGCTTGAAAGTAGTACTGTATATGGTATCTCGGGTGTACCTAGATATGTGATTTAGTCTTGATTGCTATTGTTCCTACTCATCACAGCAGATCATGATGCAGTTATCTCAAAAATCTGTTTGAAGCAGCAGCTCTCCTCCCTCCTGACCATGCCAACACTTCCGTTGGCTGCTGCTACTACTTGCTGCAGTGCAGCCTACTCATGCATCGAAGGAAAAAAGAGACGGATGGTGATAGCAGTGCGTGGGATAGGGGAGCACCAAGCCCTGCATCAAAGAAAAAAAGGAGACTAATCGAGTGGCATAGGGGAGCGGGGACGGGGAGAGTATTAATGTTCAGAGAAGATGTTACCGTAGGTAACCACGCGTCAAAAGCAACAGCAGCCGGTGGCGGGGTTTGTCTTGACGCTATCGAGCGGCCAGTGGGAGGAGGAGGCCACAGCTATGAGCAGCGACGCCAACGGCTCGGACACGACCACCAAGAAGGCCGCTGCTCTAGTGAGCCGTCTCTCCTGCCGCCTCGCCATCAGTCTGAATTGACCTGAAGCTCGACCTCGCCGTCTCGTCCTCTTGGCTCTGATGCGATCGACGCCAACGACTCCAATGCGACCAGCGAGAAGGCCGCTGCTCCGGCGAGCCGTCACTCCGCCTCGCCAGTCGCCACCAGTCTGAACCTTGACCTCGCCGTCTCGTCTTCTTGGCTCTGATGTGATCGATTGATGGGTCCCCGTGTAAATACAGAGTTGCATCCTTTCCATTACCGTGATTTAATGGACTTTGGGGAAGATGAAGTGGGCGAGAAGTTCTGTGGAGAAGGTAGGACATCGCAATTGGGAAGAAGAGGGGGCGTCGTGTGAGGTCGCGGGCATGGGGAAGAGGAAGTGTGTGTGCCCTGTGTAATCTTCTTCCTCTATAGAAAAAGAAAAGAAAAAACTTGATGATGTGGCAGATTAGCTGATGTGGATAACTGCATGTTGATTGATGATGTGGACAGGCTGCATGTTAAGAGAAATATGTTAGTGGGGATGAACTATTTAGGTATTATAGATTCACCTCATGTTTCCTGTTTGCATCTTTCCCACTCCCCAAACCATCCCTTGGCATTCTACAAATCTGCACATACAAATTCACCTATTTGTTGCCCCGATGGCTGTCGCTGCATCCGAACTCGCAGAGCCCCCGCCATCGCTGGACTTGACAACAACGAGTCGCGACGACCCTGCAACTGATGGATTCGGTGGCGAGGGGGCTGCGCCAGCACCATCTGCAACCTAGCTTCAGCGCCCTCCCCCCGTACCATATTATGCTACCAATGGATTCCATGGCGAGGAGCTGTGCCAGCACCATGCGCAACCTAGCTCCCCCGCCTTTAGATGCCTCGATCACAATGATCGGATTAGATAGTGAGGAGCTACGATGACCCTACCGTGGTTGGATTCGATGGTGAGGTTCTGCGCAACCCTTTCTGCAACAGGCTCTGCTGCCCTCGCTCCCTTCCCCATCTTCCAAACTTTGCCTAGATGGAGCCGAATGAAAAGGTGAAAAAGATGAGAATTGTTTGTGCTGCATTATTGATTTCATCCAAAATTTGTTCAGAGTTGATGAATTGTGAACATCTATCATTTGATAAGGTGAGAGGTTCTATAAAAATAAAATCGAACAGGTTGTGTTCAAATTTTCTTCCATGAGACTTTGGACATTGTAGTCTATTAGAAACAAACAAGTAATTGTGCTTGCTTAACGCTTAGTTCATTACAACAATGACCTGCACAACGTGTAGTACTTTTGACATTGATATCCCTTCAATGTTGTTTCAGTGGATGTTAGAAGGGAAGAACAGCGATAGCAAAACAAATGCCTAGGATAATATAACTGAAGGACCAAAAATCCAACATTTTACACAAGTATACATTCTATGCTTGATGTTTTTATGGGAAAAACACCAGGTCTAATTAATTTGTCTATACATCATGAATCAGATTCAGTATGATATGCACAATTACAATTCATTAATGTACAAAGGAGATTATGGTTGTTCAGTAAACTTATTTACTTTCATGAAGGCCTATAGAAATTTACTAGCTTTTTGATCCATGTTGTGAGTAGCCTTGAATTTTTCGTCCAAGCTTTATGCAATCACATGCATCAGAATGTATTCTTCTACTGTAGTTGATACAATAATCGTATTTATTTTAAGTTTCCTTCTCACAGCATATGCACGAGGGCCTTAGTATCTTACCATGAGTTCTGCACTTTGATGTAGAAATCCATGAAGGGTGATTCATGCACATCTGAACAGCTATGTGCTCCATAAATCAGCTAATCATCTATATCCTGAAGATGCATCTGTATTTTCCTTCCAGTTTTCCACCGTGCATGGTTAAACATTGAGGTATTAATATCGTGAGATATAATATAATTATGTAAGGATTTTGTACATGGTTAATTTTCAAAATTCTAATTCTTTTTAATTAGCTTCAACATGCATATACATACTATTATGAACTCTTACTAGCTTCTGTTATTAGAGAATGAATCTAACATAATTTTGCATGCATTTTTACCGTTTCTCTAAAATTGCATAAAGTACATCTTAGTTTGACTCTTTACAGAGAGAAATATATGTTCTTTCAGAAGGGAGAGAGGTTTAGATGTTTGGTCTACAACATGTTAGTTGCACGTTGTATAGGGTAAAAGAGTATTAATATTTATATTCATATCATGTTGTATTTGTTTTACAACATTTAGATTATGTTGTAATCTTAAAGTGCACATAATTTTGTTGGGGAATGTAGTAATTCAAAAAAATTCATACGATCACGCAAGATCTATCTAGTAAAGGCATAGCAACAAGACGGGAGAGCGTGTCCATGTACCCTTGTAGGCCGAAAGCGGAAGCGTTTAGTAACGCGGTTGATGTAGTCGAACATCTTCACGATCCAACCGATCCAAGTACCGAATGCACGGCACCTCCGTGTTCAGCACACGTTCAGCATGATGACGTCCCTCGTGCTCTTGATCCAATTGAGGACGAGGGAGAGTTCCGTCAGCATGACGGCGTGGCGACAGTGATGATGAAGTTACCGGCGCAGAGCTTTGACCAAGCACTACGACGATATGACCGAGGTGTTAAACTGTGGATGGGGGCACCGCACATGGCTAAGAGATTGTCTATTGTGCTTTGGGGTGCCTCCTGGCCACATATATAAAGGAGGGAGAGGAGGAGACCGGCGGCCAGGAGGGGCGCGCCATAGGGGGAGTCCAACTAGGATTACCAATCCTAGTTGGAGTCCCCTTCCTTTTCCAAGAGGGGGGAGAGGGAAGGAGGAGGAGAGGGAGAAGGAAAGAGGGGTGTGGGCGCCGCCCCCTCCCTAGTCCAATTCGGACTTGCCATGGGGAGGGGGGCGACCACCCTTGCGCCCCTCCTCTCCTTTCCACTAAAGCCATGAAGACCCACTACTTCCGGGGGGGGGGGGGTCCGGTAACCTCCCGCTACTCCAAAAAATACCCGAATCACTCCGGAACCTTTCCGGTGTCCGAATATAACCTTCCAATATATAAATCTTTACCTCTCGACCATTTCGAGACTCCTCCTCATGTCCGTGATCTCATCCTGGACTCCAAACAAACTTCGGTCATAAAATCATATAACTCATAATACAAATCGTCATCGAACATTAAACGTGTGGACCCTACGGGTTCGAGAACTATGTAGACATGATCGAGACACATCTCCAATCAATAACCAATAGCGGAACCTGGTTGCTCATATTGGCTCCTACATATTCTACGAAGATCTTTATCGGTCAAACTGCACAACAACATACGTTGTTCCCTTTGTCATCAGTATGTTACTTGCCCAAGATTCGATCATCACTATCATTATACCTAGTTCAATATCGTTACCGGCAAGTCTCTTTACTCATTCCGTAATGCTTCATCCCATAACTAACTCATTAGTCACATTGCTGGCAAGGCTTATAGTGATGAGCATTATCGAAAGGGCCCAGAGAGATACACAGAGTGACAAATCCTAATCTTGATTTATGCCAACCCAACAAACACCTTCAGAGACACCTGTAGAGCATCTTTATACTCACCTAGTTATGTTGTGACGTTTGATAGCACATAAGGTGTTCCTTCGGTATTCGGGAGTTACATAATCTCATAGTCAGAGGAACATGTATAAGTCATGAAGAAAGCAGTAGCAATAAAACTGTAACGATCATAATGCTAAGATAACGGATGGGTCTTGTCCATCACATCATTCTCTAATGATGTGATCCCGTTCATCAAACGACAACACATGCCATGGTTAGGAAACATAACCATCTTTGATTAACGAGCTAGTCAAGTAGAAGCATACTAGGGACACTCTATTTTGTCTATGTATTCACACATGTACTAAGTTTTAAGTTAATACAATTCTAGCATGAATAATAAACATTTATCATGATATAAGGAAATATAAATAACAACTTTATTATTTCCTCTAAGGCATATTTCCTTCAGTCTGCCACTTGCACTAGAGTCAATAATCTAGATTACAAAGTAATGATTCTAACACCCATGGAGTCTTGGTGCTGATCATGTTTTGCTCGTGGAAGAGGCTTAGTCAACGGGTCTTCAACATTCAGATCCGTATGTATCTTGCAAATCTATATGTCTCCCTCCGCGACTTGACGGCGGATGGAATTGAAGCGTCCCTTGATGTGTTTGGTTCTCTTGTGATATCTGGGTTCCTTTGCCAAAGCAATTGCTCCAGTATTGTCACAAAATATTTTCATTGGACTTGATGCACTAGGTATTACACCTAGATCGGATATGAACTCCTTCATCCAGACTCCTTCATTTGCTGCTTCCGAAGCAGCTATGTACCCCTCTTCACACGTAGATCCCGCCACGATGTTCTGCTTGGAACTGCACCAACTGAGAGCTCCACCACTCAATATAAATACGTATCTAGATTGCGACTTAGATTCATCCGGATCAGTGTCAAAGCTTGCATCGGTGTAACCATTTACGACAAGCTCTTTGTCACCTCCATAAACGAGAAACATATCCATAGTCCTTTTCAGGTATTTTAGGATGTTCTTGACTGCTGTCTAGTGCTCCACTCCTGGATTACTTTTGTACCTCCCTGCTATACTTATAGCAAGGCACACATCAGATCTGGTACACAACATTGCATACATGATAGAACCTATGGTTGATGCATAGGGAATGACTTTCATTTTCTCTCTATCTTCTGCAGTGGTCGGACATTGAGTCTGACACAACTACACACCTTGTAACATAGGCAAGAACCCTTTCTTTGACTGATCCATTTTGAACTTCTTCAAGACTTTATCAAGGTATGTGCTTTGTGAAAGACCAATTAAGCGCCTTGACCTATCTCTATAGATCTTGATGCCCAATATGTAAGCAGCTTCATCGAGGTCTTTCATTGAAAAATTCTTATTCAAGTATCCTTTTATGATATCCAGAAATCCTGTATCATTTCCAATCAACAATATGTCATCCACATATAATACTAGAAATGCTACAAAGCTCCCACTCACTTTCTTGTAAATACATGCTTCTCCAAAAGTCTGTATAAAACCATATGCATTGATCACACTATCAAAGCATATATTCCAACTCCGAGAGTCTTGCACCAGTCCGTAAATGGACCACTAGAGCTTGCAGACTTTGTTAGCACCTTTTGGATCGACAAAACCTTCTGGTTGCATCATATACAACCCTTCTTTAAGAAATCCATTAAGGAATGCAGTTTTGACATCCATTTGCCAAATTTCATAATCATAAAATGCGACAATTGCTAACATGATTCGGACAGACTTAAGCATTGCTATGGGTGAGAAGGTCTCATCGTTGTCAACTCCTTGAACTTGTCGAAAACCTTTCGCAACAAGTCGAGCTTTATAGACAGTAACATTACCGTCAGCGTCAGTCTTCTTCTTGAAGATCCATTTATTTTCTATGGCTTGCCGATCATCGGGCAAGTCCACAAAAGTCCACACTTTGTTCTCATACATGGATCCCATCTCAGATTTCATGGCCTCAAGCCATTTCGCGGAATCTGGGCTCATCATCACTTCCTCATAGTTCGTAGGTTCATCATGGTCTAGTAACATGACTTCCAGAACAGGATTACCTACCACTCTGGTGCGGACCGTACTCTGGATGACGTACGAGGTTCAGTACAATCTTGATCTGAAGTTTCATGATCATCATCATTAGCTTCTTCACTAATTGGTGTAGGAATCACTGGAACTGATTTCTATGAGGAACTACTTTCCAATTCGGGAGAAGGTACAATTACCTCTTCAAGTTCTACTTTCCTCACAGTCACTTCTTTCGAGAGAAACTCCTTCTCTAGAATGGATCCATTCTTAGCAACGAATATCTTGCCTTTGGATCTGTGCTAAAAGGTGTACCCAACAATTTCCTTTGGGTATCCTATGAAGATGCACTTCTCCGATTTGGATTCGAGCTTATCAGGTTGAAGCCTTTTCACATAAGCATCACAGCTCCAAACTTTAAGAAATGACAACTTGGGTTTCTTGCCAAACCACAGTTCATATGGTGTCATCTCAACGGATTTCTATGGTGCCCTATTTAACGTGAATGGAGCCGTCTCTAAAGCATAACTCCAAAACGATAGCGGTAAATCAGTAAGAGACATCATAGATTGCACCATATCTAATAAAGTACGGTTACGACGTTCGGGCACACCATTATGCTGTGGTATTCCAGGTGGCCTAAGTTGTGAAACTATTCCACATTGTTTGAAATGAAGACCAAACTCGTAGCTCAAATATTCGCCTCCACAATCAGATCATAGAAACTTATTTTCTTGTTACGATGATTTTCCACTTCACTCTGAAATTCTTTGAACTTTTCGAACATTTCAAACTTATGTTTCATTAAGTAGATATACCCATATCTGCTCAAATCATCTGTGGAGGTCAAAAAATAACGATACACGCTACGAGCCTCAACACTCATTGGACCGCATAAATTGGTATGTATTATTTCCAATAAGTCAGTAGCTCGTTCCATTGTTCCGAAGAACGGAGTTTTAGTCATCTTGCCCATGAGGCATGGTTCCCAAGCAACAAGTCATTCATAATCAAGTGATTTCAAAAGCCCATCAACATGAATTTTCTTCATGCGCTTTACACCAATATGACCTAAACGCAAGTGCCACAAATAAGTTGCACCGTCATTATCAACTTTGCATCTTTTGGCTTCAATATTATGAACATGTGTATCACCACGATCGAGATTCAACAAAAATAGACCACTCAACAAGGGTGCATGACCATAATAGATATTACTCATATAAGTAGAACAACCATTATTCTCTGATTTAAATGAATAACCATCTCGCATTAAACAAGATCCAGATATAATGTTCATGCTCAATGTTGGCACCAAATAACAATTATTCAGGTCTAAAACTAATCCCAAAGGTAGATGTAGAGGCAGGCGTACCGACGGCGATCACATCGACCTTGGAACCATTTCCGACGCGCATCGTTACCTCATCCTTAGCCAATCTTCGTTTAATCCGTAGCCCCTGTTTCGAGTTGCAAATATGAGAAACAAAACTAGTATCAATTATCCAGGCGCTACTACGAGCATTAGTAAGGTACACATCAATAACATGTATATCAAATATACCTTTCACTTTGCCATCCTTCTTATCCGCCAAATACTTGGGGTAGTTGCGCTTCCCGTGACTAGTCCCTTTGCAGTAGAAGCACTTTGTTTCAGGCTTAGGTCCAGACTTGGACTTCTTCCCGGGAGTAGCAACTTGCTTGCTATTCTTCTTGAAGTTCCCCTTCTCCCCTTTGCCCTTTTTCTTGAAAGTAGTGGTCCTGTTAACCATCAACACTTAATGCTCCTTCTTGATTTCTACCTCCGCAGCCTTTAGCATTGCGAAGAGCTCGAGAATCATTTTCGTCATCCCTTGCATATTATAGTTCATCATGAAGCCTTTATAGCTTGGTGCCAGTGATTGAAGAACTCTGTTTATTACACTATCATCAGGAATATTAACTCCCAGCTGAGTCAAGTGGTTATGGTACCCAGACATTCTGAGTATGTGTTCATTGACAGAACTATTCTCCTCCATTTTGCAGCTATAGAACTTGTTGGAGATCTCATATCTCTCAACTCGGGCATTTGCTTGAAATAATAACTTCAACTCTTGGAACATCTCATATGCTCCATGACGTTCAAAACGTCTTTGAAGTCCCAATTCTAAGCCATAAAGCATGGGACACTGAACTATCGAGTATTCATCAACACACGTCTACCAGGCATTCACAATGTCTGCAGTTGCTGGCGCAGGTGGTACACCTAGCGGTGCTTCCATGACGTAATTCTTCTATGCAGCAATGAGGATAATCCTCAAGTTACGGACCCAATCCATGTAATTGCTACCATCATCTTTCAACTCAGCTTTCTCTAGGAACGCATTAAAATTCAAGGTAACGGTAGCACGGGCCATTGATCTACAACAACATAGACATGCAAAAACTATCACGACTAAGTTCATGATAAATTAAAGTTCAATTAATCATATTACTTAAGAACTCCCACTTAGATAGACATACCTCTAGTCATCTAAATGACTACCTGATCCAAATCAACTAAACCATGTCCGATCACCAAGTGAGATGGATTAGTTTTCAATGGCGAACATCACTATGTTGATCATATCTACTATATGATTCACGTTCGACCTATTGGTCTCAGTGTTCTGAGGGCATATCTGCATATGCTAGGCTCGTCAAGTTTAACCCGAGTATTCTACACGTGCAAAACTGGCTTGCACCCGTTGTATGTGAACGTAGAGCTTATCACACCCGATCATCACATGGTGTCTCAACACGATGAATTGTAGCAACGGTGCATACACGGGGAGAATACTTATACCTTGAAATTTAGCGATGGATCATCTTATAATTCTACTGCCGTAGTAAGAAAAATAAGATGCATAAAAGATAAACATCACATGCAATCAAAATATGTGACATGATGTGGCCATCATCATCTTGTGCTCATGATCTCCATCACCGAAGCATCATCATGATCTCCATCGTCACCGGCTTGACACCTTGATCTCCATCGTAGCATCGTTGTCCTCTCACCAACTATTGCTACTACGACTATCACTACCGCTTAGTGATAAAGTAAAGCAATTACATGGCGATTGCATTTCACACAATAAAGCGACAACCATATGGCTCCTGCCAGTTGTCCATAACTCTGTTACAAAACATGATCATCTCATACAACAATATATATCTCATCATGTCTTGACCATATCACATCACAACAAGCCCTGCAAAAACAAGTTAGACGTCCTATACTTTGTTGTTGCAAGTTTTACATGGCTGCTACGGGCTTCTAGCAAGAACCGTTCTTACCTACGCATCAAAACCACAACAATTTTTCGTCAAGTGTGCTGTTTTAACCTTCAACTAGGACAGGCCGTAGTCAAACTCGATTCAACTAAAGTTGGAGAAACAGACATCCGCCAGCCACCTGTGTGCGAAGCACATCGGTAGAACCAGCCTCATGAACGCGGTCATGTAATGTCGGTCCGGGCCGCTTCATCCAACAATACCGCCGAATCAATGTAAGACATTAGTAGTAAGCAGTATAACTATTATCACCCACAACTCTTTGTGTTCTAATCGTGCAAATATCATCTCCGGATAGACTTGGCTCGGATGCCACTGTTGGGGAACGTAGTATTCAAAAGAATTCATCCGATCACACAAGATCTATCTAGGAGATGCATGGCAATGATACGGGAGAGTGTGTCCACGTACCCTCATAGACTGAAAGCAGAAGCGTTTAGTAACGCGGTTGATGTAGTCGAACGTCTTCACGATCCAAGCTATCCAAGTACCGAACGTACGACACCTCTGTGTTCAGCACGCGTTCAACCTGATGACGTCCCTCGTGCTCTTGATCCATTTTAGGACGAGGGAGAGTTCCGTCAGCACGACGGCGTGGCAATGGTGATGATGAAGTCACTGGTGCAGGGCTTTGCCTAGGCACTACGACAATATGACAGAGGTGTTAAAGGGCACCACACACGGCTAAGAGATTGTCTGTTGTGCTTTGGGGTGCCCCCTGGCCATGTATATATAGGAGGGAGAGGAGGAGGCTGGCGGCCAGGAGGGGCGCACCATAGGGGGAGTCCAACTAGGATTTCCAATCCTAGTTGGAATCCCCTTCCTTTTCCAAGAGGGGGAGAGAGGGAAGCAGGAGGAGAGGGAGAAGGAAAGAGGGGGGCGCCGCCCCCTCCGAGTTCAATTCGGACTTGCCATGGGGGGTCGTCCACTGTTGTGGGCCCTCCTCTCCTTTCCACTAAGGCCCATGAAGGCCCACTACTTCCCCCCGGAGGGGGGGGGGGGTTCCGGTAACCTCCCGGTACTCCGAAAAATACCCGAATCACTCCAGAACCATTCCGATATCCGAATATAACCTTCAAATATATCAATATTTAACTCTCGACCATTTTGAGAGTCCTCGTCATGTCTCTGATCTCATCTGGGACTCCGAACAAACTTCGGTCATCAAATCACATAACTCATAATACAAATCGTCATCGAACGTTAAGCATGCGGACCCTACGGGTTCGAGAACTATGTGGACATGATCGAGACACATCTCTGATCAATAACCAATAGCGGAACCTAGATGCTCATATTGGCTCCTACATATTCTACGAAGATCTTTATCGGTGAAACCGCACAACAACATACGTTGTTCCCTTTGCCATCGGTATGTTACTTGCCCGAGATTCGATCGTCGGTATCATCATACCTAGTTCAATCTCGTTATCGGCAAGTCTCTTTACTCGTTTCATAATGCTTCATTCTGTAACTAACTCATTAGTCACATTGCTTGCAAGGCTTATAGTGATGAGCATTACCGAGCGGGCCCAGAGATACCTCTCCGATACACGGAGTGAAAAATCCTAATCTTGATCTATGCCAACCCAACAAACACCTTTGGATACACCTTAGAGCATCTTTATAATCATCCAGTTATGTCGTGACTTTTGATAACACACAAGGTGTAGGACCTTGAAGTATGTCTAGAGGGGGGGTGATTAGACTACTTGACCAATTAAAAACTTAACCTTTTCCCAATTTTAGAGTTTGGCAGATTTTAGCTATCTTATGACAAGTCAAGAAATAATCACACAATTCAAGCAAGCATGCAAAGAGTATATGAGCAGCGGAAATTAAAGCATGCAACTTGCAAGAAAGAAAAGGGAAGGGTTTGGAGGATTCAAACGCAATTGGAGACACGGATGTTTTTGGCGTGGTTCCGATAGGTGGTGCTATCGTACATCCACATTGATGGAGACTTCAACCCATAAAGGGTAACGGTTGCGTGAGTCCACGGAGGGCTCCACCCACGAAGGGTCCACGAAGAAGCAACCTTGTCTATCCCACCATGGCCGTCGCCCACGAAGGACTTGCCTCACTAGCAGTAGATCTTCACGAAGTAGGAGATCTCCTTACCCTTACAAACTCCTTGGCTCCCAAGTGACACCTAGCCAATCTAGGAGACACCACTCTCCAAGAAGTAACAAATGGTGCGTTGATGATGAACTCCTTGCTCTTGTGCTTCAAATGATAGTCTCCCCAACACTCAACTCTCTCTCATAGGTTTTGGATCTGGTGGAAAGAAGATTTGAGTGGAAAGCAAATTGGGGAAGGCTAGAGATCAAGATTCATATGGTAGGAATGGAATATCTTGTCCTCAACACATGAGTAGGTGGTTCTCTCTCAGAAATGGTAAGTTGGAAGTGTAGGTTTAGTCTGATGGCTCTCTCCACGAATGAAGAGGAGGTGGAGGGGTATATATAGTCTCCACACAAAATCTAACCGTTACACACAATTTACCAAACTCGGTGGGACCGATTCAACAGACTCGGTCGGACCGATTTAGTAAACCTAGTGACCGTTAGTGATTTTCGGTGGGACTGACATGCAACTCGATGAGACCGATTCGGTTAGGGTTAGGGCATAACGTAATCTCGGTAAGACCGATTACACAAACTCGGTGAGACCGATTTTGGTAATAAGCTTTCCAGAGAGTTGGTCAGGTAAACTCGGTGGGACCGATTTGCTCTTTTTGGTGAGACCGAAATGTTACAAAAGGGAAACAGAGAGTTTACATTGCATTCTCGGTGGGACCGATCGCTCATTTCGGTTAGACCGAAACGTTACGAAGGGAACAGAGAGATTACAATCCCATCTCGGTGAGACCGAGATCCCTATCGGTAAGACCGATTTACTTAGGGTTTGTGGCAGTGGCTATGACTTTTGAAATCGGTGGCGCCGGATAGGAGGAATCGGTGTGACTGATTTTGGCTTTAGGTTGAGGTCATTTGTGGATGTGAGAAAGTAGCTGAGGGTTTTGGAGGATATCACTAAGAACTGTGGAGCAAGAGGCTCATTAAGCAACACCTCATCCCTCCTTGATAGTATTGGCTTTTCCTATAGACTCAATGTGATCTTGGATCACTAAAATATAAAATGAAGAGTCTTGAGCTTTTGAGCTTGAGCCAATCCTTTGCCCTTAGTATTTTGAGGGATCCACTTTCATCATCCATGCCATGCCATTCATTGAGCTTTCCTGAAATAATAGTCTTGGAATAGCATTAGCTCAATGAGCTATATGTTGTTATGAATTACCAAAACCACCTAGGGATAGTTGCACTTTCAATCTCCCCCTTTTTGGTAATTGATGACAACATATAGATCAAAGCTTCGACAAATGATAATAAGATTAAAAACATCGTCGCTTTGAGAAGTATGTGATAAGCAAGAGCTCCCCCTAAATTTGTGCATGGTTTAAGATTTGCTTTGGACTACAAATGCACAAGGAATTAGGCTCATGGGTTACTCTTCCATGTCACATACATCTTGGTGGAGCGCTCAAAATAATAAAGATTGAATACATGCACTCATCACCAAGAAAAGTGAATGATCACATAGGATAGATAGGATAATATCATCAAACATGCATAAGTGTAGCTTATGATCAAACACATGATCATCAATGTCTCACAAGCATAGTATCTCAAGCAATCAAAAGCAAACAAGTTTAACCACCAAATCAAAACAAGAGAGAACAAAAGCAACACACTCTCTCTCGAAGCCTATGATCTATACATTTTTCTCCCCCTTTGGCAACAAGTTACCAAAAAAGTTCATAGAAAATGCATAGTGCTAGATCGACTCTCAGGCTTGATCTTCAGGTGGTGGTGTCCGGATAACTCCAAGAACGAAGGCTTCAGTTGAAGTAGAGGGTGCTAGAGTTGATGCTGGAGCTGGTTGCACTGGAGCAGTAGGGGCTGTAGCTGGTGCAGAAGATGTTGCTCTGGTGTCTGTTACAGGCCCTTGTCGGTGTACTAAAGTAGGGGTACCTTAGTACCCCGAACTTGGGCACGGACAGTCGCAGCGCCCCGCGGCAAGGTTTGCCGGGCGCCCGCCAAGATCCTCCGCTATTCCTATCTACTGCCATTCAAGAACAAAGTGTTAACTAAGAAGAAAAGGCCCCAGCAAGAGGAGCTTGCCGGGAAGGACAAGGCCCCGGCAAGAGGAGCTTGTCGGGAAGGACAAAGGCCCCGGCAAGAGGAGCTTCCCGGGAAGGCCAACCAATCCGCTTCAGGAAACTTGCCGCGCCGCCCCGCGCGTCCCGGCAAGGCACGGCGAGCGGCAAGCTTGCTGGTGCGACAAGATGAGGGCCGCGGCAAGGCACTTGCCGCGGCAAGGCTGCCACTCTGCGCCCACGCTCCAGCACATCCGACGACGTGTCACCACAGGATCGCTCCTGGTGCACGTGGCGGGTAGCTGTGCAGCATGGTGGTGCGAGGTGGCAAACGGAGCTGACAAGGAGGCCATCATGGCGATCGGTGGTGCCCCTAACGGTCGCTTCCTTGCACTGTTGGGGCAACCGGACGGGCATTAAATGCCCTTGTCCCCTGCCGTCAGAGTTAGGTAGGGGACACTGTTGGTAGCAGTTGTACCAACCCGCGTTTTTACCTTTCTACCCCTTTTTTCTACGCTGCCACCTGTCGGTGACCCCTTTAGCCTATAAAAAGGAGGCCCATGCGCACGTAGGGGGGGTTCGGAATTTTTCCACACTTGGGCTCGACTCATACGAGACCACAGCACACCTACAATCCCAAGCAAGAACAGAATACAAACGCAAGGCAGCAGTAGGAGTTTTATCTCTCCGGAGAGCTCCGAAGCTGGGTAAAAATCTCCCCCGCCTGCCTTCTCCTCGATCCGCTCTGCGCGCGCCCTCCGCTCCCTTGCCGGACAAGAAGGGGCCCCCTGCCCCATAGGTGCTCGTGCTCGTTCCCCACGACATCTCTGGCGCGCCAGGTAGGGGGGCATCGAGGTCGTGCGTATCTGATCCGGCGTCTGCGCGTGCTACATCAACATCTTCATCGACATGCCACCGAAGAAGAAAACTTCGGAGTTGGCCGCTCCGTCTGCGACTTCCATACCACCACCGGAGCAAACGGGCGGTGGGGTGGACGCCGGCGGAGGAGCGGGCGCCGGCGGGGGGACACACATTGTCACCCGGTCCAAGGACAAGGCCCCGCAAGGTTCAGCGTCTGTACATCCACCGCACCCCTCCCAGGAGGTGCAGGATCGACAACGCCACGGTGCTCCCAGCACTGTACTCGCGTTGGAACAAGGCCAAGCTGGTGGGTCGCGGGACGCTCAAGGCCAACACACTCCTCAGCAAGCTGGCACGAGCGCAGTGCGGTCGCCTGGTCGAGATGTTGCTCCTTCTAACACTGTTAGGAGTTTGAGCATGTCTCACACCTCGCGTCGCTCACCACCACCACCCAAGACTCCAGAGGAAGCGCTGGCCCGAGCCCAGCTGCTTCTAGATTACCCTCCAGCGCCGGACAAGATCGACGACTGGAGGGCCACTATCTATAGCCTCATCGGCTTCGCCAACGGCGACAAGCCCCGGCAACCGAGCACATCGAAGCCCCGGCAAGAAGCCCAGGCGCAAGCCGATGCTGACAAGACCGCTGGGGGTGCCACCACTGTGCACTCCCGGCCCCGAAGGCCAAGATCGCCGACTCGCCGGGCCAACCTCGACGCCGACTCCACCACATCATCGGACCCGCGAGCTCGCCGCGATCAACGCCAAGTTCTCCAAGAACGATGACACGAAGACGCTCGCACTCGCATCGAGCGTCGAAGAGAAGCGCGGCGTCAATCTGACCAGCGCGCTGGGCCCACTGTCGATATGCATGCGCCAGGGGAACCAGGCGACTTGCCATACGCGGTAGGTTGCCCTGTGTTCACCCGTGAGCTGCGGCAAGTCCAGTGGCCCAGTACCAAGAACTTCAAGCCAGACGTGCCCGAGAAGTACGATGGCAGGATACACCCGTCGGAGTTCCTCAGCATCTACACCATCGCGGTGCAGGCTGCCAAGGGGCGAGACGAGAAGATCCTTGCCAACTACTTCCCGCTGGTGCTCAAGCCCAACGTCAGATCTTGGCTCATGCACTTGCCGGATAACTCCATCTCTTCTTGGGCGGACCTGTGCCATCAGTTTGTCGGCGCCTTCACAGGCGGCCACAAACCCCATGGCCAGGAGAGCGATCCATCAGAATGTGCGTAACCGTAGGATGAGGGAGGAGATGGCGATGTGCAAGATCAGAGATGTCAGTGAGCTATACGCTCTGGCCGACAAGTGTGCACGGGCTGAGGAGGGGAGGAAAATCCCCGGAGAGAATGCAGGAGCAGAAGGATCTGACAGTGACGATACCGCCCCGGCAAGGAAGAACCGGAGGCGGAACAACAGAAAAAGAAAGGCTAAGGATGTGCTGGTTGTTGAGCAGTCCGGCAGCGGAGGCGGTTCCGACAAGGCCAAAGCCGGTGACTCCAGCGAGGCTGTGGTGGCCGCCGACAAGCAGGATGGCTCCGGCAAGCAGTATTGCAAGATTCACCGCACAAGGGGCCATGACCTCCAACCCTGCAAGAAAGTTGAGCAGATGGCGGAGCTACAAAAAGCTGAATACGAGCGCCGCGACAAGGAGAAGGCCCGGGAAGCTGGCGGAGGATCCGGCAAGAAGTATCCCGCCCGGGGAGGGCGCCGCGGCAAGGCCAAGCCGCGGCAAGGAGATAGGCCTCCCCGTGGCCGCGACAAGGACGAAGACGAAGATGAGGATGATGAGATGGAGGAAGATGAGACTGACGAGCAGGAGTTCCAGAAGGCAACAGAGGTGTTGTGCGTCGACGACGGTGCTTCTCTGCACACCTTGCACCGCCAACTCAAACAGTGGGTGCGGGAAGTGAACGCAGCAGAACCATCCGTTGAGTCGCGCAAGCCCCTGAAGTGGTCCAGCACGCCCATCATCTTCGACATTGAGGATCACCCTGATCGCATCACTGCGGTCGGGTGCTTGCCGATGTTGGTTTCGCCAACAATCCGCAACCTCAAGGTCACGAAGATGCTGGTTGATGGCGGGGCCGGCCTGAATCTGATCTCCTCCGCAGTGCTCAAGAAGCTCCAGATCCCCGACAGCGAGCTTGAAGAGACTGGTACCTTTCAAGGGATAAACCCGGGAAGGAGCAAGCCGAAGGGGAAGATCACACTGCCAGTGACGTTTGGCAGCGAGCTGAATTTCAGGACAGAGAGAGTCACGTTTGACGTCGCTGATTTCCCATTGCCCTACAATGGGATACTCGGCCGTCCAGCGCTTGCTAAGTTCATGGCATCCTCTCACTACGCCTACAATGTGCTCAAGATGCCTGGTCCGATAAGTGTCATTTCTGTCCAAGGCGACAAGAAGGATGCACTCATCTGTACCGACAAGATCTACCAGGAAGCAGCAGCCGCAGTAGAGCGCAACCCACTTGCCGCTGAAGCTCCCGGAGGGAAGAAGAAGAAGACCAAGTCCGGCAAGAGTAGCTCTAATGCCCACTCCGGCAAGCGCACCTCTTCGGAGTGCTGCGCTACCGTCGAGGACGCACCATCGAGCTCCACCGGCAAGTGCAAGAAGGCAAAGATAGCTTCACCAGAGACCAAGAAAGTGGCCGCCAAGGAGGACGGCACTGGTGGTACCTTCACCATCAGTGCCACGCTTGACCCTAAATAGGAAAGCGCGCTCGTTGCTTTCCTGCGGGCGAATGTCGATGTGTTTGCATGGCAACCATCTGACATCCCCGGCGTTCCCAGGAAAGTAATTGAGCACCACCTTGCCGTTTGTCCTCACGCGCGGCCCGTTAAGCAGAGAGTCAGGAAGCAAGCGGTGGAACGCCAAGAGTTCATAACAGAAGAAATCAAGAAGTTGGAAGCAGCAGGCCTGGTCCGAGGAGTACTCCATCTAACGTGGTTAGCCAATCCAGTAGTCGTGCGCAAAGCAAACGGGAAGTGGAGGCTTTGTATTGACTTCACTAATGTTAATAAAGCTTGTCCCAAGGATCCATTTCCCTTGCCGCGCATTGACCAGATTGTCGACTCCACGGCAGGATGTGATCTGCTTTCATTCCTTGATGCATACTCAGGATATCATCAGATCTTCATGGCAGAAGAGGATGAAGAGAAAACCACATTCATTAATCTATGTGGAACGTACTGCTTTGTACGAATGTCTTTCGGACTAAAGAATGCTGGTTCGACATTTGCAAGAGTAGTCCGTCATGCTTTTGAGCCACAGCTGCACAGAAATGTAGAAGCTTACATGGATGACATAGTGGTCAAGAGCAGAGACAGGGCAACTCTGATCCAAGACTTGGACGAGACCTTCACAAATCTGCGCAAGATCAATCTCAAGTTGAATCTCGAGAAGTGTGTGTTTGGAGTTCCTTCCGGCAAGCTTCTCGGATTCTTTGTGTCTCAGCGGGGGATTGAAGCTAATCCCGACAAGATCAAGGCCATCGAGCAAATCGAAGCACCGAAGCGAGTCAAGGACATGCGAAGGCTTGCCGGCTGCGTTGCTGCTCTCAGCAGGTTCATTTCCAAGTCTGCTGAACGCGCCCTGCCGTTTTTCAAATTTTTGAAAAAGGCGGGTCCAATGAAATGGATTCCGGAAGCGGAGGCTGCGCTGCAAGACTTGAAGAAATATTTGTCCTCCACTCCAACACTTGTCGCACCTAAACCACAAGAGAAGTTGCTGCTATATCTGGCGGCAACCAATCAAGTGGTTAGTGCTGCGTTAGTAGCGGAGAGGGAGGCAGATGATGAGCCAGCGGCCGCGGCAAGCGAGTCCAGCGACAAGCAGGGGGCTTCCCCGACAAGCTTTGGCCCGACAAGTCCTGATCCGGCAAGTTCTGGTTCCGGCAAGGATGGATCCGTGCAGCCACAAGAAGAGAAACAGAAGAAGATGGTGCAGCGCCCAGTTTACTTTGTCAGTTCCCTTCTACAGGGGGCTAGATCAAGGTACTCTGGTGTGCAGAAGTTGCTTTTCGGCCTTCTCATGGCCTCGAGGAAGCTGCGCCATTACTTTCAAGCACATGAGATCACAGTTGTCACTCGCTTTCCGTTGAAGAGGATATTGCAGAATCCAGAAGCAACTGGCAGGATTGTCGAGTGGGCACTGGAATTGTCAAGCTTTGGCCTCAAGTTTGAAAGTACTTCAACTATTCAGAGCCGAGCATTGTCAGAATTCATAGCAGAATGGACGCCAACACCTGACGAAGAAACTCTGGAGAGGAGCATCCCCGTCAAGGAAGCAAACAAAGAATGGATCATGTACTTTGATGGTGCCTTCTCGCTGCAAGGCGCCGGTGCGGGCGTACTACTTGTCGCCCCCACCGGAGAGCACCTCAAGTACGTGATCCAAATGCACTTTCCCAAGGAGCAAGCAACGAACAATACTGCAGAGTATGAAGGCTTGCTTGCCGGACTCAGGATCGCAGCAGAACTTGGGATCAAGAAGCTTATTGTCAGGGGTGATTCGCAGCTTGTCGTCCGCCAAGTTAACAAAGATTATCAGAGTCCGTTGATGGAAGCCTACATTGAAGTGAGGAAGCTAGAGGAGCATTTTGACGGCCTGCAAATGGAACATGTTCCAAGAGCTCAGAATGACATTGCAGATGGCCTGTCAAAGTGCGCCGCACTCAAGTTACCTGTGGAACCAGGGATTTTTGTGCTCAAGCTGACTCAGCCATCTGTGACACCATCAATTGGACAGAACAAGAAGAGAAAGTTGGTCACTGGCGACTACTTTCCGGCAGAGCTTCCCGGAGCCGCCGCCAAGAAGGTCCCCAGGATCGACACAGAAAGCGCTGAGGAGCAGTCTGCTCCGACAAGCCCCAGGGCTTGTTTCGTTGAAGCAGACACTCCCGACAAGCTGTGTCCCGGCACGCTTGCCGGGGAGCATCACGCTCCGGCAGGATCCCAGATCCTTGCCGTGGAAGCGGATGTTCCCGCAGCAGCATTTGCGCCTTTAGTCCTTGTCGTCGAGCCACAAGCTCCGGCATGGGCACAGCAGATCGTCCATTTCCTTCAGACAGGAGAACTTCCCGAGGAACAAGAAGAAGCGGAGAAAGTAGCCCGGCAATCAAGTATGTACCAGTTTGTCGATGACATACTGTACAGAAGAATATTCAACGGAGTGAAATTGAAGTGCATTTCCCGGGAGGATGGACAGGAGCTGTTGGCGGAGATACATGGAGGCATATGTGGTCACCACATTGGCGCAAGAGCACTTGCCGGCAAAGCCTTCCGGCAAGGTTTCTTCTGGCCGACAGCCCTCCAGGATGCAACTGCACAAGTAACCAAGTGTGAAGCGTGCCAGTTCCACTCCAAACAGATTCATCAACCAGCTCAACCTCTCCAAACAACCCCTTTATCCTGGCCATTTTCGGTCTGGGGGCTCGACATCCTCGACTCCTTTCCCCTCGTATACGGATCGCCTCGAGTACTCGCTTATGATGGGCTAGAGCTAGAGCAGCCGCGGCAAGATGATGCGCTGCTCCTCGAGGTAGATCGTCTTCAGGCTGCGGTACGAGCTGCTCGCTACCGGCAAGCTTTGTGCCGCTACCATAGCCGCAAAGTTAACGCCAGAAGCTTCAAGGAGGAGAGGATAGAGGTGTGGGCCGGGCATCGTTCAAAGGAGTATGGCCTTGCCGGAACACAGGCGACAGAAAAGCTAAGTTGCCAAAGTTTGAGCATGATCAAGTTTTAAATTTTTAAGTTCTACTCCTTGAAACGTCCGTGCCTTGTATGGAAAACCTGTGCACGGAGGAATCGACTCGTGGCTAAGTTGCGCCCTTGATTTGTTTTCGAGTCCGCTCAACAATACAAGTGAGCTGCAACTAGCCCCGACAAGGTTTCTTGCCGGAGGCAGCACCGCCAGCGGGCTGCTGATGTTCCGCACTCAGCAAGTGTGCTTGCGCCGGCAAGTTCCCTCAAAGCGTAGGGTAAAAGCATGCAAGGGATGTAACGGAGTATAGGATATAACATAGCAAGCTTTGCTTAGAATAAAGTTATATACTACAGCAAATAACTTGCCGCGCTCTAAGAGATTGTTCCTATGACACGTCTAGCAGCGGCAAGAACAGGGAAAAGAAAGGTGCGCCGGCACCTGGGGCCTGGCAAGCCAGAGTTGCTGGGGACTGCGAATACCAAGATTCATCCCCAACAAGCCAGGGTTGCCGGGGGCTGCGATATCAGATAAGCTTTTCGTCCCTCATCATGCATCCTCTTATGGACTGGGAAACGCGAAGCCGCGTCCTTGAACGGCCGTGCCTTGTATGAAAAACCTGTGCGTGGAGGAATCGACTTGTGGCTAAGTTGTGCCCTTGATTTGTTTCCGAGTCCGCTCAACAATGCAAGTGAGCTGCAACTGGTCCCGACAAGGTTTCTTGCCGGAGGCAGCACCGCCAGCGGGCTGCTGATGTTCCGCACTCAGCAAGTGTGCTTGCGCCGGCAAGTTCCCTCAAAGCGTAGGGTAAAAACATACAAGGCATAGAGTCAAGTAAAGGATATGGCAAAGCGAGCTTCCCCTTTTTCATTAAAAAACATTCCATTCGGGTACAGTCCATAGAGGATGAAAAACATGAAAGAGAGGATTACAAGTTTTAGATGCAGCTAAGGCCCGAGGGCTTACAGATTGAAAAGATAAGATGCCCGTAATCCTTTTCCTGTCCCTCTTTTCAGGAGGTAGGTCAAGGAGGCAAGAAGGGCAAAAGGGGCGCCTAGGTGAGCTACGGGTGCCAGAAGACACCAAGAGAACATCCCGGGGGCCGTCTGGGGGCTGGACGGTGATGGCGGTGCCGGAAGCAGAGCTCGAAGACGGGGCGGCAGGATGTCAGCACGCTGTCGAGGGCACCACGCCCTCGTACTCCGACTTGACGGCCTTGCCGCCAACCCTCTTCCTCTTCCGCAGCCTCCCTACGCCAGCCGCCCAAGGAGACGACCCCGGGGAGTTCAGGAGGCCGGCGACCCGGATGGTGGGGTCGCCGGTGACGCACGAGGCGATGCCCGACGCCTAGTCGGACCCGCCGCCCTCGTCATCGCTATCGCTCTCCTCCTCGTCACTCTCGCTCGAGGGGGAGTCTTCGCTATCGGAGGAGCTGTCCACGCAGCATCTCGCCCGGATGCCAGAGTCCCCGAAGACCTTGACGGAGAGGAGGTCGCCCTCCATTAACTTAAAATGGAGGGTAAACCCCGCCGTCAAGCTGTGGATGCGGGCGAACGTCTTCCACCCTCGATCAAGATACATCACATTAGGGGCTGGGGATACAACGTGGACTCGCGTGCCGTTGATCCCACAGCCCCTCATGTGCAATCTCAAAGTCTCGGGCGGTTCCGGCTCCATCGCGTTCGCAAACGGGGCTGGAAGCCGGAGACGACGACGAGGCGCTCGGCGCAGCCTGACGAAGAACTCGCAAGGGTCGTCCCCTGTATGGACTGCCGCGAGGGGAGGAACCGCCGGCGGAGGCGGAGATGCTGCGCCGCCCCGTCCGCCTCTTCCCCGAGCACCTCGACCTCGTCCTCGACCTCGTCCGCGGCCTCGCCCCCTCCCTCTTCCACTTGTGGCTGGCTCTACCACCACGGGCGCGGGATAGGGAGGGACGCGCTGCCTGGCGACGACCCTCGCTGCCACCGACGAAGGGCCAGGGTTCCCTTCCTCCATGACGGATGAGAGAAGGAGGAGCAGAAGTTGAAGGAAGGAGAAGATGGGAGAGTGCGGTTTTCTGCGCTCCCCTCTCGCCCTTCTTAAAGGAGCAAGGTGGGGGCTCGGCCGCCCCGCTCGGCGAATCAGAGCACGGGAAGAGCAGGGAGTCAGGGCCGGCCCGCCGCCTCCGCCCGTGACGGCTCGGTTTCCCACCTCCACTGTCCGCGACCCCGAGTGCATGGGAGCTGCGTGGCGAGATGCTGAGCCGAGGCGACAGATGAGGTGACTTCGCCCTGCCCCGTGATCACGGGGGGGGGGGGGTGGACGCCTCAAAAATCGCGCACGCCACCCACGTCTCCCACGACGCCGCGATTGACGCGTGCCGTTACAAGGGAGCGTGGTGGACATGGAGTCAGATTTAATGTGGACCCAGGCCGCGTGTGCCCGTGCCCTGTTTTGGGCCTGGCCCAACAGCGCTCGGCACCGTGTATGGCCCAGGCCCGGGGGCTCCTGTCGGTGTACTAAAGTAGGGGTACCTTAGTACCCCGAACTTGGGCACGGACAGTCGCAGCGCCCCGCGGCAAGGCTTGCCGGGCACCCGCCAAGATCCTCCGCTATTCCTATCTACTGCCATTCAAGAACAAAGTGTTAACTAAGAAGACAAGGCCCCGGCAAGAGGAGCTTGCCGGGAAGGACAAGGCCCCGGCAAGAGGAGCTTGCCGGGAAGGACAAAGGCCCCGGCAAGAGGAGCTTGCCGGGAAGGCCAACCAAGGCGCTTCAGGAAACTTGCCGCGACGCCCCGCGCGTCCCGGCAAGGCACGGCGAGCGGCAAGCTTGCTGGTGCGACAAGATGAGGGCCGCGGCAAGGCACTTGCCGCGGCAAGGCTGCCACTCTGCGCCCACGCTCCAGCACATCCGACGACGTGTAACCACAGGATCGCTCCTAGTGCACGTGGCGGGTAGCTGTGCAGCATGGCGGTGGGAGGTGGCAAACGGAGCTGACAAGGAGGCCATCATGGCGATCGGTGGCGCCCCTAACGGTCGCTTCCTTGCACTGTTGGGGCGACCGGACGGGCATTAAATGCCCTTGTCCCCTGCCGTCAGAGTTAGGTAGGGGACACTGTTGGTAGCAGTTGTACCAACCCGCGTTTTTACCTTTCTACCCATTTTTTCTACGCTGCCACCTGTCGGTGACCCCTTTAGCCTATAAAAAGGAGGCCCATGCGCACGTAGGGGGGGTTCGGAATTTTTCCACACTTGGGCTCGACTCATACAAGACCACAGCACACCTACAATCCCAAGCAAGAACAGAATACAAACACAAGGCAGCAGTAGGAGTTTTATCTCTCCGGAGAGCTCCGAAGCTGGGTAAAAATCTCCCCCGCGTGCCTTCGCCTCGATCCGCTCTGCGCGCGCCCTCCGCTCCCTTGCCGGACAAGAAGGGGCCCCCTGCCCGATAGGTGCTCGTGCTCGTTCCCCACGACAGCACTGCAACTGACCTCTGGGCTCTAGGCACTCTGGCAAACACATTAGTGGTAGTCTTGCCCTGCCTCTCCTGCATGTCATCCTGCAGCTGCTCCACAACTGACTGAATCTCAGTTACTTTGACATCAAGGTCATGGAATTTGAGTTCCATGATTATTTCCAAGCTCTCCTGATTCTGAGTAAGGGTGGCCAATCCTTTCTCAATCCTCAGAGTTGATGCTATTAAGTAACCAAGCCGCTCCTGCTTGTTCTTCAAGAAATACTCAGATGCCTCCTCTTGAGTTGGCATCTTGGCAGCCTTCTCCTTCTTCTCTTGAGCATGTACAGATGATGGATCATTCTCATTCATGACAACCTGATTGTCCTCAAAGTCTGGATAAAGTGGAAAATGTTCCTTATCCAATTGATATTTCCCTGTGCCCATCTTTGAGTTAATCAACTCCTGAATCTGAGGGGCATATCCACAGCTCCTCTTCTGATCTGCTGCAGTCCTCTTAATGGTTTCAACCATAAGGCTCATGACTTTAAATTTCTATGGCACATCAAACAAATGCAACATGTTGATGGCATGCCCTCTGATCATGTTGTGGTCACCAGACTTAGGCAACAGAGTGTGCCTTAGGATCCACTTGATAGTTGGCAGCCCTGACAGAAGGAAGTGAACTGATCCAAACTTATATGTCTCAACAGCTTTGTCTGGGATCTCCTTGTACATGTGTGACATGGAATTGTGGTCCATCTTCTTCTTGGCATAAATGTCCAGGTCATCTTCATCTTCCTTTGGGGCATTGATCAGTCTTGCCCATTCCTCAATAGTGGACTGGTACCTTGTACCTTCAGACATCCAAACTATCCTTCCATCTGGATAGAAGTGTGCTGTGGAGTAGAATTGCATGATAAGTTCATCATTCCAGTTGGTGAGCTTTTGCCCAACAAAATCAGCAACTCCACAAGCAACAAAACTGACTTGCACTCCAGGATAGTGCTCTTTATTGTCCTTTATGTAGGTCCAGTCGACCCATCTCATATCACATACTATGGGCTTCTTATCCAACAAGATTGTCTCATAGAAGTCCTGCTGTTCCTTTGTATGGAACCTGTAATCAACAACAGTTCTTATCCTTGAGGCATATGGATCTTCCATCCTCCATATCCTCAACCCTGAGTCCTTCCTGATCCTCATGTCCTCAGCCACAGGATGGGCATCATTGTGGTCTGGTATCTTGGGCTTGAGCTTCCTTAGGACCTGCCCTTCTTCATCTTCCTCATCAGCAACATTAGGCACTGGGGCCTTGTTCTTCTCAGCAGCTGGAATACTCCTAGTATTCCTCTTTGGTGCAAGCTTGGCCTTGGGGCCAGCTTTGGGTTCTTACTTAGGCTTAGATGTTGCAGCCCCTGATTTAATAGCATCACCCATAAGCTTTGGTGCCTTGGGTGCTGGTGCAGCAACCTCTTCTTCCTCTTCAGAGTCTCTTCTCATTGAGGGCTTTCCAAGAACCTGGGCAGTTGTGGTTCTTGCTCTCTTCTTCTTCTTGCCCTGAGCAGCTTCATCCTCTGATTCAATGGTAAACTTCATAGTTTCTCCAGTGGGAACTTTCTTGGATTTGGAAGTTGTGACTTTCTTGTAGGTGCCTCTTTGGGTTCAGTTTGTTCTGGCACTTGAGTGGACCTTTTGACCTTGGGCATAGGTGTCCTCTTGGCAGGAACCTTCTTATTCAGTCCAGGCTTTGTGCTATGTGCTGAGCCATACTCCTTCTTGAGTACTACTTTCTTGGAAGTAGCCTCATCCTCTTCAGCTCTATAGTCCTCATCTTCAGAGTCTGAAGTTCTTTTCCTCCTTTGCCTGGTAGCATCCTTAGGCAGATTGCTAGGAGTGCTTCTACTGCCTTCATCTAAAGTGCTAGAGGGCTAGTGCCCTCACTCATGTGAATCTGCTCTTCTGACTTGTTCCGGCTGTCACTCTGGTCTGACATGCTGCAAACACTGGCTGCTGTCCCTGTGAAGAGGTATAGATGAGGTAGAATGGATGAGCATCACAAAATGCAGAGATTTTTGCAAAAGAATGATTCAAAAATTCAGTTTTAGTTTTCCACAGAAAGCATTTCGGATCAACCGATTTTCAAACTCGGTGATACCGAAGCAGTTTTGGAACCTAAACTGATGAACTCGGTTGGACCGAGTCACAGTTTGGTGGCACCAAGACTGCTAGGGTTTCACAAAGTCCTAAAATCGGTCTCATTGATTAGCAATTCTCGGTCAGACCGAGAGTTACTAGTGCAATGGCATAAGCCAAATCGGTGGGACCAAGTTTTTCAACTCGGTGGGTCTGAGATGGTTTCAGCGGAAACCTAACCCTAAAATTTCGAATCTCATCTACTCTATGGATTTTATTGACTGGATAGGAGTGTTTCAATCGTGGCAAGAATCAATAAGAACACAATGTGCTAGGAATCAGACGAGGATAGCACAGTGATCAAGTCCATACCCTAGCTTGGCGATGAACTCGCTATGGCGGTAACGGCGGGGTTGAAATCCGTTGACGGCGGCGGAGACTAGCGACAGGGGGCGGCTGGCGACGAGGAGACGATCCGGAGACCCTGGATGGCAGAGCGAGCTATTGCGCGGGCGAAGGGGTTCAGAGGAATTTCCAAATTTTTGCCCGTGACTATATATAGCCCGACCCTGTCGGTGTGACTAAGTGGAACAACTCGGTGGCACCGAGATGCATAACTGTGTACAGTTACAACAACTTGGTTTGACCAAAAAGTTCAAATCAGTTGCACCGAGATGGAAAACTTAGGTCAACTTAATGATCTCTGTAGGACCTAAATGGAGGAATCGGTCAGACCGAGAATCACAAAGAAGTTTTGGAAGTTTAAGTCTATGACAAATCAGGAACTCCGAGTGCTCCTCACACAGAGTGGTTCGAATCTGACTTGATCAAATTTTGTGATGTAGCATGAATAGAGTTTGAGATGAGAAAAGCATAGATAGCTAGAGAAGGTTCTTAGGCATTCTTGTCCATCCACTTGGCAAAAAGAAAAGAAGCCAATCAATCAAAACAACAAGTGGATGTCCTTGAATGAGTAAAATATGCACCAACATGCTCACACAATAAGATGGCAAATGAAATATGTGGCAAACCATGCACAACCAATTCTAGCATCTATCAACCAATTTGCGATGACTAGGTCATCTATATATGAGTATATTGACTTAGGAGTCAAATGAGAACATTTGATCATAGGTCATACTCATCGTTTAAGCTCAAGTGGGGTTACCACTTTTACATAATGCATTGATGTGTTCACACCATTAGAGTTGCTTTGACTCAATTCTTAGAGTTAAGCTCCCCCTAGATGTGAGATCCCCTTTTAGAGGGATGAACTAACCTTGGGTTTTGTCGATGATGACTTCATGTAGGTGTTGAAGATGTGGATGCTCAATGTTGATGTAGATCATTTGGAGCAATCCTTTGGAGTGAGTTGCACTTTCAACTTACCTACATGGGTTAGTCCCACAAGGAACAAACAAGGATATCCATAGACATAGAGTGAAGCACACACAAGATGATGTCCATGAAATCATTAGGTTACCTTGTCCCTTGCCTTACCAACATGAGGGTTTGTGACTCCTTGAACTAGTGCAAGATGTGGAAGTTGATTGCACTTGTTCTTGCCATAATGATATGAGTGAAGAATGTTGGCAGAGTCACCCTCAAGAACTCTCTAGTTCTTCTTCTTCGGGATCCACATCATCTTGATGGGAATCGTTGGAGTTGTAGTTGTACTTGATGAAGTAGAACTTGACGTAGTCTTGGGAACCCACTTGAACGATGTAACGCCCCGGATTCGATGCGCCAGGTGTCTGCCAGTTATTCGCCGTCTTTGCCATGTCATTTGCTTGCATGTTGCATTTTGCCATGTCATCATCTGCATTTTATCATGTCATCATGTGCATTTCATTTTGCATACGTGTTCGTCTCATGCATCCGAGCATTTTCCCCGTTGTCCGTTTTGCAATCCGGCACTCCTATGCCCTCTGGCGTTACCCTCTTGTCTCTTTTCGTGTGCGGGTACTAAACTTTCTCAGAATGGCCCGAGGTTTGCCAAGCGGCCTTGGTATAGCACCGGTAGACCGCCTGTCAAGTTTCGTGCCATTTGGAGGTCGTTTGATACTCCAACGGTTAACCGGGTAACTGTAAAAGCCTCTTTTGTTGCAGCCCAACACCCCTTCCAAAGTGGCCCAAAACCCATCTAACTCCCCTCCATGCTCTCGCTCGTTCGATCACGATCGCGTGGCCGAAAACCGCACCTCATTTGGACACTCCTAGCTCCCTCCACCTATAAAAACGTCTTCCCCTCTCCATTTTCGGATCATTCCCCCCCCCCCCCCCCGAAACCCTAGCTTTTCCCTCTCCGCCGCCGGACGCGTCCACCCCCGGTCGGACACGTCCAGCCAGCCATGTCGCCCGACCAATGGGCGCGTGACACGTCACCCCGCCGCCGCCCACGCCCAACCGGAGAGCGCCACCTGTCCCCGCCGCCGCCCACCGCCGCCGCGGCCCGCGGGGCCCGGATCGGGCCCGCGTGAGCCCGCGCACCCGCCGCCCGCACTCGAGGCCCCGCCTCCCTCGCCGGCTGCGGCCGCCGCCGCCTCGCCGCCGCGGAGCCTCGCCGCCCTCCGCCGCCCGCCGCCTTGGAGCCTGCCGGAGCTCCCTCGCCTCCCGCTGGCGCCCGCGCACTGCTCGGGCCGGCGCTCCCGTGCCGCCCCGGTGCCTCGCCGCTCCGCCGCCGTGCTCCTCCAGCCTCGGCCTCCCGGCCTCCCGCACCGCCGCAGAACGCCGCCGCCGCCCCGGCCGCCGTCCGTCGCCGCCGGCCTCCTCCGCCATCGCCACGCGCCGGATCTGGCCAGATCCGGCTGGGCCCCTCCTCCGGCGAGCTTCTCCGACCTCCCCGGCCCCGTCCCCGACAACTCCGGCCGCCGGCGCCTCGGATCCGGCGAGATCCGCCACCGCTTCGATTTCCGTGCGAGAAGAGGTTGACCTCCAGATTTTCACTAAGTCCCGTATATTCATACATTATCATGCCATGTTCATCATGCTGTAACTCTGCATCTGTAGCTCCGTTTCGTGCGTGTAATATGTCAAATTGTTCGTCTCGACGAGTACTTCATTTCATTACATTGCATCATTTTCATTTGAGATCATCTTGATGCCCGAAATGCTGTTGGAAGAGTGCATGTTGATGTTAATCTGCTGAAACTGTTATAACTTGCTCATTTATCATTTTTGTCATGATTGATGTGTGCATCCTATGAGGTTGATGTCTACATGTATGTTGATCTATGCCATGCCATTTTTCCAGGGGTGCTAACCATGTATTTTTGTGAGTTGTGTGCTGAGTGTATCAAGCTTGCTAAGTAGGGTAGTTGCTGTTGCTGTTTTCCTGACAGATTCTGTTATATTTTGTTGCCATGTTAACATGCTTCTACTAGGTTTCTTCTGGCCGACAGCCCTCCAGGATGCAACTGCACAAGTAACCAAGTGTGAAGCGTGCCAGTTCCACTCCAAACAGATTCATCAACCAGCTCAACCTCTCCAAACAACCCCTTTATCCTGGCCATTTTCGGTCTGGGGGCTCGACATCCTCGACTCCTTTCCCCTCGTATACGGATCGCCTCGAGTACTCGCTTATGATGGGCTAGAGCAAGAGCAGCCGCAGCAAGATGATGCGCTGCTCCTCGAGGTAGATCGTCTTCAGGCTGCGGTACGAGCTGCTCGCTACCGGCAAGCTTTGTGCCGCTACCATAGCCGCAAAGTTAACGCCAGAAGCTTCAAGGAGGAGAGGATAGAGGTGTGGGCCGGGCATCGTTCAAAGGAGTATGGCCTTGCCGGAACACAGGCGACAGAAAAGCTAAGTTGCCAAAGTTTGAGCATGATCAAGTTTTAAATTTTTAAGTTATACTCCTTGAAACGTCCGTGCCTTGTATGGAAAACCTGTGCGCGGAGGAATCGACTCGTGGCTAAGTTGCGCCCTTGATTTGTTTTCGAGTCCGCTCAACAATACAAGTGAGCTGCAACTAGCCCCGACAAGGTTTCTTGCCGGAGGCAGCACCGCCAGCGGGCTGCTGATGTTCCGCACTCAGCAAGTGTGCTTGCGCCGACAAGTTCCCTCAAAGCGTAGGGTAAAAGCATGCAAGGGATGTAACGGAGTATAGGATATAACATAGCAAGCTTTGCTTAGAATAAAGTTATATACTACAGCAAATAACTTGCCGCGCTCTAAGAGATTGTTCCTATGACACGTCTAGCAGCGGCAAGAACAGGGAAAAGAAAGGTGCGCCGGCACCTGGGGCCCGGCAAGCCAGAGTTGCTGGGGACTGCGAATACCAAGATTCATCCCCAACAAGCCAGGGTTGCCGGGGGCTGCGATATCAGATAAGCTTTTCGTCCCTCATCATGCATCCTCTTATGGACTGGGAAACGCGAAGCCGCGTCCTTGAACGGCCGTGCCTTGTATGAAAAACCTGTGCGTGGAGGAATCGACTCGTGGCTAAGTTGTGCCCTTGATTTGTTTCCGAGTCCGCTCAACAATGCAAGTGAGCTGCAACTGGTCCCGACAAGGTTTCTTGCCGGAGGCAGCACCGCCAGCGGGCTGCTGATGTTCCGCACTCAGCAAGTGTGCTTGCGCCGGCAAGTTCCCTCAAAGCGTAGGGTAAAAACATACAAGGCATAGAGTCAAGTAAAGGATATGGCAAAGCGAGCTTCCCCTTTTTCATTAAAAAACATTCCATTCGGGTACAGTCCATAGAGGATGAAAAACATGAAAGAGAGGATTACAAGTTTTAGATGCAGCTAAGGCCCGAGGGCTTACAGATTGAAAAGATAAGATGCCCGTAATCCTTTTCCTGTCCCTCTTTTCAGGAGGTAGGTCAAGGAGGCAAGAAGGGCAAAAGGGGCGCCTAGGTGAGCTACGGGTGCCAGAAGACACCAAGAGAACATCCCGGGGGCCGTCTGGGGGCTGGACGGTGATGGCGGTGCCGGAAGCAGAGCTCGAAGACGGGGCGGCAGGATGTCAGCACGCTGTCGAGGGCACCACGCCCTCGTACTCCGACTTGACGGCCTTGCCGCCAACCCTCTTCCTCTTCCGCAGCCTCCCTACGCCAGCCGCCCAAGGAGACGACCCCGGGGAGTTCAGGAGGCCGGCGACCCGGATGGTGGGGTCGCCGGTGACGCACGAGGCGATGCCCGACGCCTAGTCGGACCCGCCGCCCTCGTCATCGCTGTCGCTCTCCTCCTCGTCACTCTCGCTCGAGGGGGAGTCTTCGCTATCGGAGGAGCTGTCCACGCAGCATCTCGCCCGGATGCCAGAGTCCCCGAAGACCTTGACGGAGAGGAGGTCGCCCTCCATTAACTTAAAATGGAGGGTAAACCCCGCCGTCAAGCTGTGGATGCGGGCGAACGTCTTCCACCCTCGATCAAGATACATCACATTAGGGGCTGGGGATACAACGTGGACTCGCGTGCCGTTGATCCCACAGCCCCTCATGTGCAATCTCAAAGTCTCGGGCGGTTCCGGCTCCATCGCGTTCGCAAACGGGGCTGGAAGCCGGAGACGACGACGAGGCGCTCGGCGCAGCCTGACGAAGAACTCGCAAGGGTCGTCCCCTGTATGGACTGCCGCGAGGGGAGGAACCGCCGGCGGAGGCGGAGATGCTGCGCCGCCCCGTCCGCCTCTTCCCCGAGCACCTCGACCTCGTCCTCGACCTCGTCCGCGGCCTCGCCCCCTCCCTCTTCCACTTGTGGCTGGCTCTGCCACCACGGGCGCGGGATAGGGAGGGACGCGCTGCCTGGCGGCGACCCTCGCTGCCACCGACGAAGGGCCAGGGTTCCCTTCCTCCATGACGGATGAGAGAAGGAGGAGCAGAAGTTGAAGGAAGGAGAAGATGGGAGAGTGCGGTTTTCTGCGCTCCCCTCTCGCCCTTCTTAAAGGAGCAAGGTGGGGGCTCGGCCGCCCCGCTCGGCGAATCAGAGCACGGGAAGAGCAGGGAGTCAGGGCCGGCCCGCCGCCTCCGCCCGTGACGGCTCGGTTTCCCACCTCCACTGTCCGCGACCCCGAGTGCATGGGAGCCGCGTGGCGAGATGCTGAGCCGAGGCGACAGATGAGGTGACTTCGCCCTGCCCCATGATCACCGGGGGGGGGGGGGGTGGACGCCTCAAAAATCGCGCACGCCACCCACGTCTCCCACGACGCCGCGATTGACGCGTGCCGTTACAAGGGAGCGCGGTGGACATGGAGTCAGATTTAATGTGGACCCAGGCCGCGTGTGCCCGTGCCCTGTTTTGGGCCTGGCCCAACAGCGCTCGGCACCGTGTATGGCCCAGGCCCGGGGGCTCCTGTCGGTGTACTAAAGTAGGGGTACCTTAGTACCCCGAACTTGGGCACGGACAGTCGCAGCGCCCCGCGGCAAGGCTTGCCGGGCACCCGCCAAGATCCTCCGCTATTCCTATCTACTGCCATTCAAGAACAAAGTGTTAACTAAGAAGACAAGGCCCCGGCAAGAGGAGCTTGCCGGGAAGGACAAGGCCCCGGCAAGAGGAGCTTGCCGGGAAGGACAAAGGCCCCGGCAAGAGGAGCTTGCCGGGAAGGCCAACCAAGGCGCTTCAGGAAACTTGCCGCGACGCCCCGCGCGTCCCGGCAAGGCACGGCGAGCGGCAAGCTTGCTGGTGCGACAAGATGAGGGCCGCGGCAAGGCACTTGCCGCGGCAAGGCTGCCACTCTGCGCCCACGCTCCAGCACATCCGACGACGTCTAACCACAGGATCGCTCCTGGTGCACGTGGCGGGTAGCTGTGCAGCATGGCGGTGGGAGGTGGCAAACGGAGCTGACAAGGAGGCCATCATGGCGATCGGTGGCGCCCCTAACGGTCGCTTCCTTGCACTGTTGGGGCGACCGGACGGGCATTAAATGCCCTTGTCCCCTGCCGTCAGAGTTAGGTAGGGGACACTGTTGGTAGCAGTTGTACCAACCCGCGTTTTTACCTTTCTACCCATTTTTTCTACGCTGCCACCTGTCGGTGACCCCTTTAGCCTATAAAAATGAGGCCCATGCGCACGTAGGGGGGGTTGGGAATTTTTCCACACTTGGGCTCGACTCATACGAGACCACAGCACACCTACAATCCCAAGCAAGAACAGAATACAAACACAAGGCAGCAGTAGGAGTTTTATCTCTCCGGAGAGCTCCGAAGCTGGGTAAAAATCTCCCCCGCGTGCCTTCGCCTCGATCCGCTCTGCGCGCGCCCTCCGCTCCCTTGCCGGACAAGAAGGGGCCCCCTGCCCGATAGGTGCTCGTGCTCGTTCCCCACGACAGCACTGCAACTGACCTCTGGGCTCTAGGCACTCTGGCAAACACATTAGTGGTAGTCTTGCCCTGCCTCTCCTGCATGTCATCCTGTAGCTGCTCCACAACTGACTGAATCTCAGTTACTTTGACATCAAGGTCATGGAATTTGAGTTCCATGATTCTTTCCAAGCTCTCCTGATTCTGAGTAAGGGTGGCCAATCCTTTCTCAATCCTCAGAGTTGATGCTATTAAGTAACCAAGCCGCTCCTGCTTGTTCTTCAAGAAATACTCAGATGCCTCCTCTTGAGTTGGCATCTTGGCAGCCTTCTCCTTCTTCTCTTGAGCATGTACAGATGATGGATCATTCTCATTCATGACAACCTGATTGTCCTCAAAGTCTGGATAAAGTGGAAAATGTTCCTTATCCAATTGATATTTCCCTGTGCCCATCTTTGAGTTAATCAACTCCTGAATCTGAGGGGCATATCCACAGCTCCTCTTCTGATCTGCTGCAGTCCTCTTAATGGTTTCAACCATAAGGCTCATGACTTTAAATTTCTATGGCACATCAAACAAATGCAACATGTTGATGGCATGCCCTCTGATCATGTTGTGGTCACCAGACTTAGGCAACAGAGTGTGCCTTAGGATCCACTTGATAGTTGGCAGCCCTGACAGAAGGAAGTGAACTGATCCAAACTTATATGTCTCAACAGCTTTGTCTGGGATCTCCTTGTACATGTGTGACATGGAATTGTGGTCCATCTTCTTCTTGGCATAAATGTCCAGGTCATCTTCATCTTCCTTTGGGGCATTGATCAGTCTTGCCCATTCCTCAATAGTGGACTGGTACCTTGTACCTTCAGACATCCAAACTATCCTTCCATCTGGATAGAAGTGTGCTGTGGAGTAGAATTGCATGATAAGTTCATCATTCCAGTTGGTGAGCTTTTGCCCAACAAAATCAGCAACTCCACAAGCAACAAAACTGACTTGCACTCCAGGATAGTGCTCTTTATTGTCCTTTATGTAGGTCCAGTCGACCCATCTCATATCACATACTATGGGCTTCTTATCCAACAAGATTGTCTCATAGAAGTCCTGCTGTTCCTTTGTATGGAACCTGTAATCAACAACAGTTCTTATCCTTGAGGCATATGGATCTTCCATCCTCCATATCCTCAACCCTGAGTCCTTCCTGATCCTCATGTCCTCAGCCACAGGATGGGCATCATTGTGGTCTGGTATCTTGGGCTTGAGCTTCCTTAGGACCTGCCCTTCTTCATCTTCCTCATCAGCAACATTAGGCACTGGGGCCTTGTTCTTCTCAGCAGCTGGAATACTCCTAGTATTCCTCTTTGGTGCAAGCTTGGCCTTGGGGCCAGCTTTGGGTTCTTACTTAGGCTTAGATGTTGCAGCCCCTGATTTAATAGCATCACCCATAAGCTTTGGTGCCTTGGGTGCTGGTGCAGCAACCTCTTCTTCCTCTTCAGAGTCTCTTCTCATTGAGGGCTTTCCAAGAACCTGGGCAGTTGTGGTTCTTGCTCTCTTCTTCTTCTTGCCCTGAGCAGCTTCATCCTCTGATTCAATGGTAAACTTCATAGTTTCTCCAGTGGGAACTTTCTTGGATTTGGAAGTTGTGACTTTCTTGTAGGTGCCTCTTTGGGTTCAGTTTGTTCTGGCACTTGAGTGGACCTTTTGACCTTGGGCATAGGTGTCCTCTTGGCAGGAACCTTCTTATTCAGTCCAGGCTTTGTGCTATGTGCTGAGCCATACTCCTTCTTGAGTACTACTTTCTTGGAAGTAGCCTCATCCTCTTCAGCTCTATAGTCCTCATCTTCAGAGTCTGAAGTTCTTTTCCTCCTTTGCCTGGTAGCATCCTTAGGCAGATTGCTAGGAGTGCTTCTACTGCCTTCATCTAAAGTGCTAGAGGGCTAGTGCCCTCACTCATGTGAATCTGCTCTTCTGACTTGTTCCGGCTGTCACTCTGGTCTGACATGCTGCAAACACTGGCTGCTGTCCCTGTGAAGAGGTATAGATGAGGTAGAATGGATGAGCATCACAAAATGCAAAGATTTTTGCAAAAGAATGATTCAAAAATTCAGTTTTAGTTTTCCACAGAAAGCATTTCGGATCAACCGATTTTCAAACTCGGTGATACCGAAGCAGTTTTGGAACCTAAACTGATGAACTCGGTTGGACCGAGTCACAGTTTGGTGGCACCAAGACTGCTAGGGTTTCACAAAGTCCTAAAATCGGTCTCATTGATTAGCAATTCTCGGTCAGACCGAGAGTTACTAGTGCAATGGCATAAGCCAAATCGGTGGGACCAAGTTTTTCAACTCGGTGGGTCCGAGATGGTTTCAGCGGAAACCTAACCCTAAAATTTCGAATCTCATCTACTCTATGGATTTTATTGACTGGATAGGAGTGTTTCAATCGTGGCAAGAATCAATAAGAACACAATGTGCTAGGAATCAGACGAGGATAGCACAGTGATCAAGTCCATACCCTAGCTTGGCGATGAACTCGCTATGGCGGTAACGGCGGGGTTGAAATCCGTTGACGGCGGCGGAGACTAGCGACAGGGGGCGGCTGGCGACGAGGAGACGATCCGGAGACCCTGGATGGCAGAGCGAGCTATTGCGCGGGCGAAGGGGTTCAGAGGAATTTCCAAATTTTTGCCCGTGACTATATATAGCCCGACCCTGTCGGTGTGACTAAGTGGAACAACTCGGTGGCACCGAGATGCATAACTGTGTACAGTTACAACAACTTGGTTTGACCAAAAAGTTCAAATCAGTTGCACCGAGATGGAAAACTTAGGTCAACTTAATGATCTCTGTAGGACCTAAATGGAGGAATCGGTCAGACCGAGAATCACAAAGAAGTTTTGGAAGTTTAAGTCTATGACAAATCAGGAACTCCGAGTGCTCCTCACACAGAGTGGTTCGAATCTGACTTGATCAAATTTTGTGATGTAGCATGAATAGAGTTTGAGATGAGAAAAGCATAGATAGCTAGAGAAGGTTCTTAGGCATTCTTGTCCATCCACTTGGCAAAAAGAAAAGAAGCCAATCAATCAAAACAACAAGTGGATGTCCTTGAATGAGTAAAATATGCACCAACATGCTCACACAATAAGATGGCAAATGAAATATGTGGCAAACCATGCACAACCAATTCTAGCATCTATCAACCAATTTGCGATGACTAGGTCATCTATATATGAGTATATTGACTTAGGAGTCAAATGAGAACATTTGATCATAGGTCATACTCATCGTTTAAGCTCAAGTGGGGTTACCACTTTTACATAATGCATTGATGTGTTCACACCATTAGAGTTGCTTTGACTCAATTCTTAGAGTTAAGCTCCCCCTAGATGTGAGATCCCCTTTTAGAGGGATGAACTAACCTTGGGTTTTGTCGATGATGACTTCATGTAGGTGTTGAAGATGTGGATGCTCAATGTTGATGTAGATCATTTGGAGCAATCCTTTGGAGTGAGTTGCACTTTCAACTTACCTACATGGGTTAGTCCCACAAGGAACAAACAAGGATATCCATAGACATAGAGTGAAGCACACACAAGATGATGTCCATGAAATCATTAGGTTACCTTGTCCCTTGCCTTACCAACATGAGGGTTTGTGACTCCTTGAACTAGTGCAAGATGTGGAAGTTGATTGCACTTGTTCTTGCCATAATGATATGAGTGAAGAATGTTGGCAGAGTCACCCTCAAGAACTCTCTAGTTCTTCTTCTTCGGGATCCACATCATCTTGATGGGAATCGTTGGAGTTGTAGTTGTACTTGATGAAGTAGAACTTGACGTAGTCTTGGGAACCCACTTGAACGATGTAACGCCCCGGATTCGATGCGCCAGGTGTCTGCCAGTTATTCGCCGTCTTTGCCATGTCATTTGCTTGCATGTTGCATTTTGCCATGTCATCATCTGCATTTTATCATGTCATCATGTGCATTTCATTTTGCATACGTGTTCGTCTCATGCATCCGAGCATTTTCCCCGTTGTCCGTTTTGCAATCCGGCACTCCTATGCCCTCTGGCGTTACCCTCTTGTCTCTTTTCGTGTGCGGGTACTAAACTTTCTCAGAATGGCCCGAGGTTTGCCAAGCGGCCTTGGTATAGCACCGGTAGACCGCCTGTCAAGTTTCGTGCCATTTGGAGGTCGTTTGATACTCCAACGGTTAACCGGGTAACTGTAAAAGCCTCTTTTGTTGCAGCCCAACACCCCTTCCAAAGTGGCCCAAAACCCATCTAACTCCCCTCCATGCTCTCGCTCGTTCGATCACGATCGCGTGGCCGAAAACCGCACCTCATTTGGACACTCCTAGCTCCCTCCACCTATAAAAACGTCTTCCCCTCTCCATTTTCGGATCATTCCCCCCCCCCCGAAACCCTAGCTTTTCCCTCTCCGCCGCCGGACGCGTCCACCCCCGGTCGGACACGTCCAGCCAGCCATGTCGCCCGACCAATGGGCGCGTGACACGTCACCCCGCCGCCGCCCACGCCCAACCGGAGAGCGCCACCTGTCCCCGCCGCCGCCCACCGCCGCCGCGGCCCGCGGGGCCCGGATCGGGCCCGCGTGAGCCCGCGCACCCGCCGCCCGCACTCGAGGCCCCGCCTCCCTCGCCGGCTGCGGCCGCCGCCGCCTCGCCGCCGCGGAGCCTCGCCGCCCTCCGCCGCCCGCCGCCTTGGAGCCTGCCGGAGCTCCCTCGCCTCCCGCTGGCGCCCGCGCACTGCTCGGGCCGGCGCTCCCGTGCCGCCCCGGTGCCTCGCCGCTCCGCCGCCGTGCTCCTCCAGCCTCGGCCTCCCGGCCTCCCGCACCGCCGCAGAACGCCGCCGCCGCCCCGGCCGCCGTCCGCCGCCGCCGGCCTCCTCCGCCATCGCCACGCGCCGGATCTGGCCAGATCCGGCTGGGCCCCTCCTCCGGCGAGCTTCTCCGACCTCCCCGGCCCCGTCCCCGACAACTCCGGCCGCCGGCGCCTCGGATCCGGCGAGATCCGCCGCCGCTTCGATTTCCGTGCGAGAAGAGGTTGACCTCCAGATTTTCACTAAGTCCCGTATATTCATACATTATCATGCCATGTTCATCATGCTGTAACTCTGCATCTGTAGCTCCGTTTCGTGCGTGTAATATGTCAAATTGTTCGTCTCGACGAGTACTTCATTTCATTACATTGCATCATTTTCATTTGAGATCATCTTGATGCCCGAAATGCTGTTGGAAGAGTGCATGTTGATGTTAATCTGCTGAAACTGTTATAACTTGCTCATTTATCATTTTTGTCATGATTGATGTGTGCATCCTATGAGGTTGATGTCTACATGTATGTTGATCTATGCCATTCCATTTTTCCAGGGGTGCTAACCATGTATTTTTGTGAGTTGTGTGCTGAGTGTATCAAGCTTGCTAAGTAGGGTAGTTGCTGTTGCTGTTTTCCTGACAGATTCTGTTATATTTTGTTGCCATGTTACCATGCTTCTACTAGTCATTTCGTGCATAATCTGGAGATGTCCTATAAACATGTTTTGATCTACATGTCTTGATATATCCATTCATGCCCTTGGTTGCAATTATAGCCTGCTGGAACATGTTCATATCTTGCTCCAAAGTTGCTTGAAAATGTTGCTATCAGCCTGTTAACGTTAAGTTCAATGTTTCCATGATTGTTTCCTAGTGATCCATGCACCCTATGACCTTGGTCTTGCCATGCTTAACTCCACAAACATGCCTTCTTACTGTTGGTTGCCTTGCCATGCCATGTATTGCTCTGTGGTGAGTGGTTCAAGCTCACCAACATGCCTACTTATTGTTGTTCCTGCCATGGTTGAATCTGTTATATAACTTGCCATGTTTACATGGGTGCCATCATATTTTCTGATCCTTTTTGGCTCATGGTCAGTAAGGGACTTTTGATCTATGTAATTAGTAGATTCATGCCATGCCTTTGTTTGTCATGATAAGTTCCTGTAACATATTGTTTGATAGCTCTAAACATTGCAACCTGATGTTATTTCCTGAAAGTCTGGAACTGTTATTATTTGCATTATCTCCATGTCATTTTGAGCATGTTCTAGTGATTTCTGGAGATAGCTCAGTGTTCATGTTTTGTTATGCTTTACCAGTAGTTCATGCCCATGCCTTTTGTTATTATGTTGGGGTGCTGTAGCATGTTGTTTTGATGCTTGTAAGATGCCTAGTTGCTGTTATGGACAGATTGTTGCTATGACTTGTATAGAGTGTATGTGTTGCACCATTGCTCCGTTTTGAGTGTGCTCTATATGAAACTTGCTTGATTTTGCATGTAGCTTTATATTATCATGTTGCATCCTTGTTTTGGTGTGTTTGCTTGATGTTTGGGTGCATTTTGCATCAATGCCATGTTTAACTTGTTTTGCTCATATCTTCTAGGCCGTAGCTCCGAATCTAATGAACTTTATATGTAACTTGACTAGAATTTCGTATAGATCATCTTGGTGATCTTTAACTTGCTGTTTAACAACTTGAACATAAGGTTTATTCAGTTCTGGACCCATTTCGAAATTTGCATATGAGGACTTACCGGAATTGTTATATGTTGTTTCCGGCCTCATTTAAACTTGCCTTGATGTGTTGTTCTTGTTTGCATCACCTCTTGCCATGAGTAGCTTCATGTAGCTTGGTCATGCATCATGCTTGTTGTGCATCATGCCTTGTTCATGTGTGGTGTGTTTACTATGTTGTGTGCTTCTTCTCGATAGTTCCCATTTTGTTGCGATCGTGAGGATGCGTTCGTCTACGCTTGGTTCGTCTTCGTGGCTTCATCTTCTTCATGGACTCGTTCTTCTTCCTTGTGGGATTTCAGGCAAGATGACCGCTACCCTGGATCTCACTACTATCATTGCTATGCTAGTTGCTTCGTTCTATCGCTATGCTGCTTACCTATCATTTGCTCTTCAAGCCTCCCAAATTGCCATGAACCTCTAACCTTTGACACCATTCCTAGCAAACCATTGATTGGCTATGTTACCGCTTTGCTCAGCCCTCTTATAGCGTTGCTAGTTGCAGGTGAAGTTGAAGATTTCTCCATGGTGGACAGGGTTTTGTTGGGATATCACAATATCTCTTATATTATTAATGCATCTATATACTTGGTAAAGGGTGGAAGGCTCGGCCTTATGCCTGGTGTTTTGTTCCACTCTTGCCGCCCTAGTTTCCGTCATACCGGTATTATGTTCCCGGATTTTGTGTTCCTTACGCGGTCGGGTGATTTATGGGACCCCCCTGACAGTTCGCTTTGAATAAAACTTGTCCAGCAAGGCCCAACCTTGGTTTTACCATTTGCCTCACCACCACCTATACCTTTCCCTTGTGTCGGCCAACCTGAGGGTCATCTTTATTTTAGCCCCCCCGGGCCAGTGCTTCTCTAAGTGCTGGTCCGAACCGAGCGATGTCCGGCGCCCCCTGGGCAACCAGGGTCTATGCCAACCCGACGTCTGGCTCATCCGGTGTGCCCTGAGAACGAGATATGTGCAGCTCCTATCGGGATTTGTCGGCACAGCGGGAGGCTTTGCTGGTCTTGTTTTACCATTGTCGAAATGTCTTGTAAACCGGGATTCCGAGACTGATCGGGTCTTCCTGGGAGAAGGTCTATTCCTTCGTTGATCGCGAGAGCTTGTCATGGGCTAAGTTGGGACACCCCTGCAGGGTATAAACTTTCGAGAGCCGTGCCCGGGGTTATGTGGCAGATGGGAATTTGTTAATGTCCGGTTGTAGATAACTTGACACCAGATCCGAATTAAAATGCATCAACCGCGTGTGTAGCCGTGATGGTCTCTTCTCGGCGGAGTCCGGGAAGTGAACACGGTTTCTGGGTTATGTTTGACGTAAGTAGGTGTCCAGGATCACCTCTTGATCATTGCTAGTTGACGACCGTTCCTTTGCTTCTCTTCTCACTCTCTTTTGCGTATGTTAGCCACCATACATTGCTTAGCCGCTGCTGCAACCTCACCACTTTACCCCTTCCTTTCCCATTAAGCTTTGCTAGTCTTGATACCCATGGTAATAGGATTGCTGAGTCCTCGTGGCTCACAGATTACTACAACTACAGTTGCAGGTACAGGTTATGCGATGACCTTGACGCGAGAGCGATGCTTGCGTGCGTTGAGTTCTTCTTCTGCTTCTTCGATCAGGGGATAGGTTCCAGGTCGGCAGCCTGGGCTAGCAGGGTGGATATTGTTTGAGTTTCTGTTTATGATTCATCCGTAGTCGGATGTTGTTCTTGTATGTTGTATTGTTGTATTCATGTGACATTGTATGTCTTTTGTATGTATCCCCATCTATTATGTAATGTTGATGTAATGATATCCACCTTGCAAAAGCGTTTCAATATGCGGGTCTATCCTTGGTGGGACCTTCGAGTTCCTTTTGGATAGGGTCGCATATTGGGCGTGACAAATGAGGCCTTAGGTGCTTCTTCAAATGCATCAATCTCTTCTTGAAGCTTGTCCTTGCCTTTGTTCTTGTGGTCTTGTGGTGGAAGATCATCTTGTGCTTGTGTTCCCTTGAAGGAAGTAGGATCATACTTCTCTTGTTGACGAACAAACTTTGTTTTGGGGTATTGATCTTCTTCCCACTCAACTCCATTGGCATTGAACTTCCGTTTAAAACCAATACCTTGATTCTTCCGGTGCCTTCCTTGCTTGCGTACAATTTTCTCGAATTGCTTACTCCCGGCAAGGCTCTTGTAAACACCTTTCTCTATAATTCCCTTCAATAAGCTATTTTCTTGCTCAAGTGTAACTTGGCTAAGAGAATCATTAGTGGAATCAAGAGAACTACTAGAAGCAACAATATTGGATTTGACATTATTATTGTTACTACTAGAGGAAGTATCTTTCTTGTACTTGTTACTAGACTTGACTTGAGGCATGTAAGTAGATAAGAGCAAACGCTTGGCAATGTAAGAAGAACTTTTCTCACGGAGATCATCATTGATTGCTTTTAAGAACTCATGCTCTTGCTCAAGATTGAGCTTTTCAAAGTGTAACTTCTCATGAGCCCTTAAAATTCTCGATGATCCTCGAAGATAGTTTCATGAGCCAACTTAAGAGTGTTTAGTTCTTTAGTTAGAAGCTCAATCTTCTCCTTATCATTGTAATTCATTTTATCTTGATTAGCATGATTAATTGACGTTTCATCATAGTATTCATCACTAGAGTTGTCAACAAGTAAATCATCATCCACAAGCAAGTCATCTTCATCACTATTGAAATCAACATACTCAGGATGTGTTACCTTTGGACCTTTGGCCATGAAGCATCTTCCAATTGCTTCATTTGGTGAATCAAATATGTCGTAGGAATTGGTCGACACAAGTGCTAGAACGACAACACCTTCATCTTGAGTATATATGGAGTCGGAGTGATAGCTTCTCTCGGAGTGATTGTCGGAGTCGGAGCCAGATACCCATTCACCAACATGAGCTTGATGTCTTCGTTTTGTGTAGCTCCTTGATGACTTGTCCTTCCTCTCCGAATCCTTGCTTCTCCGTGAGGGTCTTCATTCATAACGATCATCTCTACTCCTCTCTCTTGGTGGTGATTCTTCTCTTTTGCTTCTTCTTCTTGGAGAATCTTCTCTTCTTTTGTAGGGTGTCGTACACTCATTGGAATAGTGTCCGGGTCTCCCACAATTGTAGCAATTGCGCTCTCGACTTGAAGATCTTTTGTCATTGTAAGACCTTGACTTGGAGCTTCTTTCTTTGCTTCTACTATTGTAGAATTTGTTGAAGTTCTTCACCATTAAGCTCAATTCTTCATTGAAGGTTTGTTCCTCACTTGATGATGTGGGGGCTTCACTTGAGGCTTTGTAAGCACCACTCGACTTGTTGTGAAGTTCCTCCTTATCCTTGAGTGACATCTCATGAGCAACAATTCTTCCAATGACTTCCGTTGGCTTGAGATCTTTGTAGTTTGGCATCATTTGGATCAATGTGCACACGGTATCATACTTTCCATCCAATGCTCTTAGTATCTTCTTGATGATGAATTTGTCGGTCATCTCTTCACTCCCTAAGCCGGCAATCTCATTTGTGATAAGAGCAAGCCTAGAGTACATTTCAGCGACACCTTCACCATCCTTTATTTTGAACTTGTCAAGCTGACTTTGGAGCACATCCAACTTGGATTCCTTGACGGATTCGGTACCTTCATGCATATCAATCAAAGTATCCCAAATTTCCTTTGCATTCTCAAGACGGCTGATTTTGTTGAATTCTTCGGGGCACAATCCGTTGAATATGATATCACAAGCTTGAACGTTGTATTGCAGCATCTTCAATTCTTCCGCATTAGCTTCACAGTTCGGTTCTCTCCCATCAAAGAATTCACCTTGCAAGCCAATACAAATAATTGCCCAAACAACAGGGTTATGTCCAAGAATATGCATTTTCATCTTATGCTTCCAACTAGCAAAATTAGTACCATCAAAGTAAGGACCTCTACGGTGATAATTTCCCTCGCTAGACGCCCTACTCTCCTAGGTTGTGAAACCAAGGCTATGACCACCAAAAGCTATGGAAATCAAAGCAAATGGAGACCAAAGCTCTGATACCACTTGTAGGACCTTGAAGTATGTCTAGAGGGGGGTGATTAGACTACTTTACCAATTAAAAACTTAACCTTTTCCCAATTTTAGAGTTTGGCAGATTTTAGCTATCTTAGGACAAGTCAAGCAATCATCGCACAATTCAAGCAAGCATGCAAAGAGTATATGAGTAGCGGAAATTAAAGCATGCAACTTGCAAGAAAGTAAAGGGAAGGGTTTGGAGGATTCAAACGCAATTGGAGACACGCATGTTTTTGGCGTGGTTCCGATAGGTGGTGCTATTGTACATCCACATTGATGGAGACTTCAACCCATGAAGGGTAACGGTTGCGCGAGTCCACGGAGGGCTCGACCCACGAAGGACTTGCCTCACTAGCGGTAGATCTTCACGAAGTAGGCGATCTCCTTGCCCTTACAAACTCCTTGGTTCAACTCCACAATTGTGTCGGAGGCTCCCAAGTGACACCTAGCCAATCTAGGAGACACCACTCTCCAAGAAGTAACAAATGGTGCGTTGATGATGAACTCCTTGCTCTTGTGCTTCAAATGATAGTCTCCCCAACACTCAACTCTCTCTCATAGGTTTTGGATCTGGTGGAAAGAAGATTTGAGTGGAAAGCAACTTGGGGAAGGCTAGAGATCAAGATTCATATGGTAGGAATGGAATATCTTGGCCTCAACACATGAGTAGGTGGTTCTCTCTCAGAAATGGTAAGTTGGAAGTGTAGGTTTAGTCCGATGGCTCTCTCCACGAATGAAGATGAGGTGGAGGGTTATATATAGCCTCCACACAAAATCTAACCATTACACACAATTTACCAAACTCGGTGGGACCGATTCAACAGACTCGGTCGGACCGATTTAGTAAACCTAGTGACCGTTAGTGATTTTCGGTGGGACTGACATGCAACTCGGTGAGACCGATTCGGTTAGGGTTAGGGCATAATGTAATCTCGGTAAGACCGATTACACAAACTCGGTGAGACCGATCTTGGTAATAAGCTTTCCAGAGAGTTGGTCAGGTAAACTCGGTGGGACTGATTTGCTCTTTTCGGTGAGACCGAAATGTTACAAAATGGAAACAGAGAGTTTACATTGCAATCTCGGTGGGACCAATCGCTCACTTCGGTTAGACCGAAACGTTACGGAGGGAAACAGAGAGATTACAATCCTATCTCGGTGAGACCGAGATCCCTATCGGTAAGACCGATTTACTTAGGGTTTGTGGCAGTGGCTATGACTTTTGAAATTGGTGGCGCCAGATAGGAGGAATTGGTGTGACCGATTTTGGCTTTAGGTTTAGGTCATTTGTGGATGTGAGAAAGTAGCTAAGGGTTTTGGAGCATATCACTAAGCACTGTGGAGCAAGAGGCTTATTAAGCAACACCTCATCCCTCCTTGATAGTATTGGCTTTTCCTATAGACTCAATGTGATCTTGGATCACTAAAATATAAAATGAAGAGTCTTGAGCTTTTGAGCTTGAGCCAATCCTTTGTCCTTAGTATTTTGAGGGATCCACTTTCATCATCCATGCCATGCCATTCATTGAGCTTTCCTGAAATAATAGTCTTGGAATAGCATTAGCTCAATGAGCTATATGTTGTTATGAATTACCAAAACCACCTAGGGATAGTTGCACTTTCACAAGGTGTTCCTCCGGTATTCGGGATTTGCATAATCTCATAGTCAGAGGAACATGTATAAGTCATGAAGAAAGCAGTAGTAATAAAACTGTAATGATCATAATGCTAAGCTAACAGATGGGTCTTATCCATCACATCATTCTCTAATGATGTGTCCCGTTCATCAATTGACAACACATGTCTATGGTTAGGAAACATAACCATCTTTTATTAAGGAGCTAGTCAAGTAGAGTCATACTAGGGACACTCTGTTTTGTCTATGTATTCACACATGTACTAAGTTTCCGGTTTATACAATTCTAGCATGAATAATATACATTTATCATGATATAAGAATATAAATAACAACTTTATTATTGCCTCTAGGGCATATTTCCTTCAAATTTATCACTTCATATTTTTTTTGTTTTGTACCATGCAGATTATGTATGTGTCCTTCTCAAGTCATTATATGTGCTAATTCCACTACACAGTCCGGTGGAGATTACTCTCAAACATAGACACATTGCGACGTTGGCGCAGTGTAAAGTCTGCCTAGACACGGATGAGGATATGGTTCATGCATTGATCAAATGCACACATGCAAAAATAGTTTGGAGGGAGGCTAGGGAATGGCTACATATTAAGATTCTGGAGCTCTATACCGATACATGGTCAAGAGATATTCTATGTGATCCAAGGTTTTATGATGCAGATCATACAGAAAATATTATGGTCATGTGGGCTATTTGGATATCCAAGAACAATACTACCAATGACAAGGAAAGTTTGGACCTAGTGCAGTCAATGAAAATGAAGGATGCCCTATCGCTACTGGAGTTACCAGGGGAGCATGCTAAAATATTGCTAGGTCATATTACATGACTTTAGTTCGTCCTTATTTTTGCTTTGCATAATCATATAGAGTTGACATGACATTTGTGGCAATGCCACCACTCATCATTATGTACATGTTATGCTAGATCATTGCATACCCTGGTACACTACCAGAGGCATTCCATTTATAGTCATCATTTTTGAGTTAGGAGTAAATAAAAGTGTGAGGTCATTTAGAGTGTGCCTCTATGTGTGTGGAATAAAACAAAGAGGCCAAAAAGAGCCCAAGAAAAAAAGGGGTCAAAAAGAGCCCACCAAAAAAGAGAAAAAGAGAGGGGCACACTACTATCCTCCGCACCTGTGATTTAGAGTAGCACCATGTGCTTGATATAGATAGTTTTTGTATATTTCATTTTCATACTAATGTGATATTTTGCATTATAGAACTTGACTTGCATATTCTGATGATGAGCTTCTTCAAATGCTCGAGGTATTGAGCAAACAAGTTGGTTGCATATCCACTTAGTTCATATGGAGAGCTTTCATACACTTATAGCTCAACTGCATCTGTTGCCTGGCAATCCCTACTACTCGCACTAATATCGACTGTAAGGTCTCTCAATTACCTAACAGCCAACTGCATTGGTGTGAGACATTTTTTAGCCTTTTGTCTTCATATTAATTAAACCTCCATAATCATTCTATTTGCCATCTATGTGCAAAGACCAAGGCATGTGGACGGGGCATTAAGCAAAGTGCTGAGTATTTGAAAAGGGGGAATCATGGATTGGGTTACTTGACCAACTCTCTGGGTTGTGTTATGATAAGATGCTTGAATATAATAAAGGCCACTAAGGCGCAACCATTCGTCCGGATGCACCCCACCCATACGATCATACAACGCCTAGCCGCATGATTATCTCTTCTTCCGCTAGCCATCTTCTTCTTTTTTAGAAAATGCTTCCATCGCCCCGCCACGAAGCAGATCCTTCGTGCGCTCGCCTGTCGCTGCCCTTGCCGCTAGTCGCCATTGTCGCTGCCGGTCGCTGCTACCTATTGAGCTTGCGTTGGTTTTCCCTTGAAGAGGAAAGGGTGATGCAGCAAAGTAGCGTAAGTATTTCCCTCAGTTTTGAGAACCAAGGTATCAATCCAGTAGGAGATGACGCACAAGTCACTGAATACCTGCACAAACAATCAAGAACTTGCAACCAACACGATAAAGGGGTTATCAATCCCTTCACGGTCACTCACAAAAGTCAGATCTGATAGAGATAGATAAACGGTACAGTAAATATTTTTGGTATTTTTGGTTTATAGATTGGAAAGTAAAGATTGTAAAATAATAGATGGGAAACTAGCAAGATGTAAACGAGATTCAATAATATGGAAAAGATACCCTGGGGCCATAGGTTTTGCTAGTGGCTTCTCTCAGGATAGCATATATTACGGTGGGTGAACAAATTACTGCTTAGCACTTGATAGAAAAGCACATAATTATGATGACATCTAAGGCAATGATCATGAACATAGGCATCACGTCCGTGTCAAGTAGACCGACTCCTACATGCATCTACTACTACTACTCCACACATCGACCGCTATCCAACATGCATCTAGAGCATTAAGTTCATAAAGAACGGAGTAACGCATTAAGCAAGATGACATGATGTAGAGGAATTAACTCTAGCAATAAGATGAAACCCCCATCTTGTTATCCTTGATTTCAATGATACAATACATGCCTTGCTGCCCCTACTATCACTTGGAAAGGACACCGCAAGATTGAACCCAAAGCTAAGCACTTCTCCCATTGCAAGAAAGATAAATCTAGTAGGCCAAACTAAACCGATAATTCAAAGAGACTTGCAAAGATATAAAATCATGCATATAAGAATTCAGAGAAGAATGAAATAATATTCATATATAATCCTGTTCATAAATCCACAATTCATCGGATCTCAGCAGACACACCACAAAAGAGTATTACATCGAATAGATCTCCAAGAACATCGAGTAGAACATGGTGTTGAGAAACAAAGAGAGAGAAGAAGCTATCTAGCTAATAACTATGGACCCAAAGGTCTGTGGTAAACTACTCACGCTTTGCTTCATCGGAGAGGTAATGTTGTTGATGTAGAAGCCATCTGTGATCGAATCCCCCTCTGGCAGATCGCCGGAAAAGGCCCCAAGATGGGATCTCATGGGAAAGAAGGTTGCGGTGGTGGAAAAGTGGTTTCGTGGCTCCCCCTGATGTTTTTAGGGTATAAGAGTATATATAGGCGAAGGAACTAGGTTATGGGAGCTATGAGGGGCCCACAAGGGTGGGGGGCGCGCCTACCCCCCTGGGCGTGCCCTCCTACCTCGTGGCCGCGTCGTTGTGTCTCCTACTTCATCTCCAAGTCTTCTGGTTTGCTTTCGGTCCAAGAAAGATCATCGTGAAGGTTTCACTCTGTTTGGTATTCCTTTTCTGCAAAACTCTAAAATAGGAAAAAAACAGAAACTGGCACTGGACCCTCGGTTAATAGGTTAGTCCCAAAAATAATATAAAATACCATATTAAAGGCCATTAAACATCCAAAATAGATAATATAATAGCAAGGAACAATAAAAAATTATAGATACGTTGGAGACGTATCAAGCATCCCCAAGCTTAATTCCTGCTCGTCCTCGAGTAGGTGAATGATAAAAACAGAATTTTTGATGTGGAATGCAACCTAACATATTTATCAATGTAATTTTCTTTATTGTGGCATGAATGTTCAGATCCGAAAGATTCAAGACAAAAGTTTAATATTGACATAAAAACAATAATACTTCAAGCATACTAACAAAGCAATCATGTCTTCTCAAAATAACATGGCCAAACAAAGCTATCCCTACAAAAACATATAACTTGGCTATGCTCTATCTTCATCACATAAAATATTTAAATCATGCACAACCCCGGTTTCAGCCAAGAAATTGTTTCATACTTTAGTATTTTCAAACTTTTTCAATCTTCACGCAATACATGAGCGTGAGCCATGGACATATCACTATAGGTGGAATAGAATGGTGGTTGTGGAGAAGACAAAAAGGAGAAGATAGTCTCACATCAACTAGCCGTATCAACGGACTATGGAGATGCCCATCAATAGATATCAATGTGAGTGAGTAGGGATTGCCATGCAACAAATGCACTAGAGTTATAAGTGTATGAAAGCTCAAAAAGAAACAAGTGGGTGTGCATCCAACTTGTATGAAAGCTCAAAAAGAAACAAGTGGGTGTGCATCCAACTTGCTTGCTCACAAAGACCTAAGGCATTTTGAGGAAGCCCATCGTTGGAATATACGAGCCAAGTTCTATAATGAAAATTCCCACTAGTATATGAAAGTGACAACATAGGAGACTCTCTATCATGAAGATAATGGTGCTACTTTGAAGCACAAGTGTGGAAAAAGGATAGTAACATTGCCCCTTCTCTTTTTTTCTCTCTTTTTTATTTGGACCTTCTCTTTTTTTGGCCTCATTGTTATTATTTTTTTTAAATTTTTCGTCCGGAGTCTCATCCCGACTTGTGGAGGAATCATAGTCGCCATCATCCTTTCCTCCATGGGACAATGCTCTAATAATGAAGATCGTCACACTTATTTACTTACAATTCAAGAATTACAACTCAATACTTAGAACAAAATATGACTCTATGTGAATGCCTCCGGTGGTGTACCAGATGTGCAATGATTCAAGAGTGACATGTATGAAAAAATTATGAACGGTGGCTTTGCCACAAATACGATGTCAACTACATGATCATGCAAAGCAATATGACAATGATGGAACATGTCATAATAAACAAAACGGTGGAAAGTTGCATGGCAATATATCTCGGAATGGCTATGGAAATGCCATAATAGGTAGGTATGGTGGCTGTTTTTAGGAAGGTATATGGTGGGTGTATGGTATCAGCGAAAATTGCGCGACACAAGAGAGTCTAGGATTGATGGAAGGGTGAGAGTGCGTATAATCCATGCACTCAACATTAGTCATAAAGAACTCACATACTTATTGCAAAAATCTAAAAGTCATCAAAACAAAGTACTACACGCATGCTCCTAGGGGAAGGGTTGGTAGTAGTTAACCATCGCGCGATCCCGACCTCCACTCATAAGGAAGACAATCAATAAATAAATCATGCTCCAGCTTCATCACATAACGGTTCACCATATGTGCATGCTATGGGAATCACAAACTTTAACACAAGTATCTCTCAAATTCACAACTACTCTACTAGCATGACTCTAATATCACCATTTTCATATCTAAAAACAATCATAAAGAATCAAACTTCTCATAGTATTCAATACACTTCATATGAAAGTTTTTATTATACCCATCTTGGATGCCCATCATATTAGCACTAATTTTATAACCAAAGCAAATTACCATGCTGTTCTAAAAGACTCTCAAAATAATATAAGTTAAGCATGATAGTTCAACAATTTCTATAAAATAAAACCACCGATGTGCTCTAAAAAGATATAGGTGAAGCACTAGAGCAATATTGTCTAGCTCAAAAGATATGTGTGAAGCACATAGAGTATTCTAGCAAATCACAATTCATGCGTGTCTCTCCCAAAAGGTGTGTACAGCAAGGATGATTGTGGTAAACTAAAAATAAAATACTCAAATCATACAAGACGCTCCAAGCAAAACACATATCATGTGGTGAATAAAAATATAACCTCAAGTAAAGTTATCGATAGACGAAGACGAAAGAGGGGATGCCTTCCGGGGCATCCCCAAGATTAGGCTTTTGGTTGTCCTTTAATTTTACCTTGGGGTGCCTTGGGCATCCCAAGCTTAGGCTCTTGCCACTCCTTATTCCAAACTCCATCAAATCCTTACCCAAAACTTGAAAACTTCACAACACAAAACTTCAACAAAAAATCTCATGAGCTCCGTTAGTATAAGAAAATAAATCACCACTTTAAGGTACTATTGTGAACTCATTATTTATTTACATTGCGGTAAAACCTACTGTATTCCAACTTCTCCATGGTTCATACCCCCGATACTACTCATAGATTCATCAAAATAAGCAAACATCACGCGAAAAACAGAATCTGTCTAAAACAGAACAATCTGTAGTAATCTGTAACTCTCAAATACTTCTGTAACTCCAAAAATTCAGAAATAAATTGGTGGACGTGAGGAATTTTTCTATTAATCTTCTTCAAAAGGAATCAACTTAAAATCACTCTTCTATAAAAATGACAGCTAATCTTGTGAGCGCAAAAGTTTCTGTTTTTTACAGCAAGAACGCATTAACTTTCACCCAAGTCTTCCCAAAGGTTCTACTTGGCACAAACACTAATTAAAACTTAAAACCACATCTAACCAGAGGCTAGATGAATTATTTATTACTAAATAGGAGAAAAAAGTAAATAACAAAAATAACATTGGGTTGCCTCCCAACAAGCGCTAGCGTTTAACGTCCCTAGCTAGGCATAAAAACACGAATAGATTTAGGTATTGCCATCTTTGGTATGCAATCCAGAAGTGTCTCTCATAATAGATTCATAAGGAAATTTACTTTTCTTCCAAGTAAAGTGTTCAATGCCTTTCCTTAACGGAAATTGGAATCTAATGTTTCCTTCTTTCATATCAATAATTGCACCAGTCGTTCTAAGGAAGGGTATACCTAGAATAATAGGACATGTAGGATTGCAATCTATATCAAGAACAATCAAATCTACGGGCACATAATTCCTATTTGCAACAATAAGAATATCATTGATCCTTCCCATAGGTTTCTTAATGGTGGAATGCGCGAGATGCAAATTTAAAGAACAATCATCAAATTCACGGAAACTTAGCACATCACACAAAGTTTTTGGAATTGTGGAAACACTAGCACCCAAATCACACAAAGCATAGCATTCATAATCTTTAATATTAATCTTAATATTAGGTTCCTACTCATCATAAAGTTTTCTAGGGATAGAAACTTCTAGTTCAAGCTTCTCTTCAAAAGATTGCATCATAGCATCAACGATATGTTTAGTAAAAGCTTTGTTTTTATTGTAAGCATGAGGAGAATTTAACATAGATTGCAACAAGGAAATACAATCTATTAAAGAAAAATTATCATAATTAAACTCCCTAAAATCCAAAATAGTGGGTTCATTTCTTCTTAAAGTTTTGACCTCTTCAATCCCACTTTTATCAATTTTTGCATCTAGATCTAAAAACTCTGAATCATTGGTACGCCTTTTAACTAAAGTTGACTCAGCTCCAGTCCCATCTTTATCAAGATTCATATTGGAAAAAAAGATTTAATAGGAGTCACATCAATCACTTTTAGATCTTCATCATTATTATCATGAAAACTAGAAGAACACGCTTTTACAAACCAATCTTTTTCAGCACGCATCTTAGCGGTTCTTTGTTTGCACTCATCAATGGAAATTCTCATGGCATTGAGAGACTCATTGATATCATGCTTAGGTGGAATAGATCTAAGTTTCAAAGAATCAACATCAAGAGAAATTCTATCCATGTTCCTAGCCAATTCATCAATCTTAAGCAATTTTTCTTCAATCAATGCATTGAAATTCTTTTGAGAACTCATAATTTTTTTAACACTATTGTCAAAATTAGAGGGCATGTTAATAAAATTTCAATAAGATTTGTTGTAGGAATTACCATAATTATTAGAGGAATTACTAGGAAATGGCCTAGGATTAAAATTGCCTCTATACGCGTTGTTACCAAAATTGTTCCTACCAAGAAAATTCACATCCATAGATTCATTGTTATTCTCAATCAAAGTGGACAAAGGCATATCATTAGGATCAGAAGAAACACTTCTATTAGCAAATAATTTCATAGTTTCATCCATCTTTTCACTCAAAACATTAATCTCTTCAATCGCATGGACTTTTTTACTAGTGGATCTTTCGGTGTGCCATTGAGAATAGTTAACCATAATATTATCTAGGAGCTTAGTAGCCTCTCCTAAAGTGATTTCCATAAAAGTGCCTTCCGCCACTGAATCTAAAAGATTTCTAGAAGCAAAATTTAATCCGGCATAAATTTTTTGTATAATCATCCACAAGTTCTAACCATGTGTAGGGCAATTATGTATCATTAATTTCATCCTCTCCCAAGATTGTGCAACATGCTCATGATCAAGTTGCTTAAAATTCATACTATCTTTTCTAAGGGAGATGATCTTAGCGGGAGGAAAAATACTTAGAGATAAAAGCATCTTTGCACTTATTCCATGAATCAATACTATTTTTAGGCAAAGATGAGAACCAAGTTTTAGCACGATCTCCAAGCGAAAATGGAAATAGCTTCAATTTAACAATATGATTATCCACATCTTTCTTCTCTTGCATATCGCACAAATCAACGAAATTGTTTAGATGGGATGCGACATCTTCACTAGGAAGGCCAGAAAATTGATCTTTCATAACAAGATTCAACAAAGCAACATTAATTTCACAAGATTCAGCATTAGTAGTAGGAGCAATTGGAGTGCTAATAAAATAATTCTTGTTGGTGTTGGAAAAGTCACACAATTTAGTATTATCTCGAGCCATCGTGATAGGCAATCAATCCAACGCACAAGCACACAAGAAGCAAGCGAAAAGAGACGAACGGAAGAGGGATGAAGAAAAGGCAAAGGTTTTCAAAAATCGTTTTAGAAGTGGGGGAGAGGAAAACAAGAGGCGAATTGAGAATAATGTAATGTAAGGGAGAAGAGTTTATGATGGGTACTTGGTATGGCTTGAATTGGCGTAGATCTCCCCGGCAATGGCGCCAGAAATCCTTCTTGCTACCTCTTGAGCTTGCGTTGGTTTTCCCTTGAAGAGGGAAGGGTGATGCAGCAAAGTAGCCTAAGTATTTCCCTCAGTTTTGAGAACAAGGGTATCAATCCATTAGGAGACAACACACAAGTCACCAAATACCTACACAGACAATGAAGAACTTGCAACCAACGCGATAAAGGGGTTGTCAATCCCTCCACGGTCACTCGCAAAAGTGAGATCTGATAGAGATAGATAAAAAGTAAAATTATTTTTGGTATTTTTGGTTTATAGATTGGAAAGTAAAGATTGCAAAATAATAGATCGGAAACTAGCAATATGTAAACGAGATTCAATAATATGGAAAAGAGACCCGGGGGCCATAGGTTTCACTAGTGGCTTCTCTCAAGATAACATATATTACTATGGGTGAACAAATTACTGCCGAGCAGTTGATAGAAAAGCGCATAATTATGATGACATCAAAGGCAATGATCATGAACATAGGCATCACGTCCATGTCAAGTAAACCGACTCTTGCCTGCAGTTACTACAATTACTCCACACATCAACCGCAATCCAGCATGCATCTAGAGTATTAAGTTCATAAAGAATGGAGTAACGCATTAAGCAAGATGACATGATGTAGAGGAATTAACTCAAGCAATATGATGAAAACCCCATCTTGTTATCCTCGATGGCAACAATACAATACGTGCCTTGCTGCCCCTACTGTCACTGGGAAAGGACACCGCAAGATTGAACCCAAAGCTAAGCACTTCTCCCATTGCAAGAAGATCAATCTAGTAGGCCAAACTAAACCGATAATTCGAAAAGACTTGCAAAGATATCAAATCATGCAAATCAGAATTCAGAGAAGAACGAAATAGTATTCATAGATAATCTTGTTCATAAATCCACAATTCATCGGATCTCGGCAAACACAACGCAAAATAGTATTACATTGAATAGATCTCCAAGAACATCGAGGAGAACATGGTATTGAGAATCAAAGAGAGAGAAGAAGCCATCTAGCTAATAACTATGGATCTGAAGGTCTGTGGTAAACTACTCATGCTTCATCGGAGAGGTAATGGTGTTGATGTAGAAGCCCTCCGTGATCGAATCCCCCTCTGGCAGATTGCCCAAAAAGGCCCCAAGATGGGATGTCACGGGTACAGAAGGTTGCGGAGGTGGAAAAGTGGTTTCGTGGCCCCCTGATGTTTTTAGGGTATAAGAGTATATATAGGCGAAGGAACTTGGTCAGAGGAGCTACGAGGGGCCCATTAGGGTGGGGGCGCATGCCTACCCCCCTGGGCGCGCCCTCCTGCCTCATGGCCGCCTCGTTGTGATTCCGACTTCATCTCCAAGTCTTTTGGTTTGCTTTCGGTCCAAGAAAGATCACCGTGAAGGTTTGATTCCGTTTGGACTCCGTTTGGTATTCCTTTTCTGCAAAACTCTAAAATAGGCAAAAAAAACTGGCGCTGGGCCCTCGGTTAATAGGTTAGTCCCAAAATAATATAAAATAGCATATTAAAGCCCATTAAACATCCAAAACAAATAATATAATAGCATGGAAGAATCAAAAACTATAGATACGTTGGAGACGTATCAGCCGCTGGTCACCGTAGTCGCTGCAGGTCGCCGGCAATGCTGGTTCTCAGTTTTTCCGTTGCTCCACCACAAAACACAAACATTCCTTGTTGGGACTGTACACCACCGAGTGTAGCATCAATGGCGACAGCGGCTAAGCGAAAATGCTAGTGGTAGCAAAAGAAACTTGTGTGTTTTATTCTAGCAGCAAATAGAGCACGGTGGAAGCAAAAAGAAAAGCTGGATCCAGCAAAAAAGGGACACGGGGGAAGCAAAAAATTGGATCTATTTCTAGTATAGAAAGATGGTGGTAGCAAAACAATTTGCTGGATCCAGCTCCTGGTGGTGCCCATGGTAGCACTCTGGTGGCTGGTTGCAGCACCTCTGTATCCCTCTCCACATCGAAAAGATGCAAAACACATGGGTCGTAGCATCCTGGGTGGCTGGTTCCAGCTCTCGGTGGCGCCCATTGTAGCATCCTGGGCGCCGGTTGTAGCACCGCCCAGCTCCCTCCAGTCTAATTTGGTGTTGTGAGCTCTGCAGCTTGCCGCGGTCACCAGTTCCAGCAAACCGGTTGCAGCTCCCTCCCAGTTGGTTGGAGCATCCGTGTGCTCCGCCCTCGTTCCTGCAGGTCGAGGTAGTAACAAATTGGTTGCCGGTTGCAGCTCTTCCCGCAACATTTGCAGCAGCCCCTAGCCGGTTGTAGCTCGTCGGCTTGTGGTTGCATCTCGGCCGTCGGGCCGAGTGTGGTCTGTTGGAAATATGCCCTAGAGGCAATAATAAAATGGTTATTATTATATTTCCTTGTTCATGATAATTTTCTGTTGTTCATGCTATAATTGTATTAACCGAAAACCGTAATACATGTGTGAATACATAGACCACAACATGTCCCTAGTGAGCCTCTAGTTGACTAACTCGTTGATCAATAGATGGTTATGGTTTCCTAACCATGGACATTGTATGTCGTTGATAACGGTATCACATAATTAGGAGAATGATGTGATGGACTGATGACCCACAAGTGTAGGGGATCTATTGTAGTCCTTTCGATAAGTAAGAGTGTCGAACCCAACGAGGAGCATAATGAAATGATAAGCGGTTTTCAGTAAGGTTTTCTCTGCAAGCACTGAAATTGTAGGTAATAGATAGTTTTGTGATAAGATAAATTGTAACGAGTAACAAGCGATGAAAGTAAATAAAGTGCAGCAAGGTGGCCCAATCCTATTTGTAGCAAAGGATAAGCCTGGACAATTTCTTATAATGAGTGAGGGAGTCCTGGACTAGGGGGTGTCCGGATAGCCGAACTATCATCTTTGGCCGGACTCCAAGACTATGAAGATACAAGATTGAAGACTTCGTCCCGTGTCCGGATGGGACTTTCCTTGGCGTGGAAGGCAAGCTTGGCGACACGGATATGTAGATCTCCTACCATTGTAACCGACTCTGTGTAACCCTAGCCTTCTCCCATGTCTATATAAACCGGAGAGTTTTAGTCCATAGGACGAACAACAATCATACCATAGGCTAGCTTCTAGGGTTTAGCCTCCTTGATCTTGTGGTAGATCTACTCTTGTACTACCCATATCATCAATATCAATCAAGCAGGAGTAGGGTTTTACCTCCACCGAGAGGGCCCGAACCTGGGTAAAAACATCGTTTCCCTTGTCTCCTGTTACCATCCGCCTAGACACACAGTTCGGGACCCCCTACCCGAGATCCGCCGGTTTTGACACCGACATTGGTGCTTTCATTGAGAGTTCCTCTGTGTCGTCACCTATAGGCCCGATGGCTCCTTCGATCGTCAACAACAACGCGGTCCAGGGTGAGACTTTTCTCCCCGGATAGATTTTCGTATTGGGCGGCTTCGCACTGCGGGCCAATTCACTTGGCCATCTGGAGCAGATCGAAAGCTACGCCCCTGGCCATCAGGTCAAATTTGGAAGTTTGAACTATACGGCCGACATCCATGGAGACTTGATCTTCGACGGATTCGAGCCACAGCCGAGCACGCCGCACTGTCACGATGGGCATGATTTAGCTCTGCTGCCGGACAGTGCCCTGGAGGCCGCACAAGAGTCCACTCCGACCCTTAGCTCGGAGCCGACTGCGCCGATCAAGGATGGGTGGCTGGACACCACCTCGGGGGCTGCTACCTCTATGGTGATAGAGCCGAATACCGACCGTGTCCCTTGTGAAGCTCATGACTCCAAGGTGCCGGACTCCTCTCCGGATCCCGAACCTTCCGCGCCCCCACCAATCGAATCCGATTGGGCGCCGATCATGGGGTTCATCGCTGCGGACATCTTTCAGCACTCGCCTTTTGGTGACATCCTGAATTCGCTAAAGTGTCTCTCTTTATCAGGAAAGCCTGGCCGGATTATGGTCAGAACGGTTGGGATGCGGACGACGAAGAAATTTAAAGCCCACCCACCACCCACTTAGTAGCCACTGTCGATGACTTAACCGACATGCTAGACTTCGACTCCGAAGACATCGACGGTATAGACGACGATGCCGGAGATGACCAAGAACCAGCGCCTACAGGGCACTGGAAAGCCACCTCATCGTACGACATATACATGGTGAACATCCCAAAGGATGGGAATGGCGATGGAACAGCGGAGGACGACCCCACCAAGAAACAGCCTAAGCGCCGGCGTAAGCGGCGCCGCTCTAAATCCCGCCACAGCAAAAATGGAGATTCCGGCACCAGAGACAATAAAACACCGGACAGTGCCGAAGACAACCCCCTCCAGCAAGATTCAGCGCAGGAGGATGGAGAAACCAGCCCTCATGAGAAAACGGCAGACAGAGAGGTAGAGGACGATAATTATATGCCTCCCTCCGGAGACGAGGCAAGCCTCGATGACGACGAATTTGTCGTGCCTGAGGATCCCGTCGAACAAGAGCGTTTCAAACGCAGGCTTATGGCCATGGCAAGCAGCCTCAAGAAAAAGCAGCAACAGCTTAGAGCTAACCAAGACCTGCTAGCCTACAGGTGGACTGAAGTCCTAGCGGCCGAAGAGTATGAACTCGAACGCCCCTCCAAAAGCTACCCCAAACGAAGGCTGCTACCCCGATTAGAGGAGGAAGCACATAAACCTACATCACCAGTGCACAATACGGCCGACCGACCACCTCGTGGCCGCGACAGAGAGGCCTCTAGGCCCTCCATTAAAGCCGCACCCCGGCGTCGCTCGAAAAGTACAAAGTCATGGGGGAATGCGTCGGACTTGCGGGACATATTGGAGGATAAGGCAAGACAAACGAGATCGATCTACGGATCGCGTGGGTGCCCCACGATACGCGACGACAACCATCACGCCGGACACAGCAATTCCGGCCGGGCCGAACACAGTAGACAAAGCTTGTTTGAGTTGCGTCGTGATATAGCCCAATACAGAGGCGCCGCACACCCACTATGCTTCACAGATGAAGTAATGGATCATCAAATCCCCGAAGGTTTCAAACCCATAAACATTGAATCCTACGACGGCACAACAGATCCTGCGGTTTGGATCGAAGACTATCTCCTTCATATCCACATGGCCCGCGGCGATGATCTTCATGCCATCAAATACCTCCCACTCAAGCTTAAAGGACCAGCTCGGCATTGGCTCAACAGCTTGCCAGCAGAATCAATTGGGTGTTGGGAGGACCTGGAAGCGGCATTCCTTGATAACTTCCAGGGTACATATGTGTGACCACCAGACGCCGATGACCTAAGCCACATAATTCAGCAGCCAGACGAATCGGCCAGACAATTCTGGACGCGGTTCTTAACCAAGAAAAATCAAATCGTCGACTGTCCGGATGCAGAGGCCCTTGCAGCCTTCAAACATAACATCCGCGACGAATGGCTTGCCCGGCAACTAGGACAGGAAAAGCCGAAATCAATGGCAGCCCTCACATCACTCATGACCCGCTTCTGTGCGGGAGAAGACAGCTGGCTAGCCCGCAGTAACAACCTAACCAAAAACTCTGGTAGTTCGGATACCAAAGACAGCAATGTCAGGTCGCGTCACAATAAGCACAAGCGCCGCATTATCGATGATAATACTGAAGATACGGCAGTCAACGCCGGATTCAGAGGCTCTAAACCCGGTCAGCGGAAAAAGCCATTCAAAAGAACTACTCCGGGCCCGTCCAATTTGGACCGGATACTCGATCGCTCGTGCCAGATACACGGCACCCCCGAAAAACCAGCTAATCACACCAACAGGGATTGTTGGGTGTTCAAGCAGGCAGGCAAGTTAATCGCCGAAAGCAATGACAAGGGGCTGCATAGCGATGACGAGGAGGAGACACGGCCGCCGAACAATAGAGGACAGAAGGGTTTCCCCCCACAAGTGCGGACGGTGAACATGATATACGCAACCCACATACCCAAAAGGGAGCGGAAGCGTGCGCTCAGGGACGTATACGTGATGGAGCCAGTCGCCCCAAAGTTCAATCCGTGGTCCTCCTGCCCGATCACTTTCGATCGAAGGGACCACCCCACCAGTATCCGCCATGGTGGATTCGCCGCATTGGTTTTAGACCCAATCGTCTACGGATTTCACCTCACTAGAGTCCTGATGGACGGCGGCAGCAGCCTGAACCTGCTTTATCAGGATACAGTGCGCAAGATGGGCATAGACCCCTCAAGGATTAAACCCACAAAGACGACCTTCAAAGGCGTCATACCAGGTGTAGAGGCCAATTGTACAGGCTCAGTTACACTTGAAGTGGTCTTCGGATCCCCGGATAACTTCCGAAGCGAGGAGTTAATCTTCGACATAGTCCCGTTCCGCAGCGGCTATCATGCACTGCTCGGACGAACCGCATTTGCAAAGTTCAATGCGGTGCCGCACTACGCATACCTCAAGCTCAAGATGCCAGGCCCTCGAGGAGTCATCACAGTCAACGGAAACACCGAACGCTCTCTCCGAACGGAGGAGCATACAGCGGCTCTCGCGGCGGAAGTACAGAGTAGCCTCTTAAGGCAATTCTCGAGTCCGGCCGTTAAGCGACCGGACACCGTCAAGCGCGCCCGGAGTAACCTACAACAAGACCACCTGGCACGTTCCAAGCACGCGTAGCAATACGGCCCCAACCCCAACCCTCGCGAAATCGTGAGACTAGTACCACGCGTACATCACTACGCTCTGGAGATACCACGGGCATAGGGGGAGGGGCACGACCACGGCATGCCCAGAGTGCGGCTCAACCACACCAGGGGCTCCCAAATGTGTCATTCTTTTTTTTCTTATTCTCAGGACTCCGTTTTCCAGAAGCTCTGTCCGGCAGTAGACCTACCGAACTCACGATGCAACAGCCAGGGAAGGAGAAAAGCTACGACGAGTATCCAGGTGGTCTCCATTACGAGCATTATACCTGTTTTACATACCATTCCGCAGCCTACCCCTGCAGGGGGACGTGTTAAATAAGTCCCACCCCTTGCTTATCGCACTATTTGTATCGTTCTGCCTGCATTGCAGTATTTTTTGAATAAACAATGCATCGCTTTTTGCCTATCATTGCATTCCTTTCTATATATGTTCACTTATGACACGTTGCACCCGTACGCTTTGGTACGGCCAAATACACCAGGGGCTTAATTTCCCCAAATTATGGTGTGACAAGTCCGAACACTTTCACAAGTGCGGCACCCTGAACTTATAGCATTATATGCATCGGCTCCGAATCATGTCTTGGGTCAATAGTTGGGTTGCACAGGATAACAAAATGCGAGTCTACTAAAAAATTACATCTTTGGAGCATTCACCCGCAATAAGGCGGGAACCCTTCAGGAGACCCTTATAATACATCTTGGGCGTGCGATACTCCTTGCCCGGCGGTGGCACGTCCATCACAAGCTTCTCGGCGTCCATCCTGCCCTAGTGCACTTTAGCACGGGCAAGGGCCCGACGGGCACCTTCAATGCAGGCGGAGTGCTTGATGACTTCAACCCATGGACAGGCGTCCACCAGCCGCCACACCAGACCGAAGTAGCTCCCAGGCATGGCTTCTTTGAGCCACAACCGAACTATGAGGCCCTTCATGGCCTGTTCGACCACCTTGTGGAGCTCGACCAGCTGCTTCAGCTGGTCGCTCAGGGGCACCGGATGTCCTACCTCAGCATACTGAGACCAGAACACCTTTTCCGTCGAGCTCCCCTCCTTGGCTCTGTACACTGCGGCAGCATCGGACACGCTACGGGGCAGATCTGCGAACGCTCCTGGAGAGCTCCGAATTTGGGTAAGTAACAAGTAATTCACTTTTACATGCTTGCTTTGCATGAAGAATGCCTTACCCGCCGCTATCTTCTTTACTGCCTCGATTTCCCGGAGGGCCTTTTGGGCTTCGGCCTTAGTGGCTTTGGCACTCACAAGAGCCAACGCGAGCTCGGACTCTCGATTCTTCGAGTCACGCTCCAAGCTCTCGTGTTTTTCCACGAGAGCCTGGAGCTCTTGTTGCACCTCCGCCACCCGCGCCTCCTGCTTCTCTTGCTCGGTGCGTTCCGCGGCCGCATTGCATTCGGCCGCGGACACCGCCTCCTTCAGGGTCGCCACCTCATTCGTAGCCCTTGGAATACCCACGTTATTCCTGTCATTTTTTGCAACCAAATCCTTTTCTATAAGGTATAACTTTAATAAGGTGTTACTTACCTTCCTTGTCCTCGAGCCGCTTCTTGGCACGGCCGAGCTCGCTCTCTGACCGCTCGAGGCTCTGCTTCAATGCGTTGACCTCCGCAGTCAGTGCGGCAGAGGTCAGCAGTGCAGCCTGCACTCCCATATTGACATACTTACGTTAGACTCCTGCGTATATCTTATTAGATCCTCAGTTCGGCTTTTCTTTCCGAACACCGAACTGAGCATCAGGGGCTACTGTCTATGCAGTACTATTTTACATATCTTAAAATCCTTACCTCAAAGCCTGTTAAAAGGCTGGTACAGGCGTCAATCAGCCCGCTCTTGGTGGACTGAACTTTCTGAATCACCGCACTCATAACAGTGCGGTGCTCCTCGTCAATGGAAGCGCCGTTGAGCGCCTCCAGCAAATTATCCGGCGCCTCCGGTTGGACGGAGGTCACCGGCGTCGCTGTCTCGCCCTTCTTACGAAGGGGCCGCCAGCCGGACTCCGGAACCACAAAAGGTTCCAGTGCGGAGTCCGGTCCAAAGTCCGAGAGGTTGCCTTGCGGCACCTCCGGGGCCTCCTCCTCCTGGCTAGTCCCTTTCTGGGACCCCGCCTCAGCGTCGTCTACATCACGGGGGGAGGAGGCGGTCGGAAGTGAAGTGCTATTCTCATCCGACGAACCCAGGGACCCGCTCGACGAAGCGGAAAGGTCATCCTTGGGCGGGCTACATGGTTGTGTTCGGCGTTAGAAGACACTATGCGACGAAAGGAAAATCATAAGCTATTTTGGAATCCGGACACATACCATCTCGCCAGGGGCTTGGCCCTTGAGGGCCAATCCTCTTCGCCGTCGTCAGCGTTGGTGGAACAGTCCGGAGGAAGGGTCCTTCCCTTCTTGGACCCTTCGGCCTCCTCCGTTGGGGAAGCCTTCCTTTTCTTCTCTCCCCCCGCTGGGGGATAGGCCTCTTTTTTCTCCTCCTCATCTTCGTGGGAGGAGTCCGCCTCGGAGTCATCGGAAGACGAGTCCGATAACACCTAGCGTCGGGAACTCCTCCGGGTTCCCGTGGCCTTCTTCTCCGGCACCACGTAAGGCGCCGGCACTAGTAGCCCCGTCAAACGGGCGTCCGCTGGGTCTTCTGGAAGGGGAGCCGGACAGTGAACCTGCCCGGACGTTTTCTGCCAGGCCTGTTAAAGGTAATGGGAGTTTAGATCCCGCATAGAGTCGAACTATGGAAAACAAGCGTCCCGCAAAGGGTAAAATAGCTTACCTCGCCGGCTTAACGTTGCGAGCTGAATCCGTGATCTTCGTTAGCGGATGCGGGAGCCTCGGCGCCCTTGAACAACATCCTCCAGGCCTCTTCGTACGTAGTTGTCGGATTTCGGGTTCCGGCAGACCCTTGAGGTTCGAACACTGGGGTGCACGCGGAGATTTGGCCCTCTACCTACCTGCTCCTCGCCGACTCGCTAGGATCTAAACTACAGAAGGAACAACACAAGAGACACAGAGTTTATACTGGTTCAGGCCACCATTATGGTGTAATACCCTACTCCAGTGTGTGGTGTGGTGGATTGCCTCTTGGGATGATGATGAACAATACAAGGAAGAACAGCCTCACGAGGGTCTGTTCTTGGCTGGTGCGATGAACTGCTAGGAGGAGTTCAGTCGCTCTCTCTACTGGTTTCTTGATGAGGATCCAGATGCTCGATGCCTCTACCCTGGGGGTGGCTAGTCCTATTTATAGGCAAAGGCCCTGGGCCTCTTCCCCAATATTGAGCGGGAAGGGCGCCAACAATTGGCCATTTTGAAGGGGAACATCGGGTACACTTATCCTGACTAAAGTTGGTCCTCGCCTGTCAAAGGCTCTAGCGATGACGCCTGCTTGGGCTCCACAATGACTTCCTTCCTGCCGTTGGGCTGGTCTTGGTCTTGTTGCCCCGAAATGGATGCCTTTGCTTGATGCTCTCGCCTGCGCTTGCTCCCTTTGCACCAAAGAGGAAAGGAGGACACTGCGCGGGCTGGCACCCGCCTGGCGCCCTTGGTTGTCATGGCTTGCGTCATGGGCACCTCGTGAGGTACCCTGCTTTGATCTCTCCGCCTCCTCGCGAGCTAGCCTAATGAGGCCGTGCCTGAGGAAGCTCCTTGTCATCCGCCCCGCGAGGCTTGGCCCCTCGCGAGGGTCTTGAGCTTGCGTTGATGAAGATGGGCCGTGCTGGGCCCCCCTTTGAGCCACGCCATAGGCTGCAGGCAGGCAAGTCTGGGGACCCCCATTCCCAAAATGCCAACAGTAGCCCCCGGGCCCAAGGCGCGCCCGGACTTGGCCGAGCAGAGAGGCAAAAGGGCAAGTGCGAAGCACCACGGGCCCTAACAGCCTGCAGCCTTGGGCGCCGCGTGGCAGTTGATTGGACGTGAGCGCCTCCACTTCCCCATGACGCCTCGGCAACTACACAAATTGACAAGTCCCTGCATGCAAAAACGGGTCATGATTACCTGCGATCGTGGAGGTCGGCGGTTGGCCTCCTCTGGCTTTAAGTACGGCATGGTGCGTGCCCTTCCAGTCTATCTCTTCTTGCTTCTCCTTCATCTTGGTCCTTGCTCCGTCTCGCTGCAATGGCTCCGATCCGCCGGTTCTCTGCGGCAGAGAAGGGAAAGGCTCCCCGAGAGGATCCTGACCCGCTTCCGCCGAAGAAACGGCTAGCCCACTGCCATTGGGGTGAGGGCGCCCGCCAGGAAGCGTTGAGGTCCTGGTGTGAACGGCCGCCACCAGGGTTCGCACTTCCCTTGTACGCCCACATCGAGGGCTCTAAAGGAGTCGATGCCGAACGCCACGGGCGGCGCCACCGTTGGCGCCGGTGGGTTACAAAGGTGTGCGTCTTTCCCCCTGGAGTCCACGCCGAGGGCTCCTGCCGAGAGTTCGTGCTTCACGCCGCCATGCCTCCTCAGTTTTGGATTCGCCTTCCTCCTTTCTTCGCCTCCGTCATCCAACAGGGGGAACTCCTGGGGCTCTGGCTGCAGCACGCCGGCTGCAGCACCCTTGCGACCGGGGCTGAGGTCGTGGTCGTTGCCCCGGGCGAGGTCTTCATGACTCGAGTCTGGGGCGAGATCGCCCGGGTCTGCAGGAGAAGGGGCGCCCTCGCGAGCCACCTGGAGTACGACGATGCTTCGGTGATGTTCTTCAAGGTCTTCGATGCGGATGGTCGCCGGCTGGAGTGCTGCCCCGGGAGAGGCGGTCGGGACCCCGCTACGGCGAGGCAGAGGCCGGCTAACCGCTCCCTTGGCAGCTCCTCAGGCAACGGAGGTGCCGGAGGAACCAGCGACTCCGCCGAGCTGTTCGCGACTCCGGAGACGAGCGATGACAGCTACGAGCCCCCGAGCCTACACCGCTCCCGGAGCAGGGCTGGCTCGTCAGGCCGTCGCCGCCCCTGATCTGGATGGGGTTGGCGCCGGTGCCTGGCGGCCCACTGTTGATGATGGCGTCCGCCGCGATGGTTCCTATAGTTAGGACTCCTTAGGATACGCGTCTTTTGTTCCTGCGAGGAGCCAAGAATATACCCCGTGGGGGCTTGTAAGGTGCATGTGGGCCTATCTGTCAATATAATCCTTGCCATGGTGTAGCGCGAGTTGCTCATTCCGTCTTAGCTCAGTTCTTCCTTCCGAACCTAGTGAGGGCTTGATGCTCTGCGCCGACGGGTCCCGGTCCCAAGGCGGCTTCAGCCGTCGCTGGTATGCCAGGTCGCGATGCCGTGGTCAAGGCCAGGAGGTGAGCGGCCCGAGGTCCGGTAAGAGCCCCTGAGTCGCGATGCTCAGGAGGTCCCCCTTAGCGCTCAAGCAGCCATCATTCGATGAGAAAGGAGAGCGATGTTGCTAATACGGGATTGCATTGGATGTGGTGACGGTGCTGTGATAGCTAGTGTTTTCGGAGAGTGACTTATCTCAAGAATTGGGGACCGCTCCCTGGTGTATCGCCGGGTCCATGCATCGACATGCGAGGGGTTGCTTGGCGAAGTCCTCGCGTGCCTCTTCCCTCTCGCCTTCGCTCCCCTTCCTGCTCTACGTCCTCGGGTCCCAGCCCTCGAGCGAGTCTCAGCCGTCGCTGGTATGCCAGGTCGCGATGCCATGGTCAAGGCCAGAGGGTGAGGGCTGGAGAGCCAGTAGGAGCCCTGAGTCGCGATGCTCAGGTACCCCCCCTTTAACGTGCAAGCGGTTTGCGCGGGCGAAAGTGAAGGAGATACCGTGAAGGCCTCGCCTGATGCTGCTCCTTGAAGAGATCCTGCAGGCTCATCACAGAAAGAATGAGAGTTCGCATGACAATCGACAGTCAGCCGTTGGTTGCTCTGAAGAGGTGGCGAGGCACTGAGGGCTCGACGAGGTGGCGCTATGCGAGGCTGCCGTGGCCAGAGCTCAGCCATTCAGGTTTGTCGGCGTTGTAGGGACGGACCCATGCGGCCTGGGAATGCTACAGCCCTGAGGGCGCTCCCAGCTGGAAATGAAACTTGAAATATGTCACTTGATAGTGTTGACGACAAAGAGGTGTTGGTGTAGCAGACTCGGTGGGCTGCGGTAGCCGATCCTCACGAGCCCCCAGGCCCTGAGGCCTTGGGAGGCTTCGGAGGCGCTGGTGGCTCCTCGCGGACCATCTCCATCTCCGCCAGGGCTGCGAAACGCCCGACCTCTTGAGCCTCCAGGATGCTCCTCATGAGGCGCTGGTATGTGGCAACCGCGTTCGGCAAGCCATAAGGCGTTCGACCTCTTGGAGGCGTGTTTCGTAGCAGTGGGGTGGACCTTTGCAGCGCCCCACTTGCGAGGGCCAGAGGCGCTCCTGAGAGGCGGCTCTGTTGAGCCCTGGTATGTCGATGCAGACGCGCAGCCCACCATCCTCGCCTGGATGGGGGACCACGGCGGGTAAGCGGCGGCTGCCTCTCATGACTCTTGACTCTTGTAGCTCCTGAATGGCCTTGCTGACAAACTCCTGAGGGTTTGGCCCCCCTTGCCTTGCTCCTTCTTGAGGGAAACGTGCTTCGAAACACGCCTCCAAGTGGTGCCCAAGCGCCTCCCTCGTGACCTTGGCGAGGTCGGCGACCCTCCAGGGGAGAGTCCCCGAGTCCTGCCTGAGGAGGGAGCTAGGCGCGCTTCCCTATGCGATGGAAGGGGGTTCCCCCTGGGCAGGCGCGGGCCCTGAGGGGCCTGCCTCCTGAGGGTCCGGGCCGGACGATGTCTTCTTCTTCTTGGGGGCGGCCTCGGGAAGCCTCCTGCTTCCGTGATCTGGGTCTTCCAGTGATGCGGCCAGAAAGGCTCGTTCCAGGGAGCACACCACGTCTTTCTCTTCGCAGGGCACCGTGATGACTCCGCCACTTCCTGGCATCTTGAGGACGTTGTAGCCGTGGTGGGTTACAGCCATGAACTTGGCCAGCGCTGGGTACCCGAGGATGGCGTTGTACGGCAGGCGAATGTGGGCGACGTCGAAGTCGATGAGCTCGGTGCGGTAGTTGTCGCGTGCCCCGAAGGTGACAGGGAGGCGGACCTGCCCAATCGGGACCGTGGAGCCGTCGGTGACTCCGGAGAAATGCTTGGTTGGCTAAAGCTGATTGTAGGGCACTTGGAGATTGTTGAATGTTTCCACGAACAGGACGTTGAGCCCTGCCCCGCCATCGATAAGGGTCCTGGTGACTAGCACATTGCTGATGATTGGGGAACAAAGCATTGGGAGGACTCCGGCTGTGGCCGCGCACTTTGAGCTGATCCGCTGAACTGAATGTGATGGTGCACGCCGACCACCTGAGAGGGCGCGTGGCCTCGAGCTTGGGGAGGACTGCATTTACTTTGCGGGCGAACTTCTTGAAGATGCGTTGAGAGGCTGGGGCTTGAGCTCCGCCCAGGATGCAGGTGATCGCACGTGGCTCCTGGAAGCCCCCAGCCCCCTCGTCCTGATGACGGTCCTCATTTCTCCTTGGCTGCAGCGGCAGCGGAGGGAGACCTGCGTTGCCTTGCGGGTGATCCTTGCGAGGCTGATCCCTCTAGCCTCCCTCGCGAGGTGGGTCCTACCAGCGATCCTCGCGAGGTTGGTCGCGCCACCCTTGGCGAGGGCCGCGGTCTTCCCGGCATCCTGCGTTCCTTCCTCCTCCTTGGCCGTAGCCCCGGTCGCTGCGGTCGGGACGTCGGCCGGTCCTTCCTTCTCGCACAGCTCGGAGCTCTTGGCATTCGTTGGTGTTGTGGGTGTGGAGGTCGTGGTACACGCAGTACCGGCTGCCCTTGGAGGATTCGGGCTGATCTCTGCCCCGCTTGGTGTCTGGTTCTGCCGCGAGCACGGCAGCCCCCTTGCGCTTCACATCCTTGGCCTTGGGTTTCTTCTCTTCTGGGTCTGCGGCAGGCAGCTCGAGGAGGGAGAGACGCCCTTCCTCAGCGCTGGCGCACTTGGTCGCCAAGTTTAACAGCTCCAAGGAAGTGCACAAGTCTTGATGCATCACCAGCTCCTCCTTCATCTTGACGTCGCGCATGCCGTCGGAGAAGGCTGAGATGATGGCCTCCTCGGTCACCTTGGGAATCTTGAGGCGTGCGTTGTTGAAGCGTTGGATGTACTTCTGCAAGGTTTCCCCTGGTTGCTGCTTGATACGGCGCATGTCTCTCACGACGGGTGGCCAGTCGCAAGTACCCTGGAAGTTGGCGATGAAGCGGGTGCGCATCTCGTCCCAGGAGGAGATCGTGCCTGGAGCCAGGTTCAGGAGCCAGGTGCGGGCCCCGTCCTTGAGTGCCATGGGAAACCAGTTCGTCATGACCTTCTCGTCTCCGTTGGCAGCTTCGATGCCCAGCTCGTAGAGCTGGAGGAACTCTGCGGGGTCAGCCGTACCATCATAGCGAGGAGGCAGGTCTGGCTTGAACTTGCCGGCCCACGCGATGCTGCGCAGATCGGTGGTGAAGGCACGACAGCCTGCTGTGGCAACAGGAGGCCTTGGGTGACGAAGAGCTTGGTCCTGCGGGTCCCCATGCGCCGCAACTGGGAGCAGCGCGGGGTCTTGACGTGCTGGAGCAGGAGCGTGGTCGCGACGAGTCGGAGCGGGGAGCGCTCGGGCAGCTTCTCGCGGGCAGGGACTTCTTGGCAGCTCTGTTCTTGCCGCGCTGGCGCCCGACAGAGCGGGTTCCACCCAGGGGCCATGCGCCTTGGGGCCAGGGCGCCTTCTTGACGGGGAGGCGGCTGAGGCGCCCCCGGAGCTTCATTGCCCGCGCAGGGCGGGGCGCGGTGCAGCGAGAAGGACGGCGCGGGGGAGCCCCCTACGGCGCGGACGAGCTCGGCGACTCGGTCGAGCCATTCTTCATAGACGTCGTCGACGGGACGGTAGCGCAGGAGCTCATTTGCTGCGATGAGTGCAGCTCGAGCCTCCATGGCCACGCAGGGCGCGCGAGACGAAGAACCAGCAGGGGTGAGCGAGGGTGTGGCAGTGCGGCCGTCTCGCCTCATGGATGGATACTGGGATGATGCTTGCTGCTCGTTCCCCGCCGGGCCGGTGGCGGCGTTGACGGCAGGCGATGGGGAACGACGAGGGCGCCTGCCGACGGGAGCCGTCTGGGCGACGCGGGAAGCGAGGGCGGCTCGGCGCTCGGCGCGGGCCCGACGAGCGTCAGAAATGGATGCGATGGTCGGAGAAGAACATGGCGACGGAAGACAAATTACGGCGCACCCCTACCTGGCGCGCCAAATGTCCGATTTCAGGTTCCGGCAGACCCTTGAGGTTCGACACTGGGGTGCACGCGGAGATTTCGCCCTCTACCTGCCTGCTCCTCGCCGACTCGCTAGGATCTAAACTACGGAAGGAACAACACAAGAGACACAGAGTTTATACTGGTTCAGGCCACCATTGTGGTGTAATACCCTACTCAAGTGTGTGGTGTGGTGGATTGCCTCTTGGGATGATGATGAACAATACAAGGAAGAACAGCCTCGCGAGGGTCTGTTCTTGGCTGGTGCAATGTACTGCTAGGAGGAGTTCAGTCGCTCACTCTACTGGTTTCTTGATGAGGATCCAGATGCTCGATGCCTCTACCCTGGGGGTGGCTAGTCCTGTTTATAGGCAAAGGCCCTGGGCCTCTTCCCGAATATTGAGCGGGAAGGGCACCAACAATTGGCCATTTTGAAGGGGAACATCGGGTACACTTATCCTGACTAAAGTTGGTCCTCGCCTATCAAAGGCTCTGGCGATGACGCCCGCTTGTGCTCCACAATGACTTCCTTCCTGCCGTTGGGCTGGTCTTGGTCTTGTTGCCCCGAAATGGATGCCTTTGCTTGATGCTCTCGCTTGCACTTGCTCCCTTTGCACCAAAGAGGAAAGGAGGACACTGCGCGGGCTGGCACCCGCCTGGCGCCCTTGGTCGTCATGGCTTGCATCATGGGCACCTCGTGAGGTAGCCCGGCTTGATCTCTCCGCCTCCTCGCGAGCCAGCCTGATGAGGCCGTGCCTGAGGAAGCTCCTTGTCATCCGCCCCGCGAGGCTTGGCCCCTCGCGAGGGTCTTGAGCTTGCGTTGATGAAGATGGGCCGTGCTGGGCCCCCCTTTGAGCCACGCCGCAGGCCGCAGGCAGGCAAGTCTGGGGACCCCCATTCCCAGAACGCCGACAGTAGTGTCGAAGAGCTTGCTCAAGGTCTGGTGCTGTGCCGGATCAAACTCCCACAAGTTGAAAGCCCTCTATTGGCATGGGAGAATCCAGCGGATGAGCATGACCTGGACTACGTTGACAAGCTTGAGCTTCTTGTTCACCAGGGTTTTGACACAGGATTGGAGTCCGGTCAGCTCCTCCGAATCGCCCCACGTCAGGCCCTTCTGTTTCCAGGAGGTGAGCCGTGTGGGGATGCCAGATCTGAATTCGGGGGCCGTTGCCCATTCAGGGTCACGCAGCTCAGTGACGTAGAACCACCCCGATTGCCACCCTTTGATGGTTTCCACGAAGGCGCCCTCGAGCCAGGTGACGTTGGGCATCTTGCCCACCATGGCGCATCCACATTCCGCATGGCGGCCGCCCACTACCTTCGGTTTGACATTAAAAGTCTTTAGCCATAAGCCGAAGTGGGGCTGGATGCAGAGGAAGGCCTCGCACACGACGATAAACGCTGAGATGTTGAGGATAAAATTCCGGGCCAGATCATGGAAATCAAGGCCATAGTAGAACATGAGCCCCCGGACAAATGGGTGGAGTGGGAAGCCTAGTCCGCAGAGGAAATGGGGAAGGAACACCACCCTCTCATGGGGCCTGGGGGTGGGGATGAGCTGCCCCTCGTCGGGGAGCCGGTGCGCGATATCGCTGGACAAATATCCGGCCCTGCGCAGCCTTTTGATGTGCCCCTCCGTGACGGAGGAGGCCATCCACTTGCCTCCCGCTCCGGACATGGCTGGAGAAGGTTGAGGTGAGATGTGCGGACTTGGGCGCTGGAGCTCGAGTGCACGGAGATGGATAAGCAAAGGAGGAAGAAGGCGTAGGTAAAAAGGTGGATCCTTATCCCCTTATATATGAGCGGACGAAACTATGCGTCCCCACCAGCCCGGTAAAACTCGCTTATCTCCCAAGCGCCGCAATCAATGGCGCGGTTGGGTTAGCCACGTCCGTATTAATGAGAATCCCGGAATAAGGGGGCACGATCTCTGCTTTGACAAGACGTGCCAAGGAAACCGTTTCGCTAAACGCGCTGAGGTGGAACAGTAAAAACAATTCGAATAAAGGCTTGGCCGTGGTGTGACATCATGCCACGAGATACATCAGCAGATTGGGCTTGTGTAAATATTATTCTCTCTACGGTGGTATGTGGAACTTGTTCTGCAGAGCCGGACACTACCCTAGTGTTCAAAATCTTCTATGAATTATTCAGAGGAGGAACCCGCCTTGTAATGCCGAAGACAATATGCGCGCCGGACTCGTCATCATTGAAGCCTGGTTCAGGGGCTACTAAGGGAGTCCTGGACTAGGGGGTGTCCGGATAGCCGAACTATCATCTTTGGCCGGACTCCAAGAATATGAAGATACAAGATTGAAGACTTCGTCCCGTGTCCAGATGGGACTTTCCTTGGTGTGGAAGGCAAGCTTGGCGATATGGATATGTAGATCTCCTACCATTGTAACCGACTCTGTGTAACCCTAGCCTTCTCCGGTGTCTATATAAACCGGAGAGTTTTAGTCCATAGGACGAACAACAATCATACCATAGGCTAGATTCTAGGGTTTAGCCTCCTTGATCTCGTGGTAGATCTACTCTTGTACTACCCATATCATCAATATCAATCAAGCAGGAGTAGGGTTTTACCTCCACCGAGAGGGCCCGAACCTGGGTAAAAATAATGTGTCCCTTGTCTCCTATTACCATCCGCCTAGACGCACAGTTCGGGACCCCTTACCCAAGATCCACCGGTTTTGACACCGACAATGAGTAAAGAGCTCCCGAGGACACATGGGAATTATCGTCAAGCTAGTTTTCATCACGCTCATATGATTCGCGTTCGGTACTTTGATAATTTGATATGTGGGTGGACCGGTGCTTGGGTACTGCCCTTACTTGGACAAGCATCCCACTTATGATTAACCCCTATTGCAAGCATCTGCAACTACAAAAGAAATAATAAGGTAAACCTAACCACAACATTAAACATATGGATCCAAATCAGACCCTAACGAAGCAACACATAAACTAGGGTTTAAGCTTCTGTCACTCTAGCGACCCATCATCTACTTATTACTTCCCAATGCCTTCCTCTAGGCCCAAACAATGGTGAAGTGTCATGTAGTCGACGTTCACATAACACCACTAGAGGAAAGACAACATACATCTCATCAAAATATCAAACGAATACCAAATTCACATGACTACTAATAGCAAGACTTCACCCATGTCCTCAGGAACAAACGTAACTACTCACAAAGCATATTCATATTCATAATCAGATGAGTAATAATATTCATTAAGGATCTGAACATATGATCTTCCACCAAGTAAACCAATTATCATCAACTACAAGGAGTAATCAACACTACTAGCAACCCACAGGTAACAATTTGTGGTTTTGATACAAGATTGGATACAAGAGATGAACTAGGGTTTTGAGAGGAGATGGTGCTGGTGAAGATGTTGAAGGAGATTGACCCCCTCCCGATGAGAGGATCGTTGGTGATGACGATGGTGATGATTTCCCCCTCCCGGAGGGAAGTGTCCCCGGTAGAACAGCTCTGCCGGAGCTCTAGATTGGTTTCGCCAAGGTTCCGCCTCGTGGCAGCGGAGTTTCGTCCCGTAAGCTTGCCCACGGTTTTTCCAGGGTAAAAGCCTTCATATAGCAGAAGATGGACACCGAGGGGCCACCAGGGGGCCCAGGAGACAGGGGCGCGCCCAGTAGGGGTGGGCGCGCCCCCACCCTCCTAGCCAGGGTGTGGGCCCCCCGATGTATTTCTTCCGCTCAATAATTCTTATTAATTCCAAAAAACAGGTTTCGTGGAGTTTTAGGATTTTTGGAGCAGTGCAGAATAGGTTTCCAATGTTTGCTCCTTTTCTAGCCAGAATTCCAACTACCGGCATTCCCCCTCTTTATGGTAAACCTTGTAATATAGGAGAGAATAGCCATAAGTATTGAGATATAATGTGTAATAACAGCCCATAATGCAATAAATATTGATATAAAAGCATGATGCAAAATGGATGTATCATGGACAAGACCCAATCCTAAGCATAGCACAAGATCGTGTAGTTCGTTTGCTAAGAACTTTTCTAATGTCAAGTATCATTTCTTTAGACCATGAGATTGTGAAACTCCCGGATACCGTAGGAATGCTTTGGGTGTACCAAACGTCACAATGTAACTGGGTGGCTATAAAGGTGCACTACAAGTATCTCTGAAAGTGTCTGTTGGGTTGTCACGAATCGAGACTAGGATTTGTCACTCCGTATGACGGAGAGGTATCTCTGGGCCCACTCGGTAATGCATCATCATAATGAGCTCAATGTGACTAAGGAGTTAGTCACGGGATCATGCATTAAGGAACAAGTAAAGAGACTTGCCAGTAACGAGATTGAACGAGGTATTGGGATACCGACGATCGAATCTTGGGCAAGTAACATACCGAAGGACAAAGGGAATTGTATACGGGATTGATTGAATCCCGAACATCATGGTTCATCTGATGAGATCATCGTGGAACATGTGGGAGTCAACATGGGTATCCAGATCCCGCCGTTGGTTATTGGACAGAGAGATGTCTCGGTCATGTCTGCATGATTCCCGAACCCGTAGGGTCTACACACTTAAGGTTCGGTGACGCTAGAGTTGTTATGGGAATTAGTATGTGGTTACTGGATGTTGTTCGGAGTCCCGGACGTCACGAGGAGTTCCATAATGGTCCGGAGATGAAGATTTATATATGGGAAGTCTTTATTCGGTCGCCGGAAGTGTTCGGGGGTTTACCGGTGTTGTACCGGGACCACCGAAAGGGTTTCGGGGGTTCACCGGGAGGGTCCACCTGCCCCAGAGGTCCCTATGGGCTGAATATGGAGGGGAACCAGCCCCTAGGTGGGCTGGGCTCCAACTCCCCCTAGGGCCCATGCGCCCAGGGTTGGGGGGAAACCCTAAAGGGGGTGCCCCCCATAGGTTGGGGTGCAAGCCTCCCTCTTGGCCGCCGCCCCCCTCTAGATCCATCTAGAGGGGGCCGGCCCCCTCTCCCTTGCCCCTATAAATAGTTGGAGGTGGGAGGGCTGATGGACCCTTCCCTTCCCCTGACGCAGCCCTTCCCCTCTCCAACACATCCTCCTCCTCCGTAGAGCTTGGCGAAGCCCTACCGGAGAACTGCAAGCTCCACCACCACGCTGTCGTGCTGCTGGAGCTCTCCCTCAACTTCTCCTCTCCCCTTGCTGGATCAAGAAGGAGACATCCGTGGGCTGTACTTGTGTTGAATGCGGAGGCGCCGTCCGTTCGACGCTAGATCGGATCTTCTGTGATTTGAATCGACGCGAGTACGACTCCATCATCCGCGTTCTTGTAACGCGTCCGTTTCACAATCTTCAAGAGGTATGAAGATGCACTCCCTCTCTCTCATTGCTAGCATCTCCTAGATTGATCCTGGTAAAGCATAGGAATCTTTTTGAATTATTGCTACGTTCCCCAACATGGTCGCCTTTGGCACCCTGAGCAGCAGGAAAAATAGTGGTAGAAAAGGGATGCATGGCGCCTGCGGGACAGCGGGGGAACGAGCAAGGAGCGCTAGAGGTGGAAGGAGAGGGGGAGATGAGAACGAACCAGCAAGAGCGATGGGAACGATAAGGTTGGATGTTGTTTGCACGGCCCACGGAAGGAAGGCGTTTTTTAGGGGTAGGAAGATGTGCTAGCGTGTGATGTAGCGCGTGACGAGGACGAGGCCAGCCCAAGTTTCGGCCAGTGCACCGGTTCTAAACATTTCCCTATAATAAAACCTTGAGTGATTGGAACCATGAATGTAATACATACGAGTACTAATTGGTATTACATGAAAACATTGAACCATGGAAAACAAGAGTGATTTTAATTTCACATTTTGATGTTGATTCCTTGTTATCAATTATATATTTGCCTTGAATCACTTTTGTTATGAGTTCACAACACATTACATCACATCAAAAGTTATCTTTGTTTTATAATCTACCTACTCGAGGACGAGTAGGGATTAAGCTTGGGGATGCTGATACCTGTGAAATGTCTATATAATTTTTGATTGTTTCATGCTGTTCAATTTTGTATACTTTTATAGCATTATATTTTTTTTTCTGGACTAACCTATTAATTTAGTGCCTAGTGTGAGTTGCTATTTTTTTTTGCATGTTTTTGACTTTACAGAAAATCAATATATATGGAGGTTAAAAAACCCTGAGGATTTAATATGATTTTTTCAGGGCACAAAGGTTCCAGAAAGCACCGAAGGGTAACGAGAGGGGCCACAGGGCCACCACACGTCGTGGTGGCGTGGCAGGGGCCTAGGCCGCTCCCCATGGCTGTGTGGGCCCCATGGGCATCTCCTCACGTCCATTCTTCCACGTGTAAATTCCATATTTCATGAAAACTTTTGCAAGATTTTTTTTTGAATTTTTCTGTTGCCGCAAATTTTTGTTCTAAGGAGATCCAATCTAGAGGCATGTTTCGGTGCTCTATCAGAGGGGGAATCCACCACGGGAGGCTTCTTCATCAACCTTGCTGCCTTCATGACCATGTGTGAGTAGAGTCCCCTTAGGACCTTAAGGTCCATATTAGTAGCTACATGGTGTTGAAAATATGCCCTAGAGGCAATCATACTGTATTATTATATTTCCATGTTCATAATTAAGAGTTGATATTCTATGCTATAACTGATATGATCCTGGAATACACAATTCAGTGGAAAACTCATATGCACGTGTGGAATGAAAAACGGAAAAAATAAGCTTCCTAATCTCGCCTCTAAGACTAGCTCCAGTGTTGTTGGTGATCATATTTTCTGAATCTTAGGATATCTTAAGAGTAATGATAGTCCTAAAACAACATTGAGAGTATGACGTTAGAAGAACGATCATATTGAATCGACCCAAACTTGTTTGTTATACTTTGAGATTATATCGTCAGAAGTCAATTGTTCTAACATGGAGTGTTAACCACTACAAGAAATATGTCAACTTGCAACCATCACTATTGGTCGCTGAATGTTCATTGTTTTTCAGTTGCAACCTTTTTATGACAAAAAACTATTGGTCAAAAGCTGACCGCCTTTAATGAAACTTAACGACCTTCTCTGTGATATGGTTGTAGAAGGAAACAACCAAAATAAAAGGTCATTGGTCCTACGACCTTTTGTTTTGATCGCTGGTTGTCTGCCCAGACCACGTCGGACCCGACGTGGCAAGCTGACGCGACAAAATTGTGACCAAATGAAAAGGTCGTTGATTAGAATCAGCCCGGTCCAATTCAGTGTCTATATGGTCTGAGCCTAGTAATTCAGCCCATTTAATATATTATTAGCTGCTAATTTTTGTTAGCTACCTAGGCTTGGCCAACTATTCAGCCTTTTTAATTTCTGGGCCATGGCCTTTTTGTACCAACAGTTTTAGTTTTTTTTATAAAATGGGTCCACTAGTCAAACAGGTCCCGCTTGTCAGGTTCTGATAAGTGGGTCCCAACTATTAGGCTCAGATTCTTCATATTTCAATTTGACAGTAAAACAATAACCAATATTTAAATTGGCAAGCAAAAAACACACATAATACTTCAAATAACAATAGCCAGATTCAGTACAAGCTCTACAAATAACACATAATCCAAGTTGTAACATATACAGTACTTTACAAGCTCTACAAGTGTAATAACTAGATACAGGCTCTACACGTATGGGGATCACAGTTACAAGCTCTACAAGTGTTTTCTTCTTTAGAATGGAGCTCCTTCGATAGTGATCAAATATCAGACTCACGAACAGCCATAGTCAGGACTGGGCTAACAGAACGACAACATGCCTTCCATAGTCGCCATGTTACATGAATCGGCTGAGAAGAATCAGAAAAACTGGAGGCAATATAATATGAACATGCCATTCAACAAAGTAGTAAAGGAGTAAAGGAGAATTCTTTATATAATGATAAACATATTTCAGCTAGTACTGAGCTTTTTTAGCCGAGCTAGTTAAAATGAGATATTCATACAAGACAATAGTATGCATGGCACAAGTGCAGGTCCTAGTTACTGGCTACACATGTAACACCAATAAAATGGATAGAACAAAAATGGGAACAACTCTAGATTACACATAAAGCTGTACCCATAGTGCCAGCTATGGATAAAATCATGCGCACTCCCAACAGAACTCAGTCACACAGTATAATTCTGACTATAATATAACCAAAGAACTAAAGATTCTACGTACTTAGAACTAAACTAATAAGTGAGAATGATCTGATTTTATGCAAACACTCTTTTTTTATTTGTTTATATTACTAAAACAGACATATGTGCGTATGCTTGATCATGGTCTAGAGATTACACGCATAGAGGAACAGAATCCTAAACAAAATAGCATCAAACAACAGTGGGTTTTCAACCTATTTACCATACACAAAACACTTAAACAATAGCATGTGCATATACTTGTCTCACATCAGGGGGTTCAGAATGTACTCAATATATTCTAATAAAAAGGATTAGGAGGAGAGGGAGAGGGAGGTGGAGATGGACGTGCTACCTGCTGTTGCTGTGGTGCCTCTTGGTGGTTGTGCTTGAGCTCCTCCTCCTGATGCTGCTCACTAACCTGCAGGACCAACCTGACCATGGGTGAGCTGCAGCACAGGCACATACAGGAAGTGAAGGTAAGGAGAAGAACCTGGAAGAAGAGAGGTGCTATGTCCTCCTCCGACATTGCCCGTCCTCCTCCTCCTCCTCCGTGCCAATGTCGAAAAACCTTCGTTTGTCGCTTGGGAGCACCATGCACCTTGGTTGGACATGCAGCCCTTGTCCTCTTCTGCACGGATGAAACCCAAAGCATCAGCACATCTACATTGGCACATAGTACATACATGGTATCACAAACATTCTCTAATTGACTAGCACCCAAATATATACATGCACCAGTTGAGAAAAACCATGACTTGGACAATGTATTAAAGAAAAATCAGTGTTCCATGCACACCAAATCACTCAAAAAAATAACTACACTACTAAAGTTCTGAATAGCTAACGGTGCATCAACAAAATATGGAACAACAAGCACTGCAAGGCAACTAGAGTATATATAGCACTCACAGAGAACAAGATATCAAGACATGAATGATGGCAGTCAAATTCTAGTCTCACATAGATAAAATTCATTGACATAGTAACATGCACTATTCATGATTCAGAATGGAGGTTCATAGAATAAAATAGTCATACTCATAGCAATATCTCAGAAGCATTGGCACTGAATCTCAATTGATCTCACATTATGAAACAGATCAGATAGTTCTCTAAAGCATTGCCACTAGATCTCTGTAATTCTAAATAAATTGAGAGTGAATCAATGCTCTAGATAGTAGTGCCCCACAACATGAAAAAATAATGCACAAGCTTGCACGCTGAGATTTGGCTTGGCACAAAGTAGCTCTCCACTCACAACGTCGTTTTCACAAAACTCTAGAACAACTCAGTTGGTGACTCTGACTAAACTTAGAAATGAAACTTTATGCTCAAGCTTCAGCTAATAGGGATTACAGAATTTTAGATGGGACAAATTATTCTAGTTGCACTTATTAACGATATAAGAGTTTATAGTGAAGAATCCTTTTGAATCAAAGGCACAACTTGGAACATATCAATTTCAAGGTGCAGGTTGTATACAATCAGACATATTAAGTTGTATACTACTCATGATAATTCTGCTGATCTGCGGAGTCAAGGGATGCAACTTGTCAATAGCATCTGAAGGGCAGAAGCTAATCCACAATGGCAACAGAAATAACATTCAGAGCATCATCAATGGTTTCACAAGAGCAAGCATGATATTTCATCCCATGAGGCATGGAGGAGGATCTCTTACCATGACCATAGCAGCACCTCGTCTTCATCTTGTGATCCTCACCATTTCTACCAAGACATAGTCGCATGAACAACATTCAACACGTTATCTACACAGAGAAGAGACAAATCGTATGCTTCTCCAAGAAAGTTGAAGGTAGTACCTAGCATTGGAGTGATTACGTTATCTGTCGGCTTTTTCGCGAACACCCTCACTGCCTTCTCAAATGCACTTACATGGGTAGTCCTTGCAATCATGATCGCCGTTGGGTTCTGGATTTGCTGCGAATAGCAACAACACACAAGTCTCAGAAACTAGACGAAAGAGCGTGCATCATAAGGTCATTACTGTGAGCATATATTTAACTAATACCATTTCTTTCCAGAGGGTGTTCCCATCCTTGGTTAGCTTGATGTCACCTGCTCCACCCATGAGCTTGCACATCACAGGTCAAAAATAGGCCAGACATAGAAAACATCACAGATCAAAGAATCCGTCCATGAGCCAACCCTAATTTTACACTTGCATGGCTCAAAGGAACGGCAGCAACTAACCAATTATCAACCACAACCTAATCAAGTTAGCCCAAACCCAGCGCATTGTGAGAACTTGGCAGATTGACGTGGCATTATCCCCCTACCTACAGTTCCAAACCTGAACAGATACCTAAAGGCAGTCTGAATACTGCAAAAATGGGGGGAATAGATCACTGCCCTCCTCTAACGAGTGAAGGTGAGAGATTGGTCACGAGGACCCAGCGAACACAAAGATCACGCAGGCGCCACCGCTTCAATCTGCCTGCCTATGCAAACCTAGGCAGAGGAGGAGGTGCGTGGGATCTGGCGGCACGCCATGGGGTGCGGGGAAAGGTTGGGGAAGGGGAGAGAGAGGGGAGGGGAGAGGCGTACATCTTGATGGTGCTCTTGGGGCCGTGGTTGGTCTGAGGATGTCCTGGAGGCCCTTGGCTGCACCAATGTTGATGGCCAGGGCCACCGACTTGTTCATCACCTCCGCGTTCTAGTTCCAACATGTGGGTCAACATGGCCGATGGTGGATTGAAGAAATGGCGGGGAGGGAGTGGCAGGGTGTGGGGGGAAGGAAGGATCCGAAAGTAGGGAGGCAGAGGGGAGTGGGAATATATATATATATATATATATATATATATATATATATATATATATATATATATATAGCATCCCTTAAGACGTTATTCTTCTAAAAAAAAGCTTATTCTGCTAACACATTCGCACGGAAAAAAACCCGAACCGAACCGCACGCAACACCAACCCCTCCACCTTCCTCTCTCTCTCTCTCCCCGTTCCCACCTCCTTCCCCCACTCCACGCCCAACTTCTCCAACCCACTCACCTTCCCCCACTCTGCCCCCAACCTCCATCTCCACCGACGCCAGCAGTGGCCCTGCGCATCCACCGCCCCGGCCACCCCACCATCTCTGGCCAGCTTCCTCATTGCCGCCGGACAGGATGCGTGCCACCATGCAGCCCCTAGATCTGAGCGACTGCCACCGTCCTCCCCTGCCTTGAACCACCTCCCACTCACACACAACCACCTACCACCACCACGCGTCGCGGTGAGACAAGATCCAGGCCGCCCCGGCCACACCCCGACCCCGCCTCCTCTCTCCTCCTTTGGTGCACGCATCCAGGATGTTTCTCGTGGGGATGCAGGCGGTTCACCGCGCCGCCGCGCCCAAGATCCTGGTGCACCGGGCACCTCTCCCCCCATCGGCAACTGCATGTGCCATGCCCTCCCCTGCCACACACCGGGTCCAAAGGAAGACGACCCCGGCCTCCGGCTCCAGATCTGACGGGTACCATGCCGGATCCAACGAGCACATCCATGGAGCTGGACGGGGGATCCAATCAAGTGGCCGGCCGTGGCCATTGGATCCATGGCCAGTAGTTCCCTGTATGTGGTTCGTTTCCCCCACGACTGCCGTTGACCAGGTCGAGCAACCCCTGCGGCGACCAGCGTCTTGATCAAGCCAACCCCGTGCTGGCAAAAACTTCTCCACCAGCACCCTCGACGGATTCACTCGTTGGCTTGTGTGCGGGACAACAACACGCCTCCACAACCTGCAGCTAGTGGGTGTCCTCCCCCATCCGAACGAGGCTGGCAGCAATGGCTCATGGCATGCAGCTCACTTTCCCATGCATGTGCGGCTCCCTGGCGCATCTTGCTTCACCCAGCAACGACACCCCATGGCGCCCCCAACCGTCACCTCTCCAGTCCAGAGGAGGCTGCCACCACATGGGTGTTGCAATGCGAGGGAGTGTTCCATGCAGCTACAGCACGACCACACCATCCCCAACGCAGACAATTACTCAGGCATGGGGTTCATTTGCGAAGTCTCTGGCCGTGCCGTTGCAGTGCATCTGGATCCCTGGAGCAGTGCACTGCGAGCCCTCGAGCAGCTCATCCACGGGTACCGGCAATTTTTTTGGCTTCTACAGTTCGGTACCCCCATGCAGCTCGGGCGCAAGCATGATGCGATTCAGTGCTAGTGCACTTGCTGTCTTTTTTTGCATGCAGCTGCAGTCCATTTCGTCTTCGCTGTAGTGAAGTTTCAGGAGAGCCGTGATGGGAGAAGTTCCCGTGGCATCTCAATTTATTGCTGGTTTTTTACATGGGGATCAGTTCGCTACTGAGATCTGTTGTGGTTCTATTTTTGTTTGTTTTTCATATTTCGTGGTTGAGGGAGTCCTGGATTAGGGGGTGTCCGGATGACCGGACTATCATCATCGGCCGGACTCCAAGACTATGAAGATACAAGGTTGAAGACTTCGTCCCGTGTCCGGATGGAACTTTCCTTGGCGTGGAAGGCAAGCTTGACGATATGGATATGTAGATCTCCTACCATTGTTACCGACTCTGTGTAACCCTAACCCTCTCCAGTGTCTATACAAACCAGTGGGTTTTAGTCTGTAGGACGATCAACCATTACAACAATCATACCATAGGCTAGCTTCTAGGGTTTAGCCTCCTTGATCTCGTGGTAGATCCACTCTTGTATTACCCATATCATCAATACCAATCAAGCAGGGGTAGGGTTTTACCTCCATCGAGAGGGCCCGAACCTAGGTAAAAACATCGTGTCCCTTGTCTCCTGTTACCATCCGCCTAGACGCACAGTTCGGGACCCCCTACCCGAGATCCGCCGGTTTTGACACCGACATTGGTGCTTTCATTGAGAGTTCCTCTGTGCCGTCACCGATAGGAAGGATGCCTCTTCCCGTCTTCAAAGATGGTATCTTCGCCAAAGGAGCCTTGGCCGCCGGCCAAACTATCCGGCTGGGTGGATTTCTCGTGACCGCCTGTTCGGCCACCGCTTCAACGATGACCTCTCGACTCATCAAAAGCAATCTTCACGTCAACTCGGAATTCGCCGAGCAGCTGGATCCAATAGAGCTCTCGTCCGTAAACGAGCTCTTGGATCGCATCGCCACCCTGGGAGTCGCTACAGACTACAATCAGATTGGGCTTAAAACCGATCTGAGAGAGATTAACTCTCCCCAGGTTACCCACCATGTTGCGGTGGTAGAGGAACAACGCGGCGACTCTTCTCCTATATTGAAAACTAGTCATGTCTGGACTCCCAAACCCTCCATGGCGGATTCCCGCGGAGGGACGGACTTCGATCAAGCACTAAACCTAAAGTCAGGCGTCGGACCGGACTCGTTGGACAATGTCCAGCAATCCAAGCTTCCAAATCCAGAAACTTTTCGGCCCTTGAGCCTCGAGATGGGTAGGGTTCCGGACTCAATTCCACCCACCCACCCAGACATATGTGATCTATCTCAAATCCGGCAAGAGCCCGCTGAAACAGTACATCATTACTGGGCCAGATTCCTCCTGGTTATGGACAGGATAAAGGACTGCCGAGAGGAAAACACAATTTCAATTTTCTGCAATAATTGCACGGACGAGGGAATCTTGAACGCCATCAGTCGCCGTGAAATTACACGCTTCTCTGATCTGGCGTCCATAGTACGAAAGTACTGTGCGATGGAGAGTTCCCGGAAAACCGAAACTAATTTTTGGGACAATCCGGCCCCGAATACAACCCTAGTCCGCAACAAAAGGGTGCATTACACTCAGGCACCAGGTACAAAAACCAAAAAGCAAAAACCCCATAAAGGGCACGGAACCGTACTAGAGGGATGGCTCAGCGGACCCTGTAAAATTCACAGTACAGACGGCGCCACTCCAACACATAGCCTTCGAGCATGTTGGATACTGCGGCAGGTGGCCAAAAGTGGCGAAGAGCTTCTAGCCCCGGACAGCCACTCCAACAGTACCAGTACGGTGTCAACAGTCTTCGAGACTTTCGCATCAAATAATATGCGGAAACGAACAATCCGCAGCTTCGCCGAAGTCTACCAAGTAGCAACAACAAATCCATGGAGCGACACGGCCATCACCTTCAACGCCAGCGACGAACCTAAATTCCGAACAGCCCGAGCACCAGCCGCATTGGTCCTCAGTCCAATAGTGGACGGCTTTTGCCTTACCAAGGTACTCATGGATGGCGGCAGCGGATTAAACCTCATCTACGAGGAAACTCTTCATAAAATGGAAATAGACTGGAGTCGCATTGAGCGAAGCAGCACAACCTTTACAGGAATAATCCCTAGCCGGGAAGCACGCCGCACAGGAAAATTCACACTTGATGTGGTGTTCGGCTCGCCGGACAATTACAGGTCCGAAGAGGTCACGTTCCAAGTGGCCCCGTTCAGCAGTGGATATCACGCTATACTAGGACGGGAGGCATTCACAATTTTTCAAGCCATACCCCATTACGGGTACATGAAGCTTAAGATGCCCGGGCCCGGCGGAATAATCACTCTCGTTAGTGATCCAGACACAGCACTCCGCGCCGAAAACAAGACAGCCGCATTAGCCCTGGAGGCACTATCCGAAGCCCTAGCTGTAGAGGAACTCACTGCGCTGCGCTCTATGGTGAATAGGGATGATGTGATACTCGATAAGAGATCCAAGTCCACCTCCTTTAAACCAGCTGACGAAATAGTCAAATTCCAGGTCCATCCAACGGACCCAACAAAGACGGCCTCCATCGGGGCACATTTGAACCCTGATGTAGACGCCGCACTACGAGAATTCCTTCGGGAAAATTGGGACATCTTTGCCTAGCACCCTTCAGATATGCCAGGAATCCCACGCAGATTGGCAGAACACTGCCTAAACATCCTAAAAGGATTCAAGCCAGTCAGACAGGCTCTTCGGCGATTTTCCGAACCCAAAAGACAGGCAATGGGAGAAGAGCTAGCCAAACTACTAGAAGCTGGATTCATCAGAGACATCAAACATCCGGACTGGCTAGCAAACCTGGTAATGCTACCAAAGAAGGATAAATCCTGGCGCCTATGTGTCGATTTTAAAGACCTCAACAAGGCCTGCCCAAAGGATCCCTTCCCCCTTCCCCGCATCGATCAAATAATCAATGCTACTGCAGGGCACGATTCATTGTGCTTCCTTGACGCATACTCCGGCTACCATCAAATTAAGATGGCGTAGGCGGACCAAGGCGCAACGGCATTCATTACTCCATATGGACCATTCTGCTTCAACACGATGCCCTTCGGACTCAAAAACGCTGGCGCAACATATCAGCGCATGATTCAGACATGTCTGGCTACCCAGATCGGCAAAATAGTAGAGGCATACATAGACGACGTAGTCGTCAAAACCAAACACGTCGACGCTCTAGTAGACGATTTGCGGCTCACATTCAACAACCTCCGAGCATATGATATCAAGCTGAATCTGGAAAAATACGTTTTCGGCGTACCAGCCGGAAAGCTCCTGGGCTTCATCGTATCCAGTAGAGGAATTGAAGCAAACCTAGCTAAGATCCGAGCTCTATCACAGCTGGATATTCCAAAAGACCTCAAACAAATACAAAAATTGACTGGATGCGTGGCGGCTCTAAGCCGCTTCATCTCCCGTTTGGGAGAAAAGGCATTCCCCCTCTATCGCCTCCTGAGGCGCACCGAACACTTCGAGTGGACGGATGCTGCCACTGCCGGACTCGAAGAAATAAAAGCCATATTGGCAACAAATCCGGTCTTGGCTGCGCCCAACCTGGGCGAACCAATGTTGTTATATATCGCGGCAACACATCAAGTTGTAAGCGCGGTGCTCGTCGTCGAACGAGAAACAGAAGGGCATAAATTCCCTCTTCAAAAACCAGTGTACTACGTATCCACTGTCTTAACTCCCTGCAAGTCCCGTTACACGCATTATCAAAAGATAGCGTACGCAGTGTTCATGGCATCCCGGAAGCTCCGACACTACTTTCAAGAGTGTTCGATAATAGTGGCCTCCGAAGTGCCCCTCAACGACATTATAAACAACCGCGACGCGACGGGCAGGATTGCAAAATGGGCCACTGAGCTCTTACCATTCGATATAACTTACAAACCTCGGCGAGCTATAAAGTCGCAAGTCTTGGCTGACTTCGTCGCTGAATGGACTGAAGCCGAACTCCCTAAAGAGTACGGCGCATACTCCAATTGGATTATGCATTTCGACAGCTCCAAAATGTTGGCCGGCTTGGGGGCTGGCGTCGTATTGACGTCCCCAACCGGGGACACAGTCCAATACGTACTTTAGATAATGTACACGGACTCCAACAATGCAGCCAAATACGAGGCCCTCCTACATGGCCTTCGATGGCAATCTCCATGGGCATTCAACGCCTAGAGGTGTGCGGGGATTCAAACCTTGCAATATCCCAAGTAAATGGAGACTTTGACGCCAAGGATCCGAAAATGGCAGCCTATCATAACGCTGTCCTAAAAGTGTCAGCTCGGTTCGAAGGACTCGAATTCCACCACGTAGCACGGGATAATAACCAAGCAGCCGACGTATTGGCACGCATCGGCGCGAAACGCGATGCTGTCCCTCCAAACATCTTCCTGGAACGGCTCTTTAAGCCATCCGTACTATGGGAAGAGGAGTCCAGGAATAACAACCCGGAAGCAGCCGCACCACCCAACACAGAACAATCTGACATAATCGGCGGCTCAACCAACGAAATAAGACCTTCAGCCCAGGAAATAATGGCAGTAAACGCCCCATGGACAGAGCCATTCCTAGCCTACTTAATTAGGCAGGAACTTCCCGGAGACCAAAATGAGGCCCACTGCATAGTTCGGCGATCTAAAGCCTACAAGGTCCACGAGGGAGAACTTTATAAGAAAAGCACAACCGGAGTCCTTCAAAGGTGCATCTCCGAAGAGGAAGGGCGAAACCTTCTGGCTGAAATTCATGCCGGACTAGGCGGACACCACGCCACAGCCCGGGCCCTTGTAGGGAAGGCATTCCGTACAGGATTTTATTGGCCAACGGCCCGGGCAGATGCTCAGGACTTAGTCCAAAGATGCGTTGGTTCTCAGCTCTTTGCTAATCAGAGCCATATGCCACCCACCGCCCTCAAAACTATACCCATTACCTGGCCGTTCGCGGTCTGGGGGCTTGACATGGTTGGACCCCTTAAAGGGGGAACCCACAAGCAAAAATACCTACTGGTCATGGTGGATAAATTCACCAAGTGGATAGAGGCTAAGCCAGTTAAAACGGCAGAGTCCGGACCAGTGATAGACTTCATATCCGGGGTAGTACACCGTTACGGCGTCCCCCACGGCATCATTACTGATAACGGCACGAACTTCACGGCCAATGAGGTCAAACTCTGGTGCAAAAATATGGGCATTAAGCTCGACTACGCTTCAGTTTACCACCCTCAAACCAACGGTCAGGTGGAACGAGAAAATGGTCTAATAATGAGCGGCATCAAACCCAGGCTAGTGCGGTCCCTTACGGAATCCAATACGCACTGGGTAGAGGAGCTCGACTCCGTACTCTGGGGGCTGCAGACCACGCCAAACCGTACTACCGGATTCACACCATTCTTTATGGTATACGACGCAGAGGCAGTTTTGCCCTGCGACATAATTCATGACTCACCTCGAGTGCGCATGTACGAAGAAAGAGAAGCCGAGCTGGATCGGCAGGACAGCTTGGACGCATTGGAGGAAGAACGCAACGTGGCAAAAGCCCGTTCTGCATTCTATCAGCAGCAGGCTCGAAGATATCAAAGCAGAGAAGTACGGGCTAAAACCTACAATGTTGGTGAACTAGTTCTACGCCTGCCGGACAAGAAAAAGGACAAACTCAAGCCCAAATGGGAAGGTCCCTTCATCATCGACCAAGTCCTGACCGGCGGAGCATACCGTCTGCGGAATGCATCGGATAACCAACTAGAGCCGAACCCATGGAACGCAGCCCGCCTCCGAAGATTCTACGCCTAGCACCGGACTAAGAGTTCGTCTCCTTCCTCCACATTTTCACAATTCAGTTGTCTTTTGTTTCTCTCCCTTCTCCTACCTTTTTCATAAAAGCCCTTGAGGGCCTATTTGCGCATTGTTCACACACACTTGATGTGCTACCCGCACTCATTATACCTGGGGGCTTCTCTAACAGAAGCTTACTTATAAGGGCTTCATGCCCAGCACATGTGTCAAACTTCCACATGTACCTTTTATTCACCATTATATGCATCGATATGACTTAAGTTTTGGCCAAGCTGGGTTGCCTGGCTCCTGTGCTTACCCCTACGTTCCCGATTGTTCGGCTAGGAGGTAAAGGGAGCACCTCTGCGATTGTTACTGCCGGGTCAGCCGGATGTGTACCTCAGACTGGGTGAAGCCGAAAGCTAGCGTTCTTAAGAGAATATTCGGTCGGTGACTTGAAAGATGATTTTTTAAACATTTATCTATCGGCCCCCAGATGTTTTCCTGCTTTTTTCGCAGTCCGGACATGCACTTTAGGGCATGCCTACCAAGGAAAGGAACCCTTAACGAAACTATTCTCCCTGGAAGATGTTTCTTACTAACCATGTAATATAACATAACTAGTTGGGCACTTGTCTAATAAAGCACTAATGACCCCTATGCCTGGTCTCCATGCATGCCCCGGTTTTGTCATAACTGAGAAGGTATTTGGACACACTCCGGACTCTAGGGTCCCGAGGTCGAAGCGGAAAGGTCGGCAAAGAAAAACGATCTACAATCCGGCTAGAAGGCATTTTACATGTCATTTTAAATACATCGTCAAATTGACTGACTGTACTCCTCCTCAATGCCGTCTAACAGGCTGTCTAATTTACAGTCCCGTTGGGAATACTTAGCGGCCAACTCTACTTGGCCATACACTAAGCTCATAGGGATCTCCTTCCCATCGGGCCCCACAGGTCCGACCTCGGCCATGTGGTTTGGATCCGCCTTCTTGTACCGCGTCTTCACCATGGCCCAGGCCTCCCTGGCACCTTGACGGCAGGCCGATATCTTCCATAAGTGGAAGTGCTGCCGTGCTCCCTGAAGCTTCTCCGCAAGCTCTCAAAGGCCCTCGGGTAGGGAGACGGCTGGCCATAGGGCCTAGACGACGCCACTCATCGCCTGCCGAACATGTTCGAGCAGTTGCACCAGCTCGGGAAGTTGGTCACCCGTCGAAACGGGCATTTCCTCCGCAGGGCGACCTGTGAGCGCACCTACAAGACATATTTATGTCAATAGGCTTCCTCGCCAAACTCTTCTTTTCAAAAGAATTCGCTCAAGCACTTACCATAGATGCCGCGACGAAGCCGCTGATTCTCCTTCATGGAGCCAGACAGCTCGGCCCGAACACCTTTCAGCTCTTCCCCAAGCTGGGTGTGGGCATCCTGGAGTTTGTTCCTCTCCTGCTGTACCTTCATAAGCACCCTCTCACCGGCCTTTAGCTGGAGCAGTAGGTGTTGCTTGTCCGGATCCAGTCCGGCAACATCTGCAATATCATTGTCAGATTCACACGCACGCCGCACACCGCTTATCTTTTTGAAATAATGTGTTACCAGGAGGGGTCTCTGTGTCTCCTCCTGCGGCAGCGAGTGCGGCCTCAAGTTGGGCTTTGCACTCTTGTAGCTCCTGGGACAATTGGGTATTCTTATCTATAAGATCATGCACATTAAAAGATCCTTAAATCAGTTATTTTAACTACTTTAAGTCTCGGGGGCTACTGGCATATACCGCTATTATAATCCCTCACCCGTATGTCTTTTACATACTGCTCCGTGGCTCTGGTCAAACCATCTTGAGCAGCACGGAGGTGCGCGTCTCCCGCGTTAAAGGCATTCAACACCTCAGGGGAGAGACACGCGTCACGGAAAACTGTCCGGCGGCGCCTATGGTTCATGGCGCTCTCCACCTCAGACCTGGTGGCGGACAGCCTGTCGGCATCCTCCGTTGGAGGAGTATCCGGCTCACGCCTTGCGCTCGCCTCCCCCTCCGGACCAGGTGGTGGAACCTGGCTGGCGGAGGCTTGGGCGGCAACCTCGCCGGGCACAGTCCGGCGAGCGCTCTTTCTCCTGAAAAAGTCATGAGCATTAATACACCCCCTAGGAATCTTTTCCTAACTAACGGTCGTGAGCTATACCGTTGCGGTGACGTTTCGATTCGCACCGCACTCCTCTTCCGCCTGCAGGGTCGGACTGACCCTTGTTGGTCAGCCGCCGCGGGTTCGGCTTCACGCCTTGAAGGCACCTCCTGCAAGACACTGTTGTATACAGTGATCATAAATGCGCAGGGATGAAATAATGGTGTCAGGACTTCGGTCATAAGTACCTGGGAAGCCGGTAACAAGACGGGGTAGTCAGCCGTAATGGAGACTAGAGCATTGTCCATGCTGAGTTGGTGGAACACCCCGTCGATTAGCTCCACCTTTATGTCCGGATCCTCTCGGAGGTCGGATCAAGGGATCTTCCTGGATCCTCGGGTTGTGGAGCCGGACTATGTATGCCCTCCACATCCCGACGCAGCTCCTGCGTCGAAATCGTAAAGTAAGGACTTAAACTTTGAAGGCATGGGTCGGATAAATAAAATGACCGCTTACCCAGCGTCGAGGGTTATTCATGGAGAACCCATTCAATGGGCTCAACTGGAGGAAGTCCTCCTTCTCCCCCTTGTACAGGCCGGACAGAATCTTCACCAGATCTTCGGCCGATTCTGGTCCTTTGCGGCCATGACGGGTGGCGTCATTTTCCCTATTGAAATCCCACATGGGTGGCCCCTGTATTGCAGTGGCTGCACCCCCCACATTATGCACGTGGCCATGACTCCAATCATGGTCAACGCGAAATGGGCCAGCAACCTTATCCGGTCGATCAAATAATGGATGCTGTCGGTGTCAAAACCGGCAGATCTCGGGTAGGGGGTCCCGAACTGTGCGTCTAGGCGGATGGTAACAGGAGACAAGGGACATGATGTTTTACCCAGGTTCGGGCCCTCTTGATGGAGGTAAAACCCTACGTCCTGCTTGATTAATATTGATGATGTGTATTACAAGAGTGGATCTACCACGAGATCAAGGAGGCTAAACCCTAGAAACTAGCCTATGGTATGATTGTTGTAATGGAGGTTATGTCCTACGGACTAAAGCCCTCCGGTTTATATAGACACCGGAGAGGGCTAGGGTTACACAGAGTCGGTTACAATGGTAGGAGATCTACATATCCGTATTGCCAAGCTTGCCTTCCACGCCAAGGAAAGTCCCATCCGAACACGGGACGGAGTCTTCAATCTTGTATCTTCGTAGTCTTGGAGTCCGGCGGACGATGATAGTCCGGCTGTCCGGACACCCCCTAGTCCAGGACTCCCTCGGTAGCCCCTGAACCTGGCTTCAATGACGATGAGTCCGGCGCGTATAATGTTCGGCATTGCAAGGCGGGTTCCTCCTTTGAATAATCTAGAGAAGACTGTGAACACCCGGATAGTGTCCGGCTCTGCAAAATAAATTCCACGTTCCACCGTAGAGAGAATAATATATACACAAGTTTAATCTGCTGACGTATTTTGCGGCATGACGTCACACCACTACCAAGCCTTTACTTGAATCATTTTTTTATTATACCACCTCAGCGCGTTTAGCGAAGCGGTTTCCTTGGCACGTCTTGTCGAAGCAGAGATCGTGTTCCCCTTATTCCGGGATTCTCATCAATACGGACATGGGTAACCCAACCGCGCCCGTCGCCACGCCTCCTCTATCGAAGGCGAATCCTAAACGGTCGCGGAGACGGCTCTTGGTATTCCCCCTCTTAAAAATAGGACCAAGGCTCGTTTCTTCTCTTCAATCTTCCATCGAATCCTCTCCTTGCTCCAAGTTCCAAACACTTAGAGCCCCAGATTCGAGCGCTTCGGACCTTCAACAATGTCCGGCTCCGACCTTCAGGGCCGGTGGGTGCCCTCCTCCGTCATGGAGGAGGACGTGCAAAAGCTGCATGAGGCCAAGTACCTGTCTTACGAGGTTGCGCATAGGCTACCTGCCAAAGGGCAGGCCATCCCCACCCCCGAGCCCGGCGAGTATGTTGTCTCTATATCCCACCTCCGTCGGGGTTTAGGCTTCCCGACGGATCCTTTCGTGAGAGGGCTCATGTTCTACTATGGGTTGGAATTCCACGACTCGGCTCCGGAGTCTATCCTCCATATCTCCGCATTCATCGTTGTCTGCGAAGCCTTCCTCCGCGTCACCCCCCACTTCGGCCTGTGGCTGAAGACCTTCAATGTGGAGCCGAAGATGGTCGGGGGGCGTCAAGCTGAATGCGGCGGGGCGGCCATAAGCAGGAGGGCCGATGCCCCGTGGCCTGAGGGCTCCTTCCAAGAGGAGCTTGACTTATGGCAGCAGGAGTGGTTCTACATCACCGCTCCGAGGGGCAGCAAGCAAAAGCCGCCGCCTCCGTTCCGCTCGGAACCTCCACGACGGTTGATGTCGTGGGTCAACCAAGGGCTCAATTGGGGGCCGTCAAAAGACGTGCCTGTTGGGGAACATAGTAATTTCAAAAAATTTCCTACGCACACGCAAGATCATGGTGATGCATAGCAACGATAGGGGAGAGTGTTGTCTACGTACCCTCGTAGACCGAAGCGGAAGCATTGACGCAACGTAGAGGAAGTAGTCGTACGTCCTCCCGGTCCAACCGATCCAAGCACCGTTACTCCAGCGCCTCCGAGTTCTTGACACACGTACATCTCGATGACGCACCCCAATCTCCGATCCAGCAGAGGCGCGGGGAGGAGTTCCGTCAGCACGACGGCGTGGTGACGATCTTGATGTTCTCCTGTCGCAGGGCTTCGCCTAAGCACTGCTACAATATGACCAAGGTGTAATATCGTGGAGGGGGGCACCGCACACGGCTAAGGAATGATCTCAATGATCAACTTGTGTGTCTAGGGTGCCCCCCCGCCCCCGTATATAAAGGAGGGAGGGAGGAGGAGGCCGGCCTAGGGAGGAGGCGCGCCATAGGGGGGGCAAACCTACTCCAAGTAGGTTTGGCCCCCCTTTCCTATTAGGAGTAGGAGAAGGAAGGAAGAGGGGGGAGGAGAGAAGGAAAGGGGGGGGGGGCGGCGGCCCCCCTCCCAATTCGGATTGGGCTTGGGGGGGGGGGCGCCCCCTCCCTTGCTCCTTCTCCCTCCCTTCCACTAAGGCCCAATAAGGCCCATATACTTACCGGGGGGGGGGGGGGGGGGGGGTTCCGGTAACCTCCCGGAGCTCCGGTATATTTCCAATCTCACCCGGAACCTTTCCGGTGCCCAAATATATCCGTTCAATGTATCAATCTTTATGTCTCGACCATTTCGAGACTCCTCGTCATGTCCGTGATCACATCCGGGACTCCGAACAACCTTCGGTACATCAAAATACATAAACTCATAATGAAACCGTCATCGAAACTTTAAGCGTGCGGACCCTACGGTTCGAGAACAATGTAGACATGACCGAGACATGTCCCCGGTCAATAACCAATAGTGGGACCTGGATGCCCATATTGGTTCCTACATATTCTACGAAGATCTTTATCAGTCAAACCGCACAACAACATACGTTGTTGCCTTTGTCATCGGTATGTTACTTGCCCGAGATTCGATCGTCGGTATCCAATACCTAGTTCAATCTCGTTATCGGCAAGTCTCTTTACTCGTTCCGTAATACATCATCTCGCAACTAACTCATTAGTTGAAATGCTTGCAAGGCTTAAGTGATGTGTATTACCGAGAGGGCCCAGAGATACCTCTCCGACATTCCGAGTGACAAATCCTAATCTCGAAATACGCCAACTCAACAAGTACCTTCGGAGACACCTGTAGAGCACCTTTATAATCACCCAGTTACGTTGTGACGTTTGGTAGCACACAAAGTGTTCCTCCGGTAAACGGGAGTTGCATAATCTCATAGTCATAGGAACATTTATAAGTCATGAAGGAAGCAATAGCAACATACTAAACGATCGGGTGCTAAGCTAATGGAATGGGTCATGTCAATCAGATCATTCAACTAATGATGTGACCTTGTTAATCAAATAAGAACTACTTGTTCATGGTTAGGAAACATAACCATCTTTGATTAACAAGCTAGTCAAGTAGAGGCATACTAGTGACACTCTGTTTGTCTATATATTCACACATGTATTATGTTTCCGATTAATACAATTCTAGCATGAATAATAAACATTTATCATGATATGAGGAAATAAATAATAACTTTATTATTGCCTCTAGGGCATTTTTCCTTCAGTCTCCCACTTGCACTAGAGTCAATAATCTAGATTACACAGTAATGATTCTAACACCCGTGGAGTCTTGGTGTTGATCATGTTTTGCTCGTGGAAGAGGCTTAGTCAACGGATCTGCTACATTCAGATCCGTATGTATCTTGCAAATCTCTATGTCTGCCACCTGGACTAGATCCCGGATGGAATTGAAGCGTCTCTTGATGTGCTTGGTTCTCTTGTGAAATCTGGATTCCTTCGCTAAGGCAATTGCTCCAGTATTGTCACAAAAGATTTTCATTGGACCCGATGCACTAGGTATGACACCTAGATCGGATATGAACTCCTTCATCCAGACTCCTTCATTGGCTGCTTCTGAAGCAGCTATGTATTCCGCTTCACACGTAGATCCCGCCACGACGCTTTGCTTTGAACTGCACCAACTAACAGCTCCACCGTTTAATGTAAACACGTATCCGGTTTGCGATTTAGAATCGTCCGGATCAGTGTCAAAGCTTGCATCAACGTAACCATTTACGATGAGCTCTTTGTCACCTCCATATACGAGAAACATATCCTTTGTCCTTTTTAGGTATTTCAGGATGTTCTTGACCGCTGTCCAGTGATCCACTCCTGGATTACTTTGGTACCTCCCTGCTAGACTTATAGCAAGGCACACATCAGGTCTGGTACACAGCATTGCATACATGATAGAGCCTATGGCTGAAGCATAGGGAACATTTTTCATTTTCTTTCTATCTTCTGCAGTGGTCGGGCTTTGAGTCTTACTCAACTTCACACCTCGCAATACAGGCAAGAACCCTTTCTTTGCTTGATCCATTTTGAACTTCTTCAAAACTTTGTCAAGGTATGTGCTTTGTGAAAGTCCAATTAAGCGTTTTGATCTATCTCTATAGATCTTAATGCCCAATATGTAAGCAGCTTCATCGAGGTCTTTCATTGAAAAACTTTTATTCAAGTATCCCTTTATGCTATCCAGAAATTCTATATCATTTCCAATCAACAATATGTCATCCACATATAATATTAGAAATGCTACAGAGCTCCCACTCACTTTCTTGTAAATACAGGCTTCTCCAAAAGTCTGTATAAATCCAAATGCTTTGATCACACTATCAAAACGTTTATTCCAACTCCGAGAGGCTTGCACCAGTCCATAAATGGATCGCTGGAGCTTGCACACTTTGTTAGCTCCCTTTGGATCGATAAAACCTTCAAGTTGCATCATATATAACTCTTCTTCCAGAAATCCATTCAGGAATGCAGTTTTTACATCCATTTGCCAAATTTCATAATCATAAAATGCGGCAATTGCTAACATGATTCGGACAGACTTAAGCATCGCTACGGGTGAGAAGGTCTCATCGTAGTCAACCCCTTGAACTTGTCGATAACCTTTTGCAACAAGTCGAGCTTTGTAGACAGTAACATTACCATCAGCGTCAGTCTTCTTCTTGAAGATCCATTTATTCTCAATTGCTTGCCGACCATCGGGCAAGTCAACCAAAGTCCATACTTTGTTCTCATACATGGATCCCATCTCAGATTTCATGGCTTCAAGCCATTTTGCGGAATCTGGGCTCACCATCGCTTCTTCATAGTTCGTAGGTTCATCATGATCTAGTAGCATGACTTCCAGAATAGGATTACCGTACCACTCTGGTGCGGATCTTACTCTGGTAGACCTACGAGGTTCAGCAGAAACTTGATCTGAAGTTTCATGATCAATATCATTAGCTTCCTCACTAATTGGTGTAGTTGTCACGGGAACCGGTTCTCGTGATGAACTACCTTCCAATAAGGGAGTAGATATAGTTATCTCATCAAGTTCTACTTTCCTCCCACTCACTTCTTTCGAGAGAAACTCCTTCTCTAGAAAGGATCCATTCTTAGCAACGAATGTCTTGCCTTCGGATCTATGATAGAAGGTGTACCCAACTGTTTCCTTTGGGTATCCTAAGAAGACACATTTCTCCGATTTGGGTTCGAGCTTATCAGGTTGAAGCTTTTTCACATAAGCATCGCATCCCCAAACTTTAATAAACGACAACTTTGGTTTCTTACCAAACCATAGTTCATAAGGTGTCGTCTCAACGGATTTCGACGGTGCCCTATTTAACGTGAATGTGGCCGTCTCTAAAGCATAACCCCAAAATGATAGCGGTAAATCTGTAAGAGACATCATAGATCGCACCATGTCAAGTAAAGTACGATTACGACGTTCGGACACACCATTATGTTGTGGTGTTCCGGGTGGCGTGAGTTGCGAAACTATTCCACATTGTTTTAAGTGTAGACCAAACTCATAAATCAAATATTCTCCTCCACGATCAGATCGTAGAAACTTTATTTTCTTGTTACGATGATTTTCAACTTCACTCTGAAATTCTTTGAACTTTTCAAATGTTTCAGACTTATGCTTCATTAAGTAGATATACCCATATCTGCTTAAATCATCTGTGAAGGTGAGAAAATAACGATATCCGCCATGAGCCTCAACATTCATCGGACCACATACATCTGTATGTATGATTTCCAACAAATCTGTTGCTCTCTCCATAGTACCGGAGAACGGTGTTTTAGTCATCTTGCCCATAAGGCACGGTTCGCAAGTACCAAGTGATTCATAATCAAGCGGTTCCAAAAGTCCATCAGTATGGAGTTTCTTCATGCGCTTTACACCGATATGACCTAAACGGCAGTGCCACAAATAAGTTGCACTATCATTATCAACTCTACATCTTTTGGCTTCAACACTATGAATATGTGTATCACTACTATCGAGATTCATCAAAAATAGACCACTCTTCAAGGGTGCATGACCATAAAAGATATTACTCATATAAATAGAACAACCATTATTCTCTGATTTAAATGAATAACCGTCTCGCATCAAACAAGATCCAGATATAATGTTCATGCTCAACGCTGGCACCAAATAACAATTATTTAGGTCTAATACTAATCCCGAAGGTAGATGTAGAGGTAGCGTGCCGACCGCGATCACATCGACTTTGGAACCGTTTCCCACGCGCATCGTCACCTCGTCCTTTGCGAGTGTTCGCTTAATCCGTAGTCCCTGTTTCGAGTTGCAAATATTAGCAACAGAACCAGTATCAAATACCCAGGTGCTACTGCGAGCTCTAGTAAGGTACACATCAATAACATGTATATCACATATACCTTTGTTCACCTTGCCATCCTTCTTATCCGCCAAATACTTGGGGCAGTTCCGCTTCCAGTGACCAGTCTGCTTGCAGTAGAAGCACTCAGTTTCAGGCTTAGGTCCAGACTTGGGCTTCTTCTCTTGAGCAGCAACTTGTTTGCTGTTCTTCTTGAAGTTCCCCTTCTTCTTCCCTTTGCCCTTTTTCTTGAAACTAGTGGTCTTGTTAACCATCAACACTTGATGCTCCTTCTTGATTTCTACCTCCGCAGCCTTTAGCATTGCGAAGAGCTCGGGAATCATCTTATCCATCCCTTGCATATTATAGTTCATCACGAAGCTCTTGTAGCTTGGTGGAAGTGATTGGAGAATTTTGTCAATGACGCTATCAACCGGAAGAGTAACTCCCAGTTGAATCAAGTGATTACAATACCCAGACATCTTGAGTATGTGCTCACTGACAGAACTATTCTCCTCCATCTTGCAGCTATAGAACTTATTGGAGACTTCATATCTCTCAATCCGGGCATTCTTCTGGAATATTAACTTCAACTCCTGGAACATCTCATAAGCTCCATGACGTTCAAAACGTCGTTGAAGTCCTGGTTCTAAGCCGTATAGCATGGCACATTGAACTATCGAGTAGTCATCAGATTTGCTCTGCCAGACGTTCTTAACATCGTCAGTTGCATCAGCAGCAGGCCTGGCACCCAGCGGTGCTTCCAGGACGTAATTTTTCTGTGCAGCAATGAGGATAATCCTCAAGTTACGGACCCAGGCTGCGTAGTTGGTACCATCATCTTTCAACTTAGCTTTCTCAAGGAACGCATTAAAATTCAACGGAACAACAGCACCGGCCATCTATCTACAATCAACATAGACAAGCAAGATACTATCAGGTACTAAGTTCATGATGAATTTAAGTTCAATTAATCATATTACTAAAGAACTCCCACTTAGACAGATATCTCTCTAGTCATCTAAGTGATCACGTGATCCAAATCAACTAAACCATAACCGATCATCACGTGAGATGGAGTAGTTTTCAATGGTGAACATCTTATGTTGATCATATCTACTATATGATTCACGCTCGACCTTTCGGTCTCCGTGTTCCGAGGGCATATCTGCATATGCTAGGCTCGTCAAGTTTAACCCGAGTATTCTGCGTGTGCAAAACTGGCTTGCACCCGTTGTAGATGGATGTAGAGCTTATCACACCCGATCATCACGTGGTGTCTGGGCACGACGAACTTTGGCAACGGTGCATACTCAGGGAGAACACTTCTTGATAATTTTTAGTGAGAGGTCATCTTAAAATGCTACCGTCAATCAAAGCAAGATAAGATGCATAAAGGATAAACATCACATGCAATCAATATAAGTGATATGATATGGCCATCATCGTCTTGTGCTTGTGATCTCCATCTCCAAAGCACCATCATGATCACCATCGTCACCGGCGCGACACCTTGATCTCCATCGTAGCATCGTTGTCATTAACGCCATCTATAGCTTCTACAACTATCGCTACCGCTTAGTGATAAAGTAAAGCAATTACAGGGCGTTTGCATTTCATACAATAAAGCGACAACCATATGGCTCCTGCCAGTTGCCGATAACTTCGGTTACAAAACATGATCATCTCATACAATAAAATATAGCATCATGTCTTGGCCATATCACATCACAACATGCCCTGCAAAAACAAGTTAGACGTCCTCTACTTTGTTGTTGCAAGTTTTACGTGGCTGCTACGGGCTTAAGCAAGAACCAATCTCACCTACGCATCAAAACCACAACGATAGTTTGTCAAGTTGATGCTGTTTTAACCTTCGCAAGGACCGGGCGTAGCCACACTCGGTTCAACTAAAGTTGGAGAAACTGACACCCGCTAGTCACCTGTGTGCATAGCACGGCGGTAAAACCAGTCTCGCGTAAGCGTACGCGTAATGTCGGTCCGGGCCGCTTCATCCAACAATACCGCCGAACCAAAGTATGACATGCTGGTAAGCAGTATGACTTATATCGCCCACAACTCACTTGTGTTCTACTCGTGCATATAACATCAAACCATAACAACCTGGCTCTGATACCACTGTTGGGGAACGTAGTAATTTCAAAAAATTTCCTACACACACGCAAGATCATGGTGATGCATAGCAACGAGAGGGGAGAGTGTTGTCTACGTACCCTCGTAGACCGAAGCGGAAGCGTTAACGCAACGTAGAGGAAGTAGTCGTACGTCCTCCCGGTCCAACCGATCCAAGCAGCGTTACTCCGGCACCTCCGAGTTCTTGACACACGTATAGCTCGATGACGCACCCCGATCTCCGATCCAGCAGAGGCGCGGGGAGGAGTTCCGTCAGCACGATGGCGTGGTGACGATCTAGATGTTCTCCTGTCGCAGGGCTTCGCCTAAGCACTGCTACAATATGACCGAGGTGTAATATTGTGGAGGGGGGCACCGCACACGGCTAAGGAACGATCTCAATGATCAACTTGTGTGTCTAGGGCGCCCCCCCGCCCCCGTATATAAAGGAGGGAGGGAGGAGGAGGCCGGCCTAGGGAGGAGGCGCGCCATAGGGGGGGCAAACCTACTCCAAGTAGGTTTGGCCCCCCTTTCCTATTAGGAGTAGGAGAAGGAAGGAAGAGGGGGGAGGAGAGAAGGAAAGGGGGGGGGGGCGGCCCCCCTCCCAATTCGGATTGGGCTTGGGGGGGGGGGGCGCCCCCTCCCTTGCTCCTTCTCCCTCCCTTCCACTAAGGCCCAATAAGGCCCATATACTTACCGGGGGGTTCCGGTAACCTCCCGGAGCTCCGGTATATTTCCAATCTCACCCGGAACCTTTCCGGTGCCCAAATATATCCGTCCAATATATCAATCTTTATGTCTCGACCATTTCGAGACTCCTCGTCATGTCCGTGATCACATCCGGGACTCCGAACAACCTTCGGTACATCAAAATACATAAACTCATAATGAAACCGTCATCGAAACTTTAAGCGTGCGGACCCTACGGTTCGAGAACAATGTAGACATGACCGAGACATGTCTCCGGTCAATAACCAATAGTGGGACCTGGATGCCCATATTGGTTCCTACATATTCTACGAAGATCTTTATCGGTCAAACCGCACAACAACATACGTTGTTCCCTTTGTCATCGGTATGTTACTTGCCCGAGATTCGATCATCGGTATCCAATACCTAGTTCAATCTCGATATCGGCAAGTCTCTTTACTCGTTCCGTAATACATCATCTCGCAACTAACTCATTAGTTCAAATGCTTGAAAGGCTTAAGTGATGTGTATTACCGAGAGGGCCCAGAGATACCTCTCCGACATTCGGAGTGACAAATCCTAATCTCGAAATATGCCAACTCAACAAGTACCTTCGGAGACACCTGTAGAGCACCTTTATAATCACCCAGTTACGTTGTGACGTTTGGTAGCACACAAAGTGTTCCTCCGGTAAACGGGAGTTGCATAATCTCATAGTCATAGGAACATGTATAAGTCACGAAGGAAGCAATAGCAACATACTAAACGATCGGGTGCTAAGCTAATGGAATGGGTCATGTCAATCAGATCATTCAACTAATGATGTGACCTTGTTAATCAAATAACAACTCCTTGTTCATGGTTAGGAAACATAACCATCTTTGATTAACAAGCTAGTCAAGTAGAGGCATACTAGTGACACTCTGTTTGTCTATATATTCACACATGTATTATGTTTCCGGTTAATACAATTCTAGCATGAATAATAAACATTTATCATGATATGAGGAAATAAATAATAACTTTATTATTGCCTCTAGGGCATATTTCCTTCAGTGCCCCTATTGCAGGGCCGGATTGAGACCTCCAGGCGAGGGAGATCGATCTGATCGTGCTGGTGCATGTTATGCTAATTAGGCGTCTCCTGCCCTGCAAACGCCGTCCTCTCTGGCTATGGGAGTTCAATCCAGAGGGACCAAGGATTCTCCAACACTTCATGGGTATGACACCCATGGAGATGTACAAGTTGTTCTTTAGATCACAGGTGGTGTGTCCGGAATTGACCGAGGATGCCGGCCTAAGCTGCAATCGCCCGGATACTCGAGTAAGTAGCTCCGTTCTTGGACGTACCGTTTGTTTGCTTTTCATAATTCGCTTTTTAACCCGCTATCCTCCAACAGGAGTGGATTGCGCAAGCAAAGCTGATAAGGTGTCCGCCCCCCTCCCAGAGACCGTACCGGAGCCCGTGCTGGTCAGAATGTTGGAGGTTACGCTTCAGAAGGAGGCGAGGGGGAGAACAGAGGAGCTACCGCCCCGCCCAAGGGGGCGCTTGAATAAGGGGGGATCGAGAATCCCTCCCTCCAGGGGGAGAAGAGGACCGCCTCCGAATACCTGGAGGCCAAAGCCCCTAAGCGGGGGAACAAATCTTCACCAGAGGGTCCTGCGTCCGGGGAGACCCCGGCCGCACAGTCTTCTCTTAAGAATCAGCCCTCTAGTGAGCCGTGAGTAGGAAAAGGGCAATTCATTAATGAAAAACATCCCTATTTGTGCTTCTGAGGATAACCGAAATTTTTACCTTGTAGTTCGGATCTACAACCTTCTCAGATGAGCTCGTCTTCGAGGGATCTTCCTCCGGAGATGATGGAGAGCGAGACGCCTCCATCTACTGCGCCGTCGGATAGGGCGGACGAGCCTGAGGTGTCGTCACGGAGGGCATCCCCGAGCTCGGCAGAGCCGAAGAGTTCGGCGCTGACTAGTGTTCGGCCGAGGGAGCTGAAGGATCTGCTTGAGAGGGCGTCCGTCTCAGAAGATCACCGTGCGTTGATGAGCATGGTGATCGGAAGGATTTTATCCGCCGAAAGCGGATTGCACAATGCCGTCAGGAGTTTGCTGGCGGGGTTTGAGGTATGTAAAAACGACGCGCCTTTTTGATAGTTTTGCACATGAAAGTGCGCCCTGTGTAGATAGTAGCCCCTGACACTCGGTAGGTTGTCGAAAGCGACAGCGTGCCGAGGATCAAAATCGCAGGTATTGAGTGTCGCCTTTCCTATGCAGGTGGCGGATAGTCCGGGGGCTAGCCGGACTGATGGAGTTGCCGAATTAATGCGGCAACTCGATGTAGCGGATGCGGACATCGCGCTAGTCAACAAGCGACTTGACGAGTCGCAAGGTAAATTGATTCTCCGCAGTCACCTACTAAGGGAGCTAAAGCTCACCTCTTACAATATTTATGCTTGACACAGATGGTGCTGCTGCTGTGGAGAGCCTTCGGGCCGAACTTGCTCAAGCCAAGGAGTAGGCCAGAAGGAGCAACGCGGCTGCCTCGAGGGCGGCCGAGGAGTTAGAAGCCGAAAGGGTTGCTCACTGCCGAAGCAGGGAAGAGGTGGCCGAATTGGCCGTTAAATTGAAGGATGCTACCGACCGCAATGAGGCTCTTGAAAGAGAGCGCCTATCGGAGCGAGAAGACCTGGTGAAGGCCACCGCCGAAGCCAAGGATGCCCATTCCGCAATGCGGGCTATGAAGGAGGAGCTGCGTCAGGCCGGAGACATTGTGGCTGGCAAGCCTTTTCTGCTACGCCACAGGTTTACGGATCCGAAGTATGTCCAGCTTGGCCTGCTGTGGGGTCCGGAGGATCCATATATGGACTTAGTGGCGAGTGTGGCAGATGCCGTTGTGCACTTCCGAAGCCAGAAGGATCACAAGACGAAAGAGCTATTTTGGTCTCAATTTCATAGTCCGGATCGTTCACTTCCGCTGACCGATTGGTTGGCTGAATGTGCTGAGCTGAACAGGCTTTCCGGACTTGCCATGACGGATATCGTGGCTCATGTCTGGCCAGAGCGGACCAAGGCGACGAGCTATTTTGGCTTATTGCAGCAATTTCTTGGGGCGGTGCTACATATCAAGGAAATGAAGCGGTCGGCCTGCATAGAGGGTGCGCGGATGGCCCTTGCCCGTGTGAAGACACATTGGACAGAGATGGATGCCGTCGCTGTTGCAACGTAGGGTTCGGACGACAGCCGGTTACCCGCCGGGCACTATTTTGGTGAAGTTATGCGTGGTGCTCGTGTAATAGAGTCGCAGTGCTCAAAAAATATCACGTTCAAATGAACGTTTGTAAAAGCAATGGTTATTATGTAATCGCTTTCTATACTTGTGCGTTCCAAGTATTGAAATATCTCCTATGCGGCAGTTTATGTATATGTGTGTATAACCTGAAAGATGGCAGTCTTCGGCTTCAGCCCCCATGCACAGGGTGCGGGGTTGTTCGCAAAAATAGCGCGTTTTCACACTTAATTCGACGTCTCGGTCCTGTTGAGGAGGTGGTAGCGTAGTAAACGAGGCAATCCGGACTATGATGCTTTATTACTTTCACTTAGCCATTGGAGTTCGAGGGTGGGGCTACGATATAGCCCCTGGGGGCACCGCGCTCTCCGAATTCGGGGCGTGTGTGCCTGACCGGGAAACGGTCCTTCGTCAAAGCGGGGGAATTCTAAACATTCCGGTTGTCGATCGAGTGGTTGACCAGTCTCTCGCTGTATCATGACAGTCAGTTTTCGGCTTTCTCTACTGAGGTGCTCGCCCAGCCGAACTGGGGCACAATCGCAGTAGTTCTCCTGGTGCCGCGTTAGCCGATGATACGGAACGTAAGGCAGCAAAACACAGGAGCCGGGCAAACCAAACATTTGACCAAAGACATGATTCGGAGCTGATGCATATAAGGCCTAACTCAAGACGCCGAACACTCCCTAAGGTGTTCGGTCTTTATAATAATGGGCAGAACAATGCCCTAAGCCCCTAGTGTCCAGGTACGGGCAAGGTCCTCTGACGCGGCCGATGCCAAAACGTCAGGCTCGACTCTAGTTGTAATGAGAAACCAGGGGATTATAGCAACAAGAGACAGTAAACAATGTTTACGCAGGGTCTTAATCTGAAAAGAATCCTTGCAACGGGTCCCTACTACACGTCTGCGCCTGTGTCTCCGTTGTGCCGTTATCCTGGACAGGTGTGCACGTCATTCATCTGTAAAAAGAGAGGAACTTAGTTTGAAAGGAAATCATGCGGAAAATGGTGTATGAAAAATATTAATAAGTAAAGCGGAGTCTATATTAGCTCGTTGTTGCTTATACGCGCAACCCCTTGTGAAGGGCTATGCGGCTAGGGAGCCCCTAGCTTATTTATGCCGGACTCGTCTATTCGTGTCCGGGGTCTTTAAGTGACCCTCGCAATGAAATGATGCCACGTGGACCGGGCATTTTGAGTGTAAGAGACGCGTAATGTGGTATAGCGTTGAAGCGAACAAAAGCTTCACGCCCCAATAGTGCTTGATAGCCACTTTTAAACGGGGCGACATGAAAGATTAGTTTTTCGCGTCGAAAGTTGTTTGGTGACCCGAACACAACTTCTAGTAATAAGGAGCCTGTGCACTTGGCGTAAGGGCCTGGCGTCACTCCTCCGAAGGAAGTGCGGCTATGTCGAATTTTAGTAAGGTCTATCCCCAACTTGCGGATTGTGTTTGGATATAGCAGGTTTAAGTCACTGCCTCCGTCCATTAGGACATGTGTAAATTGTAGTCCGCCGATTATAGGATCCAATAACAGAGCAGTCCATCCTGCATTCCGAATACTTTTGGAGTAATCCAGGTGGTCGAAAGTGATTGGTTTTGACATCCAATCTTGAGGTTCCGCTGGGGTGGACCATGCGAGACTCGTCTTAGCGGGTGCCGCATTGTTTTTCCGTATTGTCACATGAAGTGAGTTTACTGCTTTGACTTCTTGTGGGAAAGTCTTTTGTTTTCCGGTGCTCTGCTTGTGGGGTTTATCATCATCCTCGCTTGATGCGTCAAGCCCCTTGTGTTCGACATTTAGTCGGCCGGACTGTTTGAAAACCCAACAATCTCGGTGGGTGTGGTTTGCAGGCCTTCCGGGGGTACTGTGGATTTGACATATCCGACCCAAAATTTTGTGTAAGTTGGATAGCTCATCACTGTTATCCTTAAGAGGTAGTGTTTTGTTGTTTGGCCGTGAGCTTTTGAATCCGGCGTTGACTGCCGTATTCTTTGGGCCTTTTTCTTTATTCCGGTGCTGATCCTTTCTGCACCGTGATTTTCCGTTTCCATCTCTACTCTCGGATGTACTTGGGTCGCTGGTGCTGCATCTTGCTAGCCAGCTATCCTCCCCCACGCAAAAGCGGGTCATGAGGCTTGTTAGTGCGGACATTGTCCTCGGCTTCTCTTGGCCGAGGTGTCTGGCGAGCCATTCGTCTTGGACGTTGTGTTTAAAAGCTGCTAGGGCTTCGGCGTCCGGACAGTCGACTATTTGGTTCTATTTAGTAAGGAACCTGTTCCAGAATTTGCGCGCTGACTCTCCGGGCTGTTGAGTTATATGACTTAGATCATCTGCATCCGGAGGGCGGACATATGTCCCTTGAAAATTTTCTCTAAACGCGTCCTCAAGCTCTTCCCAACTTCCAACAGTGTTTTCTGGGAGGCTTTTGAGCCAATGGGCTGGCCCTTTGAGCATGAGGGGTAAATATTTTATGGCGTGGAGATCATCTCCTCTAGCCATGTGTATGTCTAGTATATAATCCTCTATCCAGACTCAAGGGTTTGTTGTTCCGTCGTAAGCCTCTATGTTTATGGGTTTAAACCCTGCTGGGAATTCATGATCCAGCACCTCATTGGTGAAACATAGTGGGTGTGCAGCGCCCCTGTATTTGGGTGTGCCGTTGTCTTCGAACACTTGTCGTCATCGCTTCCTTTTGGGGTATCCACCATATATACATCATGTGTTGGGGTGGTCTTCCAGTGCCCTACAGGCGCTGGTTTTTGTTCGTCTCCGGCATCGTCGTCCATACCGTCGATGTCTTCGGAGTCATAGTCTAGCATGTCTGTTAGATTGTCGACAGTGGCTACAAAGTGGGTGGTGGGTGGGCTTCGAATTTCTTCGTCGTCCGCATCCCAACCGTCCTGGCCATAATCCGGCTAGGGCTCTCCGGATAGCGAGAGATGTTTTAGTGAATGTAGGATGTCGCCAAAGGGTGAGTGCTGAGAGATGTCCGTCGCGGTGAACTCCATGATCGGCGCCCAATCGGATTCGATTGGCAGGGGCGCCGGAGGTTCGGAGTCCGGCAGGGAGTCCGGCATCCCGGAGTCACGAGCTTTATAGGGGACAAGGTCAGAGTTCGGCTCCATCGCCGTAGAAGTTGCAGCCCCCGAGGCGGTGTCCAGCCACCGGTCCTCGATCTGGGCGATCGGCTCCGGACTGAGGGCCGGAGAGGATTCGTGTGCGGCCACCAAGGCACTGTCCGGCGGCAGAGCTAAATCATGCCCATCATGACAGCGCGGCACGCTCGGCTGTGGCTCGAGTCCGTCGAAGGTCAAGTCCCCGCGGATGTCGGCCGTGAAGTTTAGGCTTCCGAACCTGACCTGACAGCCAGGGGCGTAGCTTTCGATCTGCTCCAGACGGCCAAGTGAGTTGGCCCGCAGTGCGAAGCCGCCGAATACAAAGATCCGTCCGGGGAGAAAAGTCTCACACTGGACGGCATTGTTGGTTGAAGAAGCCATCGATCCTATCAGTGACGACACAGAGGAACTCTCAATGAAAGCACCAATGTCGGTGTCAAAACCGGTGGATCTCGGGTAGGGGGTCCCGAACTGTGCGTCTAGGCGGATGGTAACAGGAAACAAGGGACACGATGTTTTACCCAGGTTCGGGCCCTCTTGATGGAGGTAAAACCCTACGTCCTGCTTGATTAATATTGATGATGTGTATTACAAGAGTGGATCTACCACGAGATCAAGGAGGCTAAACCCTAGAAGCTAGCCTATGGTATGATTGTTGTAATGGAGGTTATGTCCTACGGACTAAAGCCCTCCGGTTTATATAGACACCGGAGAGGGCTAGGGTTACACAGAGTCGGTTACAATGGTAGGAGATCTACATATCCGTATTTCCAAGCTTGCCTTCAACGCCAAGGAAAGTCCCATCCGGACACGGGACGGAGTCTTCAATCTTGTATCTTCGTAGTCTTGGAGTCCGGCGGATGATGATAGTCCGGCTGTCCGGACACCCCCTAGTCCAGGACTCCCTCAGACGCCCTTGTCTTCCTCCAGTTGAGGGCTCCGCGGGCGCCAACTTAGGCGTTTCTTCAGAGGAGCCCTACTGAACTCTGGGAGGCCGATCCGAACTGGGTCCGGCTGTGGACCATTCCGAAGGCCAGTCTTCGGACGCCTTCTTTGGGGTTCCGGATGGGTATCCAGTCCTGGCGATGCACCATATTTCGGCACCGCCCACTTGATATATCGACCCCTCGTGAGAACGGGGTACGAGGCAAAATAGCCTCTTCCACAGCGCAAAATGGGGCTTGATGCCCAGGAATAGCTCGCAAAGAGCTACGAAACCCGCGATGTGCAGAATAGAGGCGGGCGTGAGGTGATGGAGCTGGAGTCCATAGAACTCCAGAAGCCCGCGGAGGAACGGATATACGGGAAATCCAAGCCCCCTTATCAGATAAGGGACGAAACACACCCGCTCTCCTTTAGAGGGGCTAGGGGTGGCCTCCGCTTGCTTCCCACCTTTTTAGGTGGCCAGCCCGGCTCGAACCGGGACCATAAAGGCCGGAGGAAGATATCCCTCCGCTTGAAGCTTCACCAGCTCGTTATGCGGAACTGAACACCTCCTCCAATCTCTTGGCGGAGGGCTGGGAGCGCGAGAGGAGGAGCCGCGTCGACGGTCCATGATGGAATGGGTTTTAGGTCAGACGCGCTCCGATGAGTACTCGCAGAAGGAGGATGGTGGGATTTGGATCTGGATTCTTATCTCTCTTATAGGCAAATTATTTGCGCAGCTAGGGGGTAAAACATAAAAGATACCCTGGCTTTTTGCATTCATGCGACGCATGGAAGAGGGCCATTATTGGGCGTGGAAGCCAAGGAGCGCAACATTTGTAAGGGAGCCAGACACTATTCGGCAAGCACATGGAATTTGGAGGAGAACCCGCCTTGCAACGCCGAAGACTATATGCGCTGGACTTGTCGTCATTGAAGCCTGGTTCGGGGGCTACTGAGGGAGTCCTGGATTAGGGGGTGTCCGGATGGCCGGACTATCATCATCGGCCGAACTCCAAGACTATGAAGATACAAGATTGAAGACTTCGTCCCATGTCCGGATGGGACTTTACTTGGCGTGGAAGGCAAGCTTGGTGATACGGATATGTAGATCTCCTACCATTGTAACCGACTCTGTGTAACCCTAGCTCTCTCCGGTGTCTATATAAACCGGAGGGTTTTAGTCCGTAGGACGAACAACCATTACAACAATCATACCATAGGCTAGCTTCTAGGGTTTAGCCTCCTTGATCTCGTGGTAGATCCACTCTTGTACTACCCATATCATCAATATCAATCAAGCAGGAGTAGGGTTTTGCCTCCATCGAGAGGGCCCGAACCTGGGTAAAAACATCGTGTCCCTTGTCTCCAGTTACCATCCGCCTAGACGCATAGTTCGGGACCCCCTACCCGAGATCCGCCGGTTTTGACACCGACAGTGGGTCTGTGTGTCGGTGAGCTCTCCCCCGACGCTTCGTGTAGTTCGCAAGTACGCATCGTGCGGTTCACCGGTCACGTGACTGCAGTGCAGTTGACCCCTCATGTGCAGTGTGCAGCTCGGAGCAAGCGGGCATGCAGTTTAGTCCGCTGTTTGTGGTTTTTTGTGTGTCCATGGAATGTATCTGGTTGGGGTATATGATGTATTTTGTGTAAAAAATATATTTGTTGAGAAGTTCATTTCAACAAGCATTAATGATTAATGGCTCATTTTTCAGGAGAAACATAAATGGATGCAGCCCACTTCGAGGAGTCTTATTGTTCAATGCAAGAAACAGAGTGTTGTTCACTTGTTTCAGGGTAAAAAGGAAACGATGCAGCTCACTATGTCTTTATAAGATAGATCTGGCTGTGAAGGTCACTTTGTTGTCTCATGCAGTTTGCTATAAAACTTCTACGTGGTTTCACTTGTCCCACTTGTAAACAGGGAAAAAATCTCAAAGAAGCTCGCTTCTATATTAGATGTAGTTCACTCGCTCAGTCCCAGTGGTCCACTCGCTTGGTCAACGCGCGTAAAAAAATAGTAAGTACAAAAAAAGACAACAAAAACTCATGAGGTTCACTTTTGATAGTGTTGCAGTTCACTTTGGGGAGTGTTGCGGTCCACTCTCGTTCAAAAAAAAGTTGAAAAAAAGACAACAAAAACTTGTGCGAGAAAGTTTACGTCCAACGAAAAGAAATCATGAAGTTCACTTGACTGTGTATTGCAGTGCCATTTTCAGTTTGAAGCAGTGCAGTCTTCTGTCTGATGCAGTACATACGATGATTTTGGTGTCGCGAAAAAACAGAGTGTCCGCATTTCGTTAAAATAAAAATTACTCTTAAACTGTAAGGAATTATAGAGAGTGTTCTACACAAAAAAGTTGCGCCACATCGATATCTTTCCAACGGCGTATAATTTGAATCATTCCAACGGTTTGTAAAAATTTCGCGAAAAATGACCGCTGCCACTCGTCGTCCACTGCACCATTTTCACAATTAACTTAAAACCGTAAGGAATCTCAAAACCATTTCTACATATGAAAGTTGAGCCTTGTCCATAGCTTTCCAACGATGTATTACAAGCGTTGTTTCGACAAATGGTTCAAAAACTAGAGCGAAAACAGTACCGAAAATTACAAAAATTTCAAAAAAACGTAATTCCGCGATTTGGTAAATTTGAAACTGCTCTTAAACCGTAATGAATTAGAGAAAATAATAGATATAAAAAAGATGCGCCTCGACAATATCTTTCCAATGGCGCATCATTTGCTTTATTCTGATCGGTGGTTTAGAAAAATTCACGAAAATACTCTCGCTGCCACTCATCATCCGCCGCACCGTTTTTGAAACTACTCCTAAACTGCGAGGAATCTCGAAAAGTGTTCAACATGGTGAAGTTGCGCCTAATCCATAACTTTTCAATGGTATATTATACGCCTCGTTCTAATAAATAGTTAAAAAATTAGAGCAAAAACAATACCGGAAAAACACTACGTGCTGTTTTTTCCGACACAAAGTTCACTAGTCTGTACTGCAGTGCTCTTGATATAGAAAGTGTAGTGCTCTCGCGTTGGGCGTGCAGTGCGGAAGTGTTATCAGAATAACTATTCTGCTAATATCATGAAGTGAATTAAACAAAATAGTTATGAAATAGAAGTAACATATATAGTAAACATAGTTAACAAATTTCATCGTACCGAAAGTAATTAACTAGAGCGCGACGCCATTTACATCTAATAGTTTCGCCGTACTGAGACATTCAAAGTTTCATCGTATAGAAAGTAACAAGTAACTCAAGAGCCACATTGTTTTTAAGCAGTGCACTCTTCCCATCTATCCATATCCGGGAGGATGGACCCAAGCTTAGTGAAAGGCGTCATGTCCTGACGCTGTAGGGCAATGCGGGTTCGGATGTCAGCTCGCGATATTGGGCCGCCATTCTCTTCGACGACATCTTTCATGATGATGGACGCTATTTCCTTCTGGATCCGGTAGAAATCATTTCGAAGTCTATTTTCCGGCACGGCTCTAATGGCTTTGGCACATCTCTTGATATGGGTATAGGATGAAGATTTCATGCAAAGTGATTGCAGATCCCTTCTGTACTCCATCATTAGATGGATGACGTAGAATCCATCGTTTTCACTTCTTGCTGGTTGTAGGATGCAACAGAAGTCAGTCTTCTGGCCGAAACAGAGACCGACCTTATTTGTTTTCTTGCATTGGATGTAGCCAACCCGCATGCTGAAGCCCAGCATAGCTCTGTCCAGAACATACTTCATGTGTGTGTAATCTTTCTTCTGTATGTTCTTTGATGGGTCCAAATATAGAGAGCAGGAGTAACACGGGTAAAGAACAATGAGAACGGCATGACACTCCCTGCTGCGCAAAATACACGATCAAGTTAGCATCCATGCGTGCAAAGTAATTGTTGAAATGCACAAAAGGATGTATGTGTTATAGTGCTATTCGCGGATGAATTACCCGGGATGATTCATGTTCGACCCTTCGGTCTCAGTGTTTCGAGGCCATATCTGCATATCCTAGGCTCGTCAAGTTTAACCCAAGTATTCTGCACGTGCAAAACTGGCTTGCAACCGTTGTATGTGAACATAGAGCTTATCACACCCGATCATCATGTGGTGTCTCGGCACGACGAACTATAGCAACGGTGCATACTCAGGGAGAACACTTATACCTTGAAATTTAGTGAGGGACCATCTTATAATGCACCATACTAAGCAAAATAAGATGCATAAAACATAAATATCACATGCAATCAAAATATGTGACATGATATGGCCATCACCATCTTGTGCCTTTGATCTCCATCTCCAAAGCACCGTCATGATCTCCATTGTCACCGGCTTGACACCTTGATCTCCATTGTAGCATCATTGTCGTCTCACCAACTATTGCTTCTACGATTATCACCACCGCTTAGTGATAAAGTAAAGCAATTACATGGTGATTGCATTTCATACAATAAAGCGACAACCATAAGGCTCCTGCCACTTGCCGATAACTTTTAAAAAACATGATCATCTCATACAATAACCTATATCACATCATGTCTTGACCATATCACATCACAACATGCCCTGCAAAAACAAGTTAGACGTCCTCTACTTTGTTGTTGCAAGTTTTACATGGCTGCTGCGGGCTTCTAGCAAGAACTGTTCTTACCTACACATCAAAATCACAATGATTTTTCGTCAAGTGTGCTATTTTAACCTTCAACAAGGACCGGCCGTAGTCAATACTCGATTCAACTAAAGTTGGACAAACAGACACCCGCCAGCCACCTGTGTGCAAAGCACGTCTGTAGAACCGGTTTCATGAACATGGTCATGTAATGTTGGTCCAGGCCGCTTCATCCAACTATACCACCGAATCAAAGTAAGACATTGGTGGTAAGCAGTATGACTATTATCACCCACAACTCTTTGTGTTCTACTCGTGCATATTATCTATGCATAGACCTAGCTCGGATGCCACTGTTGGGGAACGTAGCATGCAATTTGAAAAAATTTCCTACGATCATGCAAGATCTATCTAGGAGATGCATAGCAACAAGAGGGGGAGAGTGTGTCCACGTACCCTCGTAGACTGAAAGCGAAGCGTTAGGTTAACGTGGTTGATGTAGTCGAACGCCTTCACGATCCAACCGATCTATTATCGAATGTACGACACCTCCGAGTTCAGCACATGTTCAGCTCGATGATGTCCCTTGAACTCTTGATCCAGCAGAGGGTCGAGGGAGAGTTTCGTCAGCACAACGGCATGATGCGGTGATGGTGATGTGATCCGCGCAGCGCTTCACCTAAGCACTACGACGCTATGACCGGAGGTGTAAACTGTGGAGGTGGGCACCGCACACAGCTAAGAGGACAATTGATGTGCCTTTGTGGTGCCCCCCGCCCCTGTATATAAAGGAGGAGAGGAGGAGGCCGGCGGCCAGGAGGGGTGCGCCATGGGGGGAGTCCTACTAGGACTCCACTCCTAGTAGGATTCGCCCCCCCTTTTCCACTACAAAAAAATATACTTCCGTGATGATACGTGTTCATCACAGTAGGTCGCGGTTTTTGTCATGCATGTACATCATGACGATTTTATGACATAATCAATATAGTCATACATGTGTTGTCGTAGAAGTGTTCCATAACATTACCAAAATTATCATCACCGAGGTGTCCACTTCCATGACGATAAATCGCGCATCGCAGAAGTGCTTTCATCAAGGGTGACCGACACGTGGCATCCACTGTAATGGAATGCCATTAAGATATCGAGTCCGGTTTTGGATCCGATAACCCGTTAACAGCACGGACCAATGGGGATTTTCCACGTGTAAAATCATCATTGGCCGCAGGAAACACGTGTTGCCTCACCATTGGGACAGATGTCATCCACTCATTGGACAGGAGGCGCCTATGATAGGTCGACACATGGCATGGCCCAACAGTGGCCCATCCCGGTGAAAAAGGCCGGCCTAGTAAAAATTAGCAGGCTGGCCCATATTCGGCCCGTCAACGGCTCGTTAAAGATTTAACACCATTGCAGCCCATCGTCAGTTCGAGCCCGTTAACAACCCACTATATATTTGGGTTCAATATCGGCCCGATGAGATTTCGGCCTCTTAACGGCCCATTCAATGGATGGGCCAATTTTCAGGATGTACATCTTTCGTACTTTTAGCGACCCATTTAAATGTTGGGCTAATTTCCGGCCCGGTGTGTCTTTCAGCCTATTGACGACCCATAAATCAGATGGGCCATTTGTAGTCGGACCTGAGTTTCGGCCTTTTAGCGGCCCATTTAAGTGTTGGGCCAATTTCTGGCCCGGTGTCTCTTTCAGCTTGACGGCCCATAAATCAGTTGGGCCATTTGTAGTCGGACCTGAGTTTTGGCCTTTTAGCGACCCATTTAAGTGTTGGGCCAATTCCCGGCCATGTGTGCCTTTTGGCCTATTAACGGACCATAAATGAGTTGGGCCATTTGTATTTGGACCTTAGTTTTGTCCTTTTAACGGCCCATGCCCTTCATGGTCCAATACCAGCCCGGTTTCTCTTTTGGCCTGCTAAAGGCCCACAACACAGTTGGGCCATTTACAATACGACCTGACTTTCGGCCTCTTAGCGGCCCATGCTCTTCATGGTCTAGTACAAGCCCGCTGTCTCTTTCGGCTTGCTAAAGGCCTACAGTATAGTTGGGCCATATGTAGCCCAAACTTAGGAACGACCTGTTAACGGCCCGTGAAATCAATTGGGCCCACCTGTTGCCCGCTTCAATTTCGGCCTGTTAACGACCGGGAGGTAAGAGGGCCGACCATTAACTTTCGGCCTAGTAACGGCCCATTAACTTAATGGGCCCACTAAAGTTCGTACATGTCTTTAGGCCAAATTAGATAATTTGAGCCCATTACGACAAGCAATTATGCACAGTACCAAAACCGATCAAGCAAAGGTACGACATACAGGGAAAAAAATTGCACATCCACCATATATTATAGGAAATTACATCCAGCAGGCAATCAAAGATTGATGCCAATGCAAATAAATGAGCAGAACCTAACGATCTACAACGTCACAATCTGCAACCTTAGCACAGATGACGCCCATAAGCATGTGGGAAAGTTCTTGCTGCTTTGCTACACTGTCTCTGAAAACATTGATCAGTTGTTGTGTCGCACGACTCTGCAGCTCCGATTCCTCCACCATTTCCATCATCGCTTCAGCCATTAATTGGTTCACAGACATACATTTATTCCGTTGAATTCGAGACAAAGGATACTGAACAGATTTAGATGTCGATTTTGGTAGGCTTGTATTATTGATAGTGGTGAGTGTCTCGACCACTGCATCATAACATAAATTAGGAGGGGAACCAAACACATTAATCATGAGTTATTGCCATATTACATGGCCTAGATTTATTGGAAAGAAACAATGGGGTTGCCTTGCTGTTTTCAGAATTTGTCTTCTTATCTTCAGCAGCCTGCACCAAATTAACACACTAGCATTGCTATCATTGGCCAAGTTAGATAATAGGAAAGCAACATTGACACAACGAACATTTGGGCAACTAGCCTACACCAAATTAACACAATATGGCATAGCTATCATCAGCCAGGTAAGGTAATACGAAAGCAACATTGAGACAATGAATGAATGGGCAACCAGAGAAGCACTACAATTCAGTAATGTGCGTGATATGAGATAGTACACTCATGCAGCTCAGTATGCAAAACTACCAGGCAGTTTTCCTTGCAAAAATCAACATTGGCGCCTTTAACATTTTGCTACAACTAATTTTAGATCAGATAAAGGTTAGATTCATGCTGATTAACAAAATACATGTTGATGTAAAAATATAGTGATATACAACAGGTACTTACATCAGCATTGGAGCACAGAGAATTCCCGCAAGATATTTTCCTCGAATACGATCCCAATGGAGGAAGTCTTCTATCATTTAACCTTATTTTCTAAAAGAGAGATGGGTAAGAAACATGTAGAAAATATGATCAGAATGTTATAAAATTTCATGATGCGAGGATACGCACACGCTTCTTAGAATGGAGTTGACATTCTTTTGCTGGACTGGAGCGGACTAGTTCTTTGGCCACTGGAATCTGCTTATTATCAGTGGGAGTTGGGTTTCTCTGTGCTGGAGCAGTATCTATGAAAATGGAGTTGGTTTATTATCTCCTGGCGTTTGGATCTTTTGCAAAGTCCTGGTTTGCAACCCTTCAGATTCTAACATAGCCGTCTTCCCCTTGCATGCCTTATATAGAAGAATGGTGCTTCAATTATAAAACATGCTACAACAGAGATGGAATAGGTACTGAAGAATAGAAAGGCATGACATATTGACATGTAATCCCTCCATCCAGAAATAAATGGATGAGTCTAGGCGTATTTCAGTTCTAGATACATCCAGTTTTATCCATTTCTGCGACATGTAATCCGGATGGAGGGAGTATGATGTAAGAGCTAGGGATACGACAGGACAACACAGTAAAAAAACACTAAAAACCCACTGCAGAACCAATGTATTCAAACCCACTGATATGAGATTGTACACTCATGCAGCTCAGGATGCAAAACTACCAGACAGTTTTCCTTACAAAAATCAACATTGTGGCCTTTAATCATACATTTTGCTACAACTAAATTAACAAAATATATGCTGATGTAAAAATATAGTGATATACAACAAGTACTTACTTCTACATTGGAGCACAGAGAATTCCTGCAAGAATCTTTCCTCACATACGATACCAGTGCAGAAATTCTTCTATCTGTTAAGCTTATTTTCTAAAAGAGAGATGGGTAAGAAACATGTAGAAAATATGATCAGCATGCTATAAAATTTCATGATGCAAGGATACGCACACGCTTCTTAGAATGGAGTTGACATATTTTTGCTGGACTAGAGTAGACTAGTTCTTTGGCCACTGGAATCTGCTTATTATCAGTAGGAGTTGGGTTTCTCTGTGCTGGAGCAGTATCTATAAAAACTAGAGTTGGTTTATTATCTCCCGGCGTTTGGATCTTTTGCAAAGGCCTTGTTTGTAACCCTTCAGATTCTAACATAGTCGTCTTCCCCTTGCATGCCTTGTATAGAAGGATGGTGTTTTAATTATAAAACATGCTACCATAGAGAGATGGAATAGGTACTGAAGAATAGAAAGGCATGTCATATTGACATGTATTCCCTCCATCCGGAAAAAAATGGATGGGTCTAGGCGTATTTCAGTTCTAGATACATCCTTTTTATCCATTTCGGCAACATGTAATCTGGACAGAGGGAGTATGGTGTAAGAGCTAGGGATACGACAGGACAACACAGTAAAAAAACACTAGTTGAATGTAAAACTGTATGCTAGCGGAATACGTACAGAAAAAACTAAGGCAACATAACATGTATGATTGGGAAACTAAGATGGCATTGCAACAGAGCACTAGAACAACACTTTAATGTAAAAAAATGGTATGGTAGACAGATGAAGTACATACTGATGAATAACAATGCATAAGATATTCAGAAGCATGATGTCCAAATTAAGCAGATGGCATTGCGATAGAGTAGAATGACTATACTTTAATTTGAAAACATGTTATCATGAATGGAATAGGTACTGAAAAACAGGAAGGCATGACATATTTACATGCATGATCAGCATGCTAAGCACATGGCATTGCAATAGAGTAGATACACTCCAGGACATTATATGCATGTTGTACCCATATCACAGGCCAAGTTAGAGCAAGGACCTTGTGGGGTGAAGAGGATTCATCATCTTTCTGCAAGTCTTCTGAAGAACTGCCTTTACATGTTCCATCATATTGGGTATCATTGACATCAAGTTTATTGGCCTTCACATTGCTCCGTGTTCTTGTGAATATATCAGTGTGTGCAATTATATCTGACATGCATGGAAGACAACTAGTAGTTAGATTTATGTAATGAGTGCCTGTAGGAGACGACATAAATAGTAGGACTGGGGTTAACTAGTAGCAACAGGTCTCAAAAACTAAAGGGACAACAAAAGATGAAAGTTACAGAATATGTATCATTTGTAATCGAGATTAACTAGATGGCACACAAAAGTATTAAAGAAAAACATAGGTAATAGTAGAAGTGGTATAATACTATAATCACCAACCTGTGGGATAGCATTGGCTGATGGATGATAACTATGGAACAACGTTACCTAAAAAAAGTATCTTAGCTGAACTCTGGAACAACGTTAACTCCTGAACAAGGCCAGTAAGAGATCAACATGAATATACAATGAAATGAGATAATCTATTTTCCATGCTTAGATGAATAACAAAGCCATAAATGTTGCACACAGGTAAGATAAGGGTACAACCTATCTGGCTGCCATCCATAGGAGTGAGCATCATGTGCTGACTTGTCGATGGCCCTGCAGTTATTGTGGCTGTCCATGTCGGGCAAGCACATTCGATGCAGGGAACTGTTGAGTGGGGACTATAGCTCCCTTCTGGTGTATGCTTCCGTTGTCGGAGCAGCTGCGGTGAGTCAGAAGACGGTGTGGCTGAAGATGCAGATAACACATAATGTTAAGAACGACATATCTCTTTGATCTGAAGAAATACACTAAGAGATCAACAACAAGGTACGAGAGTGGTCACACGTCTGTTGACTGAAGACTAAATTGGGGTCACACGATTTTATTTTATTTTGGTACTATACGATCTACGCCGGTTGGCTTGATGGTCGTCTTGTGCCTCCCGGCTGACACTATTCGGAATCTTCCCCGAAGAGCCAGCGGCCAATGGCAGAGCAGACTGCCTCCGCAGTCCGTGGCCCCGGCCAAAACCCCGCTCCCCGCACCATCGCACTTCCGTGGTTGCACCGCCCCCGGGCTAATCCACAAAGACTCCCCGTCATCCAGATCCAGCGGCGGCAGTACCTTCAATCCACGGTGAACTTGCGGCCCCACACCCTTACGTTAGACACCAGCCAACCGGCAACCTAGGAGCTTCACCGCCTCGAGGGGTGCTACTTCCCATTGGGAATCGATTGGCCCAGAATAAAAATTCAGACAACTGACGCCTAAATAAAGTGATTTGAGATGAGGGTCCGACCTATCTGGCAGCATGGTGAAGTAGGCAGGTCCAGCTGCCGAGTCGGTGAGGCCAGTGCGGTTGTGGTGGCAACCGGCGGTAGGGAAACCGCGATGCCGCGACGGTCAACGGCTACGGGGAAGCAGCGCCGGGACTCTAGATGGATCCGTAGTTGGAGCCGCTCCGGCGCCGTGAACAATGGTGGGGGTGAATCAGCTCCAGTATAGTTCACGCGGCCATCATCGAGGCAGCTCCAGCAGCATGGAGTAAGAGGCACACGGCCCAGTGCACGACGGCAAATGGACAACGTCTCCGGCATTAGGGAGGAGGGTGGCTGTGAAATTGGTGCGGTGGGGGCGCCATGGAGGAGGGGCTGAGGTTTCGCGGCTCGGGAGAAGGGAGCTTCCCGGGGAGAAGGTGATTTGGCCCCCACGAGGAATGAATGGGGGGGATTGGGAGGGGAGTGAAACCATGTCTTACGGATGCATTTTTCTGAAATGTGAGGGGGAGTTACAGTTCTACCCCTGCCTTTAGGCTTCTTGTCTTGGGTCTGTGTACTGAGGTTCGGGGATAGTAGAGTAACTTTGCTTCTCCCCAAATAGTGGGCGGGAGCGATTTCGGGCCAGGAGGGTGTGTTTTGAAATATAGTGGACGCGAGCGATTTCGGGCGAGGAGAGCGTGTTTTGAAATAGTGGGCGCGAGTTATTTCGGGCGAGGAGAGCGTGTTTTGCCGACCATGGTTTATGAATTATTCGACACATGTCATTTTGGCCGAGGAGAAGGCGCGCTTGTATGAAGTTACGAACCTACCCTCGATGTACAACAGGCCAATTGATGCGTGTCCCACATCGGACGGTAATTTTGCGTCTCCCATTTATTTGCTCGGGTGAATTCCACCGAGCAGAGGATGTTTAATGGTTCGTTCAGATTTTGGGAGAATGAGCATCGACATCTACCTTACCAAGTCAATTCGAATCAAATTTCGAAATATTAGCTTGCCACTTCTTTTTTAGATGGAGAGATGATGCTTGGGAGTAATGTGTTTTTACATGCTCGTTGCTAGCGATTTACTATATGACAAATAGTTGACCCACTCAAAAACGCGAATCAAACCCAAAATGAAATATCTCGATTCAATGAAATAACTCATTCACTAGGTCAAAATAGTGAACTAAATCAAAAATTGAACACCTCAATCGAGTAGCATGTTGTACAATATTATAGTACTCCATGAACATGTTGAAAGTCAAATTAATGAACTTGTTTGATATACGCATATATCCGTTCATGTGTGAATTGCAGACAACATGTTCTCCAATTTAAATATTTGAATGCAAGTTTATATCGAAACATGGTTTATATCAGTCTTTGATGCATAAAACGCAACCTCCCCCTCTCCCGGACACCTGCTCTCTCTCTCTCTCTCTCTCTCTCTATCTCGCCGACAATCTTCAATTCTGTTGCACGCATCCGACACACAAACCTTGTTGGTCCCTCTCCCTTTCTCTCCATCTCTCTCTCTTTTTTTTGTGTGTGTGTGTGTGGGGGGGGGGGTCTTTCTAGTTCGCATGCATATATACTCCATCTATAGGTCTCTCTCGCACACTATGTATGACACTCTAGCTAGTCCAAGCTAGCTATCTTGGGTGCACTCATTGTACGCACACAAATTCCTTGGCTCATTGCCCGTAGCTCTCTCACGCACCACTCTGTCGTCTCCGAGCTCTTCCCCCTCTCTCTCAAACTCTCCATCTACCTGGGTCACACATACACATGCATATCTCACTCGCTCTCGATAGGCCCATCTAAAACTCTATCTCTCTCCCTCGTTCCCTCTCCATCTCACACGCACACACACAATCTCATGCGTAGCTAGCCAAGTATGATGGTCTCTCACTCAACTGTAGGCACACGCAGTCCCCCCTATATGTATATGACTAGCTAATCTTAGTCTCCATCACAAACATGTGCATGGTCTATCTCGATTTCTCTCGGGGCATCTTTCTATCGCGCACGCACCTCCCTCGATCTCCCACCCATATAGTCCCCTCACAATCTCAAGGGGATCTCTCTATCACAAACACACCCTCTCTCCCTCCCCATGCATCCATGTCCTCCATGTGTCCCTCTCGACCTTTGTTCCTTGTTGGCCAGACCTCTATTGGACATGTGCTACAGGGGTGTCTCTCTCCGTTGCAAACAATCACACACTAGCTATCTTCGTGTATCTCCTCGCCTCGCTTTTCTATCTCGGAGATGCATGCATGATATGTTCGCATAAGAAACGAAAAACACACACTCTCTCTAATTTATCGTTTATTGTCACTTTCTCTTTCACACACATACTCTTTTTGCACACTTACTCATTCTCCTTCACACGCACTTGATCTGTCTCGACTTAGGCAATCTCCTCGGTACATAGCATATAGATTTATTGAAAAGTCAAACATCACAAAGTTTGACCATGTACGTGGAGAAAAACAATTACATCTTGAACGACAAACATATACGATTAGATTCACCATGAGATGTAGTTTTGTATGATGTATCTTTGGTATTGTAGATATAAATAAGATTTGCGTAAACCTGATCAAAGTTTCCAAAGTTTGACTTCCAAAAAATTTACATGCACTGCATTATCAAGTGGATGGAATATCTCTTTCCCCCTCTCAGCTATCTGACGCACCACTCAGCCTTATCGGGGCTCCTCGATCTCTCTCGAACTTTATTGGTCAGTTTGGTTCGTGACTTGACCCTCATGCATTGTTGGCCAGTACTTCCTGGTGTGGACGTGAGATGTAAAATATTTCTTCTTGGCCAGGCTTGTGTGGTGCTGAAGCGTTTGGTTCATGCCTGGGCCAGGAAAAGCATCAACATCCCATCAATCAGTCCATGCAGCAATTATTTAATGCTAATATCCATCCAGGCTGCTGTTAGCCTCGTGGCCGCACGACCAGGCACGGCCAGGCGTTCGAAATCAGTCGCCTGGGCCAGGCTACTTGCAGTGTCTGGAGTCCAGCCAGGCTAATTAAAGTGCAAGGGAATCCAGGCTAGGCGGGCTTTCTTTTTCACAGGTAGCAACCAAACAAGCGTGCATGAAATCCACGCACAACCCCAGGCCAGGCAAAAGATGCTCAAGACGCAAACTAAACTTACCTTATATCTCCCTGGTTCACAAATACACATGTCTCGCTCGCGCTATACATATAGACCCATCCAACACTCTCCGCCCTTGTTCTCTCTCCATGTGACATGCACCCCCCTAAGTACCATAATCCCTCGCTCCATCATAGGCGCAAGCTCTCCCCCCTCCTAAGTATGATTATCTCTCACTAGCCATCAGGAACACACGTATTGTTTCCTTCCATCCACACGTCTATCTCGATATCTCTCGGGGCATCTTCAATTGTGCACACACCTTGTCACTCGATCTCCCACCCATGTAATCCCATCACGATCTCCGGGGGATCTCTCTATGACAAACATACACTCTCTCCTCCCCATGTCTGCATTTTCTCCGTACATCTCTCTCGACCTCTCTCCCTTGTTTGTCAGACCCCTCTTGGCCACGTTCTAGGGGTCTTGCTCTCTTGGTTCCAAACAACCACACACTATCTCCTCACCTTGCCTCCGTTTGCATAAGACACACATGCTTTTTCTCTAGTTTTATAGTGTGTTGTCCATGTGTCTTTCACACACGCACACACACTTTTTCACTCACTCTTTCTATTTCTCTCTCTCTCTCTCTCTCTAGTTAGGGACTCTGTCACGTCCATTAGCATATGGATGTTTTGAAAAGTCAAACCTCAGAAAAGTTTGACCAGGTATATGTGGAGAAAAACATTTACATCTGGAACGATCATTAGATTTATCACCACATGTACTTACTTCATACTATCATTTATCTTTGGTATTGTTGATATAAGTAATTTCTTTATAAACTTGGTCAAAGTTTCAAAAGTTTGACTTTAAAAAAATGTTGGAACTACATTATCTAACGGAGGGAGTAGCTCTTTTTCTCTCTCTCTCTCTCTCTCTCTTCTATCTCTCACGGGCCTCCCCTCTCACTCGAACTCTCTATACCGACGGATTATACGCTCACTGCATCAGCGTATAGCTCCGTATATTGTTTAGTTGACCGGTCAACCAGTCCACATGATGCCTTGTCAGCTCGTGTTCTGTATCTTCGTGTGCTGGCCCATGTGGCAGTGGGTGAAAATAAGTAAACTAGAGGCCCATCTGGCATGCGGTGAAGTAAACAAAGTCGAAACCACTCAGGGTAGCACCCCGCACGCTAGTAAATTGAGGGCGCATTGAGGACACACTTCTTGCGCGTGAAGGACACACTCGCGCACAATTCACCACTGTGCGGCAGCATGCACAGAAGAACGCACTCGCGCACACCTAGCACACAGCACACACTAGCACACGTGTACACCGGCGTCGCCGCCGGTTGAGATGGACGGCGAGGCAGCCAACAAGCGGAGGCGGCTCGAGCCAAAATCGCATCCGGCGAGCCTGGACTTCATCAGCAGCCTCCCCGACGACATGCTGCTCGTCATCATCAGCCTCCTCCCCACCAAATCTGCCGTGTGGACCGCCCTGCTCTCCCGGCGGTGGCGCCCCCTCTGGCGCCGCGTCCCCCTTAACCTCACCATCGACAGCTGCCTCTGTGACAAGGAATGCAAACGCATGGCCGCAGTCTCCAAGATCCTTTCATCACACCCTGGGCCAGCCAGACGCCTTGACATCCGCATGTTCAGTACCAACTGCAAGGTCCAACCCAAGTTCGACGAGTGGTTCTTATCCCCCGCCCTAGATCAGCTCGAGGAGCTCAGCTTTGAAGCTGGACGATGTTGCTCTCTTCCGCTGTCGGCGCTCCGCCTCACGCCAACGCTACGCTGCGCCAGCTTCAGCTCCTGCTATCTTCCCTAGATTAATGCCGCGCTCTCCCTTCTTCTCCCTCAACCCAACCATCTCGACCTCTTCGACGTTGTCATCTCGAAGAAGGTTATGGAGCACCTGCTCCGCAGCTGTACTGCGCTCGAGTACCTTCGTCTTGAGCAGATCCACGGGTTCCACGTTATGGTCGTTGAGAATGTGCCTTTCCTGGAGAGATTGCTTGTATCGGATCTAGAAGGTCCAACAAAAATCAGGGTCATTGACGCGCCGAAATTGACAGCGTTGGTGTTCTCGTCTGCCAAATTCTCTGAACTCTTTATTGGATCCATAATCGTTCAAGTACATCACTCATCTTCTTCTCCGTCTTCTTGAAATTCACATTTTTAAATTTCTTCTTGATGTATTTATGACCGTCTGCCAGAAAATGATTTCCACAAGCTTGACCTAGTCCATGCGCACAATGAAAATCTTGGCACTAAAATCTATCGGCCCCAATCTGGATCAAGTTGTTGGATTCCTTACATGCTTTCCATGCACGGAGAAGCTACTCATCGAGGTGAAACTTCTTTCCTATTAGTAAACGGTAATCACAACGTAGCTCAATTTTTTTCGTAATTTTCCCAAATTATGATGACAAGTGTAGTGTTCAAAATTGCATCTACGCACTGCACCGAAAGAAATGTTTTTAGATTTTTTTCTCACATGATCACCTGCATCGGTTTTATGCTGTACTACTATAGTAGCCTAGGCTAGTCATAGTGGAAGGTAACTTAGACTACTCCAGTAACTCTATGGTTACCCTAAGAGCAAGTACTACCTCCGTCCTGGTTTACTCTTCCAATTTTGTAGTATCAAAATTTGACCATAGATTTAACTGACAAAATGTTAATGCATGTCACTAAGAACTATATCGTTGGATTCGTATTTGAACATAATTTCAAATGGTGTAATTTTTAGTGACATGCATTGGCATTTTCTTAGGTAAATCTATGGTCAAACTTTTATACTAAATATGAGGTAGTATTCCCTCCGTCCCAAAATTCTTGTCTTACATTTGTTTAGATACAGATGTATCTAACACTAAAATGTAACTAGATACATCCGTATTTACACAAATTTAAGACAAGAATTTTGGGACGGAGGGAGTACAAAAGTGGGCTATGTAGGCCAAAACATGTGCAAAAATTCACTTGTGATGCATTTGGCATCGATGCCCCTCCGTTGCTCACCGGGTGCCCCAATCTGGATCACCTACTTTGCTCCGGTGCCAAATTAACTCACGCAATGAAAAAACACTGCGTGGGAGAGAGAGTGGACTGAGGCAATAAAAAACACTTGTTTGGGAGAGTGAGAGGCTGGTGTAGTTGGTTTGATTGATTTGTTTATACATATGGGTCTGTGTGCACAACAGTACCAACTCTCCCACATCGCGAGAGCGGTGCCAAAATCTTTTGATTTGACACCGATGCATATTATGTGGCATACTTTTGCGAAATATGGCATCAGACACATAGTGGAAGGCAACAAATGCCCAAGCTCTTCACGTGCTCCTAGTTAAATGAGAGGAAACAGAAAGAGAGAGAGAGAGAGAGAGAGAGAGAGAGAGAGAGAGAGAGAGAGAGAGAGAGAGAGAGAATATATCACTAGCCAGCCAACCCTATCATATGAGCGAATGATATTGGTACCTCTTGATGACACGGCAATCTTATACAGCCAGCTGCTCTACTATGTTCTCTTCTTTTGTAGATAAAAAAGACCCGAAAGTGAAAAATGTGCTGCACTATAACAATCTCATCGAATGCCTTGATCTCCATCTTACAGAAATTGATTTGATCGACTACCGAGGCAGCACATCTGAGATTAAATTGGCCAGATTCTTTGTTCTGGAGGCAAGTGTGCTCAAGGTAATGAGGTTTGGCATTCTCTGGCGCAACAATGAAAGGCGTGCTGATCACCGCAAGCGTCTAAGCCTAAATGACAAAGTCTTCGCAGAAGCTGAGTTTGTTTTTGAAACATCAAGTGGCCAGAGACTCGAAAACTTATTTGCCCATTAGTGACTTGTCAGGGCGGTGGATTTTAGTTTGTACGATAATGTTGCATCCACCTAAAGTAACGAAAGCTCTTATGTAAACTTCCTTGTAATTCCCTCTTCATAGGTGTAGCATTACTCCTAACATTTGTAATATCAGTTTGAAACTTGTAATATTGCCGTGTCCTATTCCTACGTTTTCAAAATCCTGCGAATCAAACAAGTCCTGAGTTGGTGATGATGTTGTGCCTCCCATCTTTCACCAATAGCCGTCAGATCTAGATCTGACGCATACAAACCAAACTTCTCCATTTTTGCAAAAAGAAGCCCGCACTTGTTCCCTATTTACAAACAACTCCTTGTCTCTCACAATCAGCCTTATCTCCTTCCCACCAGATCTAGAAGGCCGTGGAAAAATTTGGCGCGATGGCCGCTGCCGGTGCCGTCCACACCCAATCTTGGTGTTCTGTGCAATGCACGGGCATCACACACGGGAAATTATGTCGAACATGGCTAGTTGTAAGCAGGCTAGCTCTACAGCCATGATGATAGTGACTGCAGACAGTGAGGCTGACTATGGTATGCCGAACATGGCGCCTATACTCAGGTGTCATCTCCGGTGCAGGGTCTTGTCACTTCACTATGAGGAGCAACACGTAATAATTTGACCAATGGGTGTATAGTGCTAGTATGTCACACGCAGTATGCTATACTATCCTAAAGGGACTGGAAGGTCCCACCAAGGATAGAACCACATATTGACACGCTTTGGCAAGGTGGATATCATTACATCAACATTACATAATAGAAGGGGATACATACAAAAGGCATACAATGCCACACGAATACAACATCATCTTACATAAGAGCACCATCCGACTATGGATGAAACACAAACAGAAACCCAAACGACATCCACCCTGCTAGCCCAGGCTGCCGACCTGGAACCTATCCCCTGATCAAAGAAGAAGCAGAACAAGAACTCCAAAACAAGCAAACATCGCTCTCATGTCATGATCATCGCATCACCTATACCTGCAACTATTGTTATAGTAATCTGTGAGCCACGAGGACTCAGCAATCCCATTACCATGGGTATCAAGACTAGCAAAGCTTAATGGGAAAGGAAGGGGTAAAGTGGTGAGGTTGTAGCAGCGACTAAGCATAAATGGCGGCTAACATACGCAAATAAGAGCGAGAAGAGAGAAAACGGAACGGTCATGAAGCTAGCAATGATCAAGAAGTGATCCTGAACTCCTACTTACGTCAAACATAACCCACAAACCGTGTTCACTTCTCAGACTCCGCCGAAAAGAGACCATCATGGCTACACACGCGGTTGATGCATTTTAATTTGAATCTGGTGTCAAGTTATCTACAACCGGACATTAACAAATTCCCATCTGCCACATAACCGCGGGCACAACTCTCGAAAGTTTATACCCTGCAGGGGTGTCCCAACTTAGCCCATCACAAGCTCTCACGATCAACGAAGGATATTCCTTCTCCCAGGAAGACCCGATCAGTCTCGGAATCCCGGTTTACAAGACATTTCGACAATGGTAAAACAAGACCAGCAAAGCCGCCCGATGTGTCAACAATCCCGATAGGAGTCGCACGTATCTCATTCTCAAGACACACCGGATAAGCTAAGCGTACAGGTACCGACCTAATCCAAGTTCCCAAGGGATGGTCCCTCACGGTGCTCTAGTTTGGACCAACACTTAGACAAGCATTGGCCCGGGGGGGGGGGGCAAAAAAAAGATGACCCTCGGGTTAATAAGGGAGAGGTATAGGTGGTAGGCAAATGGTAAAACCAATGTTGAGCCTTGATGGAGGAGTTTTATTCAAGGCGAACTGTCAAGGGGGTCCCATAAATCACCCAACCGCGTTAGGAACGCAAAATCCAGGAACATAATACCGATATGATGGAAACTAGGGCGGCAAGAGTGGAACAAAACACTAGGCATAAGGCCGAGCCTTCCACCCTTTACCAAGTATATAGATGCATTAATTAAATAAGAGATATTGTGATATCCCAACATAATCCTGTCCACCATGGAGCAATCTTCAAATTCACCTGCAACTAACAACGCTATAAGAGGGGCTGAGCAAAAGCGGTAACATAGCCAAGCAACGGTTTGCTAGGAAGGGTGAAAAAGGTTAAGAGACTGACATGGCAATTTGGGAGGCTTGAAGAGCAAATGATAGGAAGCGCAGTAAAGCGATAGAACGAAGCAACTAGCATAGCAATGATAGTAGTGAGATCCAAGGTGACGGTCATCTTGCCTGAAATCCCGCTAGGAATAAGAACGAGTCCATGAAGAAGATGAAGCCACGAAGACGAACCAAGCGTAGACGAACGAATCCTCACGATCGCAACGAAACAGGAATTAACGAGAAGGAGCACAACCGGAAAGGAGCAAACAACAAGGTAAACACACAACACGTAAACATGACATGATGCACAACCAAGCATGATGCATGATAAAGCTACATGAAGCTACTCATGGCAAGAGATGATGCATACAAGAGCAACACATCAAAGCAAGTTTAAATGAGGCCGGAAACAACATATAACAATTCCGGTAAGTCCTCATATGCAAGTTTCGAAGTTGGTCCAGAACTGAATAAACCGTATGTTCAAGTTTTTAAACAGCAAGTTAAGATGCACCAAGATGATCTACACAAGATTCTAGTTAAGTTACATATAAAGTTCACTAGATTTGGAGCTACAGCCTAGAAGATATGAGCAAAGCAAGTTAAACATGGCATTGATGCAAAATGCACCCAAACATCAAGCAAACACCTCAAAAAAAGGATGCAACATGATAAGATGAATCTACATGCAAAACTAAGCAATTTTCATATAGAGCATGCTCAAAACGGAGCAACGGTGCAACACATACACTCCAAACAAGATATAACAACAATCTGTCCAAAACAGCAACTTGGCATCTTGCAAGCATCAAAAAAATATGCTACATCATCCTAACATGATAACAAAAGGCATGGACATGAATTACAGGTAAAGCATGACAAAACATGAACACTGAGCTATCTCCAGAAATCACTAGAACATGCTCAAAAGGTTGCAAGTAACATGCTACAAGATCTTACCATGGCAAACAAAGGCATGGCTTGCTAATACTAAAGACAAAAAACAAAACTCCCTTACTGAACTTATTCCAAATATCAACAGAAAACATCGTAGCATCCATGCAAACATGGCAAATGATATGACAGATTCAGACATGGCAGGAACAACAATAAGTAGGCATGTTGGTGAGCTTGTACCTATCACCACAGAGCATTACATGGCATGATAAGGCAACAAACAGTACGATGACATAATTATGAAGCTGAACATGGCAATAACATGGTTATAGGGTTCATGGATCACTAGCAAAGCTCATGGCAAAACTGAACTTAATGTTAATAGGCTGACAACAACATTATTTAGCAATTTGAGAGCAAGATAACAACAAGCTACATCAGGCTATAAATGAAAACAAGGGCATGGATGGATATAGCATGATATGTATAACAAAACATCCTTAGTGAACATCTCCAGATTATGCATAGAATGAATTGTAGAAGCAGGTTTACATAGCATCATGGTATAGCAGATTCAGACTAGCAAAACAGTAACAGCAAGTACCCTACTTTACGAGCTCAACGCACTCACTACAAGTCTCGCAAAAAATGCATGGATTGCGCCAATGTAAAGATGGCATGATGTAGCTCAACACTCATGTTGACATCAAGCTCATAGGATGCACACACAAAATGCAATGAAAAAGACAAAACAACAAGTTATGTTAACAAACATAAGTTAACATCATATAGCACTCTTGCAACTATGATTAGGGCAACAAGATGAACTCAAACGAGCATGGCACAATAGAACAAAATGTAGAGCATCTCACAGTGAACATTTCAATATATTATATGCATGAAATGGTGTAGCACACATGGAGTAATGGCATGTCAAAGTTAGCACCAGAATGTTGGAAAACAGGGACTTACTGAAAATTATACCCTCCGAGAAGTGGACGGCGAGATGCTAGACGAGGCGATCCGGGACGGGCGCGGGCGCGTTTGGTTCACCGAACTGGTGGATCTCATCCACCAGGGCGGATCTCGCCGGAGGATGGCCGGAGTTGGCGGGGGTGGCCGGATCCGGGTGGAGGGCGGAGTAGGGAGGCCGGAGATGGCGAGCTTGGCCGGCTCAGGTGAGCTTCAAGGCGCGCCGGCCATGGAGGCTAGCAGGCGGCGCGGGGAGGCGGCGGTCCGAGGCAACGAGGTCGACGCGCGGCGCGGCGGAGGGGCGCCGGCTCGGGCATGGGGGCGGTGCGGAGCCTCGGGCGTGGGAGGAGGCGGCGGGCCTGCTAGGACGAGCAGTGGTGGGGCCGAGTCCGGCGGCGGGGCGCTGCGACGGCGCGCGAAGGAGAGGCGGCGGGTGGCGGCCTCGGGCGAACGGGCCCCACGGGCGACGGCGCCGGGCGCCGATGGGCCTGCGCGGGCTTGCCGCGGGCCCGGGAGGGCCGCGGTGGCTGGCGCGGTGGAGGAGGAGAGAGAAGGGCGGCGGCGCTAACGTGTCGAGCTGCGATTGGTCAAGGGGCGGCGGCGGACATGTTCGGCGGTGGGGTTTTCGTCCGACGACGCGAGGGGAGCGGGGCTAGGGTTTGGACTGCGCGAAAATTCAGGGAGGGACACCTATTTATAGGTAGAGGGAGCTAGGAGTGTCCAAATGAGGAGCGGTTTTCGCCCACACAATCATGATCAAACGGCCGAGAGCATGGAGGGGGTTTGGATGGGCTCACGAGCTGTGGTGAGGAGGGGCTGGGCTGCAAAGAGAGAGGGGTTTCGGGCTACACGGTTAACCGTTAGGGCATCAAACGACCTCCAAATGGAACGAAATTTTACGGGCGGTCTACCGGTGCTATACCAAGGCCACTCGGCAAATCTCGGCCCATTCCGAGAACGTTTTTCGGCGGCTCACAAAACAAGGTCTGAGAGGGGCGACGGGCGCGCGCGAGTGTGGCTGTGCTCAGAATGGACAACGGAGAGAACCGGGGGAACCCGAACGGATGCAAGTTTTGAAAAACATGCAGATGAAATGCTGATGATGACATGGCAAAATGCAAGACGCCTGCAAATGACATGGCAACAACGACGAATAGCTGGAAGACACCTGGCGCATCGGATCCGGGGCATTACAACACTCCTCCACTAACAGAAGATCTCGTCCCGAGATCTTAGGAACGAGACGGAAGAGAAAGAGGAAGAGGTTAAGCAAGAGTGCAAGATAAAAGATGAACAAGATCGAGAGCACTCGAGTAGAAAGAGGAACGACGAATACGACGAGAATCAAAAGCTAAAGGAATAAGATAGACTCTGAAACCACTCTGGATAGAACAAGATAGAAAAGGAATGAAATAAAAGAATTTCTGCAACACTCCGACTGAAAAGGGAAGGGTTAGAACATGAACTTTGCCCAATGAGATGGCACTTGACGAGATGAAGAATGCAATGCCTCCATAAGAATTGAAAGAATTGGATGAAAAGAACTTAGAAGGAAGGATTGAATGGAGTTGTTGAGAAAATCAACAACGAAATAATAAGCTTGTTCTGGACTTATCAAAAACAACTCAAAACATGAGGTGAAATTATACCACAACCAATGTCTGAATAGCTGAGAAGAACGAAGAAATGCAAAACTCCACTTCAGAAGAAAATGGAGAATTATTTGCACTTAGAGACGCGAGAAGAAAAATACTTGAACTCCACCAACAAAATCTTAATTAACTCTTGAAGAATGAATTAAATCATGAAGAACCACCATGAAGAACTCCGGTGACAAAAAGGATGATGAGATAGAATGAAGGATGAAAGAATAAGATGAGCCTTGCGATGATTTAGATGGAGGTTCCGACGAAATGGCCGAGGAAATTTGAACTCCGGAAAAGAAAAGATGGAAACACTTGGAACTAGAATGTATTCATCAAGAACAAACTCCGAAGGAAGGGATTGCTCACTTGGATGAAATTAGAATAAGATTTATTGTATGCTTATCCTTAATCAAATTTAATTGATGATAAACGAATTTTGAATGCAACTTATTCTCCTTGAAATGAATTGATGATTATATGGCGCAACCTTGAGGAAGGTATTCAACGGACCACCTGTAGGATTTGAAAGAATGAAAGAATTGTGATATAATGACAAAGGAAAAAGAATCTGAATGAACCACCATAAGAATTCGAAAATGGCTGATGAAAGAGAATGAATCATCGGGAAGAACTAGAAGAACAAATATGCTAGAGGGGATTTAGATGCAAAAGAACAAAGAGATCATGAGCTGATTAAAGAACACTTGAACGAAGCACCGGGATAAATAGAGAACGATAACTGGAATGATGGCCTCTGGTGAAAAGAAACGGGAAAACAACTTCTGACATACTCCGGATGGGTAAGAAAACAATATCTGACAAATGGAATAATTCGAGAGAGTAGCATGGAACTAGAACCATGAATCTTTGAGAGAACGGACAAGATATAGAGGAAAAACACTTGTTCTATCTTCAAATGACGACGAGGAATGCCACCAAAATTACTGAGATACTCCGGGAGAATGAAAATGAGGAAGGGTTGAACCAAAGATGAAAAGAATTTGAAAGCGCTCTTGTAGATGGCATCTGACTGATGAAATTCATTCTTACGTCAAACTCAAAATGAATTAGGAATGGCTCCGGAATAATTAGAAGAGTCAGGTAAGATCCTGGGAAAAAACCTGTGGGTTAGGGCCCACTAAATAGAAAAACACCGTTGGAAAGGGATGTTGTACAGATAGATGATGCACCGGATCACTTTAAATATTTAAATGAGGTGACAACCTCGAATTAATTTAAACACAGACGAATCTCCTGAGATGTCTTGAGCACTCCAGAAGTATTAAATGGAGAGAGGTGAACGAGCATGGAAAACACTTGAGCCGACGGAAAGAATATAATCACTACCGAAAATTGGAATTGAATCCACCGGAGAAGAAAAAGAGATGAAGAATGTCGAACAAAACGAGAATTCATCGGTTGAAACAATTGACGAAAGACTGAAGAGGCTCCGCATGAATGAAATAGCTTCTCGAATAGATGCTCAGACTCCGAGAAGAAAAGGGGTGGGAGGGTGGGAAAACACATGCAACTAGAATGATGAATAATTTAATAGAGAAGCGCCGGTTGAAATGATCGAGGAAAGAATGCAAAAGCTTCGCACGAGTAGGATGGATACTCAATTACGGACTCCGGTTCCGAGAAGAAGAAGGGTGGGCGGGTGGGAAAAGAAAACAACTGAGGATTGAACTTGGCAAAGATGAAGAGGCTCGAGTCAACTTGACGAGAAATGCACCGGATGAAAAGAGATGAGAACCAATGAACGAAAAAACTAAACACGTGATCCTAAAGAAAAATTTGAAGGGGAAGAGGGGTAATTCAAAACACCTACGTCAAGATTCCTCACCAGAGCGACGAAGGGCTGAGGAGTAAAAAGAATTCCTACTCTCCGATATAATTAGACTCCGAAACAGTTTTCTTCTAGACTCGACAACGGCCAAACTACACGATCAATCAAGGGGGGCTCCTATGGTCGGTCGAGGCTCTGATACCAACTTGTCACGCCCAATATGCGATACTATCGTAAAGAGACTCGAAGGTCCCACCAAGGATAGAACCGCATATTGACACGCTTTGGCAAGGTGGATATCGTTACATCAAAATTACATAATAGATGGGGATACATACAAAAGGCATACAATGCCACACGAATACAACATCATCTTACATAAGAGCACCATCCGACTATGGATGAAACACAAACGACATCCACCCTGCTAGCCCAGGCTGCCGACCTGGAACCTATCCCCTGATCGAAGAATAAGCAGAATAAGAACTCTGAAACAAGCAAACATCGCTCTCACGTCATGATCATCGCATAACCTGTACCTGCAACTATTGTTGTAGTAATCTGTGAGCCACGAGGACTCAGCAATCCCATTACCATGGGTATCAAGACTAGCAAAGCTTAATGGGAAAGGAAGGGGTAAAGTGGTGAGGTTGCAGCAGCGACTAAGCATAAATGGCGGCTAACATACGCAAATAAGAGCGAGAAGAGAGCAAACGGAACGGTCATGAAGCTAGCAATGATCAAGAAGTGATCCTGAACTCCTACTTACGTCAAACATAACTCACAAATCACGGCTACACACGCGGTTGATGCGTTTTAATTCGAATCTAGTGTCAAGTTATGTACAACCAGACATTAACAAATTCCCATCTGCCACATAACCGTGGGCTCGGCTCTCGAAAGTTTATACCCTGCAGGGGTGCCCCAACTTAGCCCATCACAAGCTCTCACGGTCAATGAAGGATATTCCTTCTCCCAGGAAGACCCGATCAGTCTCGGAATCCCGGTTTACAAGAAATTTCGACAATGGTAAAACAAGACCAGCAAAGCCGCCCGATGTGTCGACAATCCCGATAGGAGTCGCACGTATTTCGTTCTCAGGACGCACCAGATAAGCGAAGCGTACAGGTACCGACGTAACCCAAGTTGCCAAGGGATGGTCCCGCACGTTGCTCTAGTTTGGACCAACACTTAGACAAGCATTGGCCCGTGGGGGGGGGGGGCTAAAATAAGATGACCCTCAGGTTAATTACTCCCAAGGGAAAGGTATAGGTGGTAGGCAAATGGTAAAACCAATGTTGGGCCTTGCTGGAGGAGTTTTATTCAAGGCGAACTGTCAAGGGGGTCCCATAAATCACCCAACCGCGTTAGGGACGCAAAATCCGGGAACATAATACCGATATGACGGAAACTAGGGCAGCAAGAGTGGAATAAAACAATAGGCATAAGGCCGAGCCTTCCACCCTTTACCTAGTATATAGATGCATTAATTAAATAAGAGATATTGTGATATCCCAACATAATCCTGTCCACCGTGGCGCAATATTCAACTTCACCTGCAACTAACAACGGTATAAGAGGGGCTGAGCAAAAGCGGTAGCATCCATGCAAATACGGCAAATGATATGACAGATTCAGACATGGCAGGAACAACAATAAGTAGGCATGTTGGTGAGCTTGTACCACTCACCACAGAGCATTACATGGCATGATAAGGCAATCAACAGTAAGATGACATAATTATGAAGCTAAACATGGCAATAGAATGGTCATAGGGTGCATGATCACTAGAAAAGCTCATGGAAAAACTGAACTTAATGTTAATAGGCTGACAGCAACATTAGTTAGCAAATTGAGAGCAAGATAACAACAAGATAAAGAAGGCTATAAATGCAACCAAGGGCATGGATGAATAGAGCATGATATTTGTAACAAAACATCCTTAGTGAACATCTCCAAATTATGCATAAAATGACTTGTAGCAGCAGGTTTACATAGCATCATGGTATAACAGATTCAGACTAGCAAAACAGTAACAGCAAGTTCCCTACTTCACGAGCTCGATGCACTCCCTACAAGACTCGTAAAAAATACATGGATTGGACCGCTGTAAATATGGCATGATGTAGCTCAACACTCATGTAGACATCAAGCTCATAGGATGCACACAGATAATGCAATGAAAAAGACAAAACAGCAAGTTATGTTAATAGACAACAGTTAACAGCATATAGCACTCTTGCAACGACGATTAGGGCAACAAGATGAACTCAAATGAGCATGGCACAATTGAACAAAATGTCGAGCATCTCACAATGAACATTTCTATATATTATATGCATGAAACAGAGCACACACATGGAGTTATGGCATGTCAAAGTTAGCACCAGAATGTTAGAAAACAGGGACTTGGTGAAAATTATACCCTCCGAGAAGTGGACGGGGAGATGCGAGACGAGGCGATCCGGGATCTCATCCACCAGGGCGGATCTCGCCGGAGGATGGCCGGAGTTGGTGGTGGTGGCCGAATCCGGGTGGAGGGCGGAGCAGGGAGGCTGGGGACGGCGAGCTTGGCCGGCTCCGGCGAACTTCAAGGTGCGCCGGCCATGGATGTTGGTGGACGGCGCGGGGAGGCGGCGGTCCGAGGCGATGGGGTCGACGGGCGGCGCCGCGGAGAGGCACCGGCGCGGGGCGCGGGGGCGGCACGGAGCCTCGGGCGCGGGAGGAGGCGGCGGGCCGGCGAGGACGAGCGGCGGCGGGGCCGAGTCCGGCGGCGGCGCTCGGGCCGGCGGCGGGGCGCTGCGACGGCGCGCGAAGGAGAGGCGGCGGGCGGCGGCCTCGGGCGAACGGGCCCGATGGGCGGCGGCGCCGTGCGCCGATGGGCCTGCGCGGGTTTGCCCCGGGCCCGGGCGGGCCGCGGTGGTTGGCGCGGTTGAGGAGGAGAGAGAAGGGCGGCGGCGCTGACGTGTCGAGCTGCGATTGGTCAAGGGGCGCCGGCGGACATGTCCGACGGCGGGATTTTCGTCCTGCGGCGCGAGGGGAGCGGGGCTAGGGTTTGGACTGCGCGAAAATTCGGGGAGGGACATCTATTTATAGGTAGAGGGATCTAGGAGTGTCCAAATGAGGAGCGATTTTCGCCCACACGATCGTGATCGAACGACCGAGAGCATGGAGGGGGTTTGGATGGGCTCATGGGCTGTGGTGAAGAGGGGATGGTCTGCAAAGAGAGAGGGGATTCGGGCTACGCGGTTAACCGTTGGGGCATCAAACGACCTCCAAATGGAACGAAATTTGACGGGCGGTCTACCGGTGCTATACCAAGGCCACTCGGCAAATCTCGGCCCATTCCGAGAACGTTTTTCGGCGGCTCACAAAACAAGGTCTGAGAGGGGCGACGGGCGCGTGCGAGTGTGGCTGTGCTTAGAACGGACAACGGAGAGAACCAGGGGAACCCGAACGGATGCAAGTTTTGAAAAACATGCAGATGAAATGTAGATGATGACATGGCAAAATGCAACACGCAAGCAAATGACATGACAACAACGATGAATAGCTGGAAGACACCTAGCGCATCGGATTCGGCGCGTTACATAGTACTCCTACTACATTGGTAGTACTACTACTAGTACTAGTAGCACCACTGTGTGGCTTTAGGAGTACTACCACGTCCATCTGGATTTTAGTATTTGAGTAGCAATATCTAGTAATGCATGTCACAAAAAATTTACTACTCCCTCTGTAAATAAATACATGGTGTATTGTTTTATTCCTATCAGCGAGAGAACTTAATGTCTTTTTGCTAATTAATAGGATTGCATGCAATGAACTAAAAACTACATGTCATGTTTGGTAGTCTCAAGTCATTGAAAGCATGCACGGCTCACATCTCTCATTGGTTGATATGTCACGAAATAAGAAACGAGGAGGGAGTTAACGTACCGTGCCTGAGTGTTTTGGGGTTATTTGGTTTTCGTAAGGTGACTTACAAAACATTTTTGTTTACACGTATTAACATTTTATTAGTTAAATCAAAGGTCAAAACTGGGCGCAAAATGCAAAGGGGACCAATAAACTAGTAAACATCAAACTTCTCTCGTTTGGACCCAACTAGAGGTCCGGCGAGATAACTATACTGCACCGGCACGGAGAGGGACGCAACTTCATTGACTTACTGCAACTGCCTTTGGGTGAATGACATGTGGGCCCAATGGGTGGCTGGCCCACCTATCATACAGCCAAAGGCAGGTGCAGTAGAGGACCGAGTTGTAGTACAAAATCCTACGCACCTACGCACGCTAACCAAGGGCAAGAGTGATCACTCGAATCGCAAGATTAGTTGACTAGAAGCTAAGCTAGAACCATGGAGGCGATGAGCGCGAGCATCAGCCGGCTGTGCCAGATGGTCCACGACGCCGGCCTATGGCCCGACACCGAGGAACGTCTCCAGGTATTGCTTGAGGCCGCCAGGGCGAGGGGCCACTTGGACGACAGCTTAGTCTCCTTGTTCGACGAGGTCCTCGTCGGTTTCCTTGACAAGTTCACCAATGTCAAGAAGCTCGCAGACGACTTTGACGTACGCCTCCAGCCGACGCGCCCAGGCTCTGCGATGCCCGCCACCCTCAATGGCCACTATAGTGACAATCCCTTCGGCGCACTGGTGGCCCTGCGACTGCCCGCCATCGCACCGGAAAATGTTCACCTTGAGGTCGCGCTAGCCGCACAACGCCTAGCGCAGCATGACACCATCGACATAATCACCCACGCCTACGCACAAATCGTCCACAAGGACTACTACATGCAAGAGAAGGACGGTATGACGTTGGCCTTCTTGGACTGCAGGGCAACCTTGGACAACATTGTTCAGAAGCACGTTGAGCTCGCCGCCAACGCTGCTGCTCCTCACACGTTGGTTTGTAACCCGGCGCACTAGGGCGTGAGGATGTCGTTGATGGGTTCGTATGTATTTTTATCTTTCCGTCAAATCAATGTAGTAGTATATGGTACTACTAGTAATTATCTTACCTTTCGCATAATTTTTGTATGTACTCCATGCATGAACGGCGCCAGAACCAAACTTCTCATTACTCTAGGGAAAATCATTTTTTTCTATCCATCGGTCGTGCCATGGAGCAGAACCAAATTTTACAAGTTACAAGTTCAAAAGGAAAAGCCTGCCGTGTTCGCGTCGCACCCCCACACGGTTGGTCCGGCTCACCGCTCAAGGGGGAATGCGTGCGGTGTTGCATTTTCACTTACAAGTGGGACCACAGTTGAGCAAATCGACTATCGGCAAACCCCCACCCCGCCCACAGGGCGATGGCTGAGAAAACAGGAGGGAGAAGAGATGGCTGTAGCATGGACTCCAAGAAAATTGGTGTGGGATGGGACTCGTGTGGGTGGCGTGTGCCGTACTGCTAGACGTGAATGCTAGTTATGGCCCATGCCATCCCACTATATCGAGCCTATATCGAGGTGCTAGTTATGTAGAACAAATTTCCTAGAGTCCGTGCTCAGCCCTCCTCTATCTCTCTTCTCAGCCAGCCAGCGGACGCCGAGCCCATTGTCTGTTTGCTCATATGCGGTCCCACATGTCAGTGAAAACGCAAGAGAACCCACTGAACCTGCACATCTTTCACCTGGACGTGCTAGTGATGAAAAAGAAATCCAATAAAGATCTTCGGTGGCCACTTTTGGAGTTACTCAAGAGTAGTAAGATTCTATTTACAGTTTAACCCAAGATGCACATCGCGTGGCTTCAACTACCACTCTATTTTCTTGCATGACACGACCTGGATGCTGGATGTCCCATGTGTCGGCAAAAGGAGGAAGAACCTGACCAAATCTTCGGTTGTGCTCTCGGATTAGACTAGTTGTGCTAACTTAAAAAATTTATTGTGTAGAATGGATGCAAGTTTTGGTATTGGGAAGAAGAGTACATCGATATATTGATAGAGCGCAATTTAGTAGATGTTCTAGCACTTTTAGCTAGCATAGAGGCTAGAGATGAGACTAGTGCACTTGTTGATACTAGAATAGAGGCTAGACATGAGACTAGATGCGAGGAAGCAACATCTACTTCTTTACACTCAAAGAAGAAAGAAGCAAACAAGATCGAGCCTCCACAGGTCAACAATGAATGCATTGAGAAGGCACTAATCCAACTTACATGAGCAGTTATGGAAGTTGGATATCTTCTAAAATGTATTCTTGTGGTTCTTTTTTTCTTTGGTCTTGCTTTTCTAGTCAAAATTATCGTTGGAGTTCATGCAAAATAGAGGTCCGTTTGGGGTCGTGCGCTGGAGTTGGCCTTACAAGTGGGACCGCAGTTGAGGAAACCGACTATCAGCAAACCCCCACCTCGCCCGCCGCGTGATGGCTGAGTTAGAGAAACGGCGAGGTTGAAGAGATTGCTCTAGCAAGGACTCCAAGAAATATGGTGTCAGATGGATGTCGTGCTGGAGGCGTGTGTCGTACTCCTGGACATGAATGGTTGTTCTGGACCATGCCACCCTACTACTCCTACTACTTATATAGTACTAGTAGTATCGAGGATTCGAGGTGTTGGTTACGTACAGCGAACATATTAACATATGGCTACAGTAAAAACACCCGCCCGATGCGCGAAGCATGTGAAGCTAGTACAAATAGTGTACTATTATTGTTGATTGGCGTCATCCGATAACCTGTTGCAATGCATGTACAATTATGTATTTGAAAAATAGTTTTTCGCCTCGTCGCACCACTCACTCAGAGAAGCGACTCGAAAGCCATTCATAAATTTAGTAAGTTTATCACAGGCATATCATTTTATTACATACAACAAGTCATCAACCCACATCGACAATGAGGATACATTATAAATACTAAAGTTTTCATCACACAACAAATAACAAGAAATGAAATGAACTTCAACTCAACCAATCCTCCGTGTTGGAAACTCTTGCTTTGAACCACAAGTGATTCTGTGGGACGGGCCATCTATTGTCAATCTCGAGACCAACGTAGGACTAATCATCCAGGCTGAAGCTGCCTAGTATATCAGTACCAGGGTAGGGAACCACCAAAATGTCCGAGGTATAGATACAATTGCTTCTCGTAAATGGTACTAGTAACGTTGTGTCAATAGCAGTTGGATCGCCTTTCACCATCATTGGATAGTTTTGTCAAAGGACGAGCGAGTTTTCTCCAAGACTATCATTTCTGTACCAGGGAGAAGGTGTTGGCACTAGCACACTAGTATCCATCCTGAATACCATGCAATGGGTGTTGGAATAGGTCCGGAGAGTGAGACCATGGGAGACTACACCTGCTTCCTTACTAGTAACATCAGCAGTGGGCTGTATACAGACAAGAAGAGGTGATCCATCGGAATTAGTTGCCAGGCGCCACTGAGTATATGGACGCTGCTCGTCCTCATGCTCGTGATCATCACCATCGTCATCTCCCCCTTGGTTATGAAAACTTTCAAGTATAGGTGATGGAATGTTCACATGACCTTGGAAACACAAGAAGAAGGTTAATTAGTAAAGCGAAACTTGCTAACCCGCATGCATGTGGATGAAACAATTATAATTACGGTGGAAGACAAACATACCAAAACTACGAGGATCCCATGCAAAAACAATGCCATGAGTGGTGGAAGCAAACACAAGGCCCACGTATTGAATTGCATCACAGTACTCATCCGTGTACAGAAACTGATTTTTGAGCAATATCCATCCAGTCGAACCACGAAGGACGGCAACAAGCTTGGTGAAGATAGCAATAACTACATAGTTCTTGTAATTCCAAGAGCGGCTGGGAACTCAACAAATTGCTATCTTCCGTAGAAGACAATCACCATGATCGTATTTGAACGTGCGTAGAATACCCGTGTGCTCAACCTCTGGGCAGTCTGCTGAGATTTTTGGAAGTGGAACCCGGTGACGAGTGTACACATTCACAAGTTCCCACTCACAGTTGGACCCAATATAAACAACCCAATCTCCATTTGCGCCTGCCCAAGCCTTACCCTCAAGTGATGGCATCTTAACATCATATGTATCATTATCAAGCGGTAGCAACTTGCACAAGGCGAGGCCTCCGTCGTCCCCGCGCCAGTCATCAGGGTCACGGCGAAGGAGATAGGGGAGATCAAACCGCTCCCTGACCCTTGGGTTCCTTGTAATTATGTTATTTGTTGAGTCGAGAATGGTCTTGAATGAACCTGCCATGCTAGCGGAGATGATGACGTTGCACCGATCAATGAGTTTCTCCAGCACGTCATCTTTCAGACCGGGGCAAGAATAACGGGGTCGTTTCCGGCCTGTTCCCTCCATGGAGAAGACGATCGAACAATGGCAGAAGGAAGGGTGAAGGCAAATGGAGGAGGGAGGAAGAGCGTGCGACAACAGTTCCAAATTGAGAGGGAAAGGCGAAGATTCGGTGGACGGTTGCCAGTTTGCCATGGTACACGAAGAGGCGCCCCGGCCTACACGTTCGTTCGAAAATACTAGTAGAAAAGGACTCAACGTCGTCTCACTAATATGTTGGAACGGGACCACATGTCAACGAAACATGGTGTGTAATTTCTCGTGCAAAATGCGATCCGGCCGCGTTGGCCCGAGGTGCCGCATTAATTATCGACCATTATTTTTTTAATGGCGTGCCATTCAGTTTTGAAGCACGACTAACTGGTACTATACACAGAGAAAATATAAACTACTCTACCACTACTCCACCTCTAGTACTAGTAGTAGAAAAAAGATATATAGGCTAGAGCCTTAGTGCTTTCTTGCTAAGGGCTGCCCACTTGCTTCTCACACTATCACCCTCTCTCCAGATCTAAAATGATGGCCTCTCTCTCCCTCCTCACCGGTGGTCACAGATCCGCTGGGGAACAAAAGGACATGCAGCGTTGACGCACTCGTCGTCGGCGAGCGAGGTCATGCACTGACGACAAGGCCATCCTCTCAGACCTAGCGCCCGCGCGGGATGGCCTCCGTCCCCAAGCTCGCTACCGAAGTGTGTGCGGAGGACGAAGACCACGAGCGAAGCAACTTCCTGCCGACCCTCAGGTATGCTACCTCTTTTAGAACCATACCCTTGTTCTATTGCCCCATCCGCCACATCGCTGCATGTGGATCTTTTTCCACTCCACCATCTTCCCAATTTGCTATCCTCTGCTCTGCTGGCCACGCAGACGAAAACCTTAATTTGCACTATTAAAGGAAACCATACTTCATGCAGACTAATCCATGTCTGGGTTGAATAAGGAAAGGAAGGGAGACTATACTGTCCAAGAGAGTAGGCATCGAACCCGCATCTAGGTTGAAAGGGGAAAATCAGTAGCTAAGGAACGAGTCTCGTGTCTCTTGGTTGAAGAAGGGTAGAAAGGCATGACAACACAATAGAGAATGACCAGGTCGATCGGTTTGTTGGCCTCACATAGGAAAAAGGTGGCTAAAGAGAACAAAAATGGGACGTAATCCACATATGCTACCTGGATATTTGTTGCTCTGGGCAACCATACCTCCCTCACCACTCTGCGTCCGTGGAGGTACATCGTACTGGTGCGCCCACTGTCTGAATGGGCCTCCCATGCTCTTATTGCCACTTTTTTGTTGTTAGTATAACACCAGCAGTCAAGTCAAGCAATGCTACTGCTAAAGTGATGCCACATTTAACTAATACCGCACTCAGTCTAATGCCACCGATAAATTTAAGCAATGCCATTTAATGTCACTGGATTATTTCAGGGTTAGCTGTTGATTGTGGATGTATTAAATATTTTTCAGCTAAGGCATTCTAATGATGTTGCACAACCAGTATACCAACGATGAAACTTGTTACTACCTTCAGATTTTTGCACTGTTAATGCTTATAGATTACATACCTCACTTTCATGAGATAAGTTAATTTTTTTGTACTGTGTCACCAAAATGCCAAGGAGCTGATGTCATTTTATTTTGGTTAAACTGCACAAAAAAATATGAAGACAAGAGGAAATGTCAAGAGTGGGCACCTCTTCCTCCGGCTGTTCTCTTGATTCGTTCGATCAAGTTTTTATGTTTGATCAATTATCAAGATTGGGATAGCAATTTTTAAGTTCCCCATGAGTTCAAAATGATATTTACCTTGGAGGTACATGGTTTGCAATTTTTTATACTGCCATTAGTTAATATTGCTAGTTACCTTCAGACTTTTGTATTTGGTTTAGTGCTCATGCACAGCTAGTATACCAATGCTGAAACTTGTTACCTTTACATTTTGTATTGTTAATTCTTATAGAAATAATCCAGTGCTAGAGTTTATTGAAATCTGTTCAATAAAACCATTATACTGTACCCTGTAATAAAGTAACTACTCTACTGTTGCACTAGCCACTGGATTAGTGTATATTTGTAGTATTTGAATGGTGTTGCATTAGCATATGGGCATAAATAAAGTGTGGCAAGCTTTCCCAGATATGTTCTCAAGAAAACTACTACCTGTTTTTCTAAATATTAGACGTTTGGGTACTTTAAATTGAACCGCAAAAATGTCTTATACTCCCTCCGTTCCAGAATATAACGTGTATTGGTTTCCGTGCAAGTCAACCATTTGAAAATTTGACCAAGGTTATAGAATAAAATAGAAACATCTACAATACCTAACAGATAAAATATGAAACTACCTTTCATGATCGATCAAATGATATAAATTTCATATCGTGGATATTGATATATTTTTCTCAAAACTCGGTCAAACTTGCACTCGTTTGACTTTTGAAAACACAAATACACCTTATATAAAGGAACGGAGGGAGTATTAAGGAATGGAGGGTGTAGAGTTCACTCAAATTATCTCGGTAAAGCTAATCACACCTTTGTTAAAATTAATGCTCATTATGTTATCGGTGGAGGTCTGTATGTTTGTCTCTAATGCCTGTCGACTACATACCTGACATCATGATGTAATGTTAAGTCATTTCCTTTTGTATAGTGTCACTGAATTGTCAAGGCAGTGATGGCATTTTATTTTAGTTGAACTGCACAAAATATTCTTAAAAGAAGAGGAAAGGTCAGGAGTCGATCATTCTTTCAAAAAGAACTATATATGCCTTTCTGACATCAACCGCGGTTGCCTTATTTATTCCTTCAATCCGGTAGTTAGAAACAGTCTTGCTACCTTTTCCATTAATAAATTGGAATGCTTATATTTGTGAGTCTATGCTTCAACTAGAGTTTTTTTAAAGTAATCACACTTTCAATATCTATGCAAACAGGGATGCTCGATTTTAGTGGAACTACACAAAAAGTCCAACTGGTTCAACATTAGGAGCATGTTTTCTTACAAACCTTTATATCCAATTGGTGGCACTATGAGCTATTCGTTACGAAGGTACATGGTTTGCTACTATCTTGCTACTCTTTTTGTACTGTCATTAGATAGTAATACTAGTGGTTTGCATGTGAATTTATTGGTAGGGTGGACCTACATTGGAGGTGCAGGACAGGATTCAATGATTGGATGCTCAATTTCGGTTGTATCGATTTCACCTCTTCCATCACTGCGAACATGGATATCCTTAGTCTGATGAAGAATAGGCACTATATTTCTGAACCAGCAAATCAATTCAGTATGAAATTGTCCAGGGCAAAACATAACTGTATCAAATTGTCCAGTGCAGAACATGACAGATGCTAAGCGGAAGAGACATGTTTAAACCAAAAATACAAGGTGTGGTATATGTTTACTAGCTGCTTGATATTTGTGCAGACAGAGATGTCTTCCCATTGCTATTTAGCAAACAAATAAAGTGACCGCAATTTTGGTTGAACTGCACAAGAGAATAGTATAGTCACTGCATGCAGTGCCATTTGAAAATAGACACAAAAAGATTGGATAGTTACTTCATGGACTGCAGAAAAGTAGTACTGTACTATTTATTGGCCAACACTAGGTGCTTCATTGCTTTGGTCTGATTATACAATGGGCATCATTTTGCCTAAGTTCAAGTTTGTATTCCGAAAATAGTCTCGCCATGTGATCGAGAGAAGACCAAATCATATTGCAGTGGATGTTCCTCCATCATGTGCGGTTCATTCTCATGGTTCCAGCTGTTGGTGAAACCACTTACGTTTGCAAGAGGAATTGTAGACTTCACAAATGAATTTGTCTTTCAGTCTGTACTGAATGTTGGCCAAGAGAAGCATCCATGTTAGTAGGAAGAACAGATGTTTTTTCTAGATCTTTGCTTTTGGAGCTACATATTTGTATATGATCTGTGAATCATTGAGATGCATTAACATGTTGATCTTATGTATGGGAATCGTACTAGTTGGTTTTAGTTGCGACGCAAGATCCGAAGTGGCTGATCTTTGCTTTTGGAGCTACATATTTGTATATGAGCTGTGAATCATTGAGATGCATTAACAATTACTTATTTCTGTTTGCTCAGTGTTTACAAATAACTGATCGATCACTAGGTAGCCTACTAATGCGCTCCTGGCAGTTTTATTTGCGATGCAAGATCCAAAGTGGCAGTTTTTTGAATAAAAATGCCTACCTCTGAACAAACTAACAAGCTACACTATCCTACCTACTTGATCCTACACGGATAAATAGCGGATCACGCACGTACTACCTCCTTTCCGGTTTGCAGGGCTCAATTCAATAAACGACCTACTCGATCCTACATGAATAAATAGCGGATCACGCACGTACTAGTACCTCCTTTCCGGTTTGCAGGGCTTAATTAAAACCTCTCACCAACCAAGGTACTCCCTCCGTCCGGGTTTATTAGTCCCGTGAGCAAAGCAGCAAGACCAAGGCATGGCAATAATTAACGGCATGTAGAAGTTTAAGCATAATTAATTCCAGCGATTTAAGTGGCTACATGCGTGCCCTCGGCTGCGACTCATCACATTCTGCTCCGCGTACTGGCTGCGAGCGATTCTGAGTACATGCATGCAGCCGACCGTAATTAAGAAAGCTAACTAATGCGAAAAAGATGCGCTTTAATTGTTGTGGGCTTTTTAAATCCGTGGAATCATTATTGACAAGGAGGGATATGATTCAAGTGCACTTGTTTGACCGTCATGCCGCCGTGCGACCCAAACAGGACGGGACGGCACAGTCATAATTTCAATTTCTCTGGTTTTGCACGGCAAGCTGGCGCGCTAAGCCATGCTTGCTTATGCATTTAATTTTGATGACCGTCGCGCTACCTTCCGCCAATAAGTATTGTTTCCCGGCCTTCTCCAGTGGCACCGTGACCCAACTCGCCATATCCTCATAAGCCCCCACCGGCCCAACATCGCTCGCCACTTATCCTCGCCTTCGCCACGTCCGCCATGCCCCCGCTCGTCCGCGATAGGCGATGCCGGAGGAGGTCACCCCCGGAACTAGTGTTCGGTTTTTCATCGGAAGGTAGACGGAGGGAGGAGGCATTCTATCTGTCTTTAGATGGCAATGCGGAGATCGAGGACTTGTTGGAGCGCGACCGCCTGGCGGAGGAGCAGGAGTTGTTGGAGCGCGACCGCCTGGCGGAGGAGCAGCGTATCGCCGATTTGCGCCACCAGCGGGACATGGAGCAGCAGCGCACTGACGTCTGAGTCATTAGCAAATTGCAGCGTATCGCCGACTATGTGGAGGCCGGCGCCCGGCAAATAGCCCTGGAGGCTGTCGGGCACGCGCGCATTTGCGACGCCGATTTTTACTACCAGCTCGTCAAGTGGGTTTCCTCTTAGAATCAGAAGCTTCGGTGGACCACGCCGGCATGGGAAGGTCCAACGCACACGAGCAACGCGCCCTATCGCACCTCTGGCAAGTCCGAGGCGAGGCGCATGACGCCGGTGCCGGCGTTTAGCGTGTACCGCAAATGGCGACCGACATCGTCTAGTTAGCTAAGAGTAAGTAAGTACTTACATGCTACTAGAGTATTAGTGAGAGTAGATAGTTAACATGGCTATGATGGTTGTCAACATGGAAGTTCAGTACTCTATATGTGGATCAGACCCGTTACTTTGCTCTGAATGTTGAACTTTTCGTTTGAACATATGGAATGGGCTGTTAATTTTTTAAATGGGTTGTATTTGTCCTCCACGGGTTTAGAGGCTGACTTTTGGGCCTACCAAGTTGACGCGTACACAATCAGGAGATGATTGTACATTGAGAGGATGACAACAGGGACCCGCCAAGGTCATGGCAGTACACAAGCAAGTGCCTCCTATTTCAAGCCAATAAAAAAATGGCTCCTCCTAATGGATTTCTGACATCTGGGTTCCATGCCATTGTCAACGTAGTCAATAAACGAGAGAATTGCACAACGAGCGGCTGACACCAGGGACCCAGCAGCTCGCCCAGTTATTTTTTGTTTTGGGTTAATTTGATAAATGCCACTCCAAATCTGGTGTTTCCAATAAATGCCACTGCAATTTCCAAACTTTGAAAAATGCTATTTCATGCCATTTCTAGTGGCATTTTTCAAAGTCTGGAGTGGCATTTTTCAAAGTTTCTAAATTGCAGTGGCGTTTTTAAAAGTTTGCAAAAATTGCAGTGGCATTTTTCAAAGTTTGGAAATTGCAGTGGAATTTTTATGAATCGCCATAATTGGAGTGCCATTTATCTAATTTGTTTTTGAGAGGGAAGCAGGGTGTCAACTGGGCTATGCGGGACACTCTAGCCTGTCTAGACAGCCTTTTCTTTTATGTTTACCACAAACCAGCACAGTAGTTTTTTTTCTTTCTGAAAATGGCTAGCCCAGTTTTTTTGTGATTTGTCAGGTAAGTCGCTTTGTAGGCCTATTGGGCTGCAAATCTTTCAAGACGAGGAGAGCTTCATTCGGCTGGCCGAGAAAATGGCCTATCAGTACTGAGAAATGGGTTGTACATTTTTAAAACACATCAAACCGACAATTAGTTTCAAATATCTTGTTTTCATTTCGAGATTTTAAATTGCATTGATTTTTATGCGTGGACAATTAATTTGATTTTATATTGATATACATTTATTTTTAAAATCAGTCTGAATGTGACTCGAACTTTCGCGATTAAAAATAGTTCAGACCGCACCGACATATACAAAATTTCGTATAATTTTTTAACTGTGGCCACAATATTGTCTGCAATGCTATCAAAAAGAATATGGGCTCCAAAAAACCGTAAGAATTAGCAAATGAGCTGTAAATTATTAGAAATAATGGCAGATGGCCTGTACGCCATTTTTCCACTGATTTGAGGCTTTCTTAAAAAAAAGGTTGACACACAAGAAGTGACTGTTGGATGTCCATCCAACGGCCGTCGTGCTTCTTCAATCTCTGCTCTTCCTGCTCCAGCCGCTCAAACAAGCGCCGGTGGGACTGCCTGCTCCCTCCTCCCCGCTGCCGGTTGTGCTGCCGCGCAGGCCTCACCACCCCACGTACTCCCGTCGCTGGCCTAGCCATCCCTCTACTCACCCACACCTGCTCTTATTCTCCGGCGACGGCAGACGAACCAGTAAACCCTCGTACAGTCGTACTGCCCTCCGCGTGGGAAACAACTTCCGAGTCTTCCCTGGGTCCGTGTTGTTCCCTTCCTACGCCTCGCCGTCGTCCACCGCCCTGGTGCTCTCGGCATGGCGTGGTCAAAGTGGTCAATGACCGACATGCATCTGAAGTGGACTATACATGGAGAGGCAGACAGCTGGGTCCATGGCCGCACGCAAGGAAGTGCCTCCTTATTATGCACAAAAAAATGAATACTCCCCTTGCTAGCTGGGACCCAGTATAGTGGGCCTACTGAGTTGACGGGGACGGAGGGCTTTGTCAACTTAGTCAATATGCAAAATTCTAGCTCGAGTGACCGTACGATCCAATGGCCGTGGTGCTTCTTCAAACTCTGGTCTTCTTGCTCCAGCCGCCCAAAGCAGCGCTGGTCATGCCGCCTGCTCCTGCCTCCCGTGGCCGGCTGTCCTGCCGCGGAGGCCTCACTGCCCCCATACTCCCACCGCTGGCCAGGCCATCCCTCCATTCCACTCACCCACACCCCCTGTTATTTTGCGGCGACGGCAGCGCGGCCGAACCAGTGAACCCTCGTACTCCTATCCGCGTGGGCATCCACTGCCACGTCTTCCCCGGCTCCGCGTTGTCCCCTTCCTAGGCCTCACCGTCATCCACCGCCGTGGTGCTCTTGGCACGGCATGGTCAATGTGGTCAACGACCGACTTCCATCGGAAGAGTACTATACGTGGAGAGGCTGACACCTGGGTCCATGACAGCCGCAAGGAAGTGCCTCCTTATTACGCGAAAAATAATTATTCCTCCACCTGACAGCAGGGACCCACCGGAAGAGCCACCAGTATTTCACGAAAAAATGTTTCCCCCCTAACTGCTGGGACCCACCGGACGGGCCACCGTATTTTGCAAAAAAAAAACGTTCCCAGCGCTGTCAGCTCAGACCCACCGGAAGTGCCTCCTTATTACGCACAAAAAAATGAATACTCCCCCTGCTAGCTGGGACCCACCTTGGTGGGAGGCTGACTTGTGGGCCTACTAAGTTGACTTGGACGGAGGCCTTTGTCAAATTTAGTCAATATGAACGATTCTAGCTCCGGTGACCGTGCGATGTCCATCCAACGGCCGTAGTGCTTCTTCAACCTTTGGTCTTCTTGCTCCAGCCGCCCAAAGCAGCATCGGTCGTGCTACATGCTCCTGCCTCCCGTGGCCGGCTGTGATGCCGCGGAGGCCTCACCGCCCCCCTACTACTCCCACCGCTGGCCAATCCATCCCTCTACTCACGCACATCCCCTATTATTCTGCGGCGACGGCAGCCGAACCAGTGAACCCTCATACTCCTCTACGCATGGGCATCCACTGCCGCATCTTCCTCGGCTCCGTGTCATCCCCTTCCTAGGCCTCGCCGTCGTCCACCGCCCTAGTGCTCTCGGCGCGGCGTGGTCAACGTGGTCAAGGAACGACTTCCATCAGACATGAACTGTATGTGGAGAGGCTGACAGTTGGGTCCACGGCAGCCGCAAGGAAGTGCCTCCTTGTTACGCGGAAACTAATGATTCCTCCACCTGACAGAAGGGACCCACTGGAGTATTTTGCAAAAAAAAAAACGTTTCCCCTCTGACTGCTGGGACCCACTAGCTACATCTTCGCACGCAAGGAAGTGCGTCCATATTACGGGCAAAAAAATGATTCGCCCCCTGACTATTGGGACCCACCAGCTACATCTTCGCACGCCAGGAAGTGCGTCTGAAAAAAAAACGATTTGCCCCCCTGACTGCTGGGACCCACCAGCTACATCTTTGCATGCAAGGAAGTGCGTTCAGGCAAAAAAAGATTCTCCCCCTGACTGCTGGGACCCACCAGCTACATCTTCGCACGCAAGGAAGTGCCTGACAGTCGGGACCCACCTGGTTGAAGCGTACGTAGCATTGTCATTCTCGTCGCGAACGTGTACGTACATACTGGTGGATGTAGAGGCACGCATGTGTTGTAGTAGAGGTGCGCACGTGTCGTAGTAGAGGTGCGCACGTAGCATGTACACATAGGTACAACAACCAAGGTGCAAGAAAGTAAATACGACCACGTACGTACATACGGGCGAGGTCTTGAATGCCTACTCGCGCATACGTACGGCCAGGGCTCGTGTACATCGCTGGGTCAGAACGGAGAAACATCGCCGTCGTCGTGTTCATGTTGAGGCAATGGAATGCTCGTGTTCATAGGGAGGCAACGGAATGCTTCGTGTTCATTGGGAGGCAACAGAATGCGTGGGAGCCAACCAACTTGGACAGAACAGGCGATGGAAACGAGGCTTGGCGTACCGCTGAAAGGAGGAAACGACCTTGTGTTTGACCACCCACGTTCGAAACGGGATCCTGTTCATCGGGAGGGGTCTGGCGTGCCGCAAAATGGAGGAAACGGACTTGTGTTGGACGTCCTATGGTCGAAATGGGGTCCTGTTGATCGGGAGGGGTGTGGCGTACCACAAAACGGAGGAAACGGACTTGTGTTGGAGCGCTACGGTCGAAACTGGGGTCCTGTTCATCGGGAGGGGTGTGGCATACCGCAAAACGGGACTCCATGGGATACTGTTCATCTCCACCGTCGACCTCCTCCAGCCTCCACAGGCTATTGTTCATCCACCGTCGACCTCCTCCAGCCTCCACCTACGACTGTTCATCCACGGGCTCCTGTTCATCCAGCCTCCACTGCGCGCTACTCCACCGGCTCCTATTCAATCAACCCTCTCCACAGGCTCCTGTTCAACCACCCCTCCACGGGCTACTGTTCATCCACCTCTCCACCGTCTATTGTTCATCCAGCCCTCCACGGGGTCCTGTTCATCCAGCCCCAACCAGCTCGATCGATCGGGGTCCTGTTCATCTAGAGGCAACACCACGGGGTCCTGTTCATCCAGAGGCAACACCACGGGGTCCTGTTCATCCACCCCCACCACTCATTGTTCATCCACCCCCCCCCCCGCAACGCTCACTGTTCATCTAGAGGTAGCATCGATCAGCTTCAGTTAGCAGTAGTAGCGAACGAATCACTCGATCGGGTTTAGTTAACAGCCATCGACCGATCGCTCGGGTTCACTAATGCGTAGCCTGCAGTGCAATCGCTTGGGTTCAGTTAGAGCCCAACGCCTCGCTCGGGTTCAGTTAGAGCCAACGCCTCGCACACACGCGCGTACGTGTACGAGAGAAACACGCATCGCTCGGCCCCCGACCACCCACCGTAACCGGGAACTCACCGAAATTTTCCTCGCCTTCGCTTCTACCACGGTTTGTTCCGTCATGGATGGCCCAAAGAATGTCATACAGCTGCGTCTCCGGCCTGCCCAGGACGAAAAGCCCATTTCTGTCATGATTTTTTGTCATAGAAGTCGGAGGCCACCACATCTATGATGATACCGGGTTTTGTCACAATTATCGTCATAGAAGTGTCATAAGTATGACAGAAAAAATTTGTTCGGCCCAAAATGTCACTGATGTGTCTTTTTTTTAGTGTTCCTTTCTTCCACTGGAGGGAAAATGAAGGAGAGGGAGAGAGAAAGGGGGGCGCCAACCCTCCCCTAGTCCAATTTGGACTGCCATGGGGGAGGCGCGTGGCCACCTCTCCCTACTAGGAAAGCCCTTACTAGTAGCGCTGGTTTTTTTTGCTATTAGTAGCGCGGGCAGGCGCGCTACTGCTATGGCGCTACAGCTATTTTTTAGCAGTAGCGCTTGTTTCACCCAGCGCTACTGGTAGCTGAAGCTAGCTATAGCGCTCTTCCCTCCAGCGCTACTGATAATTATCTACAACGCATGTAGCTAGACAGCGCTACTGTTATTTGAGTGCTACTGGTAATCTTTACCCCCACGCCACTGCTAACTTTTGTAGTTTTTTTTTTGCGTTTTGGCTCTGTACACATTTAAACAGATCCACCATTTATACAATAACATGCATATTCATTGAAATGCATGTGAGTCATCGATGAGACAAAGTTATTAGAAGTCTCGACATATCTCAAGTATCTCATCATCATCAACCATGGTCGAACACATGTCTCGAAATAGCGTTACAAGTCATTACAAGTTCCCAATACATGCATGTACATGGTCACATACTCATGTTTCATCATCTATGTAGACTATGATATGACCGCATAGAAGATAAGAGCGATCATGATGATCAAAAGCGGTAGTATGTAGTAGTTTTTGTGACGCTGGTTCTGAATCCCCTATTTTGCTATCAATCTCGAGTAACTAGCTTCAGCTTCCGCTCTGCTATCAAACCCTTCTAGCTTCCGCCCGAAAAGCCAGAGACTTGGTCCCTACACTCTGGCCACTCATCGTACACATCTGGAACATGCCCTACATACACGGCATACCATCGTATAGAAAGTAACTAGTAACTAAAGAGACACATTGTTTTTAAGCAGTGCACTCTTCCCATTTGTAAATGGCGCCGCGCTCTAGTTAATTACTTTCGGTACGATGAAATTTGTTAACTATGTTTACTATATATGTTGCTGATGATGGACGCGATTGATGAAATTTGCCACCATAGAACATCCTATTCTCTTCGAGTACATCTTTATCGATGATGGACGCGATTTCCTGCTGGATCCGATAGAAATCATTTCGAAGTCATTATCCGGCACGGCTCCAAAGGCTTCAGCCCATCTCTTGATATGGGTATCGGATGAAGATTTCATGCAAAGTGATTGCAGATCCCTTTTGTACTCCATCATTAGATGGATAACCTAGAACCCATTGTTCCCACTTCTTGATGGTTGGTGGATGCAACAAAAGTCAGTCTTGTGGCCATAACAGAGCCTGTCCTTATTTGTTTTTTTGCATTGGGTGTAGCCACCCCGCATGCTGAAGCCCAACATAGCTCTGTCCAGAACATACTTTATGTGTGTGTAATCTTTCTTCTGTATGTTCTTCGATGAGTCCAAATATAGAGCGCAGGAGTAACGCATTTAAAGAACGATGAGAACGGCACGACACCCCCCTGTTGCGCAAAATACACGATCAAGTTAGCCTCCATGCGTGCAAAGTAATTATTGAAATGCACAAAAGGATGTATGTGTTATAGTGCTATCCGCGGATGACTTACCCGGGATGATTCATGTTCGACCCTTCGGTCTCAGTGTTCCGAGGCCATATCTGCATATGCTAGGCTCGTCAAGTTTAACCCAAGTATTCCGCACGTGCAAAACTGGCTTGCACGTGTTGTATGTGAACATAGAGCTTATTGTCGGTGTCAAAACTGGTGGATCTCGGGTAGGGGTCCAGATCTGTGCGTCTAAGGCTAATGGTAACAGGAGGCAGGGGATACAATGTTTTACCCAGGTTCGGGCCCTCTTTGTGGAGGTAATACCCTACTTCTTGCTTGATTGATCTTGATGATATGAGTATTACTAGAGTTGATCTACCACGAGATCATAGAGGCTAAACCCTAGAAGCTAGCCTATGATTATGATTGTTGTTGTCCTACGGACTAAACCCTCTGGTTTATATAGACACCGGAGGAGGGTAGGGTTACACAGAGTCGGTTACAAAGAAGGAGATCTAACATCCGGATCGCCAAGCTTGTCTTCCACACAAAGGAGAGTCCCATCCGGACACGGGACGAAGTCTTGAGTCTTGTATCTTCACGGTTCAACAGTCCGGCCAAAGTATATAGTCCAGCTGTCCGGATACCCCCTAATCCAGGACTTCCTCAGTAGCCCCTGAACCAGGCTTCAATGACGATGAGTCCGGCGCACAGATTGTCTTCGGCATTGCAAGGCGGGTTCCATCTCCGAATACTCCAAAATAAACCTCGAACACTTAAATCATGTCCGGCTCTGCAAGACGATTTTCACATACCACCGTAGAGAGAACGATATTCCACAAATATAATGTGCTAACAACTTTAGATAACGTGACATCACACCATGGTCGAGTCATTATTTGAACCGTTTTCCCACAACCGGCCACCGCACATATTGTGAGGCGGTTTCCTTGGCACATCTTGTTGAAGTAGAGATCATGTCCCCTTATCATGGGATCCTCATTAATACGGGTACGGGTAACCCAACTGTGGCGCTTGGAAAATAAGCGATTTCATCAGGCAAGTGGGGAGGCGCACCGTTCTCGCCACCTCCATAAAGGGATAAGGATCTCATTTTTACCCATGCCTTCTTCCTCCTTTGCTCATCCATTCTCGCACCCTCGAGCTCCAGCGCCTAGTTCACGCCTTCTCCGCACAGCCAAACATGTCCGGAGCGGGAGGCAAGTGGGTGGCCTCCACCGTCAAGGAGGAGCACATTACAAAGCTCCGGGTGGCCAGATACTTGGCCGCAGATATCGCGCACTGGCTCCCAGACGCAGGGCAGATTATTCTGACTCCGGGACCCCACGAGAGTGTCATGTTCCTCGCCCACTTCATCTGCGGACTGGGATTCCCAGTCCACCCATTTGTCCGCGGGCTCCTATTCTATTATGGGCTAGATTTTCATGATCTGGCCCCTAACTTCATCCTCAACATCTCAGCGTTTATTGTCGTGTGCGAGGCTTTTCTCCGCATCAGGCCCCACTTTGGCCTGTGGCTCAAGATCTTCAACGTGAAGCCAAAGATAGTGGTCGGCCAGAAGGCGGAGTGTGGTGGCGCCATGGTGGGCAAGATGCCCAGCGTCACCTGGCTCGAAGGCTCCTTTGCGGAGACCGTGAAGGGGTGGCAATCGGGGTGGTTCTACAACATGGAGCCGCGCGACGCCAACTGGGTGGCGGCCCCCGAATTCTAATCCGGCATCCCTGTGCGGCTCACTTCCTGGAAGAGGAAGGGCCAAGCCTGGGGCACATTCGCGGAGCTGACCGAACTCCAAAACTGCGTAAAAAACATGATAACCAAGAATATCAAGCTGGTCAATGTGGTCCAGGTCATGCTATTTTGCCGGATTCTCCCGTGTCAAAGACGGGCATTCAACCAGTGGGAGTTCAACGCGGCCCAACACCAGACACTGCAAGAGCTCTTTGACAGGACACACAAAGGGGCTTGGAAGGTGTTGTTCAAGGCCAGCGAAGTTCCTCCTCCCACCTCTGAGGACCGCGGACTCAGCGCCAGGCCAACGCGGTAAGCATTCTACATTTCACAAGATTTGCCCTTCCTCAGTATATTCATGGGAGAAACTTAGGCCACTGTGCTGATTTTAACAGGAATATGTGGCGACGGTGGAGCAGATCGACTGTCCGGCTCCGTCGCCTGAGGACCCAGTAGACGAACTCCTGACGGAGCTGCTGGTTCTGGCACCCTATGAGGTGTCGGAGAAGAAGGCCAAGAAAAAGGCCACGGGGACCAGAAGAAGTTCCCGGCGCATCGTGGTGCCGGACTCATCATCCGAAGACACCGGGGTGCACTTCTCCAATGACAACGAGGAGGAGGAGGAGGAAAACCCTCTCCTCGAAAACAATGGGGGGGATAAGAGGAAGCCCACCCTTTCCGGGGAGGCCGAAGGGTCCAAGAAGGGATGGACCCTCCCTCCGGACCACTCCACAACCGCCGCCTATAGCGAGGAGGAGTGGCTACCCAGGGGCAAGACCCTGGCGAGATCGTAAGTATCCGCACTATGTAATACTTTTGGTGCCACTTAACTTCATAGTTTGTTATAACACCGAACACGCATATGCAGTCCGGCCAGGTCCCATCCCGAGGTAACCTCTTCGGATGGGTCTATGAGTGATTCGGCAATGAATTCTCTCCTGATGGCCACCTCCCCTCGGCCTGCGGATGACACGGAGGTGTGGTCCCAAAGGGTACCAGAGCAGGGGGAGGCGGCTCTGGAGATGCCCCAAGGCGAAATTACAGACGCCGAGCACGTGGGGAGTAAGATCCCCATAGATTATGCTGACGAAAGCCGTAGCAAATTGGGCTCCCAGCCGGACACTACACCGGAACCTCCAAATGTTCTAGATTCAGGTAGGCAGCCCCTAGCTAGGGAGGGCGAGGCGGCCGTGCCGATGACCTCCATTGCGCCAAAGGCGTCGGATAGTCTGCTAGAAGTGCTTCGCTGCGCTTCCATGGATGAAGAGCACCATACTCTTATGAGTACGGTGATTCAGAAGGTTCGGTCCGCCAAAAGCAGATTGACCAAAGCCTGCACCAGCCTCCTGATAGGCTTTGAGGTAAGTAATCAAAAGTGTGAGAAATTATCACCCAATAGACAGTAGCCCCTAATACTCTGTTTGGTGTTCGGAAAGAAAAGCCAAACGGAGGGTCAACTTTAAACCGCAAGAATCTAACAGTATGTGTCTATGTGAATAAGCAGGTGGTGTTGCTTGCTGCTGCTGCCCGCACAGGAGAGGTCGCCGGACTCGAATGGGACCTAAAGCAGGCCGAAGAGGAGCTTAGCCTCACGAAGAGGCATCTCGAAGAGAACAAAGGTGAGTGATACCCCGTTCATGTGTCGTATAGAGGAGAAAAAATTGGTGACGCTAACAAAAAGCGTCATGATTTTTTAATAGGGGCCACGACCGAAGTGGCGGCCCTGAGGAAAATGCTATCCAAGGCCAAAGACAAGGCGGCCACGGAGCGCATTGAGCGTGAAAATAAAGATGCTAGGGTGGGCGAGGTACAACAAGAGCTCCAGGAACTCGGCAAGAAGTTCGAGTCCTTGGAGCGTGACTGCAAGATGAAAGAGTCTAAGCTTGCGAAGGCCCTTTTGAGCGCGAAAGACGCCAAGGCCGAATCCCAAAAGGCCCAACAGGAAATCCAGGTGGCCAAGAAGATAGCAGCGGGTAAGGCATTCATTATGCAAAGCAATAATGTGGAGGAGACATTTCTTTTACTTACCCGAATTCGGAGCTCTCCAGGAGCATTCGCAGATCTGCCATGCAGCATATCGAATGCCACGTAGTTCTTCCGTGCCGAAGAGGGGAGCTCGACGGAGAAGCTATTCTGGTCCCAGTATGCTGGAGCCGAACACCCAATGCCTTTGAGTGACCAACTGAAGCAATTGGTTGAACTCCACAGGGCGGCCGAAGTGGCCATGAAGGACTTCATAGTCCGGATGTGGCCTCGTGAGCCCCTGCCCGACAGCTACTTCGGACATATAAAGCGGATGGTAAATGCCTGTCCGTGACTTGAAGTTATCAAGCAATCCGTTTGTATTGAGGGTGCCCGCCGGGCCTTTGCCCGTGCGAAAATGCATTGGGCCAAGCTGGATGCAGAGAAGTTGGTGAAGGATGGACCACCGGAGGGCAAGGCGCATCGCTACCCCGAGAAATATTATGATGGCGTTATGAAAGGCACTCGTACCAAGGACACAATCTTTGAGTGAATGTACTCATGTCGTCTTTGTAATATGAAAACGAATTTGTTTGCGCTATATGGCGCTTTGTTGATTTAAAATATTACCTTCTGTGCGGCTGTTTATAAAATTCTTAAAGTAGGCCAGTCGTCGGCTTCCGCCCCCACGTAACTAGTACTGGGGTGTTCGTGGAAAACCCAAACACTCTTTATCCAAATTTTTGGTCCTTGAAGGAGGTGTTTGGCACAGCGGACAAGGCAATCGGACTATGCAGCTTTATAACTCTCAATTAGCCATAGAAGTCTACAATTTTAAATTTCGGCGAAGCCCCTAGAATTCGGAAAGCCGAATTGGGGCGCTATAGACGCCTAAATTAGACAAGGCCGATTCCTCGCCTGAAGCGGAAAAAATCTTTAAGGATTTAAGACCTCTCGAACAGCGACCAGCTCTCGCCGCATCATGACAGTCAGTTTTCGGCTTTCTCTACTAAGCTGCTCGTCCGGAAGAACCGAGACACAATCGCAGTAGTTCTCCCTGCGCTACATTAGGCGATATAATGGAACGTAAGGTACCAAAACAAGGGAGCCGGGCAAACCCAACTATTGACCCAAGAGATGATTCAGAGCTGATGCATATAATGCTATAAGTTCGGGGTGCCGCGCTGTCGAAAGTGTTCAGATTTATCTTGCCATATTATGGGGCGCCATAAGAAGCCCCTGGCAAACTGAACGTACCAAAGTGTATGGATGCAATATTAAATAAACATTTTTAGGGAAAAATGTGAAGATAGGAATAATAAGCTGACGCTATGTATTATTTCCTGTTGTTATTTAAATAATACGTCCAAGCGTATGTGTACAATTAATGCGTTAAGCGGAAGCAAATAGGACTATTTGGCATGTCCTATCCAAGGGCGGGCCGCATGCGGGTATGTAAAACAAGTATAACGATCATTGACAGATACCACCTGGGTATTCCCTTTATGCACGAAGCCTTTTTCCTCCTTGGTTTTTCCTTCCTGTGATGAGTCCGATGATCTAGTTCTCTGAAGGGGATGCCCGAAAGTAGGGTCCTGAAAGAGAAAGAAGGTTATTAAAGTATGCGGGTCTTGTCGCGGTTGAACCGCACTGTGGGCTGCATCACCGTTGCGCCTCCGCCTATGCCCATGGTATTTTGAGTGCGTAATTGTGTATGCGCGGCACAAATGCTGCCTGGATGGGGCTAGGGCGGAGGCCGGACTGCTATTCATGCTCTTGGCGTGCCTGGTGATCCTGTTGCAGAGTACTCCGGACTCTCTTGACGGAGCTCGGGGTTGTTGTCGCCGAATTGGCGGTTTGCCGGAGAAGGTTGCTTTGTACTTCTGCCGCGAGGGCTACAGTGTGCTCTTCTGTACGGAGAGAGCGGTCTGCGTTTCCATTGACTGTTATAACCCCGCGAGGTCCTGGCATCTTGAGTTTGAGGTATGCGTAGTGTGGTACCACATTGAATCGAGCGAATGCGGTTCGTCCAAGCAGTGCGTGATAGCCACTATGGAAGGGGACGATATCAAAGACTAACTCCTCGCTTTGGAAGTTATCCGGCGATCCGAAGAACACTTCCAGTGTTATGGAGCCTGTACAACGAGCCTCTACTCCTGGAATTACATCTTTGAAGGTGGTTTTGGTGGGCTTGATCCTTGAAGGATCGATGCCCATTTTGCGCACTGTGTCCTGATAAAGCATGTTTAGGCTACTGCCACCGTCCATAAGGACTCGCGTGAGGTGGAATCCGTTGATGATTGGGTCAAGGACCAATGTGGCTGAACCGCCATGAAGGATGCTGGTAGGATGGTCCCTACGATCAAAAGTGATCGGATAGGTTGACCATGGGTTGAACTTTGGGGCGACAGGCTCCATCGCATAGACGTCCCTTAGTGCCCGCTTTCGTTCCCGTTTGGGAATGTGGGTGGCATAGATCATGTTTACCGTTTTCACCTCGGGAGGAAATTTCTTCTGTCCCCCAGTGTTCGGACGCCAGGGTTCCTTGTCATCGTTGCTGTGTAGCCCCTTGTCCTTGTTTTCGGCATTTATCTTGCCGGCTTGTTTGAACACCCGGCAATCTCTATTAGTGTGGTTGGCTGGCTTATCAGGGGTGCCATGAATTTGGCACGAGCGATCGAGTATGCGGTCCAGACTAGACGATCCCGGATTGTTTCTTTTGAACGGCTTTTTCCGCTGACCGGATTTTGAGCCACCGAATCCAGCGTTAACTGCCATGTCTTCGGTGTTGTCGCCATTGTTCCGACGCTTATGTCTGTTGCACCGTGGCTTGCCGTTATTGTTGCGGACATCTGAATTGCCGGAATTTATTGGCATGGTGCTACTGCAAGCCAACCAGCTGTCCTCGCCCGCGCAAAAGCGGGTCATGAGTGTCGTGATGGCCGCCATGGACTTCGGTTTTTCTTGGCCAAGGTGTCGAGCTAGACACTCATCGCGGATATTATGCTTAAAGGCCGCCAAGGCTTCGGCGTTCGGACAGTCGACAATTTGGTTCTTTTTAGTTAGGAACCGAGTCCAGAATTTCCTGGCTGACTCTCCGGGCTGTTGGGTAATGTGACTCAAGTCATAAGCATCTGGTGGTCACACGTAAGTGCCTTGGAACTTGTCGAGGAACGCGTCCTCCAGGTTTTCCCAACTTCCGATGGAATTTGCCGGCAGGCTATTTAGCCAGTGTCGGGCCGGTCCTTTGAGTTTAAGGGGAAGATACTTGATGGCATGTAGATTGTCACTGCGGGCCATGTGAATGTGGAGAAGGAAACCTTCGATCCATACCGTGGGGTCTGTTGTGCCGTCGTATGATTCGATGTTTACGGGTTTAAACCCTTCTAGGAATTCGTGATCCATTACTTCATCAGTGAAGCATAGGGAGTGTGCAGAGCCTCTATGCCGGGCTATGTTACTACGCAGTTTGAATAAGTCTGGTCGGCTATGCTCGGCCCGGCCGGACTTGTTGATAGTGTATCCGGCATGATGATCATCGTCATGTGTTTGGGCGCGCCCTCGCGATCCGTAGATCAACCTTGGCTAACCTGCTTTGTTTTCTAGCATGTCTTGTAGGTCCTGCCTATTGCATCGGGCCATAGTGTATTGGCGTGGGGGTGGGGGCTGGTATTCGGGCTGATATGCCGTTTTATCCCGGCCACGAGGTGGCCGGTCAGTCTCGTCCTGTGCTGGTAGTACGGGCTCCTCCTCGAGTTGAGGTAGCAACTTGTGCTTTGGGTAACCTTTGGTGTGGCGCTCGAGTCCATATTCCTTGGCTGCCAGGACCTCAGTCCATCTATCTGTGAGCAGATCTTGATCAGCTTGGAGCTGCTGCTGCTTATTTTTCAGGCTTCTCGCAATGGCCATAAGCCGGCGCTTGAAGCGCTCCTGCTCTACAGGATCCTCAGGCATGCCGAATTCATCATCGTCGAGGCTCACCTCATCTTCGGAGGGGGGCATGTAGTTGTCCTCCTCCACGTATCCGTCGGTCGCCTGTTCCTCTGGGCTGTCCTACCCGTCTTCCTGTTCGGCCTGCTCGAAGGCAGGCTGATCAGGATTGTATTCATCTTCGACACCATCCGGATTGTTTTCATTTCCTGTGCCGGTATTGCTGTGGAGGGGCTTGGAGAGGCACCGATGACGCCCATGCTTTGATTTCTTCCGTAAGGGGTTATCCTCTATTGCCTCATCGCCATTGGTTTCTCTAGGAGTGTCCACCATATATATATCATGCGAGGAGGTGGCTGTCCAATGCCCCGTGGGCGGTGGTTCTTGTTCTTCTCCTGCATTGTCATCCACACCGTCGATGTCCTCGGAGTCGAAGTCGAGCACGTCGGTCAAATCATCGACAGTGGCAATGAAGTGGGTGGTGGGTGGGCAATGAATTTCCTCGTTGCCTGGTTCCCACTCGAGTCGGACATAGTTCGGCCAAGACTCTCCTGACAAAGAGAGAGACCTTAATGAATCCAGCATGTCGCCGAAGGGCGAGTGCTGAAAGATATCCGCAGCGGTGAACTCCATTACCGGAGCCCAACCGGATTCGGTGGGCTCGAGTGCGCGCGGTTTGGAACCTACAGCCGGACACAAGTCCGGGGGTCCGGTGACACAGACTTCCTCGGGGGTGGAGTCTGTGTTCGGCTCTGCCGCCGATGAGTATGCAGCCTCCGGGGCGGGGTCCATCCACCCGTCCTCGGACGATGCGATCTGCCCCGGATTTAGGACCGGAGCTATTGCGGGTGCGATATCCCGAATATTGTCTGACAGCAGGTCTAAGCCATGATCATCGTGACCGTTCGCCACTCCTGCCGTAGGCCCGAATCTGTCGAAGATCAAGTCTCCGCAGATATCGGTCGTATAGTTCAAGTTTCCAAACCTGACCTGATGGCCAGGGGCATAGCTGCCGATCTGCTCCAGATGGCCAAGCGAGTTGGCCCGCAGTGCGAAGCCGCCGAACACGAAGATAGTCCGGGGGAGAAAAGTCTCACCATGGACCGCGTTGTTGTTGATGATTGAAGGATCCATCGAGCATTGCAGCGACGACACATAGGAACTCTCAATGAAAGCACCAATGTTAGTGTCAAAACCAGCGGATCTCGGGTAGGGGGTCCCGATCTGTGCGTCTAAGGCTAATGGTAACAGGAGGCAGGGGACACGATGTTTTACCCAGGTTCGGGCCCTCTCTATGGAGGCAATACCCTACTTCCTGCTTGATTGATCTTGATGATATGAGTATTACAAGAGTTTATCTACCACGAGATCGTAGAGGCTAAACCCTAGAAGCTAGCCTATGATTATGATTGTTGTTGTCATATGGACTAAACCCTCCGGTTTATATAGACATCGGAGGAGGCTAGGGTTACATAGAGTCGGTTACAAAGAAGGAGATCTAACATCCGGATCGCCAAGCTTGTCTTCCACGCAAAGGAGAGTCCCATCTAGACACGGAACGAAGTCTTGAGTCTTATATCTTCACGGTCCAACAGTCCGGCTAAAGTATATAGTCCGGCTGTCCGGATACCACCTAATCCAGGACTCCCTCACTTATCACACCCGATCATAACGTGGTGTCTCGGCACGACGAATTGTAGCAACGGTGCATACTCAGGGAGAACACATATACCTTGAAATTTAGTGAGGGCTCATCTTATAATGCTACCACCGTACTAAGCAAAATAAGATGCATAAGACATAAATACCACGTGCAATCAAAATATGTGACATAATATGGCCATCATCATCTTGTGCCTTTGATCTCCATCTCCAAAGCACCGTCATGATCTCCATTTTCACCGGCTTGACACCTTGATCTCCATCATAGCATCGTTGTTGTCTCACCAACTATTGCTTCTATGACTATCGCCACCGCTTAGTGATAAAGTAAAGCAATTACATGGCGATTTCATTTCATACAATAAAGTGACAACCATAAGGCTCCTGCCAGTTGCCGATAACTTCTAGAAAACATGATCATCTCATACAATAACCTATATCACATCATGTCTTGACCATATCACATCACAACATGCCCTGCAAAAACAAGTTAGACGTCCTCTACTTTGTTGTTGCAAGTTTTACATGGCTGCTGCGGGCTTCTAGCAAGAACCGTTCTTACCTACGCAACAAAACCACAACGATTTTTTGTCAAGTGTGCGATTTTAACCTTCAACAAGGACCGGCCGTAGTCAATACTTGATTCAACTAAAGTTGGAGAAACAGACACCCGCCAGCCACCTGTGTGCAAAGCACGTCGGTAGAACCGGTCTCATGAACATGGTCATGTAATGTTGGTCCATGCCGCTTCATCCAACAATACCGCCAAATCAAAGTTGGTCCACGCCGTTGGTGCTAAGCAGTATGACTATTATCACCCACAACTCTTTGTGTTCTACTCGTGCATATCATCTACGCATAGACCTGGCTTGGATGCCACTGTTGGGGAACGTAGCATGCAATACGAAAAAATTTACTACGATCACGCAAGATCTATCTAGGAGATGCATTGCAACGAGAGGGGGAGAGTGTGTCCACGTACCCTCCTAGACCGAAAGCAAAAAGTGTTAGGTTAATGCAGTTGATATAGTCGAACTCCTTCACGATCCAACAGATCTAGTAACGAATGTACGATACCTCCGAGTTCAGCACATGTTCAGCTTGATGACGTCCCTCAAACTCTTGATCCCGCAGAGGGTCGAGGGAGAGTTTCGTCAGCACGATTGGGTGATGACGGTGATGGTGATGTAATCCGCGCAGGGCTTTGCCTAAGCACTACGACGCTATGACCGGAGGTCTAAACTGTGGAGGGGGCACCACAAACGGCTAAGAGGATAATTGATGTGCCTTTGGGGTGCCCCCGCCCCTATATATAAAGGAGGGGAGGAGGAGGCCGGCGTCCAGGAGGGGCGCGCCATGGGGGGAGTCCTACTAGGACTCCACTCCTAGTAGGATTCGCCCACCCCCCTTTTCCTTTCTTCCACCGGAGGGAAAAGGAAGGAGAGGGAGAGGGAAAGGGGGGCGCCGCCCCTCCCCTAGTCCAATTCAGACTGCCATGGGGGAGGCATGCGGCCACCTCCCCTACTAGGAAAACCCTTACCAGTAGCGCTAGTTTTTTTGCTATTAGTAGGGCGGGCAGGCGTGCTACGACTACAGTGCTACAACTATTTTTTAGTTGTAGCTCTTGTTTGACCCAGTGCTACTGGTAGCTGAAGCTAGCTGTAGCGCTCTTCCCTCTAGCGCTACTGATAATTATCTACAACGCATGTAGCTAGACAATGCTACTGTTATTTGAGTGCTATTGGTAATCTTTACCCCCACGCCACTGCTAACTGATGGCCCAGAAGTGTAGGGGATCTATCGTAGTCCTTTCAATAAGTAAGAGTTTCGAACCCAACGAGGTGGAGAAGGAAATGACAAGCGGTTTTAAATAAGGTATTCTCTGCAAGCACTGAAATTATCGGTAACAGATAGTTTTGTGATAAGGTAATTCGGAACGGGTAACAAGTAACAAAAGTAAATAAGGTGGAACAAGATGGCCCAATCCTGTTTGTAGCAAAGGACAAGCCTGGACAAATTCTTATATAGAGAAAAGCTCTCCCGAGGACACATGGCAATTATCATCAAGCTAGTTTTCATCACGCTCATATTATTCGCGTTCGTTACTTTGATAATTTCATATGTGGCTGGACCGGTGCTTGGGTACTGCCCTTTCTTAGACAAGAAGCCCACTTATGATTAACCCCTATTGCAAGCATCCGCAACTACAAAAGAAGTATTAAGGTAAACCTAACCATAGCATGAAACATATGGATCCAAATCAGCCCCTTACGAAGCAACACATATACTAGGGTTTAAGCTTCTGTCACTCTAGCAACCCATCATCTACTTATTACTTCCCAATGCCTTCCTCTAGGCCCAAATAATGGTGAAGTGTCATGTAGTCTACGTTCACATAACACCACTAGAGGAGAGACAACATACATCTCATCAAAATATCGAACGAATACCAAATTCACATGACTACTTATAGCAATACTTCTCCCATGTCCTCAGGAACAAATGTAACTACTCACAAATCATATTCATGTTCATAATCAGAGGGGTATTAATATGCATTAAGGATCTAAACATATGATCTTCCTCCGAATAAACCAACTAGCATCAACTACAAGGAGTAATCAACACTACTAGTAACCCACAGGTATCAATATGAGGTTTTGAGACAAAGATTGGATACAAGAGATGAACTAGGGTTTGAGAGGAGATGGTGTTGGTGAAGATGTTGATGGAGATCGACCCCCTCCCAATGAGAGGATCGATGGTGATGACGATGGTGATGATTTCCCGCTCCCGGAGGGAAGTTTCCCCGGTAGAACAGCTCCACGTGAGAACTAGATTGGTTCCGCCAAGGTTCCGGCTCGTGGCGGCGGTGTTTCGTCCCGAAAGCTTGCTTATGATTTTTTCCAGGGTAAAAGACTTCATATATCAGAAGATGGTTATAGGAAGGCTGCCAGGGGGCCCACGAGGCAGGGGGCGCGCCTAGGGGGGTAGGGCGCGCCCCCACCCTCGTGGACGATGGGTGTCCTCCCTCTGGTATTTCTTCCGCTCAGTATTTTTTACTAAATCCAAAAATGACTTCCGTTGAGTTTCAGCACTTTGGGAGTTGTGCAGAATAGGTCTCTAATATTAGATCCTTTTCCAGCCCAGAATCCCAGCTGCCGGCATTCTCCCTCTTCATGTAAACCTTGTAAACTAAGAGAGAATAGGCATAAGTATTGTGACATAACGTGTAATAACAGCCCATAATGCAATAAATATCGATATAAAAGCATGATGCAAAGTGGGCGTATCAACTCCCCCAAGTTTAGACCTCGCTTGTCCTCAATCGGAAGCCGATATAGAAAAATTATGTCCACATCTTTAGAGATAGAGGTGTTGATAAAATAAAATACGGACATGATGGCATCATGATGATTCTAATAACGGCAACATATATATATTTCGTCATGTGATTTCTTATGCTCAAGTAACAATCTATTCAAAATATCAAGTATGAATCGGAAACTTCATTGAGAACCAACAAACTCTAATCTAGGTCACTGAAGCAATTGCAATTTATCATAACATCTGAAAGAGTCACCATAAGAGATTATCAGCAAGTCCACATACTCAACTATCATTTGGTCTTTCACAATTGCTAACACTCATGCAATACTTATGGGTATGGAGTTTTAAATCGGACACAAAGAAACATAGGGGCTTATAGTGTTGTCTCCCAACCTTTTACCTCAAGGGTAATGTCCACAATATTAGTTCATGCTAACTTACATAAAATTGGACATATATATATATATATATATATATATATATATATATATATATATATATATATATATATCAGGATCTTTCCAACACGAGGTGCTTGCCAAAGGATAAAATATAAAAAGGGAAGTTGAAGATCACCATGACTCTTGCATAATGTATAAGACAAAAGGAAAAGATAGGCCCTTCGTAGAGGGAAGCAGAGGTTGTCATGTGCTTTTATGGTTGGATGCACGAAATCTTAATGCAAAAGAACGTCACTTTATATTGCTACTTGTGATATGGACCTTTATTATGCAGTCTGTCGCTTTTATTGCTTCCATATCACAAGATCGTATAAAGTTTATTTTCTCCACACTAATAAGTCATACATATTTAGAGAGCAATTTTTATTGCATGCAACATGACAACTTACTTGAAGGATCTTACTCAATCCATAGGTAGGTATGGTGGACTCTCATGGCAAAAGTGGGTTTAAGGATATTTGGAAGCATAAGTAGTATTTCTACTTGGTGCAAAGATATAACATCCCAAATTTCCAATTTGGAATGTTATACATAGGTCATCATTGCATATCATATTTTATTACATTTTTGGTTGATCCTAGAAATTATAAGCAACTCAAGGACCCACGGAGAGAGTTGGGGATTTCTTTTATTTTCATATTTGAATTTTCTCAAATATGGAAAAGAGGATCATTTTGATTTTAATCATTTTCTCACCAAATATTTCCAATATTAAAATAAAAGAGAGGGGATAAAATGACTTCTCCAAAATAAAAGAAATATTGGAGGAAAAATGTTAAAATGAAATAAGAATTTTTATTTGTTATTTTATTTGAATTAGGAAAAAATGCATTATTGAAAATTTCATTAGTAGCCCAAATAAATGTTCACTTTGTTCACAATATTATTAGAGGACCGTGAAAATTTATTTTAGGATTTTTGGACTCCGTTTAGTATTTCTTTTATTTATTTTTCCGCGTCAGTTTTTTTTTTCAAAATAAAAAATGCACGGACCTAACGGGCCATACCCAACCCGGACACCACCCGACCGGCCTTTATAGGGCGAGGCCTGACCGCCCGACGCAGCCAGCCCCGCTCGAAACCCTGGCGCCACTTCGCGCCGCCGCCGCAGCCTCGCGCCGCCGTCCCTGACTACCTGCCGCCGGACCCGCCGCCGATCCCACCGCCACTGCCGCCACTCGCCGAAGGTAGAAACCGCCGCTGCTGCCGTCTCGGTTTTTCTCAGAAAACCGATCGGTTTTTTAGAAACCTAGATCTAGTTTTTTTAGATCGGTTCGTTTTTCCGGTTTAGTTATTTAGCGGACGTTCGTCCGTACGTTTGTTTTAACGAACGTTGTTCGTCAGTTAGTCGCAGACAGCGAACGTTCATTCGTTAGCCTGTTCATCTCATTTTATTTTCCAGGGTTTTTCTGCGATTATTTTCGATCGCGATTTCTGCCCTGATCATCGATCTAGTTTATCTTTTCGCTCGTTTATCCAAATCAGATGAAACAAGCGCCTAGATCTTCGTCTCGAAGCCCTCTTTCGGTTTAACGAACTTGAACAAGATTTTGGTACTGTAAAATTTGATTTTAGTCCAGATTAGTAACCAAATCTTGTTTCTTTCGTAGTTTGAGTTTCGTTGCTCCGTTTGATTTGATTCTTTTTGCAAACTGGAGTTCTTCAGTTGAACTTTCTGGTTGGATATTCTTATTTGAGATTTACCCATGCTTCTAGTTGATTGCTTATGTATGTTGTTGTTTGTTTGCGATAGAATTTCCAGAGTGCGAAGCGTGCTGCTACGAGTCTCTAGGTTTGGCGGATCATCAGCAAAGCAAGTAACACTTTGATCGTACCTCTTTATTACCCAGTTTTTATGCATTAGTTCCAATCCTCAAACATTGCATGGTTAGGATCTAAATAACATGTGGTCTTGGGAAGTAGATGATGAGGTAAAACCTATTGCCCTTTTATTATCGAACCTTTGGGAGTTACTTATAAGTTATGCTCAGGATTGCTATGCTATGCTCATAGATGTGGATTCGGTGAGTGTATCCATGACAGATGTGAGTATTGTTAATTAATGGTTAACTTAAGGTGGCTACTTAAATACACATCTGGGTGGATTGGTTGAGGCACCCTGGACTACCGAGTGGTTGTCAGGGCACCTGAAGAATCCAGTGTTGTCCTAGGATATCTCGGAGTACCTGTGTGATCATCCTACGGTTCGCCACCCAGGCTCAAAGGGATCATAAGGTTATTCATGCTATAAACTTCCGTGTGTAGCCACAAGCTATTATGGGCTCTAAAATAGTTGAGTAGGTTGCATGACCTCTTTGAGTGGTGGGCTAGCAGATGTAGGGGAAAGTAGGTGTAACTGTCCATCCAGAGTAAAGAGTTAATGTTTCTGAAAGACTGTGTCTCGTTCATCCGTTTATGGACATCTTGATTATCTGGTTCTTGGATTATCATGTTGGTCTCATCACTCAAAATTAATTTGTTGGGTTAATTGAAATTGCTTAATTTGGATTGAGTTGGAGGAACCTTCTCAATGTTTAACAACCACCTTGATATTTAAATGAAATTTATTCCTTTGACGTAGGGAAAAATTGGCTTTATGCAAAAATAGTAACCATAGAGCTTTCCACCATCCATATATGTATGTAGTGATAGCATTTATTCTGTTCATTACTCCATGTGTTACATTGCCAGCATATTCCATGTGCTGACCCGTTTCGGGCTGCAACATATCATGTTGTAGACTTTTCAGACAATGAGTAAGGTGCCATAGGTTGTTGTCGTTCACTTAGCTATGTCGTTGAAGTTGATGGACTCACTTTATCTTCCAAGCCTTCTGTTGTTATCTTATTTAGATGGCCTTAAGCCATATTATTGTAATAAGTTCTCTTTTGAGACATTCGATGCAATAAGTGTGTGATTGAAACTCTGTTATAAATCCTCAAGTACTGTGTGTGTCAGCATTACCGATCCAGGGATGACACTGATGCACAGAGACTAGACTGTTTGAGGTCTGGTCGTTACAAGATGGTATCAGAGCACACGCTGACTGTAGGACATGACCACTAAGCTAAAACCATACGTCACTCTTCTCTACTCATTTCTGACTCCTCTCCCTTTTCCACACTATAGGATGGCGGACTCAAGGAACAAGTTTACACAACCGGATGAAGATACGCCATTTGGACGACCCTTGAAGGAAGTTACTAGGTACCTGAACATTGGAATACCAAGCTTCACCGGGACTTACATTGCCACTTTACCAGAAGAGGAGCGTTGGATGATTCGAGTTCAAGTTCCAGGAAGGACCTTCATGCCAGTCACTGAGCCCCTAGAGTTTCCCTTTGATGCACCAACCTAGAGTCTAGGAAAGAGCATGGCAGCCCACATCGCCATGGGATGCATTGGAGAAGTTTACCATAAGGATCTTAAGGATACTATTTACCAGATATGTGGGCGCCGAGATGAGCAATGGGAGATGATCAGCATCAGGAGAGATAGGTCCATTGCAGCTTTCATCCAGGAGTTAAACTAGCACATTCGTCGCCAGGAGAACTAGATGTGCGCAGGCATGATAGATCTGAAGAAGGCAATGACCAGGATTTTGGAGATGGAGGAAGAACTCAAGTCTACACGTGATGGATATGAGGAGGAAATGATGATACTAGTGGAGAAGAATGACGACCTGACGAGGAAGCTAGGAGTATTCATGGGAGACCCCGCGCCAGGAGGAGATGACGATGATTCCAAGGACATTCATTTGGAGGACTACATCGTTATTGATGACACCGACTCAGAACCTGACGATAGCGATGATGACTATGTCGATGAAGCTGGAGCGCATATCATGGAGTCTTCTACCGATTAAAACTTCTAGTCAACCACCATATCAGTAGTTGTATTTTCCCCATGTAAATAGTATAGTCCGAGCACTTTTGTAATGATAGTTAGACTGAATGTAAGCCCTTGTGTGAATTGATTGAAGTGATATGTTTGTGTTTGTATCATATGCATATGGGTAGTGTTTTCCCTTTAGACCTCATTCTCTGTTTTCCCACCATTTCTAAACCCATCAGATGCCTCCGAGACGTGACAATGGATTTGCTTTCCCATCGGAGCTCACTCAGTTGATCCAGCAGCATAACACCTTGATGCAGCTACTAGTCTAGAATCAGAACCAAGGAACAACAACAACCCACCACCACCACCACCACCTGTTGGTCACTTAGCCCGTTTTCTAAGGCTGAATCCGCCGGTGTTCTCTAGTAGCACCGAGCCGATTTGTTGCAGATGATTAGCTCTGCAAGATTGGAAGGGAGCTGACCACTGTAGGATGCATAGATCTAGAGAGAGTGTGTTCTACCGCACATCAGCTTGATGGACCAGCATCATCATGGTGGGAGAATTTCACAGCCACTTACCCCATTGACACTGTTACATGGGACCAGTTTCAGCAGGCTTTTCTCACTGCCCAAGTTTCAGTAGGAGCTATGAACATGAAGAAGCGCGAGCTTCGCAACTAGCGCCAAGGGGGATGCACAGTGGGCCAGTATGTGGATGAGTTTAGTAAGTTAGCATGTTATGCCCCTGATGATGTAGCTACAGATGCTGCTAAGCAGGAGAAGTTTCTGGAAGGACTGAATGATGAGCTGAGCATGCAGTTGATGGTGGAAACCTTCAACAACTACCAGGAGTCGGTAGACATAGCTCTCATGATTGAAGGGAAGCAGCAGCAGATAGACAACCGCAAGAGGAAGTATGGACACGGTAAGTACAATTCAGGAGCTCAGTAGAGGCCTCGTTTTACCCCAAACTCGGGAGGACACATTCACCATAACCTTGGAGGCCATAATTCCAATGGAGGCAGTTCGCATAACTATAGTGGCCCCAAGAATGGGAATGGGAATGGAGGAAGCAACGGCCAGAACCGTTCCAATCCAGCAATGCCCGCCAAGAAGGATCTTAGTCACATTTATTGTTTCAAGTGCGGGAAGAATGGACATTACGCCAGGGAGTGTTCTGAAGCAAAGAATGGTAATGTCAATGGAAGCTCTGTGTCGGTGTACTAAAGTAGGGGTACCTTAGTACCCCGAACTTGTGCACGGGCAGTCGCAGCACCCCACGGCAAGGCTTGTCGAGCGTCCGCCAAGATCCTCCGTCATTTCCATTTACTACCATTCAAGAACAAAGTATTAACCGAGAAGACAAGGCCCCGGCAAGAGAAGCTTGCCGGGAAGGACAAGACCCCGGCAAGAGGAGCTTGCCGGGAAGGCCAACCAAGGCACTTTAGAAAACCTGCCGCGACGCTCCGCGCGTCCCGGCAAGACCCGACGAGCGGCAAGCTTGCGGGTGCGACAAGATAACGACCGCGGCAAGGTGCTTGCCGCGACGAAGCCACCACTCTGCATCCACGCCCCAGCGCATCCCACAACGTGTCGCCGCAGGATCGCTCCTGGTGCACGTGGCGGGTGGCTGTGCAGCCTAGCGGTGCGAGGTGGCAAGTGAAGGTGACTAGGAGGCCATCGTGGCGATCGGTGGCGCCTCTAACGGTCGCTTCCTACACTGTTCGGGTGACCGGACGGGCATTAAATGCTCTTGTCCCCTGCCGTCAGAGTTAGGTAGGGGGCACTGTAGATAGCAGTTGTACCAACCCGCGTTTTTACCTTTCTACCGCTCTCTCTGCGTTGCCACCTGTCGGTGACCCCTTTAGACTATAAAAAGGAGGCCCATGCGCACGTAGAAGGGGTTCGACTCATTCGAGACTATAGCCTACCCACGCTTTCGAGCAAGAACAAATACAAACACAAAGCAGCAGTAGGACTTTTATCTCTCCGGAGAGCTCCGAAGCTAGGTAAAATCCCCCACGCGCTCGACCTCGATCTGCTCTTCGTGCGCCCTCCGCTCCCTGCCGGACCAGAAAAGGGGCCCTGCCCCATAGGTGCTCGTTCTCCCACCACGACATCTTTGGCGCGCCAGGTAGGGGGCGTCGAGGTTGTGCGAACCTGATCCGGTCTCCGCGCGCGCCGCATCGACATGCCACGGAAGAAGAAGACTTCGGAGGTGGCCACTCCGACTACGTCGATTCCACCGCCGCTAGAGCAAACAAGCGGTGGGGTAGACGCCGGCGGAGGAGCGGGCGCCGACGGTGGGACTCACGTCGTCACCAGGTCCAAGGACAAGGCCCCGCAAGCTTCTGCGTCTGCACATACACCGCACCCTTCCCAGGAGGTGCAGGGTCGACAACGCCATGGTGCTCCTAGCACCATACTCGCGTTGGAACAAGGCCAAGCTGGTGGATCTCGGGGCGTTCAAGACCAGCGTGCATGCCAGCATGCTGGCATGAGTGAGGTGCGGTCGCCTGGACGGGGTACTGCTCCTTCCAACCCAGTTGGGAGTCCGAGCATATCCCGCTCCTCGCGCCGCTCATCGCCGCCGCCACCCAAGACTCCAGAGGAAGCGCTGGCCTGAGCCCAGCTGCTTCTAGATTACCCTCCAGTGCCACACAAGATTGACGACTGGAGGATGACCATTCAGAGCCTCATCGGCTTCGGCAACGGCGACAAGCCCCGGCAACCGAGCACCTCGAAGCCCCGGCAAGACGCCCAGGCGCAAGCCAACGCCGACAAGACCGCTGGGGTGCCACCACCGTGCACTCCCCGCCCCGAAGGCCAAGATCGCCGACTCATCGGACCAACCTCAATACCGACTCAACTGCATTGTCGGACCCGCGAGCTCGCCGCGATCAACGCCAAGTTATCCAAGAACGACGACACGAAGATGCTCGCACTCGTATCGAGCGTCGGAGAGAAGCGCGACGTCAGTCTGACCAGCGCGCTGGGCCCACTGTCGATATGCATGCGCCAGGGGAACCAGGCGACTTGCCATACGCGGTAGGTTGCCCTGCATTCACTCGTGAGCTGCGGCAAGTCCAGTGGCCCAGCACCAAGAACTTCAAGCCAGACGTGCCCGAGAAGTATGATGGCAGGATACATCCGTCAGAGTTCCTCAGCGTCTACACCATCGCGGTGCAGGCTGCCGGGGGGCGCGACGAGAAGATCCTCGCCAACTACTTCCCGCTGGTACTCAAGCCCAACGTCAGATCTTGGCTCATGCACTTGCCGGACAACTCCATCTCTTCGTGGGCGGACCTGTGCCATTAGTTTGTCGGCGCCTTCACAGGCGGCCACAAGCCTCATGGCCAGGAAAGCGATCTTCATTTGCTTGCCCAGAAGGAAGGAGAACCCCTGCGCAAGTACATACAGAGATTCAGCCAGGTGCAGCGCAACATCCCAGACGTCCACCCTACCGCGGTTATCAGCGCGTTCCATCAGAACGTGCCTAACCGCAGGATGAGGGAGGAGATGGCGATGTGCAAGATCAGAGATGTCAGCGAGCTCTATGCTCTGGCCGACAAGTGCGCCCGTGCTGAAGAGGGGAGGAAACTCCCCGTAGAGAACATAGGGGCAGAAGGATCTGACAGTGAGGACGCCCCTCCGGCAAAGAAGAACCGGAGGCGGAATAACAGAAAGAGAAAGGGTAAGGATGTGCTAGTTGTTGAGCAGTCCAGCAACGGAGGCGGCGCCGACAAGGGCAAGGCTGGTGACTCCAGCGAGGCTGTGGTGGCTGCCGACAAGCAGGACGGCTCCGGCAAGCAGTACTGCAAGATCCATCGCACCAAGGGCCATGACCTCCAAGCATGCAAAAAGGTTGAGCAGATGGCAGAGCTACAGAAAGCTGAATATGAGCGTCGCGACAAGGAGAAGGCCCAGGAAGGTGGCGGAGGATCCGGCAAGAATCGTCCCGCCCGGGGAGGGCGCCGCGGCAAGGCCAAGCAGCGGCAAGGAGACAGACCTCCCCGTGGCCGCGACAAAGACGAATACGAAGATGAAGATGATGAGATGGATGAGGATGAGACCGACGAGCAAGAGTTTCAGAAGGCAACGGAGGTTTTGTGCATTGACGGCGGTGCTTCTCTGCACACCTCGCACCGCCAACTTAAACAGTGGGTGCGGGAGGTGAATGCAGCGGAACCATCAGTCGAATCGCGCAAGCCCCTGAAGTGGTCCAGCACGCCCATCGTCTTTGATGTTGAGGATCACCCTGATCACATCACTGCGGTCGGCTGCTTGCCGATGTTGGTTTCGCCAACCATTCGCAACCTCAAGGTCACGAAGATGTTGGTTGACGGCGGGGCCGGCCTAAATCTGATCTCTTCCGCGGTGCTCAAAAAGCTCCAGATCCCCGACAGCGAGCTCGAAGAAACTGGTACCTTTCATGGAATCAACCCGGGAAGGAGCAAGCCGAAGGGGAAGATCACACTGCCAGTGACGTTTGGCAGCGAGCTGAATTTCAGGACAGAGAGAGTCACATTTGACGTTGCTGATTTCCCATTGCCCTACAATGGGATACTCGGCCGTCCGGTGCTTGCCAAGTTCATGGCAGCCTCTCACTACGCCTACAATGTGCTTAAGATGCCCGGTCCGATAAGTGTCATTTCTGTCCAAGGCGACAAGAAGGATGCACTTATCTATACCGACAAGATCTACCGGGAAGCAGCAGCCGCAGCAGAGTGCAAACCACTTGCCGCTGAAGCTCCCGGGGGGAAGAAGAAGACCAAGTCCGGCAAGAGTAGCTCTGATACCCACTCCGGCAAGCGCACCTCTTCGGAGTGCTGCGCTACCGTCGAGGACGCACCATCGAGCTCCACCGGCAAGTGCAAGAAAGCGAAGACAGCATCACCAGAGACCAAGAAAGTGGCCGCCAAGGAGGACGGCACTGGTGGTACCTTCACCATCAGTGCCACGCTTGACCCTAAATAGGAAAGCGCGCTCGTTGCTTTCCTGCGGGCGAATGTCGATGTGTTTGCATGGCAACCATCTGACATCCCCGGTGGTCCCAGGAAAGTAATTGAGCACCACCTTGTCGTCTGTCCTCACGCGCGGCCCATCAAGCAGAGAGCCAGGAAGCAAGCGGTGGAACGCCAAGAGTTCATCCAACGTAGTTAGCCAATCCAGTAGCCGTGCGCAAGGCGAACGGGAAGTGGAGGCTTTGTATTGACTTCACGGATGTTAATAAAGCTTGTCCCAAAGATCCATTTCCCTTGCCGCGCATTGACCAGATTGTCGACTCCACGGCAGGATGTGATCTACTTTCATTTCTTGATGCATACTCAGGATACCACCAGATCTTCATGGCAGAAGAGGATGAAGAGAAAACCGCATTCATTACTCCATGTGGCACGTACTGCTTTGTACGAATGCCTTTCGGATTAAAGAATGCTGGTTCAATGTTTGCAAGAGTAGTCAGTCATGCTTTTGAGCCACAGCTGCACAGGAATGTAGAAGCATATATGGACGACATAGTGGTCAAGAGCAAAGACAGAGAAACTTTGGTTCAAGATCTGGAAGAGACTTTTGCAAATCTGTGCAAGGTCAATCTCAGGTTGAATCCCGAGAAGTGCATGTTTGGAGTTCCTTCCGGCAAGCTTCTCGGGTTCTTTGTGTCCCAGAGGGGGATTGAAGCCAACCCCGACAAGATCAAGGCCATCGAGCAGATTGAAGCCCCGCAGCCCGTCAAGGATGTGTGAAGGCTTGCCGGCTGTGTTGCTGCTCTCAGTAGGTTCATTTCTAAGTCTGCTGAGCGCGCCCTGCCATTTTTCAAAATTTTGAAGAAGGCAGGTCCAATGAAATGGACTCCGGAAGCGGAGGCTGCGGTACAGGATTTCAAGAGATACCTATCCTCCACTCCAGTACTTGTCGCACCTAAACCACAAGAGAAGTTGCTGCTGTATCTAGCGGAAACCAATCAAGTTGTTAGTGCTGCGTTAGTAGCGGAGAGGGAGGCAGATGATGAGCCAGCAGCCGCGACAAGCGAATCCAGCGACAAGCAGGGGGCTTCCCCGACAAGATCTGGTCCCGGCAAGGATGGATCTGTGCAGTTGCCGGAAGAGAAACAGAAGAAGATGGTGCAGCGCCCAGTTTATTTTGTCAGTTCTCTTCTACAGGGGGCTAGATCAAGGTACTCTGGTGTGCAAAAGTTGCTTTTCGGCCTTCTCATGGCCTCGAGGAAGCTGCGCCATATTTTCAAGCACACGAGATCACAGTTGTCACTCGCTTTCGGTTGAAGAGGATATTGCAAAATCCAGAAGCAACAGGCAGGATTGTCGAGTGGGCACTGGAACTGTCAAGCTTTGGCCTCAAGTTTGAAAGTACTTCAACTATTCAAAGCCGAGCATTGGCAGAATTCATAGCAGAGTGGACGCCAACACCAGATGAAGAAACTCCAGAGAAGAGCATCCCCGTCAAGGAAGCAAACAAGGAGTGGATCATGTACTTTGATGGTGCCTTCTCGCTGCAAGGCGCCGGTGCGGGCATGCTACTTGTCGCACCCACCGGAGAGCACCTCAAGTACGTGATCCAAATGCACTTTCCCAAGGAACAAGCAACAAACAATACTGCAGAGTATGAAGGCTTGCTTGCCGGACTCAGGATCGCGACAGAACTTGGGATCAAGAAGCTTATTGTCAGGGGTGACTCACAGCTTGTCGTCCGCCAAGTTAGCAAAGATTATCAGAGTCCGTTGATGGAAGCCTACATTGATGAAGTGAGGAAGCTGGAAGAGCATTTCGACGGCCTGCAGATGGAACATGTTCCGAGAGCTCAGAACGACATTTCAGACGGCCTGTCAAAGTGCGCCGCACTCAAGTTACCTCTGGAACCAGGGATTTTTGTCCTCAAGCTGACTCAGCCATCTATAACACCATCAACTGGATAGAGCAGGAAGAGAAAGTTGGTTACTGGCGACTACTTTCCGGCAGAGCTCCCCGAAGCCGCCGCCAAGGTCTCCAGGATCAACACAGAAAGTGCTGAGGAGCAGTCTGCTCCGACAAGCCCTAGGGTTTGTTTCGTTGAAGCAGACGCTCCCGGCAAGCTGTGTCCCGACACGCTTGCCGGGGAGCATCACGCTCCGGCACATCCCAGATTCTTGCCGTACAAGCGGATGTTCCCGCAGCAGCATTTGCGCCTTTAGTCCTTGTCGTCGAGCCACAGGCTCCGGCATGGGCACAGCGGATCGTCCATTTCCTTCAAACAGGAGAACTTCCCGAAGAGCAAGAAGAAGCAGAGAAAGTAGCCTGGCAATCAAGTATGTACCAGTTTGTCGATGACATACTGTACAGAAGAAGATTCAACGGAGTGAAATTGAAATGCATTTCCCGGGAAAAAGGACAAGAGCTATTGGCGGAGATACACGAAGGCATATGTGGTCACCACATTGGCGCAAGAGCACTTGCCGGCAAAGCTTTCCGGCAAGGTTTCTTTTGGCCGACAGCCCTCCAGGATGCAACTGCACAAGTAACCAAGTGTGAAGCGTGCCAGTTCCACTCCAAGCAAATACATCAACCAGCTCAAACTCTCCAAACAATCCCTATATCCTGGCCATTTTCGGTCTGGGGGCTCGATAGCCTCGGCCCCTTTCCCCGAGCAGTCGGGGGCTTCGAGTTCTTGTACGTAGCAATCGACAAGTTCACGAAGTGGCCGGAGGTGGAGGTAGTGAGGAAGGTGACAGCACAGTCAGCAGTCAAGTTCTTCAGGTCGATTGTTTGCCGTTTCGGAGTCCCTAACAGGATCATCACCGACAATGGCACACAATTCACGAGCCGCACCTTCATGCAGTACGTCCAAGATCTTGGCACCAAGATCTGCTTCGCTTCTGTTGCTCACCCGAGAAGCAACGGTCAAGCGGAGAGGGCAAACGCTGAAGTGCTGCACGGGCTCAAGACCAGAACTTTCGACAGGCTGCACAAGTGCGGAAGAAATTGGATCGAGGAGCTGCCAGTGGTTCTTTGGTCGATCAGGACGACGCCAAATCGAGCCACTGGCCAGACACCTTTCGCTCTTGTCTATGGAGCAGAGGGAGTTCTCCCCACGGAACTTGTATACGGATCGCCTCGAGTGCTCGCCTATGATGAGCTTGAGCAAGAGCAGCTGCGGCAAGACGACGCGTTGCTCCTCGAGGAGGATTGTCTTCAGGCTGCGGTACGAGCTGCTCGCTACCAGCAAGCTTTGCGCCGCTACCATAGCCGCAAAGTTAATGCCAGAAGCTTCGAGGAAGGCGACCTTGTTCTTCGGCACGTTCAATCCGCCAAGAATTCCAACAAGTTGATGCCGAAGTGGGAAGGCCCTTATCGGGTAAAGCGAGTCAATAGGCCTGGCGCTGTCCGCCTTGAGACCGAAGATGGCATTCCGGTGAGCAACTCCTGGAACATAGAGCATCTTCGCAAATTTTACCCATAAGGCGCGGTTGCCGGAACCTGCCGTCCCGGCAACCACCTTTTGTACAAGCCTTGCCACTGTTGCATGTAACCCTTTGTACAAAGCCAGGCGTAGATCCCGTGCATAAATAAAGATCGCATGTTCAGTACATATTGTCAAATTGCGTGCCTTTTTCTTTTTTAGCATGTATACACTGACACTTTGTGCAGAACTTGCTCCCGGTAAGCAATAACAAGCCTTAAGGCTCCATAACTTTATTTTCTCTTCTTTCTTTTGCTCAAAAAGAAGGTTCCTCCGCCCACAAGTTCACCGGGGGGGAGAGGAGAGGATAAACATATGGACTGGGCGTCGTTCAAAGAAGCATAAGCCTTGCCGGGACACAAACGACAGAAAAGCTAAGTTGCCAAAGTTTGAGCACAGTCAGATTTTAAATTTTTAAGTTATATTCCTTGAACGACCATGCCTTGTGTGGAAAACCTGTACGCGGAGGAACTGGCTCGTGCCTAAGTTGCGCCCTTACTTTGTTTCAAGTCCGCTCAACAGTGAAAGCGTGCTGCGAATAGCCCCGACAAGGTTTCTTGCCGGAGGCAACACCGCCAGCAGGCTGCTGATGTTCCGCACTCAGCGCTCGCAGCAAGTGTGCTTGCGCCGGCAAGTTCCCAAAAAGCATAGGGTAAAAACATACAAGGAATGGAATCAAATAAAGGGAGTAACATAGCAGATAGTACCCAGAATAAAGTTATATTACAATAAATAACTTGCCGCGCTCTAATGGATTATTCCTATGACACATCTAGCAGCGGCAAGAAAAGGGAGAAGAAGGGTGGCCTAGTCCACGCGCTCGCCGTCGACCCTCCTGACTTCATTGACCTTGTCCACAATGGGTGCGACAATGGCTTTGAGCTCTTCAAGATCGGCACCCGCCGGCAGCTTCTTGAGGACGCGGGAGAGGTCGAGGCCTGGGTTGCGGAAGAGTATCTTCACCAACACCTTCTCCAAGACCCTAGCGCAGATTGCGCGCGACTTGTCGGCCAGCTTCTTCGGGATCCTTTCCCGGAGCTGCTGGAGAGCCGTCACCACCCCCTTGAAGAAAAGAGTAAGCTTGGCGCTGGGCTGGAGGTTCTCGTCGGAGGAGTACCCAAAGCCCGCCAAGTCCAGCTCCGCCAGCTCCTCATCGATGGATGCAACAATGTTGACAAGGCCCTCTGTCCAGAGCTCCACCGTAGCCCGTAAGGTGTTCTGAGTCTCAGCGGCCCTCGTCAGCAGCTCCTCGTTGCCCTTGAGCTCTTTCTTCAAGTCATCCTCTCGCTTTTTGGCGGCATCCAGTGTCTCCGTCAAGGTGGCCAGCTTCAGTTCCAGATCAGCGCTTGACTCCTTGGCGGCGTTCAGTTCCTTGATCTTCTCGGCAAGTTGAGCTTGCAGATCGCCATGGGCAAGTGCATCCTTCTCGCATTTGCGCTGGAGTGCGGCAAGCTCTTCATTCTTCTTTCCCATATCCGCCTCCAACTGCGCCACTTTCTTCTCCAGCTCTTTCTTGGCGGCCTCGGCGGCCGCGGCAGCGTCCTTCGCCTCCTTGAGCGCCCCGCCAAGTGACTGCTCTCGGGCATCGAGCTCCTCCTCGTGGCTGTCCAGGTTCACCTTCTTCTGCGTCAGCTCACCTTCCCGCCTGGACATCTCCTCAGCGGCGAGCCTCTGCTGCTCCTCGGCCTCAGCCTTTTCCAGTATGAACGCCTTCTTTGCCTCGTCAAGTTGCGCCCTCTCCTCCGCAATGGATCGGAGGGCCTCCTGATTGCAGCTCTTGAGCTCCTCCGCATGCTTCTCTATGTCAACTCCTGCCCGCACGACAAGCGCTTCCCGGGACTCAAGCTTCGCTTGCCGGGCGCGGTAGAGTGACACCAATTTCCGGAGCAACTGCTCCTCCTCGGACTCGCCACTGCCGCTGCTGGGCGCATCAACCACTGCCAGCCCAGCAGAGGCGAGTACTTCCCCGTCAAACTCCTCTCCTTCGACCGGCGCCCTGGAGCTCGATGCCCAGGGAAGCTTGATGTATACGCCCTCGCCAGCCTTCTAGTATGCGCCTGGCTGGGGCTCCTCGGAGCCCGGCGCCGCGTCAGCGGCGGAGGGGTCGGCGGTCGGTGCAGCGCCTTGCGCTCCTGCGCCCTCCGGGTCGTCAGTACGATTGCCGGACCCCTCGCCAGATCCTGCGCCAGCAGTATTGGCGGCTTCTTCGTCGGCAGGTTCATCAGCGCCAGTCTCTTCCTCGTCAGCAGCGGCGTCTTCAGTATTGCCGCGTGCACCTTCCTCGCCAGTGGCCTCGGTCTCCATCGGGTCTGTAAGAGGGGGATCTGAGGACAGGGAGAGGAACGAGAAGTCAAGCAAATATCCAAAAAAAGAAGAAAGAAAATCAGAAGAAAAACCCAAGGGAAAATTTCCGACAAGGAGGGTTACCTGTGCTGGGCTCCGTGACCATGGGCTCCACTACTGGGGGCTCACTGGTTCCGCCCCTTGCCGGGGACCCCTCTCTTGCCGGGGAACGCCCCCTTGTCGGGGAATCGCCCCTTGGCGGTGTAGTCGAAGCAGACAGTACCTCCGGGGCGGTTTCTGCTTGCTCCGGATGGGCTTGCTCTGCTCCTGCATAAACGAATCAACAGTCAAGATGTCAGCTAAAGAAGAAGCACCCATGCGCGCCCTACAACAGGAAGTAAACCAAACAATTACGCTGGGGGCTGTGCTGGGGGCTGCTGCGAGGAGAAGGAACCGGGTCCGTCAAGGTGGTCTCGGACGTGTCATCTGCCATCACAGCAGGATCGTCCTCGACGACAACCACGGGGACCTTGGCCCTCTTCGCCGCTCTCTCGGCCAGAGTCCTGAAATGAAAACAGGGATTCAGAGAGAAGCAAATCAGATGCAAGACAAGCAACAGCAAAGATCGAAGAAAAACAAGTACAGCGAGAAGAAAGCCTTACTCTTCCTCCTCTTCTTCCTCCTCGTCGGAGCTCAGCGCAGAGAGGTCGAAGTCCGGTACCCTTTCTACGCGGCGAGGCGGAGGAGTGGGCTCCCTTGGACGTTTGCCGGAGGCTGCGGAAGGATCAGGCGTGGCGGCCCAGGAAGACCCCGCCTCAGTTGCCGGCACAGCCTGGGACCCTCCCGCGGCAATGGTACTTGCCACGGTGGAGCGTGTCCCACGGCGCCTCGGCTGCTGGCCTGCATGTCCTCCTGCCATATCCCCAACTCGACGGAGGCGCCTTCTTGGTTGGAATTGGGGCTGCGCTGGGGGCTCCACCTGCGGCAAGCTGCTCGAAGACGGCTGGCCGCTCGCGCCCTCAGCGGGCTCGCTCGCCTCGGCCTCGGGCTCCGCCTCGCCAACGACCTCTCCGGCAAGGTCATCCCAGTCGGCAAGGCTTGCCGCCTCGGCCGCCTCTGCCTCCTCCAACGTGAAGCCGAACTCGCCCGCGGCGGCGGCGGCCGCCGCCTCTTCGGCCCTGCTGGCGATGTACTGCATCTCGTTTTCGGTGGTGGCGCGGGTGAGAAGCTTCTTTTCGTCGGCATTGACTGCTACCTCCGTCAAGCCATCAAAGAATTGCTGCACGACATCATCGGCGGGCTCCATCCAAGTTGGAATTATCCCATGCGAATCGCACTCTGGCATCATTGCGCAGATGCGATCGCGCTGGGAGTTGTTGCACAACGGGATGACGCCCTGCGGCAGCCTGAACCACTCTGGATGGTTGGCGTCATGCTTGAACAGCTCCCTCAGCATCCCATCAAGCTCCAGAACTGTGAAGTTGAAATTAAGGCCTGGGCGCAGCCTCATGATATCCGCCGGGCCGCCAAACTGCCAGGCGGGCCTCCCCCTCTTCTGCAGAGGGGCGATGCAACGGCGAAGGAAATCCGCGCCAACCGCCCCTGCTGTGAGCCCGGCAAGCCTGAGCCGGAGGATTCGGGTGGTGGCAATCTTCAGCTTGGCGTCGTCCGGCGACAGAGCGCTCCAGTCGCCGCTGCGCACTACCCGGGTCTCACGCAGGTTGGTGAATGGCTGCGGGTTGGCATCACAGATCCAGCACCACTCCGCCCTCCACTCATCCCACTTGCTGCGGATCTCGCCCGCCAGATACACCTCCTTCATGCCGATTCGTGAGGTCCAGGCGATTCCGCCAGCCAATGGCTCTCCTTTCTCGGCTCGGGGGGTGAAATAATGGCGAAAAAGAGCAACACTTGGGTGGATGCCAACGAAGTTCTCGCAGAGGTGTGCGAAAACCGCCATTGTCAGAACGGCGTTGGGGGTGAAATCAAGAAGATGAAACCCGTAGGTATTCATGATGTCGCAGAAGAAATCAGAAAAAGGTGGGCAGAGCCCACAATAGAAGAACACTGGAAAGAAATAGTACCCTTTTGGGCACCGCTTTGATTTGGAGGCTTCGGCGGAGAGCACCGGCGTGCGCGGATGCGCCCGCTTCTCCGTCGACCAGAAGAGGTAGAACTCCTCCCGCAGCGCCTTCCGGGTGAGCTCGGGGGTGAAAAGCACTCGCTCCTTGCGCAGCGCCTCAAGCCGCAATGCCTCGGCCGACTTCGCGGCCTTGCCGGTCTTCGGAGCCATGGCGGAAGTGGCGGAGAAGTGCGGAGGTGTTGAGGGCGACGGCGGCGACGGGCGGCGGAGCGCTGCTCTCTTTTGGCTTGGGAAGCGGAGGGGAGCGGCGGAGCTTTCGGAGGAAGGAACTGCAAGTGGCGAAGGTGGGGGAACGGCCCTGTTTCCTCTACTTATAAATGGGGGAGGCGAACGTTACACATTTCCTAGAGTTAAATATTACCCACGATCTCCCCCACGACGCCGCGATTGACGCGTGCCATTACGGGAAGACGCGGTGGATGCGGAGTGGATTTGGTTTGGACCCAGGCCGCGCGTGCCCGTGCCCTGTTTTGGGCCTAGCCCAACAGCGCTCGGCACCGTGTATGGCCCAGGCCCGGGGGCTCCTGTCGGTGTACTAAAGTAGGGGTACCTTAGTACCCCGAACATGTGCACGGGCAGTCGCAGCACCCCGCGGCAAGGCTTGTTGGGCGTCCGCCAAGATCCTCCGTCATTTCCATTTACTACCATTCAAGAACAAAGTATTAACCGAGAAGACAAGGCCCCGGCAAGAGAAGCTTGCCGGGAAGGACAAGACCCCGGCAAGAGGAGCTTGCCGGGAAGGCCAACCAAGGCACTTCAGAAAACTTGCCGCGACGCTCCGCGCGTCCCGGCAAGACCCGACGAGCGGCAAGCTTGCGGGTGCGAGAAGATAACGACCGCGGCAAGGTGCTTGCCGAGACGAAGCCACCACTCTGCATCCACGCTCCAGCGCATCCCACAACGTGTCGCCGCAGGATCGCTCCTGGTGCACGTGGCGGGTGGCTGTGCAGCCTAGCGGTGCGAGGTGGCAAGTGAAGGTGACTAGGAGGCCATCGTGGCGATCGGTGGCACCTCTAACGGTCGCTTCCTGCACTGTTGGGGCGACCAGACGGGCATTAAATGCTCTTGTCCCCTACCGTCAGAGTTAGGTAGGGGGCACTGTAGATAGCAGTTGTACCAACCCGCGTTTTTACCTTTCTACCCCTCTCTCTGCGTTGCCACCTGTCGGTGACCCCTTTAGACTATGAAAAGGAGGCCCATGCGCACGTAGAAGGGGTTCGACTCATTCAAGACTACAGCCTACCCACGCTTTCGAGCAAGAACAAATACAAACACAAAAGCAGCAGTAGGAGTTTTATCTCTCCGGAGAGCTCCGAAGCTGGGTAAAATCCCCCGCGCGCTCGACCTCGATCTGCTCTTCGTGCGCCCTCTGCTCCCTGCCGGACCAGAAAAGGGGCCCTGCCCCGTAGGTGCTCGTTCTCCAACCACGACACTCTGGGAAGAAGCCCAACCCTTTCAACAGGGGACAAGTGAACCATGTTAGTGTGGAGGCGGCTGAAGAGCAGCCATATGCAGTTATAGGTAAGTTTTTGGTTAAGTCATTTACTGCAATCGTTCTTTTTTACACTGGAGCCTCGCATTCATACATATCGAGGGGAATTGTGGATAAGTATAAGTTGCCCACCAAAGTTCTTAGGACACCTATGTTAGTAAGCTCGCCAGGAGCGGAGCATATGGCAAGCCAAGGGTGTTTTCAGATGCCATTGACCATAGGTAGGCATGTTTTCCCCTCAGATCTGATAATTCTGGAGTCACAAGGATTGGATGTCATTTTGGGTATGGATTGGCTATTGATGTATGGAGGAAACATCGATTGTGCCAGTAAGTCAATTATGCTCACCACCCTAGAAGGAAGAAGGATTAAGTATGTATCCCGGCATATGCCAAGGAGGACTCAAGTGAATTCCTTATCAGGAGTTGTACAGGAGGAAGTACCAGTGGTGAAGGATTTCCCTGATGTATTTCCAGAAGAGTTGCCAGGCATGCCACGGGATAGATACATTGAGTTTTTGATTGAGCTTTTGCCAGGCACCGGGCCAATATCAAAGAGACCGTATCGGATGCCCGCAAAGGATGTGGAGGAAATTAAGAATCAGATTAAGGAGTTACTGGAGAAAGGTTACATTCGACCAAGTTCGTCACCTTGGGGAGCCCCAATACTTCTAGTGGAGAAGAAGGATGGATCATTAAGGATGGTTGTTGATTATCGTGTGTTGAATGAAGTGACGATCAAGAACAAGTACCCACTGCCAATGATCAATGACTTGTTTGACCAGTTGCAAGGAGCTAAAGTATTTTCCAAGATCGATCTACGATCAGGATACCACCAGTTGAAGATTCGAGAGCAGGATATACCTAAGACAACTTTTACCACAATGTACGGGCTATTTGACTATACCGTTATGTCATTTGGTCTGACTAACGCGCCTGCCTATTTCATGAACATGATGAAGAAAGTGTTTATGGAGTTTTTGGATAAGTCTGTCGTAGTATTCAGTGATGATATATTGGTCTACTCTAAGAATGAAGAGGAGCATAAGGAGCATTTGCATTTGGTTCTCGAGAAGCTCAGAGAAAATCAGTTATATGCCAAGTTCAGCAAGTGCGAGTTTTGGTTGAAGGAAGTTGGATTCCTCGGACATGTTATATCTGGTGAAGGAATAGCAGTAGACCCTACCAAGGTTGTATCTGTAACTAAATGGGTGGCACCCATAACAGTTGGAGAGATCCGGAGTTTTCTTGGACTCGCAGGATATTATCGAAGGTTCATTGAGAATTTCCAGGATTGCAAAGCCAATGACAGAGTTGTTAAAGAAGGACACCAAGTTCAAATGGACTGAGGAGTGTGAAGCCAGTTTTCAGGAGCTAAAGAAACGTTTGGTTACAGCCCCAGTGTTGATTCTTCCAGATCAACAAAAGGATTATCAAGTGTATTGCGACTGTCGTCGAGGACTTGGAGCAGTGCTTATACAGGAAGGAAGAGTTGTTTCATACGCCTCACGACAGTCGTGAATCTTGCCCTCGAGATTCGGGGTTAGCTAGAAAATAGGTGCGGGTGGTCCTTCTGTAGGTCTTCCTCTCGTTCCCAGGTTGCTTCATCCTCGGTATGGTGCCTCCACTGAACTTTGCAGAGGTTGATAACCTTGCTGCATGTGACTCGGCTGGCAAACTCGAGAATCTTCACTGGTTTCTCCTTGTAGGTCAAATCACTATCCAACTGAATCGCTTCTAGTGGCACTGTATCTCTCAGAGGAATATCGGCCATCTCTGCATGGCACTTCTTCAATTGGGAAACGTGAAACACATCGTGAACTCCTGACAATCCTTCTGGTAGTTCCATCTTGTAAGCAACCTCTCCCATACGTTCCAAAACTTTGTATGGTCCCACAAAATGTGGTGCTAACTTTCCCTTAACTCCAAAACGCTTAACTCCTCCAAGTGGGACACCCGAAGGTATACTCTGTATCTGACTTCATGAAATGTCTCCTTGCATCTAGAATCTGCATAACTCTTCTACCTGGACTGGGCTACCTTGAGTCTGTCACGAATCAGTTTAACTTTCTCTTCAGACTCCTTAATCAAATCTGGTCCAAACAATTGACGGTCTCCAACTTCATCCCATAGTAACGGTGTCCTGCACCTCCTTCCGTACAAAGCTTCTAAAGGGCCATCTTCAAACTGGCTTGATAGTTGTTGTTATAAGAGAACTCTGCATACGGCAAATTGTCATCCCAACTATATCCATAATCTAGCGCACAAGCTCTCAACATGTCCTCCAGAATCTGATTGACTCTCTCGGTCTGTCCATCTGTCTATGGATGAAAGGTTGTACTGAACTCTAGGCTGGTACCCAAAGTTTCGTGCAACTGATTCCATAATTATGCTGCATAGGATTTGGAGTTAGTAGTTGTAGTGCATGAGTATGGTTAACCATGTCCCCGGTTATGGACGTCTTGAGTATGTGGTTCTTGGATTATCATGTTGATCTCATCACTCTAAATTGATTTGTAGGTTAATGGACATTGCTTAATTGGGATTGAGTTGGAGGAACCTTCTCAATGTTTAACAACCACCATGATAGTAAAATGAAATTTATTCCTTTGATGTAGGGCAAAATTGGCTTTATGCAAAAACAGTAACCATAGAGCTTTCCACCAGCCATATATGCATGTAGTGATAGCATTTATTCTATTCATTACTCCATGTGTTACATTGCCAGCATATTCCATGTGCTGACTTGTTTCGGGATACAACATATCATGTTGCAGACTTTTCAGACGACGAGTAAGGTGCCATAGGTCGTTGTCATTCACTCAGCTATGTCGTTGGAGTTGATGGACTCACTTTATCTTCCAACCTCAAAGTTATGGAATTAGTTGCACGAAACTTTGGGTACCAGGCTAGAGTTCAGTACAACCTTTCATCCACAGACAGATGGACAGACCAAGAGAGTCAATCAGATTCTGGAGGACATGTTGAGAGCTTGTGCGCTAGATTATGGACATAGTTGGGATGACAATTTGCCGTATGCAGAGTTCATTATAACAACAACTATCAAGCCAGTTTGAAGATGGCCCCTTTAGAAGCTTTGTACGGAAGGAGGTGCAGGACACCGTTACTGTGGGAATAAGTTGGAGACCGTCAATTGTTTGGACCATATTTGATTAAGGAGTCTGAAGAGAAAGTTAAACTGATTCGCGACGGACTCAAGGTAGCCTAGTCCAGGCAGAAGAGTTATGCAGATTCTAAATGAAAGGAGACATTTTACGAAGTTGGAGACAGAGTATACCTTCGGGTGTCCCCACTTGGAGGAGTTAAGCATTTTGGAGTTAAGGGAAAGTTAGCACCACGTTTTGTGGGACCATACAAAGTTTTGGAATGTATGGATGTCACACCCTGATTTCCATGCCACAACACTTAAGTCAATAAATCATGCTAAAATGTGGTTTGACAAAAACTTTTGAGTGTTTTGTCTTTGCTTTGATTGAATGTTTGTCTGCTGTTTGCAAGTGCTCTAAAAATCAAATAAATTCTCCAACCCTTATACTCCTTCCCCGTGATCCAAAAACCTTGACCAATGATCATACCATGTGTATAGGACATAAAAATAATTTCTTACAAAAATAATTTGGCCAAATAGTATTTTCAAAAAATTAGTTTTTCAAAAACCCCTGAATTGAGGTTTGCACTGCAAGTACTTAATTAAGGGCAGTAAAAATCTTTCCAAAAATATATTTGACTCCTATTAGATATAGGATACCTAGAAACCACAAAAATATAAATTTAAAAGTTATTTTTCTATTTTATTTAAAAGCTTTTTCTTAAGGCCAGAAATGGTCTTTAATAGGGAAAAATTATTTTATTGTTTTAAAAACATTTGACAAAAATCAGGGAAACTCACTGGACATATAGTGTCCATATATAAGAGTTTCAACACATGGTCATGTTCAAAATATTGGTCAAATCCCTCAAAAACCCTTTCTGAATATTTCAAGCTTTTGAAATATTTACAAAGTAAATATTCTCCAAAAATTCCAAGAAAATTCTAGCATGTAACATATGACATGTTTGATGATCTTGACAAGTATCATGTCATGGAGAATAGTATAACTCCATGAAATCCCCTCAAGACCATTTCTTTCCATTTTGAAGTTTGAGCAACTTTACATTGCTAAACATGTCCAAATGTTCTCAAACCTTGTGAACATGCTCAAATGGTCTAATAATTAATCTAGACCAAATGGCACAAGTTGGAGAACAAGTTAACTTGATCAAAGTGCCCCAAAACCCTAACAACTCTACATTGGCAACTTTCTCCTTTTGATCTCAACTTTTGTGGACATGTTCATAGCCTATAATGATGACACTACACCAAGTTGTGCATCAAGGAGAATAGATTTGCATGACTAAATCTTGGAAAATCCATTTCTGTTCATTTCTAGGGTTCACAAAAGTTGCATTGTCAACTTTGCTCAAATGAGCTCAAAATGGGTGGAAGGCCCTAATTATGTGTGCCATTTCACCCTGTGGAGCCTCATGACAAATGGAAATCATCTTCTTGCCCAAACCAACATCAAACACCTCCTGGCAGAATCTCAAAATTCGTGTTTTAACCCCTTCCACTAATCTCTAAGAGTTCTCCTTTTTCCCACAGCCCCATCTGGCCCTCCTCTAACCCCTGCATCTTTCCCTGCCCGAGAAGCCATGATGAAGGGGGTGAAAAGCCCTTTTCCCCCCTGGACAGCAACTTCTCTCTCCTTTCTCACCTCCCTCCTCACTCCAGTGGATCTCCAGGGCATCCCATGCCCCTCCCCACTTACTTACTTCTCCCTAGCGCTACCAGACATGAGTGGGCACACCCCTGCCCCTTAAACAATGCCATGGCGGCCAAAGGCACGCTCTGGAGCGCGCTACAGCGCGCTCCCGCACTGTAGCCGCCCCCTTCCAACCGCCTCCGGCCACCTCGAGCCTCCCCAGCACGCCAACCAACGCCCCTTGATGTCTGCATCACGACACGGCGTTGTCCCCTTCCTCTCTCCTCCCCGCGCCTCCGCGCTAGCAAACACCGGCCGCCCGAGCGCGCCAATGGCGCGGCTCACACGCGCATGCCTCTGAACTCTCCCCAGTCCCTCTCTCTATCTCTCCCGACGTAGTCGACATCCAGGAACACCCCAGACACGCCCACACGAGCCCCCGTGGCTTGCAGCGATGGCAACAGCCTCGTCGGCGCACGGCCCCGAGGTGCACCTCGCCCCCTCATATTTAAGGCCGCCCGATGCCTCTCTCTGGAGCCCTTTCGCTCTCTCTCACCTCGGTTCGAACCCCCTCTCCCCAGCAACCTCTCGGACACTCCCTCTCTCCCCCTCGTGGTCTCCTGCCCCCTCCATGGCTGGGTAGCCGCCGCTGTGCCTCCGGACCAACCCGAGCCTTCACTGCTTCCCCGCTCCCACTGAATGCTCCAGAGGACACCGACGACACCAAGGAGCTTCCCCCGCGCACCAGGCCCTCCTCCCCGTGCTTTCCCTGCCCTGCCCGAATCTCGCCCGAGCACCGTCCGCCATGGCCGTGGCCCCACTCGCCGTCGTCCTCCAATGGACGTGCTGACAGGGGGGAGCGGGCGCGGCGCAGTCCCCCGAGCTCGCCGGTGCGCCGGGCACCCGCAGCCGCGCCCTTGGTCACCGGGGACAAGCTCGACATCGCCCCCTCTGTTCCTGCGGCACAGGAGGCCGCGCGAGGAAGAAGGAGGCTGGCCGATGGACTGGCGACCCCACCGGTCAGTCTCTGCCAACGTGTCCAGCCTGGCCCACTCGGGTTAAGTGGAGGCGGGATCCCCTCGAAACCGCCTTCCCTGCAGGGAAGTGTACTCCCGTAGTACGCCATCAGCGTGGCCCTTCCCGCGCGCAGCTGAGCCACTGGGCTGGCCCAGTGGCTATCCCACGCCCGGTGTGTGTTTTAGGTATAAGCCTAAACTTTTCCTTTTTCTTTTATTTTGAACTCCTAAAATCCATAATAAATTCATTTTAACTCCAAATTTAATGATTCAAATTTCCAGAGACTCCATAAGTCAAGTCCTATTTAATAGGCCACAGTGGACATTTTTGTTGTCCTTGGTTTTCACTGGACCTTTTAAAAAGGTCATTTATCCACATAAGTCTACTTCAAAAATCCATATTATATTCACTTCAACTCCAAATCCAGTGAAACCAATTCCTAAATGTTTCTAAAATCATGCCTGAATTAATGGGTACTTTTACTCATTTTTATAAAATGGCATTCTGTGTACAACTTGTGGATCCATCAAATCCATTGATTCCATCATATTGAAATGTTTAGGAATATCCATTGATCCACTTCTAATGAAATCACCTTGGTCATTCCTCATGTGACCAAAGGTATCCTAGAAAAGTCCTACTCACATTTTTAGAGCACTTTTATTTTTGCCTTGTTGTGTTGCTTACTATGGTTGCTTTCGACAATAGTTGACGAAGTAGACGAAATGCTCGGAGTTGGACCAGAGATATTTGAAGACCTCGAAGACTTTGTTAAAACAGGCAAGCAGCCCTTTGACCATGATGAACCCTTTTTGTCATAGTTACATTTCTTTCCGTGATTGTTGAATGCATGATATCTTGAATGGCAACCTTGCTAGGTTTGCCTTCGTTGCATACCCCGTTGATACTTGCATTGATCATGACTCTAACCTTGTTTAGAGTTGTGTTGGTGGGTTGTAGAAATATGCTATAGTTGTTGGCTGAGCAAAATGGGTCAGGGTTATCCATGGAAAGAAACCAAGTGTGATTTGACATACTTGCAAATAGCCCAGTGGGTGCCACTAATGCCCCTGGGAGATGATGATGAACTAGGTCACTACTTGGTGGAGAGGTAGTGTACCGAGGCTTGATGAAAGTGTTGTTTACAGAAACAGATTAGATTTAAGATTTGTCGACTGTCCCAACCTTACATGCGCAACCACTCTACCCTTATATGGGAAAGGGCATTATTGATTACCTAGGCCGATACTAGCTTGGAGCTCGCATTACTAGTGACAGGGGAGAGTTGGTGCTCTCTCTCGGGACGGGGTCGTGCCAGGTAGGGCGGCCATGACTGTTTTCACAGGGCACCGGACACACCGTTGGTACCCCGTGCCAGTGGTATGTGATAATTATGGGAGCAAGGCTCCATGAAAGTGTTATGTGAAATGTTGGGCACGGGGGTTACTGCCAATCGAGTGGACTCCATGTTAGTGTCGTCTAGGGAAAGGTAGTGATCGGGTGCTTACCCCAGGTACTTGAGGTATCGCGGGTCATGGATGACACGGAAGTTCCCCGGATCTTATGGGTACAGTGTGCAACCTCCTGTCGGTGTACTAAAGTAGGGGTACCTTAGTACCCCGAACTTGGGCACGGGCAGTTGTAGCGTCCCGCGGCAAGGCTTGCCGGGCGTCCGCCAAGACCCTTCGTCATTCCCATTTACTACCATTCAAGAACAAAGTGTTAACTTTGAAGACAAGGCCCTGGCAAGAGGAGCTTGCCGGGAAGGACAAGGCCCCGGCAAGAGAAGCTTGCCGGGAAGAACAAGACCCCGGCAAGAGGAGCTTGCCGGGAAGGCCAACCAAGGCGCTTCAGGAAACTTGCCACGACGCGCCGCGCGTCCCGGCAAGACCCGACGAGCGGCAAGCTTGCGGGTGCGACAAGATAGCGACCGCGGCAAGGCGCTTGCCGCGGCGAAGCCACCACTCTGCGCCCACGCTCCAGCTCACCCGACGACGTGTCGCCACAGGATCATTCCTGGTGGACGTGGCGTGTGGTTGTGCAGCCTAGCGGTGCGAGGTGGCGAGCGAAGGCGACTAGGAGGGCATCGTGGCGATCGGTGGTGCCCCTAACGGTCGTTTCCTGCACTGTTGGAGCGACCGGACGGGCATTAAATGCTCTTGTCCCCTGCCGTCAGAGTTAGGTAGGGGGCACTATAGATAGCAGTTGTACCAACCCGCATTTTTACCTTTCTACCCTTCTCTCTGCGTTGCCACCTGTCGGTGACCCCTTTAGGCTATAAAAAGGAGGCCCGTGCGCACGTAGAAGGGGTTCGGTCAGTTCGACTCATTCGAGACCACAGCATACCCATGCTTTCGAGCAAGAACAAATACAAAACACAAAGCAGCAGTAGGAGTTTTATCTCTCTGGAGAGCTCCGAAGCTGGGTAAAAATCCCCCGCGCGCGCCCGACCTTGATCTGCTCTTCGTGCCCCCCTCCGCTCCCCGCCGGACCGAGAAGGGGCCCCTGCCCCATAGGTGCTCGTGCCCCCAACCACGACATCTTTGGCGCGCCAGGTAGGGGGCGTCGAGGTGGTGCGAACCTGATCCGGTCTCCACGCGCCTACGTCAACATCTTCATCAACATTAACATGCCACCAAAGAAGAAGGCTTCGGAGGTGGCCGCTCCGTCTACGACTGTCCTACCGCCACCGGAGCAAACGGGCGGTGGGGCGGGCGCCGGCGGAGGAGCGGGCGCCGACGGTGGGACTCACGTCGTCACCAGGTCCAAGGACAAGGCCCCGCAAGCTTCAGCGTCTGTACATCCCCCGCACCCCTCCCAGGAGGGGCAAGATGGACAACGCCACGGTGCTCCTAGCACCATGCTCGCGTTGGAACAAGGTCAAGCCGGCGGGTCGCGGGACGCTCAAGGCCAACGTGCACGCCAACACGCTGGCACGAGCGCGGTATGGTCGCCTGGGCGAGATGCTGCTCCTTCTAACACTGTTTGAAGTTTGAGCATATCCCGCACCTCGCGTCTTTCGCCACCGCCGCCCAAGACTCCAGAGGAAGCGCTGGCCCGAGCATAGCTGCTTCTAGACTACCCTCCAGCGCCAGACAAGATCGACGACTGGAGGATGACCATTCAGAGCCTCGTCGGCTTCGCCAACACGGACAAGCCCCGGCAACCGAGCACATCGAAGCCCCGGCAAGACGCCCAGGCGCAAGCCGACGCCGACAAGACCGTTGGGGGTGCCACTACCATGCACTCCCCGCCCCGAAGGCCAAGATCACCGACTCGCCGGGCCAACCTCGACACCGACTCAACTGCATCATCGGACCCGCGAGCTCGCCGTGATCAACGCCAAGTTCTCCAAGAACGACGACATGAAGACGCTCGCACTCGCATCAAGCATCGCAGAGAGGCGCAACGTCATTCTGACCAGCGCGCTGGGCCCACTGTCGATATGCATGCGCCAGGGGAACCAGGCGACTTGCCATACGCGGTAGGTTGCCCTGCGTTCACCCGTGAGCTGCGGCAGGTCCAGTGGCCCAGAACCAAGAACTTCAAACCAGACGTGCCCGAGAAGTACGATGGCAGGATCCATCCGTCAGAGTTCCTCAGCATCTACACCATAGCGGTGCAGGCTGCCGGGGGGCGCGACGACAAGATCCTCGCCAACTACTTCCCGCTGGTGCTCAAGCCCAACGTCAGATCTTGGCTCATGCACTTGCCGGACAACTCCATTTCTTCGTGGGCGGACCTGTGCTATCAGTTTGTCGGTGCATTCACAGGCGGCCACAAGCCCCATGGCCAGGAAAGCGATCTTCATTTGCTTGCCCAGAAGGAAGGAGAATCCCTGCGCAAGTACATACAGAGATTCAGCCAGGTGCAGCGCAACATCCCAGACGTCCACCCTGCCGCGGTTATCAGCGCGTTCCATTAGAACATGTGTAACCGCAGGATGAGGGAGGAGATGGCGATGTGCAAGATCAGAGATGTCAGCGAGCTATATGCTCTGGCCGACAAGTGTGCATGTGTTGAAGAGGGGAGGAAACTCCCTGGAGAGAATGTAGGAGCGGAAGGATCTGACAGTGAGGACACCCCTCCGGCAAAGAGGAACCGGAGGCGGAATAACAGAAAGAGAAAGGCTAAGGATGTGCTAGTTGTTGAGCAATCCGGCAACGGAGGCGGCTCCGACAAGGCCAAAGCTGGCGACTCCGGCGAGGCTGTGGTGGCCGCCGACAAGCAGGACGGCTCCAGCAAGCAGTACTACAAGATCCATCGCACCAAGGGCCATGACCTCCAAGCATGCAAGAAGGTTGAGCAGATGGCAGAGCTACAGAAAGCTGAATATGAGCGTCGCGACAAGGAAAAGGCCCGGGAAGGTGGCGGAGGATCCGGCAAGAAACTTCTCGCCCGGGGAGGGTGCCGCGGCAAGGCCAAGCAACGGCAAGGAGATAGACCTCCCCGTGGCCGCGACAAGGACGAAGAAGAAGATGAGGATGATGAGATGGATGAGGATGAGACCGACGACCAAGAGTTTCAGAAGGCGACAGAGGTTTTGTGCGTTGACGGCGGTGCCTCTCTGCACACCTCAAACAGTGGGTGCGAGAGGTGAATGCAGTAGAACCATCAGTCGAATCGCGCAAGCCCCTGAAGTGGTCCAGCACGCCCATCGTCTTTGATGTTGAGGATCATCCTGATCACATCACTGCGGTCGGGTGCTTGCCGATGTTGGTTTCGCCAACCATCTGCAACCTCAAGGTCACAAAGATGTTGGTTGACGGCGGGGCCGGCCTAAATCTGATCTCTTCCGCGGTGCTCAACATGCTCCAGATTCCCGACAGCGAGCTCGAAGAAACTGGTACCTTTCAATGAATCAACCCGGGAAGGAGCAATCCAAAGGGGAAGATCACACTACCAGTGACGTTTGGCAGCAAGCTGAATTTCAGGACAGAGAGAGTCACATTTGACGTTGCTGATTTCCCATTGCCCTACAATGGGATACTCGGCCGTCCAGCACTTGCCAAGTTCATGGCAGCCTCTCATTATGCTTACAACGTGCCTAAGATGCCCGGTCCGATAAGTGTTATTTCTGTCCACGGCGACAAGAAGGATGCACTTATCTGTACCGACAAGATCTACCGGGAAGCAGCAGCCGCAGCAGAGCGCAAACCACTTGCCGCTGAAGCTCCCAGGGGGAAGAAGAAGAAGATCAAGTCCGGCAAGAGTAGCTCTGATGCCCACTCCGGCAAGCGCACCTCTTCGGAGTGCTGCGCTACCGTCGAGGACGCACCATCGAGCTCCACCGGCAAGTACAAGAAAGCAAAAACAACTTCACCATAGACCAAGAAAGTGGCCGCCAAGGAGGACGGCACTGGTGGTACCTTCACCATCAGTGCCATGCTTGATCCTAAATAGGAAAGCGCGCTCGTTTCTTTCCTGCGGGCGAATGTCGATGTGTTTGCATGGCAACCATCTGACATCCCCGGTGTTCCCAGGAAAGTAATTGAGCACCACCTTGCCGTCTGTCCTCACGCGCGGCCCGTCAAGCAGAGAGTCAGGAAGCAAGCGGTGGAACACCAAGAGTTCATTGCAGAAGAGATCAAGAAGTTGGAAGCAGCAGGCCTTGTCTAAGGAGTACACCATCCGACGTGGTTAGCCAATCCAGTAGTCGTGCGCAAGACGAACGGGAAGTGGAGGCTTTGTATTGACTTCACTGATGTTAATAAAGCTTGTCCCAAGGATCCATTTCCCTTGCCGCGCATTGACCAGATTGTCGACTCCACGGCAGGATGTGATCTGCTTTCATTCCTTGATGCATACTCAGGATACCACCAGATCTTCATGGCAGAAGAGGATGAAGAGAAAACCGCATTCATTACTCCATGTGGCACGTACTGGTTTGTACGGATGCCCTTCGGACAAAAGAATGCTGGTTCGACATTGGCAAGAGTAGTCAGTCATGCTTTTGAGCCACAGCTGCACAGAAATGTAGAAGCTTACATGGATGACATAGTGGTCAAGAGCAAGGACAAAGAGACTCTGATCCAAGATTTGGACGAGACTTTTCCAAATCTGCGCAAGATCAATCTCAAGTTGAATCCCGAGAAGTGCGTGTTTGGAGTCCCTTCCGGCAAGCTTCTCGGATTCTTTGTATCTCAAAGGGGATTGAAGCCAATCCCGACAAGATCAAGGCCATCGAGCAGATTGAAGCCCCGAAGCGCGTCAAGGATGTGCGAAGGCTTGCCGGCTGCGTTGCTGCTCTCAGTAGGTTCATCTCTAAGTCTGCTAAGCGCGCCCTGCCAATTTTCAAAATTTTGAAAAAGGCAGGTTCAATGAAATGGACTCCGGAAGCGGAGGCTGCGCTATAGGACCTAAAGAGATACCTATCCTCAACTCCAACACTTGTCGCACCTAAACCACAAGAGAAGTTGCAGCTATATCTGGCGGCAACCAATCAAGTGGTTAGTGCTGCGTTAGTAGCGGAGAGGGAGGCGGATGATGAGCCAGTGACCGCGGCAAGCGAGTCCAGCGACAAGCAGGGGGCTTCCCCGTCAAGCTCTGGCCCCGGCAAGGATGGATCTGTACAGTTGCCGGAAGAAAAACAGAAGAAGATGGTGCAGCGCCCAGTATACTTTGTCAGTTCCCTTCTGCAGGGGGCTATAGCAAGGTACTCTGGTGTACAAAAGTTGCTTTTTGGCCTTCTCATGGCCTCGAGGAAGCTGCGTCATTACTTTCAAGCACATGAAATCACAGTTGTCACTCGCTTTCCATTGAAAAGGATACTACAAAATCTAGAAGCAACAGACAGGATTGTCGAGTGGGCACTAGAACTGTCAAGCTTTGTCCTCAAGTTTGAAAGTACTTCAACTATTCAGAGCCGAGCATTGGCAGAATTGATAGCAGAGTGGACGCCAACACCTGATGAAGAAATTCCGGAGAAGAGCATCCCCGACAAGGAAGCGAGCAAAGAATGGATCATGTACTTTGATGGTGCCTTCTCGCTGCAAGGCGCCGGTGCGGGCGTGCTACTTGTCGCACCCACCGGAGAGCACCTCAAGTACGTGATCCAAATGCACTTTCCCAAGGAGCAAGCAACAAACAATACTGCAGAATATGAAGGCTTGCTTGCCGGACTCAGGATCGCGGCAGAGCTTGGGATCAAGAAGCTTATTGTCAGGGGTGACTCACAGCTTGTCGTCCGCCAAGTCAACAAAGATTATCAGAGTCCGTTGATGGAAGCCTACATTGATGAAGTGAGGATGCTGGAAGAGCATTTTGACAGCCTGCAGATGGAACATGTTCCAAGAGCTCAGAACGACATTGCAGATGGCCTGTCAAAATGCGCCGCACTTAAATTCCCTGTGGAACCAGGGATTTTTGTGCTCAAGCTGACTCAGCCATCTGTAACACCATCAACTGGACAGAGCAAGAAGAGAAAGTTGGTCACTGGCGACTACTTTCTGGCAGAGCTCCCCGAAGCCGCCGCCAAGAAGGCCTCCAGGATCAACACAGAAAGTGCTGAGGAGCGGTCTGCTCCGACAAGCCCCAGGGTTTGTTTCGTTGAAGCAGACGCTCCCGGCAAGCTGTGTCCTGACACGCTTGCCGGGGAGCATCACGCTCCGGTAGTATCCCAAATTCTTGCCGTAGAAGCGGATGTTCCCGCAGCAGCATTTGCGCCTTTAGTCCTTGTTGTCGAGCCACAAGCTCCGACATGGGCACAACAAATAGTCCATTTCCTTCAAACAGGAGAACTTCCCGAAGAACAAGAAGAAGCAGAGAAAGCAGCCCAGCAATCAAGTATGTATCAGTTTGTCGATGACATACTATACAGAAAAAGATTCAATGGAGTGAAATTGAAGTGCATTTCTCGGGAAGAAGGACAAGAGCTGTTGGCAGAGATACATGGAGGCACATGTGGTCACCACATTGGCGCAAGAGCACTTGCCGGCAAGGCCTTCCGGCAAGGTTTCTTCTGGCCGACAACCCTCCAGGATGCAACTGCACAAGTAACCAGGTGTGAAGCGTGCCAGTTCCACTCCAAACAAATACATCAACCAGCTCAAGCTCTCCAAACAATCCCTTTATCCTGGCCATTTTCAGTCTGGGGGCTCGACATTCTCGGTCCCTTTCCCCGAGCTGTCAGGGGCTTCGAGTTCTTGTACGTCGCAATCGACAAGTTCACGAAGTGGCCGGAGGTGGAAGCAGTGAGGAAGGTGACAGCACAGTCAGTAGTCAAGTTCTTCAGGTCAATTGTTTGCCATTTCGGGGTCCCTAACAGGATCATTACCGACAACGGCACACAATTCACGAGCCGCACCTTCATGCAGTATGTCCAAGATCTTGGCGCCAAGATCTGCTTCGCTTCTGTTGCTCACTCGAGAAGCAACGGTCAAGCAGAGAGGGCAAACGCTAAAGTGCTGCGCGGGCTCAAGACCAGAACTTTCGACAGGCTGCATAAGTGCGGGAAAAATTGGATCGAGGAGCCGCCAGTGATTCTTTGGTCGATCAGAACGACGCCAAATCGAGCCACTGGCCAGACACCTTTTGCTCTTGTTTACGGAGCAGAGGCAGTTCTCCCCACGGAACTCGTATACGGATCGCCTCGAGTGCTCGCTTATGATGAGCTTGAGCAAGAGCAGCTGCGGCAAGATGACGCGCTACTCCTCGAGGAAGATCGTCTTCAGGCTGCTGTACGAGCTGCTCGTTACTAGCAAGCTTTGCACCGCTACCATAGCCGCAAAGTTAATGCCAGAAGCTTCGAGGAAGGCGACCTTGTTCTTCGGCGCGTTCAATCCGCCAAGAATTCCAACAAGTTGACGCCAAAGTGGGAAGGCCCTTATCGGGTAAAGCGAGTCACTAGGCCTGGCGCTGTCTGCCTTGAGACCGAAGATAGCATTCCGGTGAGCAACTCCTGGAACATAGAGCATCTTCGTAAGTTTTACCCATAAGGCGCAGTTGCCGGAACCTGCTGTCCCGGCAACCACCTTTTGTACAAGCCTTGCCGCCGTTGCATGTAACCCTTTGTACAAAGCCGGGCGCAGATCCCGCGCATAAATAAAGATCGTATGTTCAGCACATATTGTCAAATTGCATGCCTTTTTCTTTTGTAGCATGTGTACACTGACACTTTGTGTAGAACTTGCTCCCGGTAAGCAATAACGAGCCTTAAAGCTCCATAACTTTATTTTCTCTTCTTTCTTTTGCTCAAAAAGAAGGTTCCTCCGCCCACAAGTTCACCGGAGGGGGAGAGGAGAGGATAGACATATGGACCAGGCGTCGTTCAAAGGAGCTTAAGACTTGCCGGGACACAAACGACAGAAAAGCTAAGTTGCCAAAGTTTGAGCACATTCAGTTTTTAAATTTTTAAGTTATACTCCTTGAACGACCGTGCCTTGTATGGAAAGCCTGTGCGCGGAGGAATCAACTCGTAGCTAAGTTGCGCCCTTACTTTGTTTCGAGTCCGCTCAACAATAAAAGTGTGCTGCAACTAGCCCCGACGAGGTTTCTTGCCGGAGGCAACACCGCCAGCAGGCTGCTGATGTTCCGCACTCAGCAAGTGTGCTTGCGCCGGCAAGTTCCCTAAAAGCGTAGGGTAAAGACATACAAGGGATGGAATCAAGTAAAGGAGATAACGTAACAAGCAGTACCCAAGATAAAGTTATATTACAGTAAATAACTTGCCGCTCTCTGATGAGTTATTCCTATGGCATATCTAGCAGCGGCAAGGCAAGGGAGAAGAAGGGTGGCCTAATCCATGCGCTCGCCGTCGATCCTCCTGACCTCATTCACCTTGTCCACAATGGGTGCGATGATGGCTTTGAGTTCTTTAAGGTCAGCACCCGCCGGCAGCTTCTTGAGGATGCGGGTGAGGTCGACGCTAGGTTTGCGAAAGAGTATCTTCACCAACACCTTCTCCAAGACCTTGGCGCAGATCGCGCGCGACTCATCGGCCAGCTTCTTTGGGATCCTTTCCCGGAGCTGCTGGAGAGCCGTCACCACACCCTTGAAGAAAAGCGTGAGCTTGGCGCTGGGCTGGAGGTTTTCCTCAGTGGAGTACCCGAAGCCCGCCAAGTCCAGCTCCGCCAGCTCCTCGTCGATGGATGCAGCGATGTTGACGAGGCCCTCCGTCCAGAGCTCCACCGTGGCCTTGAAGGTGTTTTGGGTCTCAGCGGCCCTCATCAGCAGCTCCTCGTTGCCCTTGAGCTCCTTCTTCAAGTCACCCTCGAGCTTCTTGGCGGCGTCCAGTGTCTCCGTCAAGGTGGCCAGCTTCATCTCCAGATCAGCGCTTGAGTCCTTGGCGGCGTTCAGTTCCTTGGCCATCTCGACGAGTTGAGCTTGCAGATCGCCATGGGCAAGTGCGTCCTTCTCGCGTTCGCACTGGAGTGCGGCAAGCTCTTCATTCTTCTTTCCTATATCTGCCTCCAGCTACGCCACTTTCTCCTCTAACTCCTTCTTGGCGGCCTCGGCGGCCGCGGCAGCGTCCTTTGCCTCCTTGAGTGCCCCGCCAAGTGATTGTTCCCGTGCGGCGAGCTCCTCCTCGTGGCTGTCCAGACTAGCCTTCTCTGTGTCAGCTCACCTTCCCGCCTGGACATCTCCTCGGCGGCGAGCCTCTGCTGCTCCTCGGCCTCAGCCTTTTCCAGGATGAACGCCTTCTTTGCCTCGTCAAGTTGCGCCCTCTCCTCCGCAATGGATCGGAGGGCCTCCTGGTTGCGGTTCTTGAGCTCCTCCGCATGCTTCTCCATGTCAACTTCTGCCCGCGCGACAAGCGCTTCCCGGGACTCAAGCTTCGCTTGCCGGGCACGGTAGAGTGACACCAACTTCCGGAGCAACTGCTCCTCCTCAGACTCGCCGCTGCTGCTGCTGGGCACGTCAACCACTGCCAGCCCAGCAGAGGCGAGTACTTCCCCATCAAACTCCTCTCCTTTGACCGGCGCCCTGGAGCTCGACGCCCAGGGAAGCTTGATGTATACGCCCTCGCCGGCCTTCAAGTAAGCACCTGGCTGGGGCTCCTCGGAGCCCGGCGCTGCATCAGCGGCGGAGGGGTCGGCGGTCGGTGCAGCGCCTTGCGCTCCTGTGTCCTCTGGGTCGTCAGTACGATTGCCGGATCCCTCGCCGGCTCCTGCGCAGCAGCCTTGGCGGCTTCTTCGTCGGTGGGTTCATCAGCGCCGGCCTCTTCCTCATTAGCAGCGGCATCCCCTGTGTTGCCGCGTGCGCCTTCCTCGCTGATAGCCTCAGTTTCCATCGGGTCCACAAGACGGGGATCTGAAGACAGGAAGAAGAAGGAAAAGTCAAGCAAATATTCAAAAAAAAAGAAGGAGAATCCAAGGGAAGGTTTCCGACAAGGAGGGTTACCTGTGCTGGGCTCCGTGACCATGGGCTCCACCACTGGGGGCTCGCTAGTTCCGCCCCTTGCCAAGGATCCCTCCCTTGCCGGGGAGCGTCCCCTTGTCGGAGAGTTGCCCCTTGGCGGCATGGTCGAAGCAGATTGCACCTCAGGAACGGCCTCTGACTGCTCCTGGTGGGCCTGCTCTGCTCCTACACCGACAAATCAACAATCGAGATATCAGCAAAAGAGAAAAGCACCCATGCGCGGCCCACAACGGGAAGTAAACCAAACACTTACGCTGGGGGTTGTGCAGAGGGCTGCTGCGAGGAGAAGGAATCGGGTCCGTCAAGGTGGTCTCGGACATGTCTTCTGCTGTCACAGCAGGATCGTCCTCGATGACAACCACGGGGACCTTGGCCCTCTTCGCCGCCCTCTCAGCCAGAGTCCTAAAATAGAGCAGGGATTCAGAGAGAAGCAGATCAGATGCAAGACAAGAAACGACAAAGATCAAAGAAAAATCAAGAACAGCGAGAAGAAAGTCTTACTCCTCCTCCTCCTCCTCTTCATCATCATCGGAGCTCAGCGCGGAGAGGTCGAAGTCTAATACCCTCTCTGCGCGGTATGGCGGAGGAGTAGGCTCCCTTCGACGTTTGCCGGGAGCTGCGGCAGGATCAGGCGTGGCAGCCCGGGAAGACCCCGCCTCAGTTGACGGCACAGCCTGGGACCCTCCTGCGGCAACGGTACTTGCTGCGGTGGAGCGTGTCCCACGGCGCCTCGGCTGCTGGACTGCCTGTTCTCCTGCCGTATCTCCAACTCGACGGAGGCGCCTTCTTGGTTGGAATTGGGGTTGCGCCGGGGGCTCCGCCTGCGACAAGCTGCTCGAAGACGGCTGGCCGCTCGCGCCCTCGGCGGGCTCGCTCGCTTCGGCCTCGGGCTCCCCCTCGCCAACGACCTCTCCGGCGAGGTCCTCCCTGTCGGCAAGGCTTGCCGCCTCGGCCGCCTCTGCCTCCTCCAGCGTGAAGCCAAACTCACCTGCGGCGGCGGCTGTTGCTGCCTCTTCGGCCCTGGTGGCAATGTAGCGCATCTCGTTCTCGGTGGTGGCGCGGGTGAGGAGCTTCTGCTCGTCGGAGTTGACTGCTACCTCCGCCAAGCCATCGAAGAGTTGCTGCACGATGTTGTCAGCGGGCTCCATCCAAGTTGGGATTATCCCGTGCGAATCGCACTCTGGCATCATTGCGCAGATGCGATCGCGCTGGGAGTTGTTGCACAACGGGATGACGCCCTGCGGCAGCCTGAACCACTCTGGATGGTTGGCGTCGTGCTTGAACAGCTCCCTCAGCATCAAGTCAAGCTCCAGAATTGTGAAGTTGAAATTGAGGCCCGGGCGCAGCCTCATGATATCCGCCGGGCCGCCAAACTGCCAGGCGGGCCTCCCCCTCTTCTGCAGAGGGGCGATGCGACGGCGAAGGAAATCCGCGCCAACCGCGCCTGCTGTGAGCCCGGCAAGCCTGAGCCGGAGGATTCGGGTGGTGGCAATCTTCAGCTTGGCGTCGTCCGGCGACAGAGCGCCCCAGTCGCCGCCACGAACTACCCAAGCCTGGCGCAGGTTGGTGAAGGGCTGCGGATTGGCATCACAGATCCAGCACCACTCCGCCCTCCACTCATCCCACTTGCTACGAAGCTCGCCCGCCAAATACACCTCCTTCATGCCAAGTCGAGAGGTCCAGGCGACTCCGCCAGCCAGTGCCTCTCCTTTTTCGGCTCGGGGGGTGAAATAATGGTGAAAAAGAGCAACACTTGGGTGGATGCCAACGAAGTTCTCGTAGAGGTGTGCGAAAACCGCCATTGTCAGAACGGCGTTGGGGGTGAAATTAAGAAGATGAAACCCGTAGGTATTCACGATGTCGCAGAAGAAGTCCAAAAAAGGTGGGCAGAGCCCGCAATAGAAGAACACTGGAAAGAAATAGTACCCTTTTGGGCACCGCTTCAATTTGGAAGCCTCAGCGGAAAGCACCGGCGTGCGCGGATGCGCCCACGTCTGCGTCGACCAGAAGAGGTAGAACTCCTCCCGCAGCGCCTTCGGGGTGAGCTCGGCGGGGAAAAGCACTCGCTTCTTGCGCAGCGCCTCAAGCCGCAACGCCTCGGCCGACTTCGCGGCCTTGCTGGTCTTCGGAGCCATGGCAGAAGCTGTGGGGGAGCGCGGAAGCGTTGAGGACGACGGCGGCGACGGGCGGCGGAGCGCTGCTCTTGTTCGGCTTGGGAAGCGGAGGGGAGCGGCGGAGCTTTCGGAGGAAGGAACTGCAAGTGGCGAAGGTGGGGGAACGGCCCTGTTTCCTCTGCTTATAAATAGGGGAGGTGAACGTTACGCATTTCCTGGATTTAAGTATTGCCCACGACCTCTCCCACGACGCCGTGATTGACGCGTGCCGTTACGGGAGGACGCGGTGGATTCGGAGCGGATCTGGTTTGGACCTAGGCCGCGCGTGCCCGTGCCCTGTTTTGGGCCTGGCCCAACAGCGCTCGGCACCATGTATGGCCCAGGCCCGGGGGCTCCTGTCGGTGTACTAAAGTAGGGGTACCTTAGTACCCCGAACTTGGGCACGGGCAATTGCAGCGTCCCGCGGCAAGGCTTGCCGGGCGTCCGCCAAGACCCTTCGTCATTCCCATTTACTACCATTCAAGAACAAAGTGTTAACTTTGAAGACAAGGCCCCGGCAAGAGGAGCTTGCCGGGAAGGACAAGGCCCCGGCAAGAGAAGCTTGCCGGGAAGAACAAGACCCCGGCAAGAGGAGCTTTCTGGGAAGGCCAACCAAGGCGCTTCAGGAAACATGCCACGACGCGCCGCGCGTCCCGGCAAGACCCGACGAGCGGCAAGCTTGCGGGTGCGACAAGACAGCGACCGCGGCAAGGCGCTTGCCGCGGCGAAGCCACCACTCTGCGCCCACGCTCCAGCTCACCCGACGACGTGTCGCCACAGGATCATTCCTGGTGCACGTGGCGTGTGGCTGTGCAGCCTAGCGGTGCGAGGTGGCGAGCGAAGGCGACTAGGAGGCCGTCGTGGCGATCGGTGGCGCCCCTAACGGTCGTTTCCTGCACTGTTGGAGCGACCGGACGGGCATTAAATGCTCTTGTCCCCTGCCGTCAGAGTTAGGTAGGGGGCACTGTAGATAGTAGTTGTACCAACCCACGTTTTTACCTTTCTACCCCTCTCTCTGCGTTGCCACCTGTCGGTGACCCCTTTAGGCTATAAAAAGGAGGCCCATGCGCACATAGAAGGTGTTCGGTCAGTTCGACTCATTCGAGACCACAGCATACCCATGCTTTCGAGCAAGAACAAATACAAAACACAAAGCAGCAGTAGGAGTTTATCTCTCCGGAGAGCTCCGAAGCTGGGTAAAAATCCCCCGTGCGCGCCCGTCCTCGATCTGCTCTTGGTGCCCCCCTCCGCTCCCCGCCGAACCGAGAAGGGGCCCCTTCCCCATAGGTGCTCGTGCCCCCAACCACTACACCTCTGCAGAGTGTAAAACTATTCGAATAGCCGTGTCCACGGTCAAGGACGGTTGGGCGGTGCTGCTTAGACTATGTCCATATGTTTCTGACAAACAACACCGTTTGGTGATATTGATGATGTGACTCGTGAGGAAGTCACGATGAGCTTGAGCATGAGTTGTTCATAACTCCTTCTCGATGTTGATGTCTGTAACCTCCTAATTCTTGTTGCAGAAGCATTCTTGTCCTTGATAAATGTTGATCATACTTACATGAGAAAAAATAGCTTTCCGCAACAATGCCAATTAAGCAGCAGAGCTTTGCATAATTATTTTGTTATCACTCTTGGGTTGCTTGCGAGTACATTCAAAGTACTCATTGGCTTGCCATTGGTTATTTTATTGGCCAGACATGAAAGAACAGGATGTGATGAAGAACACTTCGGTGATGAACATGCGAGCTAGGACGCCTCCCAGTCAGAATGCCTGTAGGGTTAAGGCAGATGGCATGGGTCCAAGTTATCGGCGAAGATTTCCGCTGCGATGATATACTCAAGACTTGACCATAATGGTCCTACTTGTGTAATACGCTATGTACGGATGTAAGACTCTTGTTATTCAGCTTCTGTGTGTTTAGTGAGCATTGATCTCTGGGATCACTGTACATGTGCATTCGATGATCACGACTTATGAGTCGGGGTCCCCACAATGGGAGAGGTTGCTTACAAGATGGAACTGCCAGAAGGATTGTCAGGAGTTCACGATGTGTTTCAGGTTTCCCAATTGAAGAAGTGCCACGCAGAGATGGCCGATATTCCTCTGAGAGATACAGTGCCACTAGAAGCGATTCAGCTGGATAGTGATTTCACCTACAAGGAGAAACCATTGAAGATTCTCGAGTTTGCCAGCCGAGTCACAAGCAGCAAGGTTATCAACTTCTGCAAAGTTCAGTGGAGGCACCATACCGAGGATGAAGCTACCTGGGAATGAGAGGAAGAACTACGGAAGGACCACCCGCACCTGTTTTCTAGCCAGCCGGAATCTCGAGGGCGAGATTCATCTTAAGGGGGGTAGGTTTGTAACATCCAAAATTTCCAATTTGGAATGTTATGCATAGGTCATCATTGCATATCATATTTTATTGCATTTTTGGTTGATCCTAGAAATTCTAAGCAACTCAAGGACCCACGGAGAGAGTTGGGGATTTCGTTTATTTTCATATTTCAATTTTCTCAAATATTGAGAACAGGATCATTTTGATTTTAATCATTTTATCTCCAAATATTTCCAATATTAAAATAAACGAGAGGGGATAAAATGACTTCTCCAAAATAAAAGAAATATTGGAGGGAAAATGATAAAATCAAATAAGAATTTTTATTTGCTATTTTATTTGAATTAGGAAAAAAATGCGTTTTTCAAAATTGCATTAGTAGCCCAAATAAATGTTTACTTTGTCCGCAATATTATTAGAGGACCGTGAAAATTTATTTCAGGATTTTTGGACTCCGTTTAGTATTTCTTCTATTTGTTTTTTCGCATCAATTTTTTTAAATGCACAGACCTAATGGGCCGTGCCCGACCCGGACACCGCTCGTCCGGCCTTTATAGGGCGAGGCCCGACCGCCCGACGCCGCCAGCCCCACCCGAAACCCTAGCGCCACTTCGCGCCGCCGCCGCCGCCGACCGCCCACCCACCGCCGGTGTTGCCGCCGCCGCCGCCACTCACCGGAGGTAGAAACCTCCGCCGCCGCCGCCGTGGTTTTTCTCAGAAAACCGATCATTTTTTTAGAAACCTGGATCTAGTTTTTTTGGTCGGTTCGGTTTTTTCGGTTTAGTTATTTAGCGGATGTTCGTTCGTACGTTCTTTTTAACGAACGTTGTTCATCAGTTAGTCGCAGACAGCGAACGTTCGTTAGTTAGCCTGTTCGTCTCATTTTATTTTCCAGGGTTTTTCTGTGATTATTTTCGATCGCAATTTCTGCCTTGATCTTCAACCTAGTTTATCTTTTCGCTCGTTTATCCAAATCAGATGAAACAAGCGCCTAGATCTTCGTCTCGAAGCCCTCTTTCTATTTAACCAACTTGACCAAGATTTTGGTACTGCAAAATTTGACTTTGGTCCATATCAGTAAACGAATCTTGTTTCTTTCGTAGTTTGAGTTTCGTTGCTCTGTTTGATTTGATTCTTTTTGCAAACCAGAGTTCTTCAGTTGAACTTTCTGGTTAGATATTCTTATTTTAGTTTTACCCATGCTTCTAGTTGAGTGCTTATGTATGTTGTTGTTTGTTTGCGATAGAATTTCCGGAGTGCGAAGCGTGCTGCTACAAGTCTCTAGGTTTTGCGGATCATCAGCAAGGCAAGTAACACTTTGATCATACCCCTTTATTACCCAGTTTTTCTGCATTAGTTCCAATCCTCAAACATTGCATGGTTAGGATCTGAATAACATGTGGGTTTGGGAAGTAGATGATGAGGTAGAACCTATTGCCCTTTTATTATCAAACCTTTGGGAGTTACTTCTATGTTATGCTTAGGATTGCTATGCTATGCTCGTAGACATGGATTGGGTGAGTGTATCCATGACAGATGTGAGTATTGTTAATTGATGGTTAACTTAAGGTGGCTACTTAAATACACATCTTGGTAGATTGGTTGAGGCACCCTGGAGTACCCAGTGGTTGTCAGGGCACCTGGAGAATCCAGTGTTGTCCTAGGATATCCCGGAGTACCCGTGTGATCATCCTACAGTTCGCCACCCAGGCTCAAAGGGATCATAAGGTTATTCATGTTAGAAACTTCCGTGTGCAGCCACACGCTATTATGGGCTCTAGCTTAGTTGAGTAGGTTGCATGACCTCTTTCAGTGGTGGGCTAGCAGATGTAGGGGAAAGTAGGTGTAACTGTCCATCCAGAGTAAAGAGTTAATGTTTCTGAAAGACTTTGTCTTGTTCATCCGTTTCTCAAACACCATGTAGTGCGAGAAATCCAACGGAGGAGATAGAGTCTTGTGGGGAAAAGTGTGCAAACCTCTGCAGAGTGTACAAACTAATCATGGTTAGCCACGTCCTCAGTTATGGACGTCTTGAGTATGTGGTTCTCGGATTATCATGTTGATATCATCACTCTAAATTAATTTGTTGTGTTAATTCACATTGCTTAATTGGGATTGAGTTGGAGGAACCTTCTCAATGTTTAACAACCACCATGATAGTTAAATGAAATTTATTCCTTTGATGTAGGGCAAAATTGGCTTTATGCAAAAACAGTAACCATAGAGCTTTCCACCAGCCATATATGCATGTAGTGATAGCATTTATTCTATTCATTACACCATGTGTTACATTGCCAGCATATTCCATGTGCTGACTCGTTTAGGGATACAACATATCATGTTGCAGACTTTACAGACTATGAGTAAGGTGACATAGGTTGTTGTCATTCACTCAGCTATGTCGTTGGAGTTGATGGACTCACTTTATCTTCCAAGTCTTCTGTTGTTATCTTATTTAGATGGCCTTAAGCCATATTATTTTAATAAGTTCTCTTTTGAGACATTCGATGTAATTAGTGTGTGATTGAAACTCTGTTATAAATCCTCATGTACTATGTGTATCAGCATTACCGATCCAGGGATGACACTGATGCACAGAGACTAGACTATTTGAGGTCTGGTCGCTACAAAAGAATTTGGCTAGCATGAGGGGGAAAGGCAAGCTCAACATGTTGGATGATCCATGACAATATACTTTATTTCGGATACAAGAGAACATAACCCATTATGTTGTCTTCCTTGTCCAACATCAACTCTTTAGCATGTCATATTTTAATGAATGCTCACAATCATAAAAGATGTCCAAGATAGTATATATATATATGTGAGAACCTCCCTTTCTTTATTACTTCCTATTAATTGCAACGATGACCAAAACTATGTTTGCCAACTCTCAACAACTTCTAGTCATCATACTCTTTATATGTGAATTCATTACTCTCCATAAGAGTGATCTCTTTTATTTCTATTTTACACTTTTATTCCCTCAAGATCATAGCAGGATAGCAAAGCCCTTGACTCAACACTAATCTTTATTATATATGGCTCACGGACTCGATTACATAGAGGGATCATAAAGCAAAACTCAAAACTAATTCATACCAAAACTTTATTCTACTAGATCAAGATATTACTAAAAGGAACGAACTAAGAATAACGGTAAAGATAGGAGTGTGATGATGATACGATACCGGGGCACCTCCCCCAAGCTTGGCAGTTGCCAAGGGGAGTGCCCATACCCATGTGTTTATGCCTCCTTTGCTGGTGAAGAAGGTGGTGATGATGATGGATAGTCGCACATCGAGCGTAGGAGCTCTTCCAATTTGCGGATAATGCCCTTGAGTGCGACGATATGATCCTTCAACAAAATATTTTCACGTGTGAGATACTTGTTTTGTATGCGAGCTAACTCAATCATCTTGAAAGCTTCAATCTCAGTTGGGGTAAAGAGGTCGGGAAGAGGTTGGATGTCTTCTTCTTCTGCCGCTGGAGCTTGATCCTCCATGACCTTCTTGATCCTATCCTCCTTGTTGATCTCCCCGGGTTCTTATCTCTTCAGATCCATCTTCATCAGCCAAGCATTGTTGCCTTCATTGTTGGAGGGGGGTGACGACATGATGCATGGCCTTAACAAATCAGACAGAAAATAGCTCGAAACAAAGATAGAGGATATTTGCGTGATACGGTGGTAAAAACCTTTGGGAGATTATATAATGAATTTTTACCGACCAAAAGAAGTATCGTGCAAGAAAATGGAGTCCGGAGAGCACACGAGGTGCCCACGAGACAGGGGGTGCGCCAGGGGGGTAGGGCGCACCCTCCACCCTCGTGGAAGCCTCGTGTCCTTCCCGGACTACTTCTTATTTTCCTATTTTCTTAAATATTCCAAAATGGAGAAAAATTGCTATTAGAACAGTTTTGGAGTAGGTTTACTTACCGTACCACATACCTATTCCTTTTAGGAGTATGAAACGTTCTGGAAAGTGTCCCTTATGTATTCCTCCGGGGTTACGGTTTCAATAACATTAGTTTCAACATTTATAGGATTACCTGAGATATATGTTTGATTCTTTGACCGTTCACCACCTTCGGATTTGTGCCTTCGAAGTTGTTGATTTTTATGGCACTGGAACGATAGACCACCTCGATAACGTAAGGACCTTCCCATTTAGAGAGAAGTTTACCTGCAAAAAATCTTAAACAAGAGTTACATAGCAAAACATAATCACCTACATTAAACTCACGCTTTTGTATCCTTTTGTCATGACATCTTTTAACTTTTTCTTTAAACAGTTTGGCATTCTCATAGGCTTGGGTTCTCCATTCATCAAGTGAGCTAATGTCGAATAACCTCTTCTCACCAGCAAGTTTGAAATCATAATTGAGCTCTTTAATGGCCCAATATGCCTTATGTCCTAGTTCGAGGGGTAAGTGACATGCTTTTCCATAAACCATTTTATATGGAGACATACCCATAGGATTTTTATATGCAGTTCTATAAGCCCATAATGCATCATCAAGTTTCTTGGACCAATTCTTTCTAGATATATTAACAGTCTTTTGAAAATTAATTTGAGTTCTCTGTTACTCAGTTCTACTTGGCCACTAGATTGTGGGTGATATGTAGATGCAATTCTATGATTAGCATCATACTTAGCAAGCATTCTACGAAAAGCACCATGAATAAAATGTGAACCACCATCAGTCATTAAGTATCTAGGGACTCCAAACCTTGGAAAAATAACTTATTTAAGCATCTTAATAGAGGTGTTATGATCAGCACTACTAGTTGGAATAGCTTCTACCCACTTAGTAACATAATCAACAGCAACTAGAATATGTGTATATCCATCAGAGGAAGGAAACGGTCCCATATAGTCAAAGCCCCAAACATCAAATGGTTAAATAACAAGAGAATAATTCATAGGCATTTCTTGACATCTACTAATATTACCAATTCTTTGACATTCATCACAAGACAAGACAAACTTATGAGCATCCTTGAAGAGAGTAGGCCAATAAAAACCAGATTGCAATGCCTTATGTGCAGTTCTATCTCCAGCGTGGTGTCCTCCATAAGCCTCGGAGTGACACTTGCGTAGGATCTATTCCTATTCATGCTCAGGTACACAACGTCTAATAACACCATCTACTCCTTCTTTATAAAGGTGTGGGTCATCCTAGAAGTAATGTCTTAAATCATGGAAAAACTTTTTCTTTTGCTGGTATGTGAAACTAGGTGGTATAAATTTAGCAGCAATGTAATTAGCATAATCAACATATCATGGAGCAGTACGAGAATCATTTATGACAGCTAATTGTTCATCAGGAAATCTACCATCGATAGGTAGTGGGTCATCAAGAACATTCTCTAACCTAGACAAGTTGGCTGCAACGGGGTTCTCGGCTCCCTTTCTATCAATAATATGCAAATCAAATTCTTATAACAAGAGAACCCATCTAATAAGTCTAGGTTTAGCATCTTTCTTTTCCTAAGATATTTAATAGCAGCATGATCAGTGTGAACAGTTACTTTAGAATCAACAATATAAGGTCTAAACTTATCACAAGCAAATACAACTGCTAAGAATTCCTTTTCAGTAGTAGCATAATTTCTCTAGGCACTGTCTAGAGTTTTACTAGCATATTGAATAACATTTAGTTTCTTATCAACTCTTTGTCCTAGAACAGCACCTACAGCATACTCACTAGCATCACACATAATTCAAAGGGTAAATTCCAATCTGGTGGCTGAACAATAGGTGCAGAAATCAAAGCTTTCTTAAGTATCTCAAATGCTTCTACACAATCATCATCGGAGACAAAAGGAATATCTTTTTGTAAGATATTATTCAGAGGCCTAGAAATTTTAGAGAAGTCCTTAATGAACCTCCTATAAAAACCAGCATGACCAAGGAAACTTCTTATACCTTTAATGTCCTTAGGACATGACATCTTTTCAATAGCATCAACCTTAGCTTTATCAACTTCAATACCTCTTTCAGAAATTTTATGCCCCAAGATAATGCCTTCATTAACCATAAAGTGGCACTTCTCCCAGTTCAAGACAAGACTAGTATCTGTGCATCTCTGCAAAACTCGATCAAGGTTTCTCAAGCAATCATCAAAAGAAGATCCATAAACGTAGAAATCATCCATGAAAACCTCAACAATCTTTTCACAAAAGTCAGAGAATATAGCCATCATGCATCTTTGAAAGGTAGCAGGTGCATTACATAAACCAAAAGGCATACGTCTATAAGCAAAAGTACCGAAAGGGCAACTAAAAGTGGTCTTTTCTTGATCCTCTGCTGACACAGGTATTTGAGAGAAACCAGAGTAACCAGTGTATATTTGGATAATCTTTCTAGCATTTGATCAATAAAAGGTAAAGAGTAATGATCCTTTTTAGTATCTTTATTTAATTTGCGGAAATCAATTACCATCCTATAACTTGTAACAATTCTTTGCGGGATCAATTCATCTTTATCATGAGGAACAACAGTAATACCTCCCTTCTTAGGGACACAATGGACATGACTTACCCACTGACTATCAGCAACGGGATAAATTATACCTGCCTCCAGGAGCTTTAGTATTACCTTTCTTATCACGTCTTTCATCTTAGGATTCAACCGTCATTGGTGATCAATAACTGGTTTTGCTCAAACACGAGATCACCCTTGGGTTGGGGAGGATCCCCTAGAATTTCAACAGGCAAGTTGTATTTCAAAATAGGTCCCTGTTTAAAGAATACTTCATCTATCTCCCTTCTTTCATTCATAAACATATCATTTTCATGGTCTAGCAAACATTGTTCTAAAGGATCATTAGGAGGCACGACAATAGAAGCAAGACCAATAATTTCATCTTTACTAGGTAATTCTTTATGATGGGGTTGTCTATGAAATTTAGCAAAATTAAACTCATGAGACATATCTCCCAAACCAATAGTAACAATATCCTTTTTACAGTCTATCTTAGCATTAACAATATTCAAGAAGGGTCTGCCAAATATAATGGGACAAAAGTCATCTTGTGGGGAACCAAGAACAATAAAATCAGCAGGATATTTAGCTTGCCCACACAATACTTCAACATCTCTAACAATCCCAACTGGTGAAATAGTATCTCTATTGGCAAGCTTGGTTGTAACATCTATTTCTTCTATCTCAGCAGGTGCAATATCATGCATAATTTCTTTGTATGAGGAATGAGGTATTGCACTAGCACTAGCACCCATATCACATAAGCCATGATAACAATGATCTCCTATTTTAATAGAAATAACAGGCATGCCTACAACAGGTCTATGTTTATTCTTAGTATCAGGTCTAGCAATTCTAGCAGCTTCATCACAAAAGTAAATAACATGCCCATCAATATTATCAGCCAAGAGATCTTTAACCATAGCAATACTAGGTTAAACTTTAATTTGCTCAGGTGGTGTAGGCGTTTTATTATTACTCTTACAAACCACAGTTGAAGCTTTAGCATGATCCTTTATCCTAACAGGGAAAGGTGGTTTCTCAATATAGGTAGTAGGAACAACAAGATCACTATAAGTGATAGTCTTTTCTTCAACTTTAATAGGTGCAACTACTTTTACTTCGGTGGGAGGATTATATTTAACCCACTTCTCCATAGGGAGGTCAACATGAGTAGCAAATGATTCACAGAAAGAAGCTACTATCTCAGAGTCAAGTCCATATTTAGTGCTAAATTCACGGAAAGCATCGGTATCCATAAAAGATTTAACACAATCAAACTTAGGTGTCATACCTGACTCCTTACCTTCGTCGAGATCCCAATCTTCAGAGTTGCGTTTAATTATTTCCAATAAATTCCATATAAATTCAATAGTCTTCATCATAAAGGAACCAGTACAAGAAGTATCGAGCATGGAGCGATTGTTGAGAGAAAGCCGAGCATAAAAATTTTGAACAACCATTTCTCTTGAGAGCTCATGATTGGGGCATTAATATAACATTGAATTAAGCCTCCCCCAAGCTTGAGCGATGCTTTCTCCTTTGCGAGGCCAAAAATTATATATATAATTATGATCACGATGAACAAGATGCATAGGGTAAAACTTCTGATGAAATTCTAATTTCAATCGTTGTAGTTCCATGATCCCATATCATCACATAGCCTAAACCATGTCAATGCCTCTCCCTTCCAAGATAAAGGGAAGACCTTCTTATTTACATACTCATCAGGCACACCTGCAAGCTTAAATAATCCACAAACTTCGTCCACATAGATTAGGTGTAAATCGGGATGCAATGTTCCATCTCCTGTAAAAGGATTAGCTAGCAGTTTCTCTATCATACCCAAAGGAATTTCAAAGTAAATTTTTTTAGTAGGTTTAGTAGGTTCAGGAGAAACTCTTTGCTCTACTGGTCGGGGTGAAGATACCCCAGAAAAGCTCCTCAAAGGATTATGCTCCATAGTAACAAGTGACAGTAAATTTCAGCACACAATATAAATATTTCCTTACCAAGTTCCACTTACCAAAGGCGCTTCACTCCCTGGCAACGGCGCCAGAAAAGAGTCTTGATGACCCACAAGTGTAGGGGATCTATCATAGTCCTTTTGATAAATAAGAGTGTCGAACCCAATGAGGAGCAGAAGGAAATGACAAGTGGTTTTAAGTAAGGTATTCTCTACAAGCACTGAAATTATCGGTAACATATAGTTTTGTCATAAGGTAATTTGTAAGGGGTAACAAGTAACAAAAGTAAACAAGGTGCAGCAAGATGGCCCAATAATTTTTGTAGCAAAGGACAAGCCTAGACAAATTCTTATATAGAGAAAAGCAGTCCCGAGGACACATGGGAATTATTGCCAAGCTAGTTTTCATCACGCTCATATGATTCGCGTTCGTTACTTTGATAATTTGATATGTGGGTGGACTGGTGCTTGGATACTGCCCTTTCTTGGACAAGCATCCCACTTATGATTAACCCCTATTGCAAGCATTCGCAACTACAAAAGAAGTATTAAGGTAAACCTGACTATAGCATGAAATATATGGATCCAAATCAGCCCCTTACGAAGCAACACATAAACTAGGGTTTAAGCTTCTGTCACTCTAGCAACCCATCATCTACTTATTACTTCCCAATACCTTCCTCTAGGCCCAAATAATGGTGAAGTGTCATGTAGTCGACGTTCACATAACACCACTAGAGGAGAGACAACATACATCTCATCAAAATATCGAACGAATACCAAATTCACATGACTACTTATAGCAAGACTTCTCCCATGTCCTCAGTAACAAACGTAACTACTCACAAATCATATTCATGTTCATAATCAGAGGGGTATTAATATGCATTAAGGATCTGAACATATGATCTTCCACCGAATAAACCAACTAGCATCAACTACAAGGAGTAATCAACACTACTAGTAACCCACAGGTACTAATCTAAGGTTTTGAGACAAAGATTGGATACAAGAGATGAACTAGGGTTTGAGAGGAGATGGTGTTGGTGAAGATGTTCATGGAGATTGACCCCCTCCCGATGAGAGGATCGATGGTGATGATGATGGCGATGATTTCCCCTCCCGGAGGGAAGTTTCCCCGGCAGAACAACTCCGCCGGAGCCCTAGATTGGTTCCGTCAAGGTTCCGCCTTGTGGCGGCGGTGTTTCGTCCCGAAAGCTTGCTTAGGATTTGTTTCTAGGGTAAAAGACTTCATATAGCAGAAGATGGTCACTGGAAGGCTGCCAGGGGGGCCACGAGGCAGGGGGCACGGCCAGGGGGTAGGGCGCCCCCCACCCTCATGGAAGGTGGGTGTCCCCCCTCTGGTATTTCTTCCGCTCAGTATTTTTTATTAAATCCAAAAATGACTTCCGTGGAGTTCAGGACTTTCGGAGTTGTGCAGAATAGGTCTCTAATATTTGCTCCTTTTCCAGCCCAGAATCCTAGCTGCCGGCATTCTCCCTCTACATGTAAACATTGTAAAATAAGAGAGAATAGGCATAAGTATTGTGACATAACGTGTAATAACAATCCATAATGCAATAAATATCGATATAAAAGCATGATGCGAAGTGCACGTATCACTAACTTTTGTAGTTTTTTTGCGTTTTGTCTCTGTACATATTTAAACAGATCCACCATTTATACAATAACATGCATATTCATTGAAATGCAAGTGAGTCATCAATGAGCCAAAGTTATTAGAAGTCTCGACATGTCTCAAGTATCTCATCATCATCAATCATATGGTCGAACACATGTCTCGAAATAGCATTACAAGTCGTTACAAGTTCCCAATACATGCAACTACATGTCACATACTCATGTTTCATCATCTATGTAGACTATGGTATGACCGCATAGAAGATAAGAGCGATCACGATGATCAAAAGAGATAGTATGTAGTAGTTTTTGCGGTGTTGGTTCTGCATCCCCTGTTTTGCTATGAATCTCGAGTAACTATCTTCGGCTTCCGCTCTACTATCAAACCCTTTCTGGCTTCCGCCCTAGAAGCCAGAGACTTGGGCCTGACACTCTGGCCACTCATCGCACACACCCGGAACATGCCCTACATACACGACATACCACTTCTTTGCCATCATTGATCTATATACTTGTCAAAGATGCATATATATATATATATATCATGAAGTGAATTCAACGAAATTGTTATGAAATAGAAGCAACATATATAGTAAACATAGTTAACAAATTTCATCGTACCGAAAGTAATTAACTAGAGCGCGGCACCATTTACATCTAATAGTTTCGTCATACTGAGACATTCAAAGTTTCATCATGCAGAAAGTAACACGTAACTAAAGAGACACATTGTTTTTAAGCAGTGCACTCTTCCCATCTGTCCATATCCGGGAGGATGGACCCAATCTTAGTGTAAGGTGTCATGTCCTGACGCTGTAGGGCAATGCGGGTTCGGACGTCGGCTCGCGATATTGGGCTGCCGTAGAACATCCCATTCTCTTCGAGGACATCTTTCAAGATGATGGACGCAATTTCCTACTGGATCCGGTAGAAATCATTTTCAAGTCTATTATCCGGCACGGCTCCAAAGGCTTTGGCCCATCTCTTGATATGGGTATCGGATGAAGATTTCATGCAAAGTGATTGCACATGCCTTCTGTACTCCATTAGATGGATGACATAGAATCCATTGTTCTCACTTCTTGCTGGTTGCTGGATGCAACAGAAGTCAGTCTTGTGGCCGAAATAGAGCCCGGCCTTATTTGTTTTTTTTTTGCATTGGATGTAGCCACCCCGCATGTTGAAGCCCAACATAGCTTTGTCCAGAACATACTTTATGTGTGTGTAATCTTTCTTCTGTATGTTCTTCGACGGGTCCAAATATAGAGCGCGGGAGTAACGCGGGTAAAGAACGATGAGAACGGCACGACACCCCCTCCTACGCAAAATACACGATCAAGTTAGCCTCCATGCGTGCAAAGTAATTATTGAAATGCACGAAAGGATGTATGTGTTATAGTCCTATCCGTGGATGACTCACCGGGGATGATAAGGTAGGAGAATCGTTTCTTTGTCCTTGTTGCTGACCAAGAATTCTTTGATGTACTGACTCACATATTGACGGTTGGCATCGTTGATTAACAAGAAGCCCTGATGCACGTAGTATGTGTCCGCGACCACAAGACCGGTGACTTGCTCTCTCCTGACGATGTAGTTCATGTGCAGCGCATACAGGCGGACAAACTGTAAAATCGAGTGTCCTCATTTGAAACATCTGGAAGATGTAATCAAATCGTAGGAAGAAGAGGTCCGCGGGGCATGTATGGACGTACATCTTGCAACTGCTCGGCACATGAACCGTATAAAGTTGGTATCATGGATCATCCGACGCTAGGAGGCTTCTCTCTGTCGAAAGCACATGGTCATGGAGTGTCCTAAGATCCCCTGTTATGGCAGCTAGTGCATTCGCCGGTACCATTGGCTCTCCCGCGAAATGGATTAATGGCGCATGTTTCATCGGTACACTATCAACCTTGGAAGAAGGCGGCTGGCTGCTAGAACCAACATTGCCAGCTTTATTGGATTTTTTCCCCGTTGGTCTCTTCCTCTGCTTCTTCTTGGTGGGCTCAGGTGCTGGTGGGTCTGTCAGACCCTCTGTCGGTGTCAAAACCGGCGGATCTCGGGTAGGGGGTCCTGAACTGTGCGTCTAGGCGGATGGTAACAGGAGACGAGGGACACGATGTTTTACCCAGGTTCGGGCCCTCTCGATGGAGGTAAAACCCTACGTCCTGCTTGATTAATATTGATGACATGGGTAGTACAAGAGTGGATCTACCACGAGATCAAGGAGGCTAAACCCTAAAGCTAGCCTATGGTATGATTGTTGTAATGTATGTTGTGTCCTACAGACTAAAGCCCTCCGGTTTATATAGACACCGGAGGAGGCTAGGGTTACACAGAGTCGGTTACAATGGTAGGAGATCTACATATCCGTATTGCCAAGCTTGCCTTCCACGCCAAGGAAAGTCCCATCCGGACACGGGACGGAGTCTTCAATCTTGTATCTTCGTAGTCTTGGAGTCCGGCGGCGATGATAGTCCGGCTGTCCGGACACCCCCTAGTCCAGGACTCACTCAGTAGCCCCTGAACCAGGCTTCAATGACGATTAGTCCGGCGCGCATAATGTTCGGCATTGCAAGGCGGGTTCCTCCCTTGAATAATCCAGAGAAGATCATGAACACCAGGATAGTGTCCGGCTCTACAAAATAAATTCCATATTCCACCGTAGAGAGAATAAAATGTACACCAGTTCAATCTGCTGACGTATTATGCGGCGTGACATCACACCGCTACCAGGCTTTTACTTGAATCGTTTTCTATTATACCACCTCAGCACGTTCAGCGAAGCCGTTTCCTTGGCACATCTTGTCGAAGCAGAGATCGTGTTCCCCTTAATCCAGGATTCTCATCAATACGTGCGTGGGTAACCCAACTGTTCCCGTCGCCACGCCTCCTCTATCGAATGTGAATCCCAAACGGTCACGGAGACGGCTCTTGGTATTTTTCCCCCTTTATAAGAGGACCAAGGCCCGTTCTTGTTCTGCAATCTCGCATCGAATCTCCTTCTCGCTCCCAGTTCCAACACCCAGAGCCTCAGATTCGAGCGCTTCGGATTCTCAACCATGTCCGGCTCCGACCTCCAGGGCCGGTGGATGCCCTCCTCCGTCACGGAGGAGGACATATTGAAGTTACGTGAGGCCAAGTACCTGGCCTATGAGGTTTCGCATAGGTTGCCCGCCCAAGGGCAGGCCGTGCCCGCCCCCGAGCCCGGTGAGTTCGTTGTCTTCGTATCCCACCTCCGTCGGGGTTTAGGCTTCCCGACGGACCCCTTCGTGAGAGGGCTCATGTTCTACTACGGGCTGGACTTTCACGACTTGGCTCCGGAGTCCATCCTCCACATCTCCGCATTCATTATCGTCTACCAAGCCTTCCTCCGCGTCACCCCCCACTTCGGCCTGTAGCTGAAGACCTTCAATGTGGAGCCGAAGATGATCGGGGGGCGTCAAGCGGAGTGCGGCGGGGCGGCCATAAGCAAAAAGGCTGATGCCCCGTGGCCCGAGGGTTCCTTCCAAGAGGAACTCGGACTGTGGCAACAGGAGTGGTTCTATATCACCGCTCCGAAGGGCAGCAAGCAAAAGCCGCCGCCTTCATTCCGCCCGGGACCTCCATGCCGACTGATGTCATGGGTCAACCAAGGGCTCAATTGGGGGCCGTCCGAAGACGTGCCCTTATTGCAGGGCCGGATTCGAGACCTCCAGGCGAGGGAGATCAATCTTATTGTGGTGATGTAGGTTATGCTAATCAGGCATCTTCTGCCCTGCAGACGTCGTCCTCTCTGTCTATGGGAGTTCAACCCGGAGGGACCTCGGATTCTCCAACACTTCATGGGTGCGACACCCGTGGAGATGTACAAGTTGTTCTTCGGACCGCAGGTAGCGTGCCCAGAATTGGCCGAGGATGCAGGCCTAAGCCGCAATCGCCCGGATACTCAGGTAAATAGCTCAGAGTCCGGACACTCTGTTTATCTGCTTTTCTAGAGTTCGCCTCGTGACCCATTATTCTTCACAGGAGTGGGTAGCACAATTGAGGCTGATAAGGTGTCCGGCCCCCCTCCCAGAGACCGCACTGGAGCCCGTGCTGGTCAGAATGTTGGAGGTCGCGCCCATGGAAGGGAGCGATGGGGAAAATAGAGGAGCTGTTATTTCGCCCAAAGGGGCATCTGAAGAGGGGGGAATCAAAAACCCCTCCTTCCAAGGGGAGAAGAGGACCGCCTCCGAAGATCCGGAGGCCAAAGCCCCTAAGCGGGGGAAGAGATCTTCACCGGAGGGTCCGGCGTCCGGGGAGAATCCGGACGCACAATCATCGCCAAAGGATCAGCCCTCCAGCGAGCCGTGAGTATGAAAAGGGGAGTTAATTAGTAAGAAAACACCTCCATTTGTGCTTCTGTGGGTAACCGAAATATTCATCTTGTAGTTCGGATCTGCAGCCTTCTCAGATGAGTTCATCTTTGGGGGACCTTCTTCCGGAGATGATGGAGAGCGAAACGCCTCCGTCTGCTGCGCCGTCAGATAAGGCAGGCGAGCCTGAAGTATCGTCACGGAGGGTATCCCCGAATCTGGAGGGGCCAGAGAATTCGGCACCCGCTAGTATCCGGCCGGGAGAACTGAAGAATCTGCTTGAGAGGGCGTCCATCTCAGAAGATCACCGTGCGTTGATGCGTATGGTGATTGGAAGGGTTTCGTCCGTCGAGAGCGGATTGCGCAACGCTGCTATGAGTTTGCTGGCGGGGTTTGAGGTACGCGAGAGCGACGCATCCCTTTGTCTATTAATGGTTTTGCATATAAAAATGCGCCCTGTATGGATAGTAGCCCCTGAGACTCGGTAAGTTGTCGAAAACGACAGCGTGCCGAGGATCGAAATCTTAAGTAATGAATGCCGCCATTCCTTTGTAGGTGGCGGATAGTCCGAGGGCTAGCCGGACTAATGGGGTTGCCGAATTAATGCGGCAACTTGACGTGGCGGATGCGGACATCGCACTTGTCAACCGGCGACTTGACGAGTTGCAAGGTAAATGAGTTCTCCACAGTCGCTTTATTAAGGGGGTCGAAGCCCTCCTCTGATAAATTTTATGCTGTTGTACAGACGGTGCTGCTACTGTGGAGAGCCTTCGGGCCGAACTTGCTCAAGCTAAGGAGCAAGCCCGAAGGAGTGACGTGGCTGCCTCGAGGGCGGCCGAGGAGTTGAAAGCCGAAAAGGCTGCACACTGCCTAAGCAGGGAAGAGGTGGCCGAATTGGCCGTGAAAGTAAAAGATGCTGCCGACCGCAATGAGGCTCTTGAAAAGGAGCACTTATTGGAGCGGGAAGACCTGAGGAAGGCCACCGCCGAGGCCAAGGATGCCCGCTCTACAATGTGGGCCATGAGGGAGGAGCTGCGCCAGGCCGGAGATACCATGGCTGGCAAGCCTTATCTGCTGCGTCGCCGGTTTATGGATCAAAAGTATGCTCAATTTGATCGGCTGTGGAGTCCGGAAGATCCGTATATGGATTTAGCGGCAAGTGCGGTTGATGCCGTTGAGCACTTCCGGAGCCAGAAGGATCACAAGACGGAAGAGCTATTTTGGTCTCAATTCCATAGTCCGGATTGCTCACTTCCATTGACAGACCGGTTGGCCGAATGGGCCGAGCTAAATAGATTGTCCAGACTTGCCATGACTGACATCGTGGCTCATGTCTGGCCAGAGAGGCCCAAGGCGACGAGCTACTTGTGCAGCAATTCCTTGGAGCGGTGCCGCATATCAAGGAGATGAGGCGGTGGGCCTGCATCGAGGGCGCGCGGATGGCTCTTGCCCGTGTGAAGGCGCATTGGACGGAGATGGATGCCACCGCTGTTGCCGCTCAGGGCTCGGATGAAAACCGGCTCCCCACCGAGCACTATTTTGGGGAAGTTATGTATGGCGCTCGTGTAATAGAGTCGCAGTGCTCAAAAAAATGTCATGTTCAAATGAATGTTTTAGCTTGTAAAACGATGATTATGCTATAACTGCTTTTTATACTTGTGCGTCCCAAGTAGTAAAACTTCTCCTATGCGGCCGTTTACGTATACGTTTGTATAACTTGAAAGATTGCAGTCTTCGGCTTCAGCCCCCACGCACAGGGTGCGGGGGTGTTCGCAAAAATAGCGCGTTTTCACACTTAATCCGACGTCTCGGTCCTGTTAAGGAGGTGGTAACATAGCGAACGAGGCAATCCGGACTATAATGCTTTATCACTTTCACTTAGCCCGTGGAGTTCGAGTGTGGGGCTACGATATAGCCCCTGGGGGCACCGCACTTCTCCGAATTCGGGGCGCGTGTGTGCCTGACCGGGAAACGGTCCTTTGTCAAAGCGGGGAATTCTAAACATTCCGGTAGTCGATCGAGTGGTTGACCAGTCTCTCGCTGTATCATGATAGTCAGTTTTCGGCTTTCTCTACTGAGGTGCTCGCCCAGCCGAACTGGGGCACAATCGCAGTAGTTCTCCTAGTGCCGCATTAGCCGATGATACGGAACGTAAGGCAGCAAAACACAGGAGCCGGGCAAACCCAACATTTGACCAAAGACATGATTCGGAGCTGATGCATATAATGCCTAACTCGAGACACCGAACACTCCCTAAGGTGTTCGGTCTTTATAATAATGGGCAGAATAATGCCCTAAGCCCCTGGTGTCCAGGTACGGGCATGGTCTTCTGACGTGGCCGATGCCAAAACGCCAGGCTCCGCTTTGGCTATAGGAAGAAACCAAGGGAGAATAACAACAAGAGACAGTAAAAAAGGTTTACGCAGGGTCTTAATCTGAAAAGAATCCTCACAACGGGTCCCTACTGCACGTCTGCGCCTGTGTCTCCGTTGCGCTGTTATCCTGGACGGGTATGCACGTTGTTCATCTGTAAAAAGAGAGGAACGCTTATTTTGAAAACAATTCGTGCAAAAAATATATGTGTAAAAGAAGAAATAGAAATAAGTAACGCGGGGTTTGTATAAACCCGCGGTTGTTTGTGTGCGCAGCCCCCTGTGAAGAGGTGTGCGGCTAGGGAACCCCTAGCCTGCTGAAGCCGGACTCGCCTAACCGAGTCCGGGGTCTTTGAGTGACCCCCTCACTGAAATGATGCCACGCGGACCGGGCATCTTGAGTGTAAGAGACGCGTAATGCGGTATGGCGTTGAAACGGACAAGGGCCTTTCGTCCCAAGAGTGCTTAGTATCCACTTTTAAATGGGACGATGTGAAAAGTTAGTTTTTCGCACCGAAAATTGTTCGGTGATCCAAACACGACTTCTAGTGATAGGGAGCCTGTGCACTTGGCGTAAGGGCCTGGCGTCACTCCTTTGAAGGAAGTGCGGCTGTGTCGAATTTTGGTAGGGTCTATCCCCATCTGACGGATTGTGTTTGAATACAGCAGGTTTAAGTCGCTGCCTCCGTCCATTAGGACTTTAGTAAGTTGTAGTCCGTCTATTATGGGATTCAATATCAGGGGAGTCCATCCCGCGTTTCGAACGCTTCTGGAATAGTCCAGGTGGTCGAAAGTGATTGGTGTTGATATCCAATCTCTATGTTCTGCTGGGTTGGACCGCGCAAAGCTCTTTTTAGAAAGTGTCGCACTATTTTTCCGTATTATCACATGAAGTGAATTTACTGCTTTGACCCCTTGTGGGAAAGTCTTTTGTTTTCCGGTGCTCTGCTGGTGGGGTTTGTCGTCTTCGCTTGACGCATCGAGCCCCTTGTGTTCGGCGTTTAATCGGCCGGACTGTTTGAAAACCCAACAATCCCGATGGGTGTGGTTTGCAGGCCTTCCGGGGGTACTATGGATTTGACATATCCGACCCAAAATCTTGTTTAAGTTGGACAGCTCATCGCCGTCATCCTTAAGAGGCGATGTTTTGTTGTTTGGCTGCGAGCTTTTGAATCCGGCGTTGACTGCCGGGCTCTTTGGGCTTTTCTCTTTATTCCGACGCTGCTCTTTTCTGCGCCGTGATTTTCCGTTTCCATCTCTTATCTCGGATGTACTTGGGTCGCTGGTGCTGCATCTTGCGAGCCAGCTGTCCTCTCCCGCACAGAAGCGGGTCATGAGGCTTGTTAGCGCAGACATTGTCCTCGGTTATTCTTGGCCGAGGTGTCTGGCAAGCCATTCGTCTCGGACATTGTGTTTGAAAGCTGCTAAGGCTTCAGCGTCCGGACAGTCGACTATTTGGTTCTTTTTGGTGAAGAACCTGTTCCAGAATTTGCGCGCTGACTCTCCGGGCTGTTGAGTTATATGACTTCGATCATCTGCATCCGGAGGGCGGACATAGGTCCCTTGAAAATTTGCTCTAAACGCTTCCTCGAGCTCTTCCCAACTTCCCACGGTATTTTCTAGGAGGCTTTTAAGCCAATGACGGGCTGGCCCTTTGAGCTTGAGGGGTAGGTATTTTATGGCGTGGAGATCATCTCCTCTGGCCATGTGTATATGTAGTATGTAATCTTCTATCCAGACTCCAGGGTCTGTTGTTCCATCGTAGGCCTCTATGTTTATGGGTTTAAATCCTGCTGGGAATTCGTGGTCCAGCACCTCATCGGTGAAACATAGTGGGTGTGCGGCGCCCCTGTATTTGGGTGTGCCACTATCTCCGGACACTTGACGTGTTGCCTTGCTTCCTGGGGCCTTCTTCTTTGGCCCGTAGATGGACCTGGCTGGGCCATCTGTCTTTCGAGGTTGATTAGTTGGTTCAGAATTTGGCCTATCATCTGGCCGTCTATCCAACCAGGCGGCCTCTTTATTTCTTGATGGTGGAGGCTCTATGGCCTCCTCGTCGAATTCTGGTAGCAGCTTGCGCTTCAGGTAGCTCTTTGATTGGTGACCATTGCCGTATTTGTCCGCGGTCTTGAGCACTTTGCTCCATCTCATTCTGAGTGTGTCTTCCGCTGTTTTGAGCTTCCGCTTTTCCTTCTTCAGGCTTCTTGCATTGTTGACGAGTCTTTTCCGAAGGTTTTTGCTCTGCGGCGGCGTGTCCGGCATGAGATCGTCCGGCCTATCGTTTTCGCTGGGCCTGGACTGATTATCTGACTCGTCATGTTCGGACGGTTGTTTATCTGTATGTTCGTCGTCCACTTGTGAGCCCTGCTGTATTACAGGCTCCTTGGGAGCGTTGTTGTCGTCGAGGCGGGACTTACGGCGGCGTCTGCGTCGCCGTTTCGGTTGTTTATCGGCGGGGTTATCTTCTGCCGCGGCCCGTTGGTCCTCGTTATCACTCTCCTTTGGGGTATCCACCATGTATATGTCATATGACGAGGTGGTCCTCCCGTGCCTTATAGGCTCGGTTTCTTGTTCGTCTCCGGCATCGTCGTCTATTCCGTCGATGTCTTTGGAGTCATAGTCTAGCATGTCGGTTAGATCGTCGACAGTGGCTACAAAGTGGGTGGTGGGCGGGCTCTGAATTTCTTCGTCGTCCGTACCACAACCATCCTGGCCATAGTCCGTCCAGGACTCTCCTGATAACGAGAGGTGCTTTAGCGAATTTAGGATGTCGCCAAAGGGCGAGTGTTGGAAGATGTCCGCGGCGGTGAATTCCATAACCGGCGCCCAATCCGAATCGATTGGTAGGGGCATGGGAGGTTCGGAGTCCGGCAGGGAGTCCGGCACCTCGGAATCACGAGTTTTGCGGGGGACAAGATTAATGTTCGGCTCCATCACCGTAGAAGTTGGAGCCCCCAAGGTGGCGTCTATCCACCGATCCTTGATCTGGGCGATCGGCTCCGGACTAACGGCCGAAGTGGATTCATGTGCGGCCACCAAGGCACTATTCGGCGGCAGAGCTAGATCATGCCCATCGTAACAGTGCGGCACGCTCGGCTGCAGCTCGAGTCCGTCAAAGATCAAGTCCCCGCGGACGTCGGCCGTGAAGTTTAGGCTTATGAATCTGACCTGACGGCCAGGGGCGTAGCTTTCGATCTGCTCCAGATGGCCAAGCGAATTAGCCCGCAGCGCGAAGCCGCCAAATACGAAGATCTGTCTGGGGAGAAAAGTCTCACCCTGGACAGCGTTGTTGGTTGAAGATGCCATCAAGCCTATCGGTGACGACACAGAGGAACTCTCAATGAAAGCACCAATGTCGGTGTCAAAACCGGCGGATCTCGGGTAGGGGGTCCCGAACTGTGCGTCTAGGCGGATGGTAACAGGAGACGAGGGACACGATGTTTTACCCAGGTTCGGGCCCTCTCGATGGAGGTAAAACCCTACGTCCTGCTTGATTAATATTGATGATATGGGTAGTACAAGAGTGGATCTACCACGAGATCAAGGAGGCTAAACCCTAAAGCTAGCCTATGGTATGATTGTTGTAATGTATGTTGTGTCCTACGGACTAAAGCCCTCCGGTTTATATAGACACCGGAGGAGGCTAGGGTTACACAGAGTCGGTTACAATGGTAGGAGATCTACATATCCGTATTGCCAAGCTTGCCTTCCACGCCAAGGAAAGTCCCATCCGGACACGGGACGGAGTCTTCAATCTTGTATCTTCATAGTCTTGGAGTCCGGCGGACAATGATAGTCCGGCTGTCCGGACACCCCCTAGTCCAGGACTCCCTCACCCTCCCTGAGCACCACCCCTAGTGTTGTCGGGCTCAGCATTGGACGACTCTGGCTAATTAGTTGAGCTTGGGTGGAACCAGCATCTAGAGGCGTGTCCTGTGAGGATTGCATGAACAAAGACTTCTTGCACTCTCGAGGACGTTCCGGCTCTGGTACATGCATCTCATATTCATATGGTTGACTCATTGTTACTTTGTTGTCATAGCCGGTAATGAAATACTAGAGAGGGTCATCGGCCTCCTCCATGTCATGATCCATATCCTCTTCCATGGGGCAGATGGCATCATCTGCCGAAACGGTTGGCCCTTCTTCGTCGTGTCTCTCGATCTCAGCAAGAAGCACAGACGATGGTTGTACTTGTGTAGGTGGGGTTGTGGTCATACCTTCCTGAGGTCCCGTTGGTGTGCTCCCGGTCACCTCGACACAAAGAAGATTTTTCGGCCACAGGATCGGCCAATTTTTGCATTGGCCAAGCTGCGTGGGGGTCTCGTCATCCTCTCCATCGGTTTGTATCGGATGAGGGAAACCCTCATAGCCCGCTTTCACACTCGCCACGGAGACCCTTAAGGCATTATCAGGCATCTGCCGGCAGTGGAACAATCGATCCATGGGCTTCACTATAGTACCCTTCTCCACATCCACCAACCCGCCCTTCATGTGGTAAAGGAGGGTGCACAGAGTGGAGTTGGCCTACAAAAACATATACATGGGGCTCAGAGATCCAAAAAGAATGGCAACTGAAGATTAATTAATCAGTTGAGTTGATGAGGGTACGACGTGAGGGCATCGAGCTCAGTCAATATCGATAGCCCGGCATTCAAGCCATGGATGGAGCTAGGGCTGATGTGAGAGCTGGGTGCAGGAGCAGGTGCTGGAGTAGGTGCAGGTACGGTTGCCATACTAGGTACGGGTATGGGTGCGGTGTTCATTGAGTTGCTCCCGGTGAAGCTGGGCATGGGAAAATCAGTTGGTGGCGCATTTGGATTTTGTTGCACCCAGGTGACCACAGTTGGAATCAAGCTTGTAAAGGGAACCACCATATCATGTCTACAGGCAGCTACCGCTTCCCGGATTGCCTTAGCTTTGGTCTCAACTTTTGTCTTCTCAATCGCCCGCGTCACCTTCTCATCGATAGTGACTTGACTGAACTTCTTTCTCTATCTTTTAGCCTCGGGGTCCTCGTTATAATAGTACTTCCACATGGCGTCATCCCCGGCATCGTGCACACGTCCATATTGCGGCCGCTGGCCCGGCGGGTGTCCCATCATTATGTTCATGGCCCAGTTGAAAGGAGTGTCCCACTTGTACTTCACCGACAACTGAGTTGACTAAGTCGACGAGTCGCTTTCGGACGCAAGCTTGTGTTGCTCTCTCTGCAAAATGGAGCATGAATTGTTTACGAACGCGACTAGAATGTAGTAGACTTCATTGATCAAAAGCTAATATTAAGGTGGTACAAGGAAAATTACCAGTAATCTAATGAATTTCCTAGTCGGCCCTTCGGTGAAAAAAAAATCTTTTTTTGGGGTCCCACGAGAATCAAGCCCTGATGAAGTCGTGCTCCTGCTGGTCGGTGAACTCAGCCAATGGGTCTGGGATCCCCTGACGTTCATGTTTTGCGTCCTCCTTAGCCCACACGGGCCTCTTTCCCATGTAACCACGACTTTCATGGTGGTGGTTCCCCATGTTCTTTGCCTGCAGTTGCTTGCCGCTCTCCGACCTGGCCTTGGCAGCTTCTTCATTGCAAGTCTCCTTGAACTTTTTAAAGTCCTCTATCATAATTTTCGGATTGTCTGCAACAATCTCAGCGTAGGTTTCATGGTCTACTTCAATCGGCTTTTTCACCCTAGTTTTCCAAGCGATCAATGCGTTCCTGAACTTCCCTAGGGCTTTGTTGTTGATTTTTTTCATGCCATCATCATCCCATGGGTCGACATCTGCTACCTCTTGAGCACTGCGTTGGTTTTACCTTGCAGAGGAAAGGGTGATGCACCAAGGTATCAATCCATTAGGAGGCTCCTCAAAAGTCCCACGCACCTGCACAAACAAACGAGAACCTCGCAACCAACACAATAAAGGGGTTGTCAATCCCTTGATGGTAACTTGCAAAAGTGAGATCTGATAGAGATAATATGATAAGATAAATATTTTCAGTACTTTTATGATATAGATTGAAAAGTAAAGATGCAAATAAAAGTAGATGTAAAACTTATATGATAAAAGATAGACCCGGGGGCCATAGGTTTCACTAGTGGCTTCTCTCAAGATAGCATAAGTATTACGGTGGGTGAACAAATTACTGTCGAGCAATTGATTGAAAAGCGCATAGTTATGAGATTATCTAGGCATGATCATGTATATAGGCATCATGTCCGTGACAAGTAGATCGAAACGATTCTGCATCTACTACTATTACTCCACACATCGACCGACTCCTTCCTGCATCTAGAGTATTAAGTTCATGAAGAACAGAGTAACGCATTAAGAAAGATGACATGATGTGGAGGGATAAACTCATGCAATATGATATAAACCACATCTTTTTATCCTCGATGGCAACAATACAATACGTGCCTTGCTAACCCTGCTGTCACTGGGAAAGGACACCGCAAGATTGAACCCAAAGCTAAGCACTTCTCCTATTGCAAAAAAGATCAATCTAGTAGGCCAAACCAAACTGACAATTCAAAGAGACTTGCAAAGATCTCCAATCACACATAAAAGAATTCAGAGAAGGTTCAATTATTTCTCATAGATAAACTTGATCATAAACCCACAATTCATCGGATCTCAACAAACACACCGCAAAAAGAGTTACATCGAATAGATCTCCAAGAAGATCAAGGAGAACTTTGTATTGAGATTCAAAGAGAGAGAAGAAGCCATCTAGCTAATAACTATGGACCCGAAGGTCTATGGTAAACTACTCACAATTCATCGGAGAGGCCTTGAAGATGATGTAGAGGCCCTCCGTGGTCGATTCCCCCTCCGTGGAGCGCCGACGAATGCTCCAAGATGGGATCTCGCGGATACAGAAGGTTGCGGCGATGGAAATAGTTTTTCGGGGTGCTCCCGGATGTTTTCATGATACGGGAGTATATATAGGCGAAGGAAGTACGTCGGTGGAGCAGAGGGGCCCATGAGGGTGGAGGGCGCGCCCACCCCTAGGGGGCACGCTGGGCACCCTCGTGGCTGCCTCGTTTGTTGCTTGACATCCACTCCAAGTCTCCTGGATTGCGTTTGTTCCAAAAAGATCACTCCTGAAGGTTTCATTCCGTTTGGACTCCGTTTGACATTCCTTTTCTTTGAAACACTGAAATGGGCAAAAAACAACAATTCGGGCTGGGCCTCCGGTTAGTAGGTTAGTCCCAAAAATGATATAAAAGTGCAAAATAAAGCCCATAGTCATCCAAAATGGGTAATATAATAGCATGGAACAATCAAAAGTTACAGATATGCTGGAGACGTATCAAGCATCCCAAGCTTAATTCCTGCTCGTCCTTGAGTAGGTAAATGGTAAAAACAGAATTTTTGATGTGGAATGCTCCCTAGCATAATTCTTAATGTAATTTTATTTATTGTGGCATGAATGTTCGGATCCAAATGATTCAAAATAAAAGCTCATATTGACATAAGAAATAGTAATACTTCAAGCATACTAACTAAGCAATCATGTCTTCTCAAAATAACATGGCATTAGAAGGTTCATCCCTACAAAATCATATAGTTAGGCTATGTTTCATTTTCATCACACAAAATACTCCCATCAAGAACAACCCCGGTTTCACCCAAGCAATTGGTTCATAATTTTTAACGCGCTTCAACTTTTTCCAACTCTCACGCAATACATGAGCGTGAGCCATGGATATAGCACTATGGGTGGAATAGAATATGATGATGGAGGTTGTGTGGAGAAGACAAAAAAGGAGAAAGTCTCACATTGACGAGGCTAATCAACGGGCTATGGAGATGCCCATCAATTGATGTCAACATGAGGAGTAGGGATTGCCATGCAACGGATGCACTAGAGCTATAAATGTATGAAAGCTCAACAAAAAGAAACTAAGTGGGTGTGCATACAACTTGCTTGATCACGAAGACCTAGGACATTTTGAGGAAGCTCATCGTAGGAATATACAAGCCAAGTTCTATAATGAAAAATTCCCACTAGTATATGAAAATGACAACATAAGAGACTTTCGATATGAAGAACATGGTGCTACTTTGAAGCACAAGTGTGGAAAAGGATAGTAACATTGCCCCCTTTTTTATTTTCTTTTTCTTTTTATTTTTTTGGCCTTTCTTTTTTTTGGCCTTTATTTTTTTTTGTGTTTGTCCTTTCTCTCTTTTTTGGCCTTTTTTTGGTACAATGCTCTATTAATGATGATCATCACACTTCTATTTATTTATAACTCAAAACTGGAACAAAATATGAATCTATATGAATGCCTCCAGTGGTGTACCGGGATGGGCAATGAATCAAGAATGACATGTATGAAAATTTATGCATGGTGGATTTGCCACAAATACGATGTCAACTACATGATCATGCAAGGCGATATGACCATGATGATGTGTGCCATGATAAACGGAACGGTAGAAAGTTGCATGGCAATATATCTCGGAATGGCTATGGAAATGCCATGATAGGTAGGTATGGTGGCTGTTTTGAGGAAGATATAAGGAGGTTTATGTGTGATAGAGCATATCGTATCACGGGGTTTGGATGCACCAGCGAAGTTTGCACCAACTCTCAAAGTGAAAAAGGGCAATGCACGGTACCGAAGAGGCTAGCAATGATGGAAAGGTAAAAGTGCGTATAATCCATGGACTCACATTAGTCATAAAGAACTCATATACTTATTGCAAAAGTTTTATTAGCCCTCTAAGCAAACTACTACTATGCATGCTCCTAGGGGGAGGTTGGTAGGAGTTAACCATCGCACTCCCTCGACCTCCACTCAAGGGAAGGCAATCAAAAGAGCACTCTACGCAATAGATTTGTTACACAACTTTTACCATACGTGCATGCTACGGGACTTGCCAACTTCAACACAAGTATTCTTTAAATTCACAATTACCCAACTAGCATGACTCTAATATCACCACCTGTATATCTCAAAACAATTATCAAGCATCAAATTGATCATAGCATCCAATTCACTTCCTATGATAGTTTTTATTATACCCAACTTGGATGCCCATCATTGTAGGACCAATTTTATAACCATAGCAAACAGCATGCTGGTCTAAAATATTCTCAAAATAATATAAGTGAAGCATGAGAGATCAACAATTTCTACAAAATCAAGCCACCGCCGTTCTCTAAAAAGTATAAGTGAAGCACTAGAGCAAAACTATCTAGCTCAAAAGATATAAGTGAAGCACATAGAGTATTCTAATAAATTTCAAATCATGTGGGTTTCTCCCAAAAGGTGTGTACAGAAAGGATGATTGTGGTAATCTAAAAAGCAAAAACTAATATCATACAAGACTCTCCAAGCAAAACACATATCATGTGGTGAATAAAAATATAGCTCCAAGTAAAGTTACCGATAAACGAAGACGAAAGAGGGGATGCCTTCCGGGGCATCCCCAAGCTTAGGGTTTTGGTTATCCTTGAATATATTGGGGTTCCATGGGCATCTCCAAGCTTAGACTCTTGTGACTCCTTATTCCATAGTCCATCAAATCTTTACCCAAAAACTTGAAAACTTCACAACACAAAACTCAACAGGAAATCTCATAAGCTACGTTAGTGCAAGAAACAAAAACCACCACATAAGGTACTGTAATGAACTCATTCTTTATTTATATTGGTGTTAAACCTACTTTATTCCAACTTCTCTATAGTTCATACCCCTGATACTAGTCATAGATGCATCAAAATAAGCAAACAACACGCGAAAAACAGAATCTGTCAAAAACAGATCAGTCTGTAGAAATCTGTAACTTTCGAATACTTCTAGAACTCTAAAACTCCTACCAAAATAATAAGTCCTGGGAAATTTGTCTATTGATCCACAGCAAAAACAATCAACACAAAATCGCGTTTCTGTGATTTACTAAAATTATTTGCGTGCGCGCAAAGTTTCTGTTTTTTCAGCAGAATCAAATTAACTATCACCGCATGTTATCCTATAGGTTCTATTTGGCACAAACACTAAATAAAACATAAAACCACATCTAAACAGAAGCTAGATGAAATATTTATTACTAAACAGGAGCAAAAAGCAAAAAACTAAAATAAAATTGGGTTCCCTCCCAACAAGCGCTAACGTTTAATGCCCCTAGCTAGGCATAAAAGCGAGAATAGATCTAAGTAGTGCCATCTTTGGCTTTCAATTCATAAGTGGCTCACATGATAGATTCATAAGGTAATTTAACTTTCTTTCTTGGAAAGTGTTCCATGCCTTTCCTGAATGGAAATTGGAATCTAAAATGCCCTTCCTTCATATCAATAATTGCACCAATCGTTCTAAGGAAAGGTCTACCAAGAATAATAGGACATGAAAGATTGCAATCTATATCAAGAACGATAAAATCTACGGGCACATAATTCCTATTTGCAATAGTAAGAACATCATTGATCCTTCCCATAGGTTTCTTAATGGTGGAATCCGCAAGGTGCAATTTAAAGAGCAATCATCAAAAAATCATGGAAACCTAGCACATCACATAAAGTTTTTGGAATCGTGGAAACACTAGCACCCAAATCACACAAAGCATAGCATTAATGATCTTTAATTTTAATTTTTATAGTAGGTTCCCACTCATCATAAAGTGTTCTAGGTATAGAAACTGCCAAATTAAGTTTTTCTTCATAAGATTGCATTAAGGAATAGACGATATGTTTGGTAAAAGCTTTATTTTGACTATAAGCATGAGGAGAATTCAACACGGATTGCACCAAGGAAATACAATCTACTAAAGAACAATTATCATAATTAAATTCCTTGAAATCCATAATAGTGGGTTCAATGCTATGTAAAGTTTTGACCTCTCCAATCCAACTTTTACCAAATTTAGCATCAAGATCTAAAAACTCCGAATCATTGGGACGCCTTTTAACTAAAGTTGACTCATCTCCAATCCCATCATTATCAAGATTCATATTGCAAAACAAAGACTTAATAGGAGACACATCAATAACTTTTAGATCTTCATCATTATTTTCCCCTAACCCATCTGGTTTGGCAGCCATCTTATTGACTAATGTGGCTTGCTTATCAGAAATTTGGGCTATAGATTTTTCAAGACGAGCAATCTAGGAAGTCAAACCATAAAACTCTTTAGACATATCATCAAGCTCTTTATTCATGTATTCCATAAAGCTTTTTTGTTCTTTAAGCTCTTTTCGAAAGAAACTGTTGTGCTCAAATTGTAGAGTCATAAAGCTCCTAATATTTAATTCAATTTCATCCAACATTTTAAGGTGGAGATCAACGTTCTTAGGAAAATCCCTAAGGGCAAACAGGCACACAAGAGGCAAGCGAAAAAGAGAGGCGAACGGAAAAGAGAGGGCGAATAAAACAGCAAGGGTGAAGTGGGGGAGAGGAAAACGAGAGGCAAATGGCAAATAATGTAATGCAAGGGAGATGAGTTTGTGATGGGTACGTCTTGACTTGAGCAAAGACCTCCCCGGCAACGGCGCCAAAAATCCTTCTTACTACCTCTTGTGCACTGTGTTGGTTTTCCCTTGAAGAGGAAACAATGATGCAGCAAAGTAGCGTAAGTATTTCCCTTAGTTTTCGAGAACCAAGGTATCAATCCAGTAGGAGGCTCCTGAAAAGTCCCACGCACCTACACAAACAAACAAGAACCTCGCAACAAATGCAATAAAGGGGTTGTCAATCCCTTCACGGTAACTTGTGAAAGTGAGATCTGATAGAGATAATATGATAAGATAAATATTTTTGGTATTTTTATGATATAGATAGAAAAGTAAAGATGCAAATAAAAGTAGATAGAAAAATTATATGATAAAAGATAGACCCGGGGGCCATAGGTTTCACTAGTGGCTTCTCTTAAGATAGCATAAGTATTACGGTGGGTGAACAAACTACTGTCGAGTAATTGATAGAAAAGCGCATAGAGATTATCTAGGCATGATCATGTATATAGGAATCACGTCCATGACAAGTAGATCGAAACAATTCTGCATCTACTACTATTACTCCACACATCGACCAACTCTTGCCTGCATCTAGAGTATTAAGTTCATGAAGAATAGAGTAACGCATTAAGAAAGATGACATGATGTAGAGGGATAAACTCATGCAATATGATATAAACCCCATTTTTTTATCCTCGATGGCAACAATACAATACATGCCTTGCTGCCCCTGCTGTCACTGGGAAAGGACACCGCAAGATTGAACCCAAAGCTAAGCACTTCTCCGATTGCAAGAAAGATCAATCTAGTAGGCCAAACCAAACTGGCAATTCAAAGAGACTTGCAAAGATAACCAATCACACATAAAAGAATTCAGAGAAGGTTCAATCATTTCTCATAGATAAACTTGATCATAAACCCACAATTCATCGGATCTCGACAAACACACCGCAAAAAGAGTTACAACGAATAGATCTCCAAGAAGATCGAGGAGAACTTTGTATTGAGATTCAAAGAGAGAGAAGAAGCCATCTAGCTAATAACTATGGACCTAAAGATCTATGGTAAACTACTCACAACTCATCGGAGAGGCCTTGGAGATAATGTAGAGGCCCTCCGTGGTCGATTCCCCCTCCGACGGAGCGTCGGCGAAGGCTCCAAGACGGGATCTCGCGGATACAAAAGGTTGTGGCGGTGGAAATAGTTTTTCTTGGTGCTCCCGGATGTTTTCAGGGTACGGGAGTATATATAGGTGAAGCAAGTACATCGGTGGAGCAACGAGGGTCCCACGAGGGTGGGGGGCCCGCCCACCCCCAGGGGGCGCACCAGGCACTCTCGTGGCTGCCTCGTTCGCTGCTTGACGTCCACTCCAAGTCTCCTGGATTGCGTTTGTTCTAAAAAGATCGCTCCCAAAGGTTTCATTCCGTTTGTACTCCGTTTGATATTCCTTTTCTTCGAAACACTGAAATAGGCAAAAAAACAGCAATTCCGGCTGGGCCTTCGGTTAGTAGGTTAGTCCCAAAAACTATATAAAAGTGTAAAATAAAGCCCATAGTCATCCATAACGGGTGATATAATAGCATGGAACAGTCAAAAATTATAGATACGTTGGAGACGTATCAACATCGTCTCTCCGACCGGGGAACAGGAATCTTGTGTGCAACCTAGTCAGGAGCAGCTTCTTCAAATGTTCATTCTTCTATATTTTCGTGGTGTTGATGTTAGCGGTATCCCGTAGGATGCATGCTAGTTGGTTGCCGTAACACGCTGCCACTCCTGCGGCTCTATTGGCGTCGTGTCCTATTTTCCTTCTTTCCTTCACTGGCTTGGGAGGTCCCACCTTCCGTGTTGTAGTTAGCAACATCATCAGTGCCAGTCTCAGTGCTGGTGTCGTTGGTGGCATCAGTGTCGGCACCGGCGCCACCACCATCGTCGCCCTTCATGACAAGGAGGTCCTGACAACCAGCTAATTGATGTCTCTGCTGATCCGCCAGAAAGTCGATGTAGGCATGTGCTCGACCTACTTGGGACTGAGAACCTCCAGCCTCATCGGTGTCGGTCATGTTTCCTAGGATTCAATGTCGTAGTCGTTTAATTATCGAGCTTTATATAATAAAGTGAATAATGACAAAAAAGTGAACTTTGTTTTGCCTGAATGTCGTTTCACTCCCATCGCGACAAATCTCGAGCACTCGATATGTCCAACTTTCTAGCACAAGTCATGCCAAAATTCACAGAAAATTTCGGCATGACCTTTGCTAGAAAGTGCATGTATAGAGCACCTGAAATTTTCCGAAATGGAAATGAATCAACATTTCCGGCAAAACATAGGTCACTCGCAATTGGTTTCCCTGCAAATGACAATAAGCACTATGTGCTGAAGTAGCATTTCACTAACAATCACAGAGATGCAGCCATCAAAGTGAAAGTTTGATAAGTCTAGTGTAAACAAGTGTGAGCATGAGCATAATCATCTGCATGTCAAGTGATGTGTGCCATCACATGCATGCTATTGCGCATCATTCTCTGTTTAGAAACAAGCTAATTTTCATTTTCAAAATGGACAACAACATAAGCTAATTTTCATTTTCAAAATGGGCAGCAACATAAGCTAATTTTCATTTTATTTATTGTCATTTTCAAAATGGGCTACAACATAAGCTATTTTTCATTTTCAAAATGGGTAGCAACATAAGATAATTTTCATTTTCATTTATCATCATTTTCAAAATGGACAACAACTACAAATTAAAAATCCTCAATTTCATATTCATTTACTTTTTGTTTTGCCTCATGAACTACATATGGACATCAACTACAAATTTAAAAAACCTCAAATGGACAGCAACATAAACTAACAAATGCTTCTCATGAACTCAATTTGGACACCCTACATAAAAAATTGCCCCTAATTTGGACACCTACATGCTAATTTAAGAATAGCAGGAAAGGAAGGAGGTGGCTCACCGTGCGTCGGGGTCGGGGTCACTAGGTTGAGGGGGTCGTCATCGTGGTAGGGGTCGCTGGGGCTGAGGGGGTCGGGGTCGATCTGTAGAGACCAAATTTGTTGAGAAAGAGATGGGGAGGGAGGGAGGGAGGGAGACCTGCGTCGGGGGAGCGGCTGAGGTGGTCGGGGGAGCGGTGGCATGAGGGAGAGGGGCCAGGCCAGGGGGCACCGCAGAGGGAGGGGTGACGGGCGGCGTCGAGGTCGGGGCAGAGGTGGAGTCCGGCATCGCCGGCGGCGCGTGGGTGGTGTGGCTTCGGGGGAGCGGCGGCACCAGGGGGAGTGGCCGGGCCAGCGGGCGCCACAGGGGTGGGGGTGATGTGTGGCGTCGGGGTCGGGGCTGAGGTCGAGTCCTGCGTCAGCGGCAGCGTGGGTGGTGCGGCGTCGGCGGTGGCGTGGGAGAAAAGGGGATCGATCGAGATGAGTGAGAGTGCAGAGGAAGATAGGAGTTCTCGGTGTTGTAGGCAACTTAGCTATAGCGCGGCATGGCAAAACGCGCTATAGCTAAGTGCTGCCCACCACAAACCGCGCTACTTCTAACTTTTTCTTTTTCTTTTTCTTTTTCTTTTTATTTTTATTTCATTTTCCACAGCTTATTAGTTCCTTTTTCTTTTTCTTTTGTTTCATTTTGCAAAACTTCATTTCTTTTTCTTTTTCTTTCATTTGCACTTTTCGTTTTCTTATCTTTCATTTGCATTTGTACAAGTTTGTATAGCAGGAGTATATAGCTCTAGCTAGCTAGGGTTTAATGTGGTATGTCGTTGGAGCAATACCACTGTTACCCTTCGGATAATCATTATTATAATATATATTACATCATTTGACTGCTAACGGCGGTATACAAAATAGACACAAAAAAATATGTGTATTAGTTTGTCAGCTTGGGCGACGATGACGCTTCAGACTGATCTTCTTCCCTCTTTTGTTCGTTGTCCAATAATTGAGCCCATGGTGGTGACTTTTCCTTCTCCAAGGATTACGATCTTTCGTAGGTAATGTAGTCTTCATTCTTCTTTTGACGTATGTTTCATCGTCATCAGCATCATCTTCCCTCATCGGATCACCGTACTGGTCGTAGTCTTCCTCGTTGGCGACTCCATCCATTCAGGCGATGCTCCTTTTGCTTCTCCTCACGACAACACGGCTGGGATTGATCGGGTCAGTTATGAAGAAACATTGTGTCATGTGTTTAGCGTGTACCCATGGCTCATTTTTGGCGATGGCGTTGACGGTACCGCTATCGGAGTCGGGTATACACAAGGTAGTGAAATGTCAGTTTTCTCTTTGTACATTCTTAGCCCATCTGACACGGAACATCGTCGTGCTATGCAATCCAGAGTAGTTAAGCTCCCATATCTCTTCGACCCTTCTATAATATCTTTCAATTACATTCCCGGTCATGGCTTCCATCATCACCCCTGAGTTTTGGTCATCAATGTTTGTATCTTTCTCCTCCGTGTAGAACGTGTATCCATTGATATCGTATGCTTGATAAATCGCAAGGTTGGTCGAGGGGCCATGTGCTAAGGCGCATATGAGCGCCGTTCGGACAGCCCTCTTCCGAGGGATTAGCCAGAACTTTCTCTTTGAACCAACGCAAGAAAGTGGAGTTGTTCTCTACAATAACTTCAGCGTCCGTCCTGTGCACCCCACAGTCACGGTACTTCTTTGCGATAGTCTCTTTGTGTAGTGTCACAAAATCTTATAGCACATCTATGTGTTGTAGCACTACTAAGTTTGCACTGACAAGGTTGTTTTGTCGGCCCTTGAGTAACACATTCACATCCCTATGACCGTTGGTGTGACTTCGCCTTCAAGCCTTACACAGTGCTTGTTGACGGGTGAGGGAGTACTGGACTAGGGGGTGTCCGGATAGCCGCACTATCATCATCGGCCGGACTCCAAGACTATGAAGATACAAGATTGAAGACTTCGTCCCGTGTCGGATGGGACTTTCCTTGGCGTGGAAGGCAAGGTTGCGATATGGATATGTAGATCTCCTACCATTGTAACCGACTCTGTGTAACCCTAGCCCTCTCTGGTGTCTATATAAACCGGAGGGTTTTAGTCCATAGGACAGAATAACAATCATACCATAGGCTAGCTTCTAGGGTTTAGCCTCCTTGATCTCGTGGTAGATCCACTCTTGTACTACCCATATCATCAGTATCAATCAAGCAGGAGTAGGGTTTTACCTCCATCGAGAGGGCCCGAACCTGGGTAAAAACATCGTGTCCCTTGTCTCCTGTTACCATCCGCCTAGACGCACAGTTCGGGACCCCCTACCCGAGATCCGCCGGTTTTGACACCGACATTGGTGCTTTCATTGAGAGTTCCTCTGTGCCGTCACAATCAGGAAGGATGCCTCTTCCCGTCTTTAAAGATGGTACCATTGCCAAAGGAGCTTTGGCCGCTGGACAAACTATCCGGCTAGGTGGTTTTCTTATGACCGCCTATTCGGCCGCCGCTTCGACGATGACCTCTCGGGTCATCAAAAGCGATCTTCACGTCAACTCGGAATTCACCGAACTGCTGGATCCGATGGAGCTCTCTTCCGTAAACGAGCTCTTGGATCGCATCGCCGCCCTGGGAGTCGCTACAGGCTACGATCAGATTGGGCTTAAAACCGATCTGAGAGAGATTAACTCTCCCAGGTTACCCACCACGTTGCGGTGGTAGAGGAACAACGTGGCAACTCTTCTTCTATATTAAAGACCAGTTATGTCCGGACTCCTGATCCCTCATGCCGGATTCCCGCGGAGGGACGGACGTCAATCAAGTACTGAACCTAAAGTCAGGCAGCGGACCAGATTCGTTAGACAACATCCAGTAATCCAAGCTTCCAAATTCGGAAACTTTTTGGCCCTTGAGCCTCAAGTTGGGCAGGGTTCCGGACTTAATTCCACCCGCCCACCCAAACATAAGCGATCTATCTCAAATCCGGCAAGAGCCCACGGAGACAGTACATCATTACTGGGCCAGATTCCTCCTGGTTATGGACAGGATAAAGGACTGCCATGAGGAAAGCGCAATCTCAATTTTCTGCAACAATTGCACGGACAAAGGAATCACGAACGCCATAAGTCACCACAAAATTACACGCTTCGCCGACCTGGCGTCCATAGTACGAAAGTACTGTGCGATGGAGAGTACCTGGAAAACCGAAACTAAGTTTTGGGACAATCCGGCTCCGAACACAACCCTAGTCCGAAACAAAAGGGTGCATCATGCTCAGGCACCCGGGACAAAAACCAAAAAGCAAAAACCCCATAAAGGGCACGGAACCGTACTGGAGGGATGGCTCAGCGGGCCCTGTAAAATCCTAAGTACAGAGGGCGTCACTCCAACACATAGCCTTCGAGCATGTTGGATACTAGGCAGGTGGCCAAAAGTGGCGAAGAGCTTCTAGCCCCGGAGAACCAGCCCAACAGTACCAGTACGATATTAACAGTCTTCGAGACTTTCGCATCAAATAATATGCGGAAACGAACAATCCGCAGCCTCGTCAAAGTCTACCAAGTAGCAACAACAAATCCATGGAGCGACACGGCTATCACCTTCAACGCTAGCGACGAACCCAAATTCCGAACAGCCCGAGCACCAGCCGCATTGGTCCTCAGTCCAATAGTGGACGGCATTCGTCTTACCGAGGTACTCATGGATGGCGGCAGCGGATTAAACCTCATCTACGAGGAAACCCTTCGAAAAATGGAAATAGACTGGAGCCGCATTGAGCAAAGCAGCACAACCTTCAGAGGAATAATCCCTAGTCGGGAAGTGTGCTGCACAGGAAAAATCACACTAGATGTGGTGTTCGGCTTGCCGGACAATTGCAGGTCTGAGGAGGTCACATTCCAAGTGGCCCCGTTTAGCAGCGGATATCACGCCTTATTAGGGTCAGAGGCATTCACAATTTTCCAAGCTATACCCCATTATGGGTACATGAAGCTTAAAATGCCCGGGCCCAATGGAATCATCACTCTTGTTAGTGATCCGGACATAGCACTCCGCGCTGAAAATAAGACAGCCGTACTAGCCCTAGAGGCACTATCCAAAGCCCTAGCGGCAGAGGAACTCACTGCGCTGCGCTCCATGGTGAATAGGGACGATGTGATACTCGATAAGAGATCTAAGTCCACCTCTTTTAAACCAGTAGACGAAATAGTCAAATTCCAGGTCCATCCAACGGACCCCACAAAGACGGACTCCATTGGGGCACAATTAAACCCTGATGTAGACGCCGCACTACGAGAATTCCTTCGGGAAAATTGGGACATTTTTGCCTGGCACCCTTCAGATATGCTAGGAATCCCACACAGGGTGGCAGAACACAGCCTAATCATCCTAAAAGGATTCAAGCCAGTCAAACAGGCTCTTCGGCGATTTTCCGAACCCAAAAGACAGGCAATAGGAGAGGAGCTAGCCAAACTATTAGAAGCCGGATTCATCAGAGATATAAAACATCCGGACTGGCTAGCGAACCTGGTAATGGTACCAAAAAAGGAAAAATCCTGGCGCCTTTGTGTCGATTTTAAAGACCTTAACAAGGCATGTCCAAAGGATCCTTTCCCCCTTCCTCGCATCGACCAAATCATCGATCCTACCGCAGGGCACGATTCATTGTGCTTCCTCGACGCATACTCCGGATACCATCAAATCAAGATGGCTGAAACAGACCAGGCCGCAATGGCATTCATTACTCCATACGGACCATTCTGCTTCAACACAATGCCCTTCGGACTCAAAAACGCCGGTGCAACATATCAGCGCATGATTCAGACATATCTGGCTACCCAGATCGGCAAAACAGTGGAGGCATACGTAGACGATGTGGTCGTTAAGACCAAACACGTCGAAACTCTAGTAGATGATTTGAGGCTCATATTCGACAACCTCCGAGCATATGACATTAAGCTCAACCCGGAAAAATGCATTTTCGGCATACCAGCCGGAAAGCTCTTGGGCTTCATTGTATCTGGTAGAGGAATTGAAGCAAACCCAGCCAAGATCCGAGCTCTGTCACAATTGGATATCCCAAAAGACGTCAAACAAATACAAAAACTGTCTGGATGCATGGCGGCTCTAAGCCGCTTCATCTCCCACTTGGGAGAAAAGGCATTGCCCCTTTATCGCCTCCTCCAGCGCACCGAACACTTAGAATGGACGGATACCGCCACGGCCGGACTCGAGGAAATAAAGGCCATATTGGCAACAAATCCGGTCCTGGCCACGCCCAACCCGGGCGAACCAATGTTATTATATATCGCGGCAACACATCAAGTTGTAAGCGCAGTGCTCGTCGTCGAACGAGAAACAGAAGGACACAAATTCCCTCTCCAAAAACCAGTGTACTACGTATCCACTGTCTTAACTCCATGCAAGTCCCGGTACCCACATTATCAAAAGATAGTGTACGCGGTGTTCATGGCATCCCGGAAGCTGCGACACTACTTTCAAGAGTGTTCGATAACAGTGGCCTCCGAACTACCACTCAACGACATTATAAACAACCGCGACGCGACCGGCGGGATTGCAAAATGGGCCATTGAGCTCTTACCATTCGACATAACCTACAAACCACGGCGAGTTATAAAGTGGCAAGTTTTGGCTGACTTCATCGTTGAATGGACTGAAGCCGAACTCCCTAAATAGTATGGCGCATACTCCAATTGGATCATGCATTTCGACGGCTCCAAAATGTTGGCCGGATTGGGGGCTGGCGTCGTCTTGACGTCCCCAACCGGAGACACAGTCCAATACGTACTTCAAATAATGTACACGGACTCCAACAATGCAGCCAAATATGAGGCCCTTCTACGTGGTCTCCGGATGGCAATCTCCATGGGCATTCGACGCCTAGAGGTCCGCGGGGATTCAAACCTCGCAATATCCCAAGTAAATGGAGACTTTGATGCCAAGGATCCGAAAATGGTAGCCTACCATAACGTCGTCTTACAAATGTCAGCTCGGTTCGAAGGACTCGAATTCCACCATGTAGCGCGGGATAATAACCAGGCGGCCGACGTGTTGGCACGCATCGGCGCAAAGCGCGATGCCGTCCCTCCAAACATCCTCCTGGAGCGGCTCTTTAAGCCATCCGTAGTATGGGAAGAGGAGTCCGGAAACAACAATCCGGAACCAACCGCACCGCCCAACACCAAACATTCTGACACAATCGGTGGCTCAGCCAAGGAAATAACACTTTCAGCCCACGAAATAATGGCAGTCATTGCCCCGTGGACGGAACCATACCTAGCCTACTTAATCAGGCAGGAACTCCCCGAAGATCAAAATGAGGCCCGCCGCATAGTACGGCGATCTAAAGCCTACAAGGTCCACGAGGGAGAGCTTTATAAGAAAAGCACAACCGGAGTCCTTCAAAGGTGCATCTCCGAAGAGGAAGGGCAAAATCTTCTGGCTGAAATTCACGCCGGACTCAGCGGGCACCACGCCGCAGCCCGGGCCCTTGTAGGCAAGGCCTTCCGTACATGATTTTATTGGCCGACGGCCCAGGCAAATGCTGAGGACTTAGTCCAATGATGCGCCGGTTGCCAGCTCTTTGCTAATCAGAGCCACATGCCACCTACCGCCCTCAAAACTATACCCATCACCTGGCTGTTCGCGGACTGGGGGCTTGACATGGTTGGACCCCTTAAAGGGGGATCCCACAAGCAAAAATACCTATTGGTCATGGTGGACAAATTCACCAAATGGATAGAGGCCAAGCCAGTTAAAACGGCCGAGTCCGGACCTGTGATAGACTTCATATCTGGGGTAGTACACCATTATGGCGTCCCCCACAGCATCATCACTGATAACGGCACGAACTTCACGGCCGACGAGGTTAAACTCTGGTGCAAAAATATGGGCATGAAGCTCGACTACGCTTCACTCTATCACCCTCAAACTAATGGTCAAGTCAAACGAGCAAATGGTCTAATCATGTGCGGCATCAAACCCAGGTTAGTGCGGTCCCTCACGGTATCTAACATGCACTAGGTAGAGGAGCTCGACTCTGTACTCTGGGGGCTGCGGACCACGCGAAACCGTACTACCGGATTCACACCATTTTTTATGGTATACGGCACAGAGGCAGTTTTGCCCTGCAATATAATTCATGACTCACCTCGCGTGCGCATGTACGAAGAAAGAGAGGCCGAGTTGGATCGGCAAGACAGTTTGGACGCCTTAGAAGAGGAGCGCGACGTGGCGAAAGCTCATTCCGCATTCTATCAGCAGCAGGCTCGAAGATATCAAAGCAGAGAAGTACGGGCCAAAACTTACAATGTTGGCGAACTAGTTCTACGCCTGCCGGACAAGAAAAAGGACAAACTCAAGCCCAAATGGGAAGGTCCCTTCATCATCGACCAAGTCCTGACCGGCAGAGCATACCGTCTACGAAACGCATCGGACAACCGACTCGAGCCAAACCCATGGAACGCAGCCCACCTCCGAAGATTCTACGCCTAGCGCCGGACTCAGAGTTCGTCTCCTTCCTTCGTCCACATTTTATACTTTAGCTGCCTTCTGTTTCTCTCTTTTTTCCTCCCTTTTTCGTAGAGCCTTTGAGGGCTGATCTATGCATTGTTCGCACACACTTGACGTGCTACTCACACTCATTATACCTGGGGGCATCTTTAATAGAAGCTTATTTATACGGGCTTCATGCCCCACACACGTGTCAAACTTCCGCATGTACCTTTTATTCACCATTATATGCATCGATATGACTTAAGTTTTGGCCAAGCTGGGTTGCCTGGCTCCTGTGCTTACCCCTACGTTCCTGATTGTTCGGCTAGGAGGTAAAGGGAGCACCTCTGCGATTGTTACTGCCGGGTCAGCCGGATGTGTACCTCAGACAGGGTGAAGCCGAAAGCTAGCGTTCTTAAGGGAATATTCGGTTGGTGACTTGAAAGATGATTTCTTACTTATTTATTTATCTGCCCCCAGATGCTTTTCTGCTCTTTTCGCAGTCCGGACATGCACTTTAGGGCATGCCTCCCAAGGAAAGGAACCCCTAACGGAACTATTCTCCCTGGAAGATGTTTCTTACTAACCATGTAATATAACATAACTAGTTGGGCACTTGTCTGATAAAGCACTAATGACCCCTACGCCTGGTCTCCATGCATGCCCCGGTTTTTATATAACCGTGAGGGTATTCAGACACACTCCGGACTGTTGGGTCCCGAGGTTGAAGCGAAAATGTCCACAAAGACAAACGATCTACAATCCGGCTAGAAGGCATTATACACGTCACTTAAAAATACATCGTCAAATTGACTGATTGTACTCCTCTTCAATCCCATCTAACAGGCTGTCTAATTTACAGTCCCGTTGGGAATACTTAGCGACCAACTCTACTTGGCTGTACATTAAGCTCACAGGGATCTCCTTCCCATCAGGCCCCATAGGTCCAAACTCGGCCATGTGGTTCGGATCCACCTTCGTGTACCGCGTCTTCACCATGGCCCAGGCCTCCCTGGCGCCTTGACGGCAGGCCAATATCTTCCACAGACAGAAGCGCTGCCGTGCTCCCTGAAGCTTCTCCGCAAGCCCTCCAAGACCCTCGGGTAGGGAGACGGACGGCCATAAGGCCTGGGCGACGCCACTCATCACCTGCCGAACACGTTCGTGCAGTTGCAGCAGCTCGGGAAGTTGGTCACCCGTTGAACCGGGCATTTCCTCCGTAGGGCGACCTGTGAGCACACCTACAGACACATTCCTGTCAATCGACTTCTTTGCCGAACTCTTCTTTTCAAAAGAGTTTGCTCAAGCACTTACTGTAGATGCCGCGACGAAGCCGCCGATTCTCCTTTACGGAGTCAGACAGCTGGACCCGAACATCTTTTAGTTCTTCGCCCATCTGGGTGTTGGCATCTTGGAGTTTATTCCTCTCCTACTGCACCCTCATAAGCACCTTCTCGCCGGCCTTCAGCTGGCGCAGCAGATGTTGCTTGTCCGGATCCAGTCCGGCGCCCTCTGCAATATTATTGTCAGACTTACACACACACCGCACTTCATAAACTACTTATCTTTTCGAAGTATGTATCGCCAGAGGGGCTCTCTGTGGCTCCCCCTGAGGCGGCTAGTGCGGCCTCAAGTTGGGCCTTGCACTCTTGAAGCTCCTGGGATAGGTGGGTATTCTTCTTCGTAAGATCTTGCATAATAAATGATCCTTAAATCAGTTATTGTAACTATTTTAAGTCTCGGGGGCTACTGGCATATATAACTATTAAAACTCCACACCCGTATGTCTTTCACATACTGCTCCCTGGCTCTGGTTAAACCATCTCGAACGGCATGGAGGTGCGCGTCTCCCGCATTAAAGGCATTCAACGCCTCCGTGGAGAAACACGCTGCACGAAGAACTGTCCGGCGGCGCCTGTGATTCATGGCGCTCTCCACCTCGGACCTGGTGGCGGACAGCCTGTCGGCATCCTCCGTTGGAGGAGCATCCAGCTCACGCCTTGTGTATGCCTCCTCTTCCGGACTAGGCGTTGGAGCCTGGCTGGCGGAGGTTTGGTTGGCAACCTCTCCGGGCACAGTCCGGCGAGCGCTCTTTCTCCTGGAAAAATCATGAGCGTTAATATACCTCCTAGGAATCTTTTCCTTTAAACATGGTGGTGCGTCATACCATTGCGGCGACGTTTCGATTCGCGCCGCACTCCTCTTCCGCCTGCTGGGCCGAACTGACCCTTGATGGTCAGCCGCCGCGGGTTCGGCTTCCCGCCCTAAAGGCACCTCCTGCGGAGCACCGTTGGTATACGGTTGTCAGAAATAAGCATGGATGAAGTAATGATGTCAGGACTCCGGTCACAGTTACCTGGGAAGCCGGAGATAAACCGGGGTAGTCGGCCGTAATGGCGACTAAAGCATTGTCCATGCTAAGTTGGTGGAACACCCCAACGATCAGCTCCACCTCTATGTCCGGATCCTCTTCGGAGGCCGGATCAAGGGATCGTCCCGGATCCTCGGGCTGTGGAGTCGGACTCTGTATGCCCTCCATATCCCGGCGCAGTTCCAACGTCGAAGTCATAAAGTAAGACACTTAACTTTAAAAGCACGGATCGGATAGATAAACGTCCGCTTACCCAGCTCCGAGGGTTATTCATGGAGAATCCATTCAATGGACTCATGCGGAGGAAGTCCTCCTTCTCCCCCTTGTACAAGCCGGACAGGATCTTCACCAGATCAGCGGCCGATCCCGGCCCCTTGCGGCCATGACGGGTGGCGTCATTCTCCCCGTTGAAATCCCACATGGGGTGGCCCCTATATTGGAGCGGCTGCACCCCTCGCATAATGCACGTGGCCATGACTCCAATCATGGTCAATCCGGAATGGGCCAGTAACCTTATCCGGCCCATCAAATATTGGACGCTCCTATCATCTTCCCGTTGAGGGCTCCGCGGGCGCCAACTCAGGCGTTTCTTCATAGGAGCGTTGCTGAACTCCGGGAGGCCAATCCGAACTGGGTCCGGCAGCAGGGCGTCTTCCATATAAAACCATTCTGAAGGCCAGTCTTCGGACGCCTTCTTCGGGGTTCCGGATAGATATCCAGTCCCGGCGATGCGCCATATTTCGGCTCCGCCCACTTGATAAATCGACCCCTCGTGAGAACGGGGTACAAGGAAAAACAATCTCTTCCACAGCGCAAAATGGGGCTCAATGCCCAAGAACAGCTCGCAAAGAGCTACAAAACCCGCAATGTGCAAATGGAGGCGGGTGTAAGGTGATGAAGCTGGAGTCCGTAAAACTCCAGGAGCCCCCGGAGAAACGGGTGTATGGGAAATCCGAGCCCCTTATTAGATAAGGGACGAAGCACACCCGCTCTCCTTTGGAGGGATTAAGGGTGTTCTTCGCCTGCCTTCCACCTTTGTAGGTAGCCAGTCCGGCTCGAACCGGGACCATGAAGGCCGGAGGAAGGTATCCCTCCGCTTGGAGCGTCACCAGCTCGCTGTGCGGAACTGAACATCTCCTCCAATCTCCTGGCTGAGGGCTGGGAGCGCGAGAGGAGGAGCCGCGTCGACTGTCCATGATGGAGTGGATTTTTGTCAGAGGCGCTCCGATGAGTACTCGCGGAAGGAGGATGGTGTGATTTGTATCTAGAAACTTGCCTCTCTTATAGGCAGCTTATTCGTGCAGCTTGGGGGTAAAACGTAAAAATACCCTGGCTTTTCGCATTCATACGACACGTGGAAGAAGGCCATTATTGGACGTGGAAGGCCATTATACGACACTATTTGGCAAGCACATGGAATTTGGAGGAGAACCCACCTTGCAACGCCGAAGACAATATACGCGCTGGACTCGTCGTCATTGAAGCCTGGTTCGGGGGCTATTGAGGGAGTCCTGGACTAGGGGGTGTCCGGATAGCCGCACTATCATCATCGGCCGGACTCCAAGACTATGAAGATACAAGATTGAAGACTTCGTCCCATGTCCGGATGGGACTTTCCTTGGCGTGGAAGGCAAGGTTGGCGATACGGATATGTAGATCTCCTAACATTGTAACCAACTCTGTATAACCCTAGCCCTCTCCGGTGTCTATATAAACCAGAGGGTTTTAGTCCATAGGATAGAACAACAATCATACCATAGGCTAGCTTCCATGGTTTAGCCTCCTTGATCTCGTGGTAGATCCACTCTTGTACTACCCATATCATCAATATCAATCAAGCAGGAGTAGGGTTTTACCTCCATCGAGAGGGCCCGAACCTGGGTAAAAACATCTGTCCCTTGTCTCCTGTTACCATCCGCCAAGACGCACAGTTCGGGACCCCCTACCCGAGATCCACCGGTTTTGACACCGACAACGGGCAAACCAAGAACAAAGTCTTCGGTGCCTACTAGATAACTCTCACAGAAAGAGATTCACTCTTTGGTCAGATATGCTTCCATCTGGACAGGACATGTTACGAACGAGTCCTTTGATGACCCCATTCATCCTCTCTAACGGCATCATGTTGTGCAGGAATGTCGGCCCTAGGTCTATGATGTCGTCCACGATGTGGACACATAGATTCACCATCACATCAAAGAAAGCGGGCGGGAAGTACATCTCTAGCTCATTCAGTATGACAATGATCTCTTCTTGTAACCTAGGGAGTTGCTTCACAATGATTAACTTTCGAGAGATAGCATCAAAAAAGTGGCATAGGTCAGTAAGCGTCTCACGCACATGTGTGTCCATAATCCATCTAAGTGCAACTGGGAGTAACTGCGTCATCATCACATGACAATCGTGAGACTTCATCCCGCTGAACATTTTTTCTTAGTGTCCAGATATCTGCTTATCTTCCAACAGTACCCCGAACTAACTTTGATTCCAGCAAGGCACTTGAACAACTGATCGACCTCCTTCGGATCTAAGGTGAAGCAAGAGGGGGAAATATTGTTCTTCCTTCTTGTTTACTTTTTTGCCCCTATCTTCCGTCTCCATCTCGGTCTCCTTTGACGACTTTTTACCGGGCATTTGGACATCTTTCCTGATATTAAAAAATTCCAAGTCTTTTCTTGCCTTCGGCCCATCCTTGGTCCTCTCCAGCATGTTCATCAATGTTCCAAGCAAACTCTCAAGGATATTTTTTGTGATATGCATTTGATCAAGGCTATGAGGCGTGTCGAGTTTGGGCCAGTATTCCAAGTCCCAGAAAATAGATCTCATCTTCCATACCTTCAGCAGGGGCTCCGGCACCTTTTTCTTCATCTTTCCCGGCGAGGGGCACTCTTCCTAGTTCTTCAATAACTCATATATTTCTGCACCGCTATGCTTACATGGAGGACCTCGATGCTCAGCATTACCATTGAATAGATCTCCATGCTTTCTCCATGGGTCATCCTTCTCGAGCCATCTTCGATGCCCCATGTACACAATTTTTGAAGACCCACCATCTTTCGATAGCTGCTGAGAAGTTGTATCATCCATGCACCTCGTGCATCCGCACTATGCGTGGCACACCTGGCCGGAGAGATAGCCGTAACCGAGATAGTCCTGCACCGTCGTGATCAGCGCGACTCTCGTGTAGAAAGACTATCGTTTGCTTGCATCCCATGTTTTGGCTAGCGTTGTCCATAAGATCTGTAGCTCCTTGATACATCTCCAATGTATCTATAATTTTGTATTGTTCCATGCTATTATATTACCCGTTTTGGATGTTTATGGGCTTTACTTTACATCATTTTTGGGACTAACCTACTAATCGGAGGCCCAACCCGAATTGTTGTTTTTTTTGGCCTATTTAAGTGTTTCGAAGAAAGGGAATATCAAACTGAGTCCAAACGGAATGAAACCTTCGGGAGCGATCTTTTTGGAACAAACGCAATCCAGGAGAGTTGGAGTGGACGTCAAGAAGCAGTCGAGACGGCCACGAGGGTGCCTGGTGCGCCCTAGGGGGATGGGCGCGCCCCCACCCTCGTGGGCCCCTCGTGGCTCCCCTGACCAACTTCTTTCTCCTATATATACTTGCATACCCTGAAAACACCGAGGAGCACCACGAAAACCTATTTCCACCGCCACAACCTTCTGTACCCGTGAGATCCCAACTTGGAGCCTTTTCTGGCGCTCCGCCGGAGGGGGAGTCGATCACGGAGGGCTTTTACATCATCGCCAAGGCCTCTCTGATGAGTTGTGAGTAGTTTACCACAGACCTTCGGGTCCATAGTTATTATCTAGATGGCTTCCTCTCTCTCTTCGAATCTCAATACAATGTTCTCCTCGATCTACTTGGAGATCTATTCGATGTAACTCTTTTTGCGTTGTGTTTGTCGAGATCCGATGAATTGTGGGTTTATGATCAAGTTTATCTATGAGAAATATTTGAATCTCCTCTGAATTCTTTCATGTATGATTGGTTATCTTTGCAAGTCTCTTCGAATTATCAGTTTGGTCTGCCCTACTAGATTGATCTTTCTTGCAATGGAAGAAGTGCTTAGCTTTGGGCTCAATCTTGCGGTGTCCTTTCCCAGTGATAGCAGGCGCAGCAAGGCACCTATTGTATTGTTGCCATTGAGGATAAAAAGATGGGGTTTATATCATATTGATTGAGTTTATCCCTCTAAATCATGTCATCTTGCCTAATGTGTTACTCTGTTCTTATGAACTTAATACTCTAGATGCATGCTGGGTAGCGGTCGATGTGTGGAGTAATAGTAGTAGATGCAGGCAAGAGTCGGTCTACTTATTGCGGACGTGATGCCTATATACATGATCATTCCTAGATATTCTCATAACTATGCACTTTTCTATCAATTGCTCGACAGTAATTTGTTCACCCACCATAATACTTATGTTATCTTGAGAGAAGCCACTAGTGAAACCTATGGCCACGGGTCTATCTTCCATCATATAAGTTTCCCATCTATCTTATTTTGCAATCTTTACTTTCCAATCTATATCATAAAAATACCAAAAATATTTATCTTATCTTATAATCTCAATCAGATCTCACTTTCGCAAGTGGCCGTCAAGGGATTGACCACCCCTTTATCGCGTTGGTTGTGAGGTTCTTGTTTGTTTGTGTAGGTACGAGGGACGTGTGTGGATCCTCCTACTGGATTGATACCTTGGTTCTCAAAAACCGAGGGAAATACTTATGGTACTTTGCTGCATCACCCTTTCCTCATCAAGGGAAAACCAACACAGTGCTCAAGAGGTAGCAAGAAGGATTCCTGGCGCCGTTGCCGGGGAGGTCTATGCACAAGTCAAGACATACCAAGTACCCATCACAAAATCTTATCCCTCACATTACATTATTTGCCATTTGCCTCTCGTTTTCCTCTCCCCCACTTCACCCTGGAATTTTCTTCACCCTTCTTTCGTTCGATCTTATGTTTGCTTGTGTCTCCATGTGCCTTCTATGTGCTTGCATCTTTGCTTGCTAAAAATCTAATTATATGGATCCACTTAAAGTGTTCTACTTAGATCATCTTCAATCCTTATGCACTCGTGCCGAAACCCCAACTAGCCTAGTTGATGGGAAATCTTCAGATGAGCATGCTCGTTTTGTGCGTCACCGTTTGTCTGAAAAAGGGAGACTCTTATGGGATCAAATAAACAGATTGATGTGTTATGCTTGGAATCTTTGTCAAATTCATGATTTTACTTGTTGCTCTAAGAACCCTAAAAAACACCTTCCCTACCTATGTGAGTTTAATGAAAATGAAATCTTATGTTCTTATGCAAAGGGTGCTTGATATCGAACAAATTGAAGAATTTTTTGCTTTTAGGGGTGCTTATGAAGTTGCTTCTTTGATAGAAAAGTATGATATTACTCTCTATGAATCTGAAATTTTTTACATACTTAAATATTGCTATGAAAACTATGCTCATAATGCCTATGTTAAGGAATTTATTGAGAGAATGACCGTTGCTTTGGAAGAAAATAATGATATGCATGAATCTATAGATAATTATGATTCTGATGATTTGACTGAAATATCCCTTGATGAACATGATGCTTGCTATTCTTGTGGTCATGATGCCAATATTTATGAAGATGAATTTGCTATAGTTCCTTATGTTAAACATGAGATCGTTGCTATTGCACCCATACTTGATAGCTCCTTCGATAAGAAGCATGATTGCAATAATCTTGTAATAAATTCTCTTAATGTCAATTGTGCTAATAATATCCAAAACCCTAAGCTTGGGGATGCTAGTTTTCTATGTCTACTACTTGTTGCAATGATTGGGGTGATTCTTCTTTTGATCTTGAAAATTTATTTAACCCCCGTGGTGAATATGAGATTGATAATAGTGTTTGCAATATTATTGAAAGTGGGTTTGGAAGAGTGTCAACTTTAGATCCCACATATTTGGATTTTGATCAATCTTATGGTATTTTTGATAAAAGTGGGTTTGGATAGGTCATGACTTTAGTTAATGTTAATCCCACTATTTTGGAAGAGTGTCAACTTTGCATGCATGTGGATCATGTTGAGAATATGTTATGTGATAGCTATTTTGTTGAATTTTCCTATGAGCCTACATGTAATTATTATGAGAGAGGAAAATATGGTTGTAGAAATTTTTATCTTACTAAATCACCTCTCGTCATGTTGAGATTGCTATCGTCTCTTTCTTCTTCCTTGCATATGCTAATTTTTGCTTGCTATGATAATTTGTTTGCTTATAAAATGCCTATGCATAGGAAGTATGTTAGACTTAGATGTGTTTATCATGTGTTTTATGATTCTCTCTTTGTGCTTTAATTCTTGTCTTTGATGTGAGCATCATTAAAATTATCAATGCCTAGCTAGGGGCGTTAAACGATAGCGCTTGTTGGGAGGAAACCCAATTTTATTTTTGTTCCTTACTTTTTGCTCCTGTTTAGTATTAAATAATTCATCTAGCTTCTGTTTATATGTGGTTTTATGTTTTAGTTAGTGTTTGTGCCAAGTAGAACCTATAGGATCATCTTGGGTGATAGTTAATTTGATCTTGCTGAAAATAGAAACTTTTGTGCGCACGAGAACAATTTTAATAAATCACAGAAACGTTCTTTTCAGTTAATTATTTTTGCAGAAGATTAATATACAAATTGCGTAGAACTTACTATTTTGGTAGGAATTTTAGAGTTCCATAAGTATTCGAAAGTTACATATTGCTACAGACTGTACTGTTTTTGACAGATTCTGTTTTTCGTGTGTTGTTTGCTTATTTTGATGAATCTATGGCTAGTATCGGGGGGTATGAACCATAGAGAAGTTGGAATAAAGTAGGTTTAACACCAATATAAATATAGAATGAGTTAATTACAGTACCTTAAGTGGTGGTTTTTCTTTCTTGCACTAACGGAGCTCATGAGATTTCCTGTTGAGTTTTGTGTTGTGAAGTTTTGAAGTTTTGGGTAAAGATTTGATGGACTATGGAATAAGGAGTGGCAAGATCCTAAGCTTGGGGATGCACATGGAACCCCAAGATAATTCAAGGACGACCAAAAGCCTAAGCTTGGGGATGCCCCAGAAGGCGTCCCCTCTTTCGTCTTCGTATATCGGTAACTTTACTTGGAGCTATATTTTTATTCGCCACATGATATGTGTTTTGCTTGGAGCATCTTGTATGATATGATTATTTTATTTTTAGCTTACCACAATCATCCTTTTTGTACACACCTTTTTGGAGAGACACTCATGATTCAGAATTTATTAGAATACTCTATGTGCTTCACTTATATCTTTTGAGCTAGACAATTTTGCTCTAGTACTTCACTTATATCTTTTTAGAGCACGGCGGTGGCTTTATTTTGTAGAAATTATTGATCTCTCATGATTCACTTATATTATTTTGAGAGTCTTTTAGAATAGCATGGTATTTGCTATGGTTATAAAATTGGTCCTAGAATGATGTGCATCCAAGTTGGGTATAATAAAAACTATCATAGAGAGTGCATTAAACACTATGATCAGTTTGATACTTGGTAATTGTTTTGAGATATAAAGGTGGTAATGTTAGAGTCATGCTAGTGGGGTAATTAGGAAATTGATAAATACTTGTGTTAAAGTTGGCAAGTCCCGTAGCATGCACGTATGGTAAAAGTTGTGTTCTTTTGATTGCCTTCCTTATGTGTGGAGATCGGGATCGCGCGATGGTTAACTCCTACCAACCCTTCCCCTAGGAACAAGCGTAGTAGTACTTTGCTTAGAGGCCTAATAAACATTTGCAATAATTATATGACTTATTTATGACTAATGTGAGTCCATGGATTATACGCACTCTCACCCTTCCACCATTGCTAGCCTTTCTTATGCCGCGCAACTTTCACCGGTATTATACACCCACCATTTACCTTCCTCAAAACAGCCACCATACCTACCTATTATGGCATTTCCATAGCTATTCCGAGATATATTGCCATGCAACTTTCCACCGTTCCATTTACTACGCCACGCTCCATCATTGTCATATTGCTTTTGCATGATCATATAGTTGACATCGTATTTGTGGCAAGGACACCTTCATAATTCTTTCATACATGTCACTCTTGATTCATTGCATATCCCGGTACACCGCCAGAGGTATTCACATAGAGTCATGTTTTGTTCTAAGTATTGAGTTGTAATTCTTTAGTTGTAAATCAATAAAAGTGTGATGATCTTCATTATTAGAGCATTGTACCATGTGAGGAAAGGATGATGGAGACTATGATTCCCCCACAAGTCGGGATGAGACTCCAGACTTTATAAGAATAAAAGAGGCCAAAGAAGCCCAGATAAAAAAAGAGGCCAAAGAAACCCACCAAATAAAAAAAATGAGAGAAAAGAGAGAAGGGACAATGTTACTATCCTTTTTCTACACTTGTGCTTCAAAGTAGCACCATGATCTTCATGATAGAGAGTCTCCTATGTTGTCACTTTCATATACTAGTGGGAATGTTTCATTATAGAACTTGTCTTGTATATTCTAGTGATGGGCTTCCTCAAAATGCCCTAGGTCTTCGTGAGCAAGCAAGTCGGATCCACACCCACTTAGTTTCTTTTGTTGAGCTTTCATACATTTATAGCTTTAGTGCATTCGTTGCATGGCAATCCCTACTCACTCACATTGATATCTATTAATGGGCATCTCCATAGCCGATTGATACGCCTAATTGATGTGAGACTATCTTCTCCCTTTTTGTCTTCTTCACAACCCCCATCCCATTCCACGTATAGTGCTATATCCATGGCTTGCGCTCATGTATTGCGTGAGAATTGAAAAAGCTGAAGCGCGTTAAAAAGTATGAACCAATTGCTTGGCTGAAACCAAGGTTGTGCATGATGGGAGTATTTTGTGTGATGAAAATGAAGCATAGCCTAACTATATGATTTTGTAGGGATAAGACTTCTTTGCCTATGCTATTTTGATAAGACATGATTACTTTGTTAGTATGCTTGAAGTATTACTATTTTTATGTTAATATGAACTTTTATATTGAATCATTTGGGTGTGAACATTCATGCCACAATAAAGAAAATTACATTGGGAAATATGCTAGGTAGAATTCCACATCAAAAATTCTGTTTTTATCATTTACCTACTCGAGGACGAGCATGAATTAAGCTTGGGGATGCTTGATACGTCTCCAACTTTTCTATAATTTTCGATTGTTCCATGCTATTATAGTACCAGTTTTGGATGTTTATGGGCTTTACTTTACACTTTTATATCATTTTTGGGACTAACCTACTAACCGGAGGCCCAGCCCGAATTGCTTTTTTTCCCTATTTCAGTGTTTCGAAGAAAAGGAATATCAAACGAAGTCCAAACGGAATGAAACCTTCGGGAGCGATATTTTTGGAACAAATGCAATCCAGGAAACTTGGAGTGGATGTCAAGAAGCAGCCGAGGCGGCCACGAGGGTGCCTGGCGCGCCCAAGGGGGGTGGGCACGCCCCCCACCCTCGTGGGCCCCTCATGGCTCCCCTGACCAACTTCTTTCGCCTATATATACTTGCATACCCTGAAAACACTGAGGAGCACCACGGAAACCTATTTCCACCACCGCAACCTTCTGTACCCGTGAGATTCCATCTTGGAGCCTTTTCCAGCGCTCCGTCGGAGGGGGAATCGATCATGGAGGGCTTCTACATCATTCCCAAGGCCTCTACGATGAGTTGTGAGTATTTTACCATAGACCTTTGGGCCATAGTTATTAGCTAGATGGATTCTTCTCTCTCTTTGAATCTCAATACAATGTTCTCGATCTTCTTGGAGATCTATTCTATGTAACTCTTTTTGCGGTGTGTTTGTTGAGAACCGATGAATTGTGGGTTTATGATCAAGTTTATCTATGAGAAATATTTGAATCTCCTCGGAATTCTTTTATGTATGATTGGTTATCTTTGCAAGTCTCCTCGAATTATCAGATTGGTTTGGACTACTAGATTGATCTTTCTTGCAATGGTAGAAGTGCTTAGCTTTGGGTTCAATCTTGCGGTGTCCTTTCCCAGTGATAGCAGGGGCAGCAAGGCACGTATTGTATTGTTGCCATCGAGGATAAAAAGATGGGGTTTATATCATATTGCTTGAGTTTATCCCTCTACATCATGTCATCTTCCCTAATGTGTTACTCTGTTCTTATGAACATAATACTCTAGATGCATGCTGGACAGCGGTCGATCTGTGGAGTAATAGTAGTAGATGCAGGCAGGAGTCGGTCTACTTATTGCGAACGTGTTGCCTATATACATGATCATGCCTAGATATTCTCATAACTATGCACTTTTCTATCAATTACTCGACAGTAATTTGTTCACCCACCATAATACTTATGCTATCTTGAGAGAAGCCACTAGTGAAACCTATGGCCCCCGGGTCTACTGATACGTCCATTTTGCATCATGCTTTTATATCAATATTTATTGCATTATGGGCTGTTATTACACATTATATCTTAATACTTATGGCTATTCTCTCTTATTTTACAAGGTTTACCATGAAGAGGGGGAATGCCGGCAGTTAGAATTCTGGCCTGAAAAGGAGCAAACATTGGAAACCTATTCTGCACTGCTCCAAAAATCATGAAACTCCACGAAACATGTTTTTGGAATTAATAAGAATTATTGAGCGAAAGAAATACACCAGGGGGCCCACACCCTGTCCAGGAGGATGGGGGGCGCCCCCCCTACTGGGCACGCCCCCTATCTCCTGGGCCCCCTGTTGGGCCCCCGGTGTCCATCTTCTGCTATATGAGAGCTTTTACCCTGGAAAAAATCGTGGGCAAGCTTACGGGATGAAACTCTGCCGCCACGAGGCGAAACCTTGGCGGAACCAATCTAGGGCACTAGCGGAGCTGTTCTGCCGGGGACACTTCCCTCCGGGAGGGGGAAATCATCACCAACGTCATCACCAATGATCCTCTCATCGGGAGGGGGTCAATGTCCATCAACATCTTCACCAACACCATCTCCTCTCAAAACCCTAGTTCATCTCTTGTATCCAATCTTGTATCAAAACCACAAATTGGTACCTGTGGGTTGCTAGTAGTGTTGATTACTCCGTGTCGTTGATGCTAATCGGTTTACTTGGTGGAAGATCATATGTTTAGATCCTTTATGCATATTATTTCCCCTCTGATTATGAACATGAATATGCTTTGTGAATAGTTACGTTTGTTCCTGAGGACATGGGTGAAGTCTTGCTATTAGTAGTCATGTGAATTTGGTATTCGTTCGATATTTTGATGAGATGTATGTTGTCTTTTCCTCTAGTGGTGTTATGTGAACATCGACTACATGACACTTCACCATTATTTGGGCCTAGAGGAAGGCATAGGGAAGTAATAAGTAGATGATGGGTTGCTAGAGTGACAGAAGCTTAAACCCTAGTTTATGTGTTGCTTCGTTAGGGGCTGATTTGGATCCATATGTTTAATGCTGTGGTTAGGTTTACCTTAATACTTATTTTGTAGTTGCGGATGCTTGCAATAGGGGTTAATCATAAGTGGGATGCTTGTCCAAGTAAGGGCAGTACCCAAGCACCGGTCCACCCACATATCAAATTACCAAAGTACCGAACGCGAATCATATGAACGTGATGAAAACTAGCTTGATGATAATTCCCATGTGTCCTCGGGAGCTCCTTTCTCATTATTAGAAATTGTCCAGGCTTATCCTTTGCTACATAAAGGATTGGGCCACCTTGCTGCACTTTATTTACTTTATTTACTTGTTACTCGTTACTATTTATCTTATCACAAAACTATCTATCACCTACAATTTCAGTGCTTGCAGAGAAAACCTTACTGAAAACCGCTTATCATTTCCTTCTGCTCCTCGTTGGGTTCGACACTCTTACTTATAGAAAGGACTACGATAGATCCCCTACACTTGTGAGTCATCAAGAATGTTTTGGTGAGTGGAACTTGGTAAGGAAACATTTATATAGTGTGCTGAAATTTTCTGTTACTTGTCACTATGGAAACTAATCCTTTGAGGGGCTTGTTCGGGGTATCTTCACCCCAACCAGAAGAGCAAAGAGTTGCTCCTCAACCTACTGAACTTTATGAAAATACTTACTTTGAGATTCCTTCGGGTATGATAGAGAAACTGCTAGCTAATCCATTTGTAGGAGATGGAACATTGCATCCCGATTTACACCTTATCTTTGTGGATGAAGTTTGTGGATTATTTAAGCTTGCAGGTATTCCCGATGATGTTGTCAAAAGGAAGTTCTTATATTTATCTTTTAAGGGAGATGCATTGACATGGTATAGGCTATGTGATGATACGAGATCTTGGAATTATAAGCGATTGAAGTTGGAATTTCACCAGAAGTTCTATCCTATGCATCTTGTTCATCGTGATCATAATTACATATATAATTTCTGGCCTCGCGAAGGAGAAAGCATCGCTCAAGCTTGGGGGAGGCTTAATTCAATGTTATATTCATGCCCCAATCATGAGCTCTCCCGGGAAATGATTATTCAAAACTTTTATGCTCGACTTTCTCTTAATGATCACAACCTGCTCGATACTTCCTGTGCTGGTTCTTATATGCTGAAGACTATTGACTTCAAATGGGACTTATTGGAAAGAATTAAACGCAACTCTGAAGATTGGGGTTCCGACGATAGTAAGGAGTCAGGTATGACACCTAAGTTCGATTGTGTTAAATCTTTTATGGATACCGATGCTTTTCGTGGATTTAGCGCTAAGTATGGACTTGACTCTGAGATAATAGCTTCTTTCTGTGAATCTTTTGCTACTCACGTTGATCTCCCTAAATAGAAGTGGTTTAAATATAATCCTCCTGTTGAAGTGAAAGTAGTTGCACCTATTATAGTGGAAGAAAAGACTATCACCTATAGTGATCCTATTGTTCCTACTACTTATGTTGAGAAACCTCCTTTTCCTGTTAGGATAAAGGATCATGCTAAAACTTTGACTGTTGTTCATAAGAGTAATACTAGGACTTATACACCTCCTGAGCAAATTAATGTTGAACCTAGTATTGCTATGGTTAAAGATCTCTTGGATGGTGATTTAGATGGGCATGTTATTTATTTCTGTGATGAATCTGCTAATATTGCTAGACCAGAAACTAAAATACATAGAGATGTCGTAGTCATGCCTGTTATTTCTGTTAAAATAGGAGATCATTGTTATCATGGTTTATGTGATATGGGTGCTAGTGCTAGTGCGATACCTTATGATCTATATATAGAAATTATACACGACATTGCACCCATTGAATTAGAAGACATTGTTGTTACTATTAAGCTTGCTAATAGGGATACCATTAAACCTATTGCGATTGTTAGAGATGTTGAAGTCTTGTGTGGGAAGGTTATATACCCTGCTGATTTTCTTGTTCTTGGTTCCCCACAAGATGATTTTTGTCCCATTATTTTTGGTAGACCCTTCTTGAATACAGCTAGTGCTAATATTGATTGTGAAAAACATATTGTCACCGTTGGCTTAGATGGTATGTCTCATGAGTTTAATTTTGCTAAGTTTCGTAGACAACCTCGTGATAAGGAACCACCTAGTAAGGATGAAATTATTGGTCTTGCTTCCATTGTTGTGCCTCCTACTGATTCGTTAGAACAATATTTGCTAGATCATGAAAACGATATGTTTATGAAGGAAAGAAGGGAAATAGATGAAGTGTTCCTCAAACAGGAACCTATGCTGAAACATAACCTTCCCGTTGAAATTCTTGGGGATCCCCCTCCACCCAAGGTTGATCCCGTGTTTGAACTCAAACCATTACCTAATAATCTTAAGTATTCTTATCTTGATGGAAAGAATATATCCTGTTATTATTAGTGCTAACCTTTCAGAGCAAGAAGAAGAAAGATTATTGAAAACTCTGAAGAAGCACCGAGCAGCTATTGGATATACTCTGGATGATCTTAAGGGCATTAGTCCCACATTATGCCAACACAAAATTACAGTGGAAAAAGATGCCAAACCAGTTAGAGATCCCCAACGACGACTAAATCCCAAGATGAAGGAAGTGGTAAGAAAGGAGATACTAAAGCTCCTTGAGGCAGGTATAATTTATCCTGTTGCTGATAGTGAATGGGTAAGCCCTGTCCATTGTGTTCCTAAAAAGGGAGGTATTACCGTTGTTCCTAATGATAAAGATGAATTGATCCCGCAAAGAATTATTACAGGTTATAGGATGGTAATTGATTTCCCTAAGTTAAATAAAGCTACTAAGAAAGATCATTTCCCTTTACCTTTTATTGATCAGATGGTAGAAAAACTATCCAAACACACCCATTTCTGCTTTCTAGATGGTTATTCTGGCTTCTCTCAGATACCTGTGTCAGTGAAGGATCAATCTAAAACCACTTTTACTTGCCCTTTTGGTACTTTTGGTTATAGACGTATGACTTTTGGTTTATGTAATGCACCTGCTACCTTTCAAAGATGCATGATGGCTATATTCTCTGATTTTTGTGAAAAGATTTGTGAGGTATTCATGGATGATTTCTCCGTTTATGGATCCTCTTTTGATGATTGTTTGAGCAACCTTGATCGAGTTTTGCAGAGATGCGAAGACACTAGTCTCGTCCTGAATTGGGAAAAGTGTCACTTTATGGTTAATGAAGGCATTGTCTTGGGGAACAAGATCTCCGAGAGAGGTATTGAAGTTGACAAAGGTAAACTTGATGCTATTGAAAAGATGCCATGTCCCAAGGACATAAAAGGTATAGGAAGTTTCCTTGGTCATGCCGGTTTTTATTGGAGGTTCATTAAGGACTTTTCTAAAATCTCTAGGCCTCTGACTAATTTATTGCAAAAAGATATTCCTTTTGTCTGTCGGTGTACTAAAGTAGGGGTACCTTAGTACCCCGAACTTGGGCACGGACAGTCGCAGCGCCCCGCGGCAAGGCTTGCCGGGCGTCCGCCAAAACCCTCCACTATTCCTATTTACTACCATTCAAGAACAAAGTGTTGACTAAGAAGACAAGGCCCCGGCAAGAGGAGCTTGACGGGAAGGACAAGGCCCCGGCAAGAGGAGCTTGCCGGGAAGGACAAAGGCCCCGGCAAGAGGAGCTTGCCGGGAAGGCCAACTAAGGCACTTCAGAAAACTTGCCGCGGCGCCCCGCGCGTCCCGGCAAGGCCCGGCGAGCGGCAAGCTTGCTGGTGCGACAAGATAAGGGCCGCGGCAAGGCGCTTGCCGCGGCAAGGCTGCCACTCTGCGCCCACACTCCAGCACATCCGACGACGTGTCGCCACAGGATCGCTCATGGTGCACGTGGCGGGTAGCTGTGCAGCATGGCGGTGCGAGGTGGCAAGCGAAGCTGACAAGGAGGCCATCGTGGCGATCGGTGGCGCCCCTAACGGTCGTTTCCTTGCACTGTTGGGGCGACCGGACGGGCATTAAATGCCCTTGTCCCCTACCGTCGGAGTTAGGTAGGGGACGCTGTTGGTAGCAGTTGTACCAACCCGCGTTTTTACCTTTCTACCCCTCCTTCTACGCTGCCACCTGTCGGTGACCCCTTTAGCCTATAAAAAGGAGGCCCATGCGCACGTAGAAGGGGTTCGGAATTTTGGTTCCGCAGCTTTGGGGTTCGACTCGTTCGACACCACTACCCACATACGCTCTCGAGCAAGAACAGAATACAAACACAAGGCAGCAGTAGGAGTTTTATCTCTCCGGAGAGCTCCGAAGCTGGGTAAAATCCCCCGCGTGCTCTCGCCTCGATCCGCTCTGCGTGCGCCCTCCGCTCCCTTGCCGGACAAGAAGGGGCCCCCTGCCCCATAGGTGCTTGTTTCCCCACGACACCTCTGGCGCGCCAGGTAGGGGGGCGTCGAGGTCGTGCGTATCTGATCCGGCGTCTGCGCACGCTACATCAGCATCTTCATCAACATGCCACCGAAGAAGAAGACTTCGGAGGTGGCCGCTCCGTCTGCGAACGTCCTACCGCCACCGGAGCAAATGGGCGGTGGGGTGGACGCCGGTGGAGGAGCGGGCGCCAGCGGGGGGACTCACATCGTCACCAGGTCCAAAGACAAGGCCCCGCAAGGTTCTGCGTCTGCACATCCACCGCACCCCTCCCAGGAGGTGCAGGATCGACAACGCCACGGTGCTCCTAGCACCGTACTCGCGTTGGAACAAGGCCAAGCTGGTGGGTCGCAGGACGTTCAAGGCCAACATGCATGTCAACACGCTGGCACGAGCACCGTGCGGTCGCCTAGACGAGATGTTGCTCCTTCTGACACTGTCAGGAGTTTGAGCATGTCTCGCACCTCGCGTCGCTCACCACCGCCACCCAAGACTCCAGAGGAAGCGCTGGCCCGAGCCCAGCTGCTTCTAGATTACCCTCCAGCGCCGGACAAGATCGACGACTGGAGGGCCGCCATTTATAGCCTCATTGGCTTCACCAACGGTGACAAGCCCCGGCAACCGACCACATCGAAGCCCCGGCAAGACGCCCAGGCGCAAGCCGACGCCGACAAGACCGCTGGGGGTGCCACCACTACGCACTCCCCGCCCCGAAGGCCAAGATCGCCGACTCGCCGGGCCAACCTCGACACCGACTCCACCGCGTCGTCGGACCCGCGAGCTCGCCGCGATCAACGCCAAGTTCTCCAAGAACGACGACATGAAGACGCTCGCACTCGCATCGAGCGTTGAAGAGAAGCGCGGCGTCAATCTGACCAACGCGCTGGGCCCGCTGTCCATATGCATGCGCCAGGGGAACCAGGCGACATGCCGTACGCGGTAGGTTGCCCTGCGTTCACCCGTGAGCTGCGGCAAGTCCAGTGGCCCAGCACCAAGAACTTCAAGCCAGACGTGCCCGAGAAGTACGATGGCAGGATACATCCGTCGGAGTTCCTCAGCATCTACACCATCGCGGTGCAGGCTGCCGGGGGGCGAGACGAGAAGATCCTCGCCAACTACTTCCCGCTGGTGCTCAAGCCCAATGTCAGATCTTGGCTCATGCACTTGCCGGACAACTCCATCTCTTCGTGGGCAGACCTGTGCCATCAGTTTGTCGGCGCCTTCACAGGCGGCCACAAACCCCATGGCCAGGAGAGCGATCTTCATCTGCTCGTCCAGAAGGAGGGAGAACCCCTGCGCAAGTACATACAGAGATTCAGCCAGGTGCAGCGCAACATCCCAGACGTCCACCCTGTCGCGGTTATTAGCGCGTTACATCAGAACGTGCGTAACCGCAGGATGAGGGAGGAGATGGCGATGTGCAAGATCAGAGATGTCAGCGAGCTATACGCTCTGGCCGACAAGTGTGCACAGGGTGAGGAGGGAAGGAAAATCCCCGAAGAGAATGCAGGAGCAGAAGGATCTGATAGTGAGGATGCCCCTCCAGCAAGGAAGAACCGGAGGCGGAACAACAGAAAGAGAAAGGCTAAGGATGTGCTAGTTGTTGAGCAGTCCGACAGCGGAGGCGGTTCCGAGAAGGCTAGAGCTGGTGACTCCGGCGAGGCTGTGGTAGCCGCCGACAAGCAGGACGGTTCCGGCAAGCAGTATTGCAAGATCCACCGCACCAAGGGCCATGACCTCCAAGCCTGCAAGAAAGTTGAGCAGATGGCGGAGCTACAAAAAGCTGAATACAAGCGCCGCGACAAGGAGAAGGCCCGGGAAGGTGGCGGAGGATCCGGCAAGAAGTATCCCGCCCGGGGAGGGCGCCGCGGCAAGGAGACAGACCTCCCCGTGGCCGCGACAAGGACAAAGACGAAGATGAGGATGATGAGATGGAGGAGGATGAGGCTGACGAGCAGGAGATTCAGAAGGCAACGGAGGTGTTGTGCGTCGACGGCGGTGCTTCTCTGCACACCTCACACCGCCAACTCAAACAATGGGCACGGGAAGTGAACGCAGCAGAACCGTCCGTTGAGTCGCGCAAGCCCCTGAAGTGGTCCAGCACGCCCATCATCTTCGACGTTGAGGATCACCCTGATCGCATCACTGCGGTCGGGTGTCTGCCGATGTTGGTTTCGCCAACCATCCGCAACCTCAAGGTCACGAAGATGCTGGTTGACGGCGGGGCCGGCCTGAATCTGATCTCCTCTGCAGTGCTCAAGAAGCTCCAGATCCCCGACAGCGAGCTCGAAGAGACTGGTACCTTTCAAGGGATAAACCCGGGAAGGAGCAAGCCGAAGGGGAAGATCACACTGCCAGTGACGTTTGGCAGCGAGCTGAATTTCAGGACAGAGAGATTCACATTTGACGTTGTTGATTTCCCATTGCCCTACAATGGGATACTTGGCCGTCCAGCGCTTGCCAAGTTCATGGCAGCCTCTCACTACGCCTACAATGTGCTCAAGATGCCTGGTCTGATAAGTGTCATTTCTGTCCAAGGCGACAAGAAGGATGCACTCATCTGTACCGACAAGATCTACCGGGAAGCAGCAGCCGCAGCAGAGCGCAAACCACTTGCCGCTGAAGCTCCCGGAGGGAAGAAGAAGAAGACCAAGTCCGGCAAGAGTAGCTCTGATGACCACTCCAGCAAGCGCACCTCTTCGGAGTGCTGCGCTACCGTCGAGGACACACCATTGAGCTCCACCGGCAAGTGCAAGAAGGCAAAGACAGCTTCACCAGAGACCAAGAAAGTGGCCGCCAAGGAGGACGGCACTGGTGGTACCTTCACCATCAGTGCCACGCTTGACCCTAAATAGGAAAGCGCGCTCGTTGCTTTCCTGCGGGCGAATGTCGATGTGTTTGCGTGGCAACCATCTGACATCCCCGGCGTTCCCAGGAAAGTAATTGAGCACCACCTTGCCGTTTGTCCTCACGCGCGGCCCATCAAGCAGAGAGTCAGGAAGCAAGCGATGGAACGCCAAGAGTTCATAGCAGAAGAAATCAAGAAGTTGGAAGCAGCAGGCCTGGTCCGAGGAGTACTCCACCCAACGTGGTTAGCCAATCCAGTAGTCGTGCGCAAGGCAAACAGGAAATGGAGGCTTTGTATTGACTTCACTGATGTTAATAAAGCTTGTCCCAAGGATCCATTTCCCTGGCCGCGCATTGACCAGATTGTCGACTCCACTGCAGGATGTGATCTTCTTTCATTCCTTGATGCATACTCAGGATATCATCAGATCTTCATGGCAGAAGAGGATGAAGAGAAAACCGCATTCATTACTCCATGTGGCATGTACTGCTTTGTACGAATGCCCTTCGGACTAAAGAACGCTGGTTCAGCATTTGCAAGAGTAGTCAGTCATGCTTTTGAGCCACAGCTGCACATAAATGTAGAAGCTTACATGGATGACATAGTGGTCAAGAGCAGAGACAGAGCAACCTTGATCCAAGATTTGGACGAGACCTTCACAAATCTGCGCAAGATCAATCTCAAGTTGAATCCCGAGAAGTGTGTGTTTGGAGTTCCTTCCGGCAAGCTTCTCGGATTCTTTGTCTCCCAGAGGGGGATTGAAGCCAATCCCGACAAGATCAAGGCCATTGAGCAAATCGAAGCACCAAAGCGCGTCAAGGATGTGCGACGGCTTGCCGGCCGCGTTGCTGCTCTCAGTAGGTTCATCTCTAAGTCCGCTGAGCGCGCCCTGCCATTTTTCAAAATTTTGAAAAAGGCAGGTCCAATGAAGTGGACTCCGGAAGCGGAGGCTGCGCTGCTGGACCTGAAGAGATACCTATCCTCCACTCCAACACTTGTCGCACCTAAGCCACAAGAGAAGTTGCTGCTATATCTGGCAGCAACCAATCAAGTGGTTAGTGCTGCGTTAGTAGCGGAGAGGGAGGCAGATGATGAGCCAGCGGCCGCGGCAAGCGAGTCCGACGACAAGTAGGGGGCTTCCCCGACAAGCTCTTGCCAGACAAGTCCTGATCCGGCAAGTTCTGGTTCCGGCAAGGATGGATCTGCGCAGCCACAAGAAGAGAAACAGAAGAAGATGGTGCAACGCCCAGTTTACTTTGTCAGTTCCCTTCTACAGGGGGCTAGGTCAAGGTACTCTGGTGTGCAGAAGTTGCTTTTCGGCCTCCTAATGGCCTCGAGGAAGCTGAGCCATTACTTTCAAGCACATGAGATCACAGTTGTCACTCGCTTTCCGTTGAAGAGGATATTGCAGAATCCAGAAGCAACAGGCAGGATCGTTGAGTGGGCACTGGAATTGTCAAGCTTTGGCCTCAAGTTTGAAAGTACTTCAACTATTCAGAGCCGAGCATTGGCAGAGTTCATAGCAGAGTGGATGCCAACACCTGATGAAGAAACTCCGGAAAGGAGCATCCCCGTCAAGGAAGCAAGCAAAGAATGGATCATGTACTTTGATGGTGCCTTCTCGCTGCATGGCGCCGGTGCGGGCGTACTACTTGTCGCACCCACCGGAGAGCACCTCAAGTACGTGATCCAAATGCACTTTCCCAAGGAGCAAGCAACAAACAATACTGCAGAGTATGAGGGCTTGCTTGCCGGACTCAGGATCGCGGCAGAACTTGGGATCAAGAAGCTTATTGTCAGGGGTGATTCTCAGCTTGTCGTCCGCCAAGTTAACAAAGATTATCAAAGTCCATTGATGGAAGCCTACATTGATGAAGTGAGGAAGCTAGAGGAGCATTTTGACGGCCTGCAAATGGAACATGTTCCAAGAGCTCAGAATGACATTGCAGATGGCCTGTCAAAGTGCACCGCACTCAAGTTACCTGTGGAACCAGGGATTTTTGTGCTCAGGTTGACTCAACCATCTGTAACACCATCAACTGGACAGAGCAAGAAGAGAAAGTTGGTTAATGGCGACTGCTTTTCGGCAGAGCTTCCCGAAGCCGCCGCCAAGAAGGTCCCCAGGATCAACACAAAGAGTGTTGAGGAGCAGTCTGCTCCGACAAGCCCCAGGGCATGTTTCGTTGAAGCAGACGCTCCCGACAAGCTGTGTCCCGACACACTTGCCGGGGAGCATCACGCTCCGGCAGGATCCCAGATTCTTGCTGTGGAAGTAGATGTTCCCGCAGCAGCATTTGCGCCTTTAGTCCTTGTCGTCGAGCCTCAGGCTCCGGCATGGGCACAGCAGATCGTCCATTTCCTTCAAACAGGAGAACTTCCCGTGGAACAAGAAGAAGCGGAGAGAGTAGCCCGGCAATCAAGTATGTACCAGTTTGTCAATGACATACTGTACAGAAGAAGATTCAACGGAGTGAAATTGAAGTGCATTTCCCGGGAAGAAGGACAGGAGCTATTGGCGAAGATACATGGAGGCATATGTGGTCACCACATTGGCGCAAGAGCACTTGCCGGCAAAGCCTTCCGGCAAGGTTTCTTCTGGCCGACAGCCCTCCAGGATGCAACTGCACAAGTAACCAAGTGTGAAGCGTGCCAGTTCCACTCCAAGCAGATACATCAACCAGCTCAAGCTCTCCAAACAATCCCTTTATCCTGGCCATTTTCGGTCTGGGGGCTCGACATTCTCGACCCCTTTCCCCTCGTATACGGATCGCCTCGAGTGCTCACTTACGATGAGCTAGAGCGAGAGCAGCTGCGAAAAGATGACGCGCTGCTCCTCGAGGAGGATCGTCTTCAGGCTGCGGTATGAGCTACTCGCTACCGGCTAGCTTTGCGCCGCTACCATAGCCGCGAAGTTAACACCTGAAGCTTCGAGGAGGAGAGGATGGAGGTGTGGGTCGGGCGTCGCTCAAAGGAATATGGCCTTGCCGGAGCACAGGCGACAGAAAAGCTAAGTTGCCAAAGTTTGAGCATGATCAAGTTTTAAATTTTTAAGTTATATTCCTTGAATGTCCGTGCCTTGTATGGAAAACCTGTGCGCGGAGGAATCGGCTCGTGGCTAAGTTGCGCCCTTGATTTCTTTCGAGTCCGCTCAACAATACAAGTGCGCTGCGACTAGCCCCGACAAGGTTTCTTGCCGGATGCAACACCGCCAGCGGGCTGCTGATGTTCCGCACTCAGCAAGTGTGCTTGCGCCGGCAAGTTTCCCTCAAAGCGTAGGGAGAAAACATACAAGGGATGTAACAGAGTAAAGGATATAACATAGCAAGTGTTGCCTAAGACAAAGTTATATTACGAAAGTAACTTGTTACGGCACTGACTAAGTTGTTCTCATAACTAAAATAACAGTGACAAGGAAGAAGAGGAAGGGCGCGCCGGCACCTGGAACCCGGCAAGCCAGTGTTGCCGGGGGCCGCGAATACCAAGATTCATCCGCGGCGAGCCAGAGTTGCCGGGGGCTGCGATATCAGATAAGTTTTTCATCCCTCATCATGCATCCTCTTATGGACTGGGGAACGCGGAGCCGCGTCCTTGAACGATCGTACCTTGTATGGAAAACCTGTGCGCGGAGGAATCGACTCGTGGCTAAGTTGCGCCCTTGATTTGTTTCGAGTCCGCTCAACAATACAAGCGCGCTGCAACTAGCCCCGACAAGATTTCTTGCCGAAAGCAACACCGCCAGCGGGCTGCTGATGTTCCGCACTCAGCAAGTGTGCTTGCGCCGGTAGGTTCCCTCAAAGCGTAGTGTAAAAACATACAAGGCATAGAATCAAGTAAAGGATATGATGTAGCAAGCTTCCCCTTTTCATTAAAAACACCCCAATTGGGTACAGTCCATAAAGGATGAAAAACATGAAAGAGAGGATTACAAGTTTTAAATGCAGCTAAGGCCCGAAGGCTTACAAATTAAAAAGATAAGATGCCCGTAATCCTTTTCCTGTCCCTCTTTTCAGGAGGTAGGTCAAGGAGGCAAGAAGGGCAAAAGGGGCGCCTAGGTGAACTACGGGTGCTAGAAGACACCAAGAGAACATCCCGGGGGCCGTCCGAAGGCTGGATGGTGATGGCAGCGCCGGATGAATGGCTTGAAGACGGGGCGGCAGGACGTCAGCACGCTGTCGAGGGCACTACGCCCTCGTACTCCGACTTGACGGCCTTGCCGCCATCCCTCTTCCCCTTCCGCAGCCTCCCTACGCCAGCCGCCCAAGGAGACGACCCCGGGGAGTTCAAGGGGCCGGCGACCCGGATGATGGGGTCGCCGGTGACGCACGAGGCGATGCGCGACGCCTAGTCGGGCCCACCGCCCTCGTCGTCGCTGTCGCTCTCCTCATCGTCACTCAAGCTCGAGGGGGAGTCTTCGCTATCGGAGGAGCTGTCCACGCAGCACCTCGCCCGGATGCCGGAGTCCCCGAAGACCTTGACGGAGAGGAGGTCGTCCTCCATTAACTTAAAATGGAGGGTAAACCCCGCCGTCAAGCTGTGGAGGCGGGCGAACGTTTTCCACCCTCGATCAAGATACATCACATTAGGGGCTGGGGATACAACGTGGACTCGCGTGCCGTTGATCCCATAGCCCCTCATGTGCAATCTCAATGTCTCGGGCGGTTCCGGCTCCATCGCGCTCGCAAACGGAGCTGGAAGCCGGAGGCGACGGCGAGGCGCCCGGCGCAGCCTAACGAAGAACTTGCAAGGGTCGTCCCCTGTATGGACCGCCGCGAGGGGAGGAACCGCCGGCGGAGGCGGAGACGCAGCGCCGCCCCGTCCGCCTCTTCCCCGAGCGCCTCGACCTCGTCCTCGACCTCGTCCACGACCTCGACCCCTCCCTCTTCCCCTTGGGGCTGGCTCTACCACCACGGGTGCGAGATATGGAGGGATGCGCTGCCTGGCGGCGACCCTCGCCGCCACAGATGAAGGGCCAGGATTCCCTTCCTCCATGGCAAAAGAGAGAAAGGGGAGCAGAAGCTGAAGACAGGAGAAGATGAGAGAGTGCGGGCTTCTGCGCTCCCCTCCTTCTCTTCTTAAAGGAGCGAGGTGGGGGCTCGGCCGCCCCGCTCGGCGAATCAGAGCACGGGAAGAGCAGGGAGTCGGGGCCGACCCGCTGCCTCTGCCCGTGATGGCTCAGTTTCCCACTTCCACCGCCCGCGACCCCGAGTGCATGGGAGCCGCGTGGCGAGGATGCAGAACTGAGGCGACAGATGAGGTGACCTCGCCCCGCCCGTGGTCACGGGGGGGGGGGGGGGGGGGGGGGGGTGAACGCCTCGAAAATCACGCACGCCACCCACATCTCCCACGACGCTGCGATTGACACGTGCCGTTACAAGGGAGTGCGGTGGACATGGAGTCGGATTCAATGTGGACCCAGGCCACGTGTGCCGTGACCTATTTTGGGCCTGGCCCAACAGCGCTCGGTACCGTGTATGGCCCAGGCCCGGGGGCTCCTGTCGGTGTACCAAAGTAGGGGTACCTTAGTACCCCGAACTTGGGCACGGACAGTCGCAGCGCCCCGCGGCAAGGCTTGCCGGGCGTCCGCCAAAACCCTCCACTATTCCTATTTACTGCCATTCAAGAACAAAGTGTAGACTAAGAAGACAAGGCCCTAGCAAGAGGAGTTTGCCGGGAAGGACAAGGCCCCGGCAAGAGGTGCTTGCCGGGAAGGACAAAGGCCCCGGCAAGAGGAGCTTGCCGGGAAGGCCAACCAAGGCACTTCAGAAAACTTGTCGCGGCGCCCCACGCGTCCCGGCAAGGCCCGGCGAGCGGCAAGCTTGCTGGTGCGACAAGATAAGGGCCGCGGCAAGGCGCTTGCCGCGGCAAGGCTGCCACTCTGCGCCCCCACTCCAGCACATCCGACGACGTGTCGCCACAGGATCGCTCATGGTGCACGTGGCGGGTAGCTGTGCAGCATGGCGGTGCGAGGTGGCAAGCAAAGCTGACAAGGAGGCCATCGTGGCGATCGGTGGCGCCCCTAACGGTCGTTTCCTTGCACTATTGGGGCGACCGGACGGGCATTAAATGCCCTTGTCCCCTATCGTCAGAGTTAGGTAGGGGACACTGTTGGTAGCAGTTGTACCAACCCGCGTTTTTACCTTTCTACCCCTCCTTCTACGCTGCCACCTGTCGGTGACCCCTTTAGCCTATAAAAAGGAGGCCCATGCGCACGTAGAAGCGGTTCAGAATTTTGGTTCCGCAGCTTTGGGGTTCGACTCGTTCCACACCACTACCCACATACGCTCTCGAGCAAGAACAGAATACAAACACAAGGCAGCAGTAGGAGTTTTATCTCTTCGGAGAGCTCCGAAGCTGGGTAAAATCCCCCGCGTGCTCTCGCCTCGATCCGCTCTGCGTGCGCCCTCCGCTCCCTTGCCGGACAAGAAGGGGCCCCCTGCCCCGTAGGTGCTCGTTTCCCCATGACATTGTCTTTGATGATGATTGTGTAGAAGCATTTGAAATACTAAAGAAAGCTTTGATCACTGCACCTATTGTTCAGCCACCTGATTGGAATTTACCTTTTGAAATTATGTGTGATGCTAGTGATTATGCTGTAGGTGCTGTTCAAGGGCAAAGAGTTGATAAGAAATTGAATGTTATCCAGTATGCTAGTAAGACTCTTGATACTACCCAGATAAATTATGCTACTACTGAAAAAGAATTCTTAGCAGTTGTGTTTGCATGTGATAAGTTTAGACCTTATATTTTTGATTCCAAAGTTACTATTCACACTGATCATGCTGCTATTAAATATCTTATGGAAAAGAAAGATGCTAAGCCTAGACTCATTAGATGGGTTCTCCTGCTCCAAGAATTTGATTTGCATATTATTGATAGAAAGGGAGCTGAGAACCCTGTTGCAGACAACTTGTCTAGGTTAGAGAATGTTCTTGATGACCCACTGCCTATTGATGATAGCTTTCCTGATGAACAATTGGCGGTCATTAATGCTTCTCGTACTGCTCCTTGGTATGCTGATTATGCCAATTACATTGTTGATAAATTTGTACTGCCTAGTTTCACATACCAGCAAAAGAAAAAAGTTCTTTTATGATCTAAGACATTACTTTTGGGATGATACACACCTTTATAAAGAAGGAGTAGATGGTGTTATTAGACGTTGTGTGCCTGAGCATGAACAGGAACAGATCCTACGCAAGTGTCATTCTGAATCTTATGGAGGACACCACGCGGGAGATAGAACTGCACACAAGGTACTACAATCTGGTTTTTATTGGACTACTCTCTTCAAAGATGCTCGTAAATTTGTCTTATCTTGTGATGAATGCCAAAGAGTAGGTAACATTAGTAGATGTCAAGAAATGCCTATGAATTATTCTCTTGTTATTGAACCGTTTAACGTTTGGGGCTTTGATTATATGGGACCTTTTCCTGCCTCCAATGGTTATACACATATTTTAGTTGCTGTTGATTACCTTACTAAGTGGGTAGAAGCTATTCCAACTAGTAGTGCTGATCATAACACTTCTATTAAAATGCTTAAAGAAGTTATTTTTCCGTGGTTTGGAGTCCCTAGATATCTTATGACTGATGGTGGTTCACATTTTATTCATGGTGCTTTCCGTAAGATGCTTGCTAAGTATGATGTCAATCATAGAATCGCATCTCCTTATCATCCGCAGTTGCAAAAGACTGTGAATAGATCTAGAAAGAATTGGTCCAAAAAAACATGATGATGCATTATGGGCCTATAGAACTGCATACAAAAATCCTATGGGTATGTCTCCATATAAGATGGTTTATGGAAAAGTGTGTCATTTACCTCTTGAACTTGAACATAAAGAATATTGGGCTATTAAAGAGCTCAACTATGACTTCAAACTTTCCGGTGAGAAGAGGTTGTTTGATATTAGCTCACTTGATGAATGGAGAACCCAAGCCTACGAGAATGCCAAGCTATTCAAAGAAAAAGTCAAACGCTGGCATGATAAAAGGATACAAAAGTGTGAGTTTAACGGAGGAGATTATGTATTATTATTCAACTCTCGTTTAAGGTTTTTTGCAGGGAAACTTCTCTCTAAATGGGAAGGTCCTTACGTTATCGAGGAGGTCTATCGTTCTGGTGCCATAAAAATCAACAACTTCGAAGGCACAAGTCCAAGGGTGGTAAACGGTCAAAGAATTAAACGTTATATTTTAGGTAATCCTATCAATGTTGAAACTAATATTATTGAAACCGTTACCCCGGAGGATTACATAAGGGACACTTTCCAGAACATTCTAGACTCTGAAAAGGAATAGGTATGTGGTACGGTAAGCAAACCGACTCCAAAACAACTCCAATGGCAATTTTTATCAGTTTTGGAATATTTAAGAATTTTAGGAAGAAAGAAGTAGTCTGAAAGGAACACAAGGCCCCCACGAGAGTGGAGGGCATGCCCCCTGTCTCGTGGGCACCTCGTGTGCTTCCCGGACTCCGTTTTCTTGCATGTTACGTATTTTGGTCGGTAAAAATTCATTATATATACTCCCGAAGGTTTTGACCACCGTATCACGCAAATATCCTTTGTTTTCGTTTCGAGCTATTTCTGTTTCAGATCTAGAGCATCATGTCGTCTCCAAGCGCTCCCAAGCACGAGTTTTTCGAGAGGGTTATCAACCCCTATCTCGCGGAGGTGCTGCAAATCCCTCAAACCATTGAGATGCATGAGGGGGTGCTGCACATCCGCGATGTGGAGGAACCAAGGCACACCGGAAGCATGGAGACAAAGCTCGAAGCTGTGGAGCAGCAAGTTTTCAAGTGCCAAGGGATGGTGGAGCGTGAACTCAACGCCAACCAGATGATGATCACGGAGTTCACCAACAACCACAAGTTGGATGCCAAAGTCATTGGGGAGACCATCTTCAAGCTTCAAGAGAAAATCGAGCACCTCTATGACCTGCAAAACCAGAACTGTGAGTATGAATATAGATTCAAGAGGATGAGTTTGGCTACTGATTTAAGGATCCCGGAGACTCGATCATCCTTCTATGATGGAGAGCCTATGCCTTGGAAGACGGACGACAAGCCTACATCATCAGCAACTCCTACTTCACCACCTCCGAGGACATAATTACATGGGTATGGGCACTCCCCTTGGCAACTGCCAAGCTTGGGGGAGGTGCCCCGGTATCGTATCACCATCACACTCCTATCTTTACCATTTTATTTAGTTCGATCCTTTTAGTAGTATCTTGATCTAGTAGATTGAAGTTTTGATATCATGTAGTTTTGAGTTTTGCTTTGTGATCTCTTGAAAGTGCGTTATATCGACTAGAGGTGGGGTAAATAGGCGATTTTTATAAATTCTTCACTGAGGAATTTGTCGGTGAGGAAATTCCTTAGTGAAGAACTACTTGCAGCGGAATAAGTACTCAGAAGTAAGCATAATAGAATACAAGCATGGTCATCATGATGAAATGAAGATAAGCACTGATTACAGAAAGCGTAATCACAGGATAACACAAGATGAAGACAAACAGGCTGAAGAAATTGAGCTGAGGAAATTTAGAAAGTCTTCAATCAAAGTCTTCAAGCACAGATATGAACAACATTCAACACAGTAATGAGGAAATGGAAGTGTTGAGGAAATAGAACCAGTTAGTTGGTGAAGACAATGATTTGGTAAACCAGTTCCAACTGCTGTCTCAGTTGTACGTCTGGTTGGAGCGGCTGAGTATTTAAACTCGAGGACACGCAGTCCCGGACACCCAGTCACTGAGCCGCAACTCAGGACACCCAGTCCTCACCGTATTCTCCTTGAACTAAGACCACGCAGGCCTCGTCCAATCACTCGTGGTAAGTCTTCAGGTGACTTCCAAACCTTCACGGACTTGGTCACTCGGCGATCCAGAATTCCTCTTGGATGCTCTAGACCTTGACGCCTAACCGTCTGGAAGAAGCACAGTCTTCAAAGGTAACAAGCGTCGGATCCACGCAGGATCAATTTCTTCAGTGATGCTCAATCACTTTGGGTTTGTGGGGGTTTGGTTTTGGATTTTCCTCACTTGATGATTTTCGCTCAAAGTCCTCGGAGGATGGCTTGCTCTCAAATGACAAGTGTCAAGTTCTCTTAGAGCAGCCAACCAACTAGTGGTTATAGGGGGGCGGCTATTTATAGCCTAGGGAACAGCCCGACATGATAAGACATAAATGCCCTTCAATGATATGACCGTTAGGTGGATAAGATATTTTGGGATAGCCGGCGCGCAGCACAGCAACGGTCGGAAATTTGACTCTCAAATTTCTCAGGGCTATCATGTTCCTCACTGTGTAGGCAATTCGCACTGGCGAATTCCTAACTCCTCAGTCAAAGCAAAGTCCTTAGTGACCAGAAATTGACTGAACTGTATGAGATTTCCAATGGCTTCACTCGAAGGGATTGGTAGGTGTAGGATTTTGAGTTGAGCATCACATGGAAATTTTTCCTTAGTATTTCCTCGACCCCCTTTTAATAGTACGGTGTTTCCTATGACTCAATAAAGAGAAAATGAAACTACGAAAACAAAAGTCTTCACGCTTCATGTTCCTCAAATGAATACCAAGTCTTCAAGGTCACACCAATTTCTTCACTTTCAAAGTCTTCAGAAAGTCTTCAGAATATCAAAGTCTTCAGTTGAAGAACTTCAGTTTTAGGGGTCGACTTTCTCTGTAAATATCAAACTCCTCATAGACTTATGGACCTGTGTACACTCACAAACGCATCAGTCCCTTAACCTATAAGTCTTCAATACACCAAAATCACTAAGGGGCACTAGATGCACTTACAATCTCCCCATTTTTGGTGATTGATGACAACATAGGTTAAGTTTTCAACAGGGATAAACATATGAAGTGTAAATACTGATATTGAGGAATTTGATTGCAAGATATAGAAGAACTCCCCCTGACGATGTGCATAGTGATAAATTTGCTTTTGAGGCAATGCACATTTGAAGAGTTGAATCATGGAGATCTCCCCCTATATCTTGTAATTCATACACGCATTTGATATATAATATGAAGAATTTGAAATGCATGATGAAATATGGTGCCTGATGAGATTTAGCATGAGTGCAATAATATTAACGAGGAATAAGCATGCAGAATAGCACATCAAAAGTATCAGAGCTCAGTCCATCAAAAGCATCAGAGCACCGTCCAAAAGTATGAAGGCACCATCGGGTTTAAGATTACAACTCGATCCAATAAAAGTTTCGGAAGAACGAGAGTTGTAACTTCAAAAAAACGCCCTTAGTATAGACCCGCTTGAAGACTAACTCAGATTTCTCCCCCTTTGTCATCAAATGACCAAAAGGATCGAAACTGAGGACTAACGCCCCTGAAGAATTTCAAGTTGATGGAGGAGCGCCAGCGTTGTCGGGGTTGTTTGTTGTAGCAGGTCCTGCCCCAGTGTCGTCCAAATCTTCATACTCATCAGTGTCGCGCGATGAAGAATAAGAGCTGGCCACCAGTGGAGGAACATTGACCCTCTTGAATTTCTTCGGAGGAGGTGCAGACCAGACAAATTCTTCCTTAAGATCCATAGTCTTCAGTTCTTCAGCGCTATAAACATGAGTGAGAATAGCCCAGGTGCGGTTGAGGGTTTCATGAAGGTAGTAGTGATTCTTCTTCACTGCATTATGTGTTGAGGTCATGTTGTGAAGAATTGCACCAAACTGCCGCTTTACCCATTTGTGATTGCGATCAACCTTCTGATGAAGACTGAGGAGTAACTCACGATCAGTCATCACCCTGGGTGCTGTGGCTTGAGGATTTTGCTTAGCTGAGGTATTTGCGGCAGTGTCATGTGTGGCAGAGTCATCATTGGTAGAGTAAGATGTAGCCAAACGAAATTGACCATCTAATGGACGAGTGCCTTCATCGATCACAGCATGTGCCTTGCCTTTATCATCAGATGATGAAACTGGCCGTTTTAGGACTTCAATGGGAGGCAAGTAGCTACCATGGTTCAGAGTGTCAGCTTTGTAATTTAGTGAAGATTTTGCCCTTATGAATCTCATAATCCAAGGCATAGGGCTTCAGCTCAAAAGGTGACATGGCAACATTTGCTAGAGTCCTCATGAAGAAATCATGGAAGTTGACGGGAACGCCATGAATGATGTTGAAAAGCATATTCTTCATGATGCCAACGACTTCTTCATCATTTGAGTCGTGGCCTTTGATAGGACTCATTGTCTTCGTCAGAATGCGATAGACAGTCCGAGGCACATAGAGAAATTCCTTGACGAGGAATTTGGTTCGTGGGGCCTGCCCTGGCTTCAAAGGCTTCATGAGCACTTGCATGTAGTGATTTGTCAGTTCAGGGTCATTGTAGATGCAACGTGCACTGTCATGGGGAGGATCAAGAGGAAGGACACGAAGCAATTCAGTTGCTGGTGCCTTATAATGAGTGTTTTCAGTCATCTAATCCAGCACCCATGAATTCACATCTTCAGCATCTCCGGTGATATGCAGTGTGGCGTAGAATTGAAGAATGAGTTCTTCATTCCAATCGCAAATGTCAGTGCAGAAATTCAGTAGTCCTGGATCGTGAATAACACTAAGGACTGGCTCGAAGCACGGCAGAGATTCCATATCCACATGAGGAATATGTTCATGATCAAAGATTTTGTCCTTGTCAAATAGCACTGAGGAATAGAAGTTGGCTTGACTAGCAGTCCAGAAACGCCTCTTCCTTATATGAGCAGAGTCATATGGATTATAGTCAGTGAAGAACACATGCTCCAAAAAGAAGTCTTCAGCCTTGAATTTTTGCTTGCTTGAGAACGGATTCTTCGGCTTGGGCAGAGGAGTGTCAGCACAACCTCAGGAATCGCGAGCTCAGGTTCTTCAGGCTGAGGAATTTCTGGTTCCTCTTCTTGTGCAGCTTGGGGATCAGCAGCAGCAGGTTCTTCAGCACTAGCGGCTGGAATTTCTTCATGAACAGATGGAGTGGGTTGAGTTTCTTCAGAGCCCATCTGAACTGTTGTTGCCGGGGACTGAGGAATCTATTGGATAGGTGTGAATGGAGGAGTATTGGGATGCTGACTTTCCCAAAAGTCATCATTCATCACAGGAGTGGTGCATCCAATATCCACATCTTCATCTTCATTTTCAATTTCCTCAACACCAGCCTCTTCAGCTGTGAACTGAGGCATAGGTGAGGAAATGACTGGCGTTGAAGGGATTGCGTCCACTTCAATTTCATCATCAAGCTGCTCTGACGTAGTAGCAGAATGATTTTCTTCATCAGATCCACTTGGGATCTTATAGTCTTCTCCATAAGGAACAATTTCCTTTGATGACATGGAGGAAATTGGAACATCATCAATAGGATTTTCAAGAGAGCTGGGAATTGGCTTCATTTTCTTCGCAGCCGAAGAATTTGACGCAGCTGATGCCTTCCTTTTCTTCATTGTAGCTCGCTCTGCAGCCTTGGTCTTCTTCACTTCATAGGCAGAAGGAAGAATTGGAGTTGGTGTAGGCGCGGGAGGAGCTGACGAATCTAGTTGATTATCTTCACGCGCAACTGGTGCAGTTGCCCTGATCTCTTCAGTTTCTTCAGGCGCACTACTAGTGGATGCCCTGGCAATTTCTTCAGCGGCTGGGATGGAGTCATCAGCCCTGGAACTTGTATTTTCATCAGCAAGCTGAAAGTCATCAGCGGTGCTGGCATGTTCTTCAGCAGGCTGAGCAGAGTCTGCAGCCTGAGGGTTTTCTTGTTGCGATGGAGCTGCAACAGTCGTCATTTTCTTCGTCAGGTTGACGAATCTCACTTTGGCTCCTTGCCAATCAGCATAGTATGCATCGAAGTCTTTGCTGAGGGCTTGGATTTCAGATTGAGCCTGGAGAAGTTCCTCAGGTGTCATTCTGATGACATTTTTCTTCAGGAGCTTCTCCTTCCTGTATAGCGCTTTCTTGATCTCTCTTGCCTTCTCAAATTTCCATTTCTCTTGAGTGATGAAATGGGTCAGCATGTGACTTTGACCAGGAGTCAGAGGCAGATCAGGCATTGGGGTGCTTGGATCCTTGTGCCAGAGATCAATGTAGTCGAGGATTTTCTTCGGATCCAAAAGCAGTGGCACAGATGTGCCTTTGGCTCTAGCGGCCTTCACTTTCCTGTCTCTGATGATTTCTGCAAGTTCATCATCAGAAGCTTCATCATCAGAGGGCACTTGGAATGCGACATGTTTCTTCCTTGGACTTGGCCGAGGAACGCGTCCACTTGTTGCTTTAGTCTTCAACAGAGTGGGGCCTGATGAGGACAATGGTGTAGCTGAGGAACTTGCTGAGACACCAGAAGCAATTGAAAAACCCGTAGTCCTTTGACATGTAGCCAGATGCACAGGGGTTGAGGACTTTGGTGGAGCAGTAGCGGTCTGAGGAATTTGCCGTGAGGGCATAGCTGAGGAACTTGGCCGTGAGGGCACTGTCGGTGAAGCAGTTGGCTTGCGAGCAGGCTTCTTTCGCATTGATTTCCTTGGCCTGACCGAGGCCTCAGTAGCAACAGCAGCAGAATCCTCATTGAATTTCCTCACTGCCTCCTTGGCTTGTCTTGCCAATTTAGCTTGGCGCCTAGCCCATTCTTCAGGAAAGTCCTCACCACGCTTGATGCTGGTGGGATCAGCTACTTGGCCAGGTGCCAATGGAGCTCTTGGGCATGGAGGATTTAAAGCGAATTTCTTCATGTACTTCGGAGTTACATATCTGTACTCCCTCCATTCTCTTGCCCATCTCCGTTCAATCCTTTGAATGCGCACCTTGCGCTGATTTTTGTTCTCTTTGCCAAATTTGGCTTCATCACGTGTGCAATAATCCTTGTATATGTCATCAGGGATTTCGAAAGCAGTCATGACCTCAGGCTTCTTTCCTCCTTTCAGCGGTCTATTTCCTTCATCCATATTCTTCAGATGAGGAATTTGAACAATAGAACACTCTGAAGAAGTATGCAGTTTTTCTTCGAGGAACGCTGCAAATGAGTTAAGTTGACGAGAACCTAGTGATTCAGCAGCGGACATGAGTACCTGTGAACAGAGTGTAGGTGCGAGGAATTTGGAGAGGTCATATGCGTTCTCGGAAGGTTATTCAAAAAGACAAGTTTTGAGGAATATGACCAGTTGAGCCTTGAGGAATTTCACTAAGCTCTCTTTGTCTTAGGTTCCAGAGTTGTACAAATCGAAAATCCACACAATTGAGGAATCTTGAAGAAAATGATTGCTTAGAGAAATGGATCAAGAGCATACAGTGTGTGAGGTGTTCATATGTGTGAAGATTTGAAGAATAAAACACCTTTGAAGATTTTCAGGAAAGTTTGAGAATCAAAGTGAGTAATAAAAGTAACTTTTAATTACCCGAACCGAAGAACACGACGAACTGAGATGAACAGAGGTGAAGTTCGTCAAGTTAGATCTCCCACGCCCTAACTTGGCAGAGGGAAACAACTACGGCGGCGGCGGAGTGAAGATTTCTGCAACCGGCGCGAGTACGATGGCGACGAGGTCGAGGCAGCGAAGCTCTTCCTCACCGGCGATGATGGAGTAGCGGCGGCGCTAGGGTTTGAGGAGCTCGAGCGAGAGACAGCGACCGAGCGGAGTAAATGAAGTGAGGAAGGGGATAGGGTGTCGTGGGGGAAACGAGCACCTATGGGGCAGGGCCCCTTTTCGGTCCGGCAGGGAGTGGAGGGCGCACGAAGAGCAGATCGAGGTCGAGCACGCGAGGCATTTTACCCAGCTTCGGAGCTCTCCGGAGAGATAAAACTCCTACTGCTGCTTTGTGTTTCTATTCTGTTCTTGCTCGAAAGTGTGGGTATGTTGTAGTCTCGAATGAGTCGAACCCCCACTACGTGCGCATGGGCCTCCTTTTTATAGTCTAAAGCGGTTACCGACAGGTGGCAACGCAGAAAGAGGGGTAAAAAGGTAAAAACGTGGGTTGGTACAACCTCTATCAACAGTGCCCCCTACCTAACTCTGACGGCAGGGGACAAGGGCATTTAATGCCCATCTGGTTGCCCAAACAGTGCAGGAAGCGACCGTTAGGGGCGCCACCGATCGCCACGATGGCCTCCTAGTCACCTTCACTTGCCACCTCGCACCGCTAGGCTGCACAGCCACCCGCCACGTGCACCAGGAGCGATCCTGCGGCGACACGTCGTCGGATGCGCTGGAGCGTGGGCGCAGAGTGGTGGCTTCGCCGCGGCAAGCGCCTTGCCGCGGTCGCTGACTTGTCGCACCCGCAAGCTTGTCGCTCGCCGGGTCTTGCCGGGGCGCGTGACGCGTCGCGGCAAGCCTCTTGACATGCCTTTGTTGGCCTTCCCGGCAAGCTCCTCTTGCCGGGGTCTTGTTCTTCCCGGCAAGCTCCTCTTGCCGATGTCTTGTCCTTCCCGGCAAGCTCCTCTTGCCGGGGCCTTGTCTTCAAAGTTAACACTTTGTTCTTGAATGGCAGTAAATGGAAATGACGGAGGATCTTGGCGGACGTCCAGCAAGCCGTGCCGCGGGATGCTCCGACTGCCCGTGCACAAGTTCGGGGTACTAAGGTACCCCTACTTTAGTACACCTACAGGAGCCCCCGGGCCTGGGCCATACACGATGCCGAGCGCTGTTGGGCCAGGCCCAAAACAGGGCACGGGCACGCGCGGCCTGGGTCCAAACCAAATCCACTCTGTATCCACTGCGTCCTCCCGTAACGGCATGCGTCAATCGCGGCGTCATGGGAGAGATCGTGGGTAATTTTTAACTCCAGGAAATGCATAACGTTCGCCTCGGTTCTGCATCCCCGCCACATGGCTCCCATGTGCTTGGGGTCGCAGATGGTGGAAGTGGGAAACTGGGCCGTTGCGAGCAGAGGCAGCAGGTCGGCCCCGATTCCCTGCTCTTCCCTTGCCTTGATTCACTGAGCGGGGCGGCCGAGCCCCCACCTCGCTCCTTTAAAAAGAGCGGAAGGGGAGCGCAGAAGCCCGCACTCTCTCATCTCCTCTTTTCTTCAGCTTCTGTTCCCCTTTCTCTCATTCGCCATGGAGAAAGGGAACCCCGGCCCTTCATCGGTGGCGGCGAGGGTCGCCGCCAGACAGCGCACCCCTCCCTATCCCACGCCCGTGGTGGCAGAGCCATCCATAAGGGGAAGAGGGAGGGGCGAGGTTGTCGACGAGGCCGAGGACGAGGTCGAGGCGCTCGGGGAAGAGGCGGACGGGGCGGCGCGCCATCTCCGCCTCCACCGGCGGTTCCTCTCCACACGGCGGTCCATACAAGGGACGACCCTTGCGGGTTCTTCGTCAAGCTGCGCCGGGCGCCTCGTCGTCGCCTCCGGCTTCCAGCTCCGTTTGCGAGCGCGATGGAGTTGGACCCGCCCGAGACATTGAGACTGCACATGAGGGGCTGCGGGATCAGCGGCACTCGAGTCCGCGTTGTATTCCCAGCCCCTAATGTGATGTATCTTGATCGTGGGTGGAAGACGTTCGCCCGTATCCACAGCCTGATGGCGGGGTTTACCCTCCATTTTAAGTTAATGGAGGGCGATCTCCTCTCCGTCAAGGTCTTCGGGTGCTTCGGCACTCGGGCGAAGTGCTGCGTGGACAGCTCCTCCGATAGCGATGGCTCCCCCTCGAGCGAGAGTGATGAGGAGGAGAGCGACAGCGAAGATGAGGGTAGCGGGCGGCGGGATGGCGGGCCCGACTAGGTGTCGGGCGCCGCTTCGTGCGTCACCGATGACCCCATCATCCGTGTCGCCGGCTCCTTGAACTCCCCGGGGTCATCTCCTTGGACGGCTGGCGTCGGGAGGCTGCGGAAGGGGAAGAGGGCTGGCTACAAGGCCGTCAAATCGGAGTACGGGGGCGTAGTTCCCTCGACAGCGTGCTGACGTCCTGCCGCCCCGTCTTCGAGCCCCGCTTCCGGCGCCGCCATCACCGTCCAGCCTTCGGACGGCCCCCGGGATGTTCTCTTGGTGTCTTCTGGCACCTGTAGCTCGCCTAGGCGCCCCTTTTGCCCTTTTCGCCTCCTTGACCTACCTCCTGAAGAGGGGGACAGGAAAGGAATTACAGGCATCTTATCTTTTTAATTTGTAAGCCTTCGGGCCTTAGTCGCATCTAAAACTTGTAATCCCCTCTTTCATGTTTTTCATCCTGTACCTGAGTGGGATGTTTTTTAATGAAAAGGGGATGTTTGCTATGTTATATCCTTTACTCAATTCCATCCCTTGTATGTTTTTTTACCCTACGCTTTTAGGGAACTTGCCGGTGGGAACACGCTTGCCGCGAGCGCTGAGTGCGGAACATCAGCAGCTTGCCGGCGGTGTTGCCTCCAGCAAGAAACCTTGTCGGGGCTAGTCGCAGCACACTTTCATTGTTGAGCGGACTCGAAACAAAGTAAGGGCGCAACTTAGCCACGAGCCAGTTCCTCCGTGCACAGGTTTTCCATACAAGGCACGGTCGTTCAAGGAATATAAATTAAAAATTTAAAAATGACTGTGCTCAAACTCTGGCAACTTATCTTTTCTGTCTTCTGCGTCCCGGCAAGACTATGCTTCTTTGAAACTGGCAGCTCCTCGATCCAATTTCTTCCGCACTTGTGCAGCCTGTCGAAAGTTCTGGTCTTGAGCCCGCGCAGCACTTCAGCGTTTGCCCTCTCCGCTTGACCGTTGCTTCTCAGGTGAGCAACAGAAGCGAAGCAGATCTTGGCACCAAGATCTTGGACGTACTGCATGAAGGTGTGGCTCGTGAATTGTGTGCCGTTGTCAGTGATGATCCTGTTAGGGACTCCGAAACAGCAAACAATTGACCTGAAGAACTTGACTGCTAACTGTGCTGTCACCTTCCTCACTGCCTCCACCTCCGGCCACTTCGTGAACTTGTCGATTGCCACGTACAAGAACTCAAAGCCCCCGATAGCTCGGGGAAAGGGGCCGAGGATATCGAGCCCCCAGACCGAAAATGGCCAGGATAAAGGGATTGTTTGGAGAGTTTGAGCTGGTTGATGTATTTGCTTGGAGTGGAACTGGCACGCTTCACACTTGGTTACTTGTGCAGTTGCATCCTGGAGGGCTGTCGGCCAAAAGAAACCTTGCCGGAAGGCCTTGCCGGCAAGTGCTCTTGCGCCAATGTGGTGACCACATATGCCTCCATGTATCTCCGCCAACAGCTCTTGTCCTTCTTCCCGGGAAATGCACTTCAATTTCACTCCATTGAATCTTCTTCTGTATAGTATGTCATCGACAAACTGGTATATACTTGATTGCCGGGCTACTTTCTCTGCTTCTTCTTGCTCTTCGGGAAGTTCTCCTGTTTGAAGGAAATGGACGATCTGCTGTGCCCATGTCGGAGTCTGTGGCTCGACAACAAGGACTAAAGGCGCAAATGCTGCTGCGGGAGCATCCGCTTCTATGGCAAGAATCTGAGATCTTGCCGGAGCGTGATGCTCCCCGGCAAGCGTGTCGGGACACAGCTTGTCGGGAGCCTCTGCTTCAACGAAACAAACCCTAGGGCTTGTCGGAGCAGACTGCTCCTCAGCAATTTCTGTGTTGATCCTGTGGACCTTCTTGGCGGCGGCTTCGGGGAGCTCTGCCGGAAAGTAGTCGCCAGTAGCCAACTTTCTCTTGTTGTTCTGTCCAGATGATGGTGTTACAGATGGTTGAGTCAGCTTGATCACAAAAATCCCTGGTTCCACGGGCAACTTAAGTGCGGCACATTTTAAAAGGCTATCTGCAATGTCGTTCTGAGCTCTTGGAACATGTTCCATCTGCAGGCCGTCAAAATGCTCTTCCAGCTTCCTCACTTCATCAATGTAGGCTTCCATCAGCGGACTCTGATAATCTTTGTTAACTTGGCGGACGACAAGCTGTGAGTCACCCCTGACAATAAGCTTCTTGATCCCAAGTTCTGCCGCGATCCTGAGTCCGGCAAGCAAGCCTTCATACTCTGCAGTATTGTTTGTTGCTTGCTCCTTGGGAAAGTGCATTTGGATGACATACTTGAGGTGCTCTCCGGTGGGTGCGACAAGTAGCACACCCACACCGGCGCCTTGCAGCGAGAAGGCACCATCAAAGTACATGATCCATTCTTTGTTTGCCTCCTTGACGGGGATGCTCCTCTCCGGAGTTTCTTCATCTGGTGTTGGCGTCCATTCTGCTATGAATTCTGCCAATGCTCGGCTCTGGATAGTTGAAGTACTTTCAAACTTGAGGCCAAAGCTTGACAGTTCCAGTGCCCACTCAACAATCCTGCCTGTTGCTTCTGGATTTTGCAATATCCTCTTCAACGGAAAGCGAGTGACAACTGTGATCTCATGTGCTTGAGAATAATGGCGCAGCTTCCTCGAGGCCATGAGAAGGCCGAAGAGCAACTTCTGCACACCAGAGTACCTTGACCTAGCCCCCTGCAGAAGGGAACTGACAAAGTAAACTGGGCACTGCACCATCTTCTTCTGTTTCTCTTCCGGCAACTGCATAGATCCATCTTTGCCGGGACCAGAGCTTGTCGGGGAAGCCCCCTGCTTGTCGCTGGATTCTTGGATTCGCTTGCCGCGGTTGCCTGCTCATCATCTGCCTCCCTCTCCGCTACTAACACAGCACTAACCACTTGATTGGTTGCCGCTAGATACAGCAGCAACTTCTCTTGTGGTTTAGGTGCGACGAGTACTGGAGTGGAGGATAGGTATCTCTTCAAGTCCTGTAGCGCAGCCTCCACTTCTGGAGTCCATTTCATTGGACCTACCTTTTTCAAAATATTGAAAAATGGCAGGGCACGCTCAGCAGACTTAGAGATGAACCTACTGAGAACAGCAACACAGCCGGCAAGCCTTCGTACATCCTTGACGCGCTTCGGGGCTTCAATCTGCTCGATGGCCTTGATCTTGTCGGGGTTGGCTTCAATCCCCCTCTGGGACACAAAGAACCCGAGAAGCTTGCCGGAAGGAACTCCAAACACGCACTTCTCAGGGTTCAGCTTGAGATTGACTTTGCGCAGATTTGCAAAAGTCTCTTCCAGATCTTGAACCAAAGTTTCTCTGTCCTTGCTTTTGACCACTATGTCATCCATGTATGCTTCTACATTCCTGTGCAGCTGTGGCTCAAAAGCATGACTGACTACTCTTGCAAACGTTGAACCAGCAATCTTTAGTCCGAAAGGCATTCGTACAAAGCACTACGTGCCACATGGAGTAATGAATGCGGTTTTCTCTTCATCCTCTTCTGCCATCAAGATCTGATGATATCCTGAGTATGCATCAAGAAATGAAAGCAGATCACATCCTGCCGTGGAGTCGACAATCTGGTCAATGCGCGGCAAGGGAAATGGATCTTTGGGACAAGCTTTATTAACATCCGTGAAGTCAATACAAAGCCTCCACTTCCCGTTCGCCTTGCGCACGACTACTGGATTGGCTAACCACGTTGGATGGAGTACTCCTCGGACGAGGCCTGCTGCTTCCAACTTCTTGATCTCTTCTGCGATGAACTCTTGGTGTTCCACCTCTTGCTTCCTGACTCTCTGCTTGACGGGCCGTGCGTGAGGACAGACGGCAAGGTGGTGCTCAATTACTTTCCTGGGAACACCGGGGATGTCAGATGGTTTCCATGCAAACACATCGACATTCGCTCGCAGGAAAGCAATGAGCGCGCTTTCCTATTTAGGGTCAAGCGTGGCACTGATGGTGAAGGTACCACCAGGGCCGTCCTCCTTGGCGGCCACTTTCTTGGTCTCTAGTGCAGCTGTTTTCGCCTTCTTGCACTTGCCGGTGGAGCTCGATGGTGCGTCCTCGACGGTAGCGCAGCACTCCGAAGAGGTGCGCTTGCCGGAGTGGGCATCAGAGCTACTCTTGCCGGACTTGGTCTTCTTCTTCTTCCCCCCGGGAGCTTCAGCGGCAAGTGGTTTGCGCTCTGCTGCGGCTGCTGCTTCCCGGTAGATCTTGTCGGTACAGATAAGTGCATCTTTCTTTTCGCCATGGACAGAAATAACACTTATCGGACCAGGCATCTTGAGCACATTGTAAGCGTAGTGAGAGGCTGCCATGAACTTGGCAAGTGCTGGACGGCCGAGTATCCCATTGTAGGGCAATGGGAAATCAGCAACATCAAATGTGACTCTCTCTGTTCTGAAATTCAGCTCGCTGCCAAACGTCACTGGCAGTGTAATCTTCCCCTTCGGCTTGCTCCTTCCCGGGTTGATTCCTTGAAAGGTACCAGTTTCTTCGAGCTCGCTGTCGGGGATCTGGAGCTTGTTGAGTACCGCGGAAGAGATCAGATTTAGGCCGGCCCTGCCGTCAACCAACATCTTTGTGACCTTGAGGTTGCGGATAGTTGGCGAAACTAACATCGGCAAGCACCCAACCGCAGTGATGCGATCAGGGTGATCCTCAACATCAAAGATGATGGGCGTGCTAGACCACTTCAGGGGTTTGCGCGATTCGACAGACGGTTCTACTGCATTCACCTCCCGCACCCACTGTTTGAGTTGACGGTGCGAGGTGTGCAGAGAAGCACCGCCGTCAACGCACAAAACCTCCGTCGCCTTCTGAAACTCTTGGTCGTCGGTCTCATCCCCATCCATCTCATCATCCTCATCTTCGTCTTCGTCCTTGTCGCGGCCACGGGGTGGTCTATCTCCTTGCCGCTGTTTGGCCTTGCCGCGGCGCCCTCCCCGGGCGGGACGCTTCTTTCCGGATCCTCCGCCACCTTCCTCGGCCTTCTCCTTGTCGCGACGCTCATATTCATCTTTCTGTAGCTCTGCCATCTGCTCAACCTTCTTGCATGCTTGGAGGTCATGGCCCTTGGTGCGATGGATCTTACAGTACTGCTTGCCGGAACCGTCCTGCTTGTCGGCGGCCACCACAGCCTCGCCGGAGTCACCAGCTTTGGCCTTCTCGGCACCGCCTCCGTTGCCGGACTGCTCGACAACTAGCACATCCTTAGCTTTCCTCTTTCTGTTATTCCGTCTCCGGTTCTTCTTTGCCGGAGGGGCGTCCTCACTGTCAGATCCTTCTGCTCCTGCATTCTCTCTGGGGAGTCTCCTCCCCTCTTCAGCCCGTGCACACTTGTCGGCTAGAGCGTAGAGCTCGCTGACATCTCTAATCTTGCACATCGCCATCTCCTCCCTCATCCTGCGGTTACGCACGTTCTGATGGAAAGCACTGATAACCGCGGCAGGGTGGACATCTGGGATGTTGCGCTGCACCTGGCTGAATCTCTGTATATACTTGCGCAGGGGTTCTCCTTCTTTCTGGGCGAGCAGATGAAGATCGCTCTCCTAGCCATGGGGTTTGTGGCCGCCTGTGAAGGCGCCGACAAACTGATGGCATAGGTCCGCCCACGAAGAAATGGAGTTGTCCGGCAAGTGCATGAGCCAAGATCTGATGTTGGGCTTGAGCACCAGCGGGAAGTAGTTGGCGAGGATCTTCTTGTCACGCCCCCCAGCAGCCTGCACCGCTATGGTGTAGATGCTGAGGAACTCCGACGGATGTATCCTGCCATCGTACATCTCGGGCACGTCTGGCTTGAAGTTCTTGGTGCTGGGCCACTGGACTTGCCACAGCTCACGAGTGAACGCAGGGCAACCTACCGCGTACGGCAAGTCGCCTGGTTCCCCTGGCGCATGCATATCAACAGTGGGCCCAGCGCGCTGGTCAGACTGACGTCGCGCTTCTCTCCGACGCTCGATGCGAGTGCGAGCGTCTTCATGTCGTCGTTCTTGAAGAACTTGGCGTTGATCGCGACGAGCTCGCGGGTCCGACGATGCAGTGGAGTCGGTGTCGAGGTTGGCCCGGCGAGTCGGCGATCTTGGCCTTCGGGGCGGGGAGTGCACGGTAGTGGCACCCCCAGCGGTCTTGTCATCGTCGGCTTGCGCCTGGGCGTCTTGCCGGGGCTTCGATGTGCTCGGTTGCCGGGGCTTGTCAGCGTTGGCGAAGCCGACGAGGCTCTGAATGGTCATCCTCCAGTTGTCGATCTTATCCGGCGCTGGAGGATAGTCTAGGAGCAGCTTGGCTCGGGCCAGCTCTTCTTCTGGGGTCTTTGGCAGCGGCGGCGAGCGGTGCGAGGAGCGGGATATGCTCGGACTCCCAACTAGGTTGGAAGGAGCAGTACCCCGTCCAGGCGACCGCACCTCACTCGTGCCAGCATGCTGGCGTGCACGCTGGTCTTGAACGCCCCGAGATCCACCAGCTTGGCCTTGCTCCAAAGCGAGTATGGTGCTAGGAGCACCATGGCGTTATCGACCCTGCACCTCCTGGGAAGGGTGCGGTGTATGTGCGGACGCCGAAGCTTGCGGGGCCTTGTCTTTGGATCTGGTGACAATGTGAGTCCCACCGTCGGCGCCCATTCCTCCGCCGGTGTCTCCCCCGCCGCCCGTTTGCTCCGGCGGCGGTGGAATCGACGTAGACGGAGCGGCCACCTCCGAAGTCTTCTTCTTCGGTGGCATGTCGATGAAGATGTTGATGTAGCGCGCGTGAAGACCGGATCAGGTTCGCACAACCTCGACGCCCCCTACCTGGCACGCCAAAGATGTCGTGGGGGAAACGAGCACCTATGGGGCAGGGCCCCTTTTCGGTCCGGCAGGGAGTGGAGGGCGCACGAAGAGCAGATCGAGCTCGAGCACGCGAGGGATTTTACCCAGCTTCGGAGCTCTCCGGAGAGATAAAACTCCTACTGCTACTTTGTGTTTCTATTCTGTTCTTGCTCGAAAGTGTGGGTATGCTGTAGTCTCGAATGAGTCGAACCCCCTCTACGTGCGCATGGGCCTCCTTTTTATAGTCTAAAGGGGTCAACGACAGGTGGCAACACAGAAAGAGGGGTAAAAAGGTAAAAACGCGGGTTGGTACAACCGCTATCAATAGTGCCCCCTACCTAACTCTGACGGCAGGGGACTAGGGCATTTAATGCCCGTCTGGTCGCCCAAACAGTGCAGGAAGCGACCGTTAGGGGCGCCACCGATCGCCACGATGGCCTCCTAGTCACCTTCACTTTCCACCTCGCACCGCTAGGCTGCACAGCCACCCGCCATGTGCACCAGGAGCGATCCAGCGGCGACACGTCGTCGGATGCGCTGGAGCGTGGGCGCAGAGTGGTGGCTTCGCCGCGGCAAGCGCCTTGCCGCGGTCGCTGACTTGTCACACCCGCAAGCTTGTCGCTCGCCGGGTCTTGCCGGGGCGCGCGACGCGTCGCGGCAAGCCTCTTGACATGCCTTCGTTGGCCTTCCCGGCAAGCTCCTCTTGCCGGGGTCTTGTTCTTCCCGGCAAGCTCCTCTTGCCGGGGTCTTGTCCTTCCCGGCAAGCTCCTCTTGCCGGGGCCTTGTCTTCAAAGTTAACACTTTGTTCTTGAATGGCAGTAAATGGAAATGACGGAGGATCTTGGCGGACGTCCGGCAAGCCTTGCCGCGGGACGCTGCGACTGCCCGTGCACAAGTTCGGGGTACTAAGGTACCCCTACTTTAGTACACCGACATAGGGGTATTTATAGCCACGGTGAAAAACTGTTCGCCCGAAGATTTTGGGACGAACATGCCCCTGCCCTTTCTCCTTCACGCGACATGTGTCACCCACGTACTATGTAGATGAGATCGTGTAAGATCGTGGGTGAATAAAATAATACATCGTGGGATGCGGAACGGTTCGAGCGGTAAAACCGAAAATCTGGATAAGATTTGTTTTAAAGTTTCGTTCGCAATTTCTTCAGCTGACAAGGACATAGTGAAGACTTTGAACGAGTTTCAAATAGAATGCACATGAAGAATTTGTGAATAGATTGGGTTGAGTATAGCATAGAGGGGGAAGGGTCCGATCACATCCACTTAGCAGAAAACGCAACTTGAAGAAATAGCCATAAGTGAATGCTGTAGAGGACATAAACTCATATATATGTATAGCCAATGAAGAAAAACGACGGAACCAGTGAAGATTTTACAAAGTTGAAGAATTTGAAAAACTGAAGAATTTCAAAAATGAGGAAAAACTCAAATTGAAGATTTTCAACTTTTGTGGTGGCGTGACCCACCGTATAAGAATGATGATTTCAGACACCGCGTACAATTGTCGTAGGGTTCTGAGAATCAAATTCTTCATTGATTTCTTCACACTTAGAGTGTTATTCTTCATTGATTGAAGAAAAACGTTTCTTCATGTGTTGCACATCTAAGTCATCAATTTTGCACAAGTGTTAGGATGTGTGTCCTTTTCAAAGAACATTCCAAGATTCTAAGATATTTAGCTCACACCGCAACTTGCTAAATCTCTTCTCATCCAAGGGATTAGTGAAGATATCAGCTAGCTGTTCTTCAGTCTTCACGTGCTCGATGGAGATGTCGCCCTTCAACACATGATCACGAAGAAAATGATGACGAATCTGAATGTGCTTTGTCTTCGAGTGCTAAACTGGGTTGTGAGCAATTTTGATGGCACTCCCATTGTCACAGAGGAGAGGCACATTCTTCACGTTGACGCCATCATGCTGGCAGTTGAGCACAGTTGAGCACAGCATGAGCCAGCAGCAATGTATTCAGCTTCAGCAGTAGACAGTGATACGCAGTTCTGTTTCTTCGAGGACCAACAGACCAAAGATCGTCCGAGGAAATGACAAGTGCCAGATGTTGACTTGCGGTCCACACAATCACCAGCATAGTCAGAGTAAGAATATCCAATGAGATCAAAAGCAGAGCCCTTGGGGTACCATAATCCTAGTGTTGGTGTGTGAGCTAGATATCAAAGAATATGCTTCACAGCCTTATGGTGTGATTCCTTCGGTGCAGCTTGAAATTGGGCACACATGCAAACACTAAGCATTATATCTGGCCTAGATGCACATAAGTACAATAAAAGAACCAATCATGGAGCGGTATACCTTGTGATCGAAGTCAATACCATTTTCATCAGTGCATAGATGGCCATTTGTGGGCATAGGAATTTTGACGCCTTTGCAATCTTGCATGCCGAATTTCCTCAGTACATCTTTGAGGTATTTCTCCTGAGATATGAATATGCCATTGCGCTACTGACGAATTTGAAGACCTAAGAAGAATTTCAACTCTCCCATCATAGATATTTGATATTCTTCACTCATCATATAGGCAAATTCATCACTATAACGTTGGTCAGTACAGCCAAAGATAATATCATCAACATATATTTGGCACACAAACAGTTCACCATCATAAGATTTAGTAAAGAGACTAGTGTCGAGTGAACCGGGTGTGAAGCCATTCTTCACGAAGAATTCCTTCTATGTATCATACCACGCCCGAGGGGCTTGCTTGAGGCCATAGAGAGCCTTATTGAGTCTGAAGACTTTGTCAGGATTCTTTGGATCTTCAAAACTTGGGGGTTGAGCAACATATACTTCTTCCTCAAGCTTACCATTGAGGAATGCACTTTTCACATCCATTTGATATAAGATGATATCATGATGGTTAGCATAAGCAAGTAATATGCGAATAGCCTCAAGTCTAGCAACAGGTGCAAAAGTTTCATCGAAATCAATTCCTTCAACCTGTGTGTAGCCTTGAGCTACTAGTCGTGCCTTATTCCTCACCACAAGGCCATTTTCATCTTGCTTGTTGCGGTAGATCCACTTTGTGCCAATGATATTATGCTTGCGAGGATCGGGCGATTGACCAGTTCCCAGACAATGTTAAGCTCGAACTGATGTAATTCTTCTTGCATAGCCTGAATCCACTCCGGCTCCAGAAATGCTTCATCTACCTTAGTGGGGACAAAAGCATAGTGCCCACAAAAGTTAGATAAATGTGAAGGTTTTGAGCGTGTGAGAGGACCTGGTGCGCTAATGTCGTCGATGATCTTCTCCACTTGCACTTCTTTTGCAACGCGAGGATGAGCTGGTTGTCGCTGAGGAATTTGATCAGCATTTTCTTCAGCACCATTTTCCTCATCATGTTCTTCAGGTGCATCAGCTCGACGTTCTTCAGGAACAGGAATGAATTCTTCAGCAGATTCTTTAGTAGGAATGACATCCTCAGTTGCCTTGAACTTGATAGAATCCTCAGGTGCTGGTTCATCTAACACAAAAGGTAGGTGCTCTCTTTGCGAGCCATTAGTTTTATCGAACCGCACATCTACAGTGTCAAAAATCTTGTGAAGAACAATGTTGAAGACTCTGTAGGTGTGCGAGTCCTTTCCGTAACCAAGCATAAAACCTTCATGTGCTTTCGGTGCAAATTTAGAGTTGCGGTGAGGATCTCTAATCCAGCATTTAGCACCGAAGACTTTGAAATAACTCACATTGGGTTTCTTGTCAGTGAGGAGTTCATAGGCCGTCTTCTTGAAGAATTTGTGAAGATATACTCTATTGATGATGTGGCACACAGTATCAATTGCATCAATCCAGAAACGCTGAGGCGTTTTGTATTCATCAAGCATAGTGCGAGCCATCTCAACAAGAGTTCTGTTCTTGCGCTCCACGACGCCATTTTGCTGAGGAGTATAGGGAGCAGATAACTCATGAGTAATACCAAGTTCATCAAGATAGGCATCAAGACCGGAATTCTTGAACTCAGTTCCATTGTCACTTCTGATGTGCTTGATCTTCACACCAAAGTTGGTTGAAGCCCTCGAGGAAAATCGTTTGAAGACTTCCTGCACTTCATGTTTGTAAGTAACAACGTGTACCCATGTATATCAAGAGTAATCATCAACAATGACAAAACCATATAGAGATGCATCATTAGTGACTGCTGAGTAATGGTTAGGTCCGAAGAGGTCCATATGAAGCAATTCGAATGGACGAGTAGTGGTCATGATAGTCTTTGCTGGATGCTTGGCCTTGGTCATTTTTCCTGCTTCACAGGCTCCGCATAAGTGATCCTTGAGGAATTTGACATTCTCAATGCCAATGACATGCTTCTTCTTCGCAAGCGTGTTCAAATTCCTCATGCCTGCGTGACCAAGTCGTCGATGCCATAGCCAGCCTTCTGAAGCTTTCGCAAGTAGACACACAGCTGGTTGTGGTCCTGTAGAGAAATCAACAATATACAAATCTCCTCTCCTAAAGCCTTCGAAGACTTTGGAATTGTCAGCTTCCATAATCACAACACAGCGATACTTGCCAAAGACAACAACCATATCAAGATCACAAAGCATTGAGACTGACATGAGGTTGTATCCTAAGGACTCAACAAGCATGACTTTGTCCATGTGTTTATCCTTAGAGATTGCAACCTTACCAAGACCCAATACCTGACTTTTGCCTTTGTCAGCAAAGATGATATGCTTCAGAGGTGACGGTGATAAGGGAGCATCCATCAATAGATTCTTGTCACCAGTCATGTGATTCGTACATCCACTATCGAGGACCCATTCAGTAGTTTTGGGTTGATCATCCTGCAGATGAATTAGTGTAGCTTACAATCTCATATGCTTCATCAGTGAAGAATATGATATCAAGTTCATCAGATGAATTTCATCAAGCAGTAAACAGATATAGCAGTATTAGGACGTGTGAAATGAAAGTTCATTTCATCATGATTCGCCTGCGTCCTTTCAGGTAATTTTGTCAGGTCCCCAGCAAATTCTTCAGACGTTAAAACACGTCTGGAGACATGACCCTGCAGAAGAGATTAGTTCTTTTTCTTCACCACCCACATCTGAAGGGGTGGCAAAGAGTTCATCACTCTGCGAGCACCATATGAGAAAGGTGGCAAAGATGCCAAACCATTTCGTTTCACATAAGAGGGGTTAGGGTAAGCATATGAATAAGCAGACAAATTCTTTGAGGACTTATGAACATAATGGTTTAAAGAATAATGCACATATTCATAGCCCTTAGCTCTACCCTGCGACACAGAGTTGTTAGCACAATGATAATCATATGAGGACTTTGATCCTTTTGAGGAATTTGATCCATGTGAGGAATTTGGTCCGTATGAGGACTTGGATACATATGAAGAATTTGGTCCATATGAAGAATTTGATCTGGGGTGCCTGTTCTTCACAGGTGGTGTCATGAGGGCATTGACCTGAAGACTTTCAACATAACTTTTGGGAACCCATATTTTCTTCATAGGGGAACCGTTCCTACAGTTAGTGCCAACATATCTAGCAAATACTTCACCATTCTGATTTTTGAACAGTTTATAGTTGGAGTCAAATGACTCATCAGAAGAATGAGGAGATTCACATGTAAAGCCAGATAAGTTAGATGGATCAACTGGAGGTCCCTTTGCAGCAACCCATGAGGTTTGGGGTACTGCTCAGGCTTCCAATACGTTCCATCAGCATTGAGTTTCCTCTCAAAGGCAATACCCTCTTTCCTAGGGTTTCTATTGAGGATCTGCTTTTTAAGCACATCACAAAGAGTCTGATGCCCTTTGAGGCTTTTGTACATGCCTGTCATGTACAATTCCTTAAGCCCTGCATTGTCAGTGATACTAGCAATATCCCCAGATGAGGAATTAGTGATAGCAGAGGCAAGTGAAGAATTTGTTATAGTTGAAGCATTTGAACATTCAGGTGAAGAATTAGCAGATTCACGTTCAATGCACTTTAAGCATGGAGGAACAAATTCTTCCTGAGAAGCGTTGATTTGTTGAGCAAGTAATGAATCGCGCTCCTTCTGAAGATCTTCATAACATACTCTTAGCTTTTCAAGATCTTCCTGTGACGCCCGGATAATTAAGCTACAGTGATCCCCCGCTAATGATGCCACGTCACCTCGGTTAATGTTGATAAACCCTAGATAATTCAAAACCGAAACAAATTCAAAATTTAATTATAGGAAAACAATAAAAGTTTTCAAACATTAAAATAAAAATGTTCAGTTTGTACTAAATATTACATAGATAATGCATAAATATTTTAAATTGAATTAAAACAGAAAAGGAAAATAAAGAAAAGAAAAGAAAATACAAAACAGAAAACAAAACTAACAAAAAAGGGAAAAGCAGACCCCCCCACTGGGCCAGCCGGCCCAGCTATTAGCCAGGCCAGGCCCAACCGGCCATCCCCTCACTCCCTTATCCCCCCACACCCGAAACCCTAACCCACGACCGCTCCCACTCCCCTCCCCACATCGCTCTCTCCTCCTTCCCCCTTCCAGATCTGGATCAGGAAGGGGAATGAACTGCGCCGCCGCCGATTCCCGATGCCGGAAGCCACCCCGCCGGATCGCAACCTCGCCGGCCTGCCTCCTCCTCCTCGACGGTCTGCCTCCTCCACGACGCGTTGTCTCCGTCCTCCTCCTCACGCACCGCTGCCCCGTCCCTACGAAACTCGGTGAGGACCCCGATCCTCCTCTCTCCCTCTCCCCGCGACCATCGCCGCGCCACCGCGCTCGCCTGCCGCGCTCCCGCCCCGCCCACCATAGCTCCGCTCCGGCCGCGACCACACCTTGCGCGCTCCGGCCGCGCAGTCACCGCGGTCGGGCCACGCCCTGCCCACGCGCGGCGCCGTCCGGCCGTACCCGTCGCCTCGCGGTCACCGCGCCACCGCCTTCCACACCTCGCGTCCACGACCACTTGCACGCGCTTGCTCAGGCGCCACCCCCGCTCCGTCGCAGCCTCCCTCCGCCGTGCGCTACCTGACTCCCTGTGCTGCGCCCCCGGCCTCCTTCCCCGCGTCACGCCTGGACCGCGCACCTTGCCCATTTGCTCCCGCTCCGTCCTGCCCCTGGCCGCGTGCAGCCCGTGCGCTGGCCGCGCCCAGCGCCTCGCCCGCCCCTGCTCATTGCCCCGCGCGGCCTCGCCGCCACCGCTCTGCCGTGCTGCCCTGCCTCCAACCCCACGGGCCACTGCCGAGCCGGCGGCCACTTCCAGCGCCCGCGCCCACTCGGGCTCCATCCGGATCGGGCGCCCGCGCGCCCATGCGCCCGTTAGGCCTAGCGGCCTATGACAAGGGGCCTCACCCTGGAACGTTTTATTTAAAAAGAAAAGGAAATAAAATAAAATAATAATTAACTTAATTAATTATGTTTAATTAACCTAATTAATCTGTAATTAAACTAATTAACTTAGTTAATTAGTTGTCAGTCTATGACATGCAGGTCCCCTGTACAGTTTGACCAGTCAAACTGTTGACTGGGTTGACCCAGTCCATGGCAGGTGGGTCCCATTTGACCTTGTTGACCAGTCAGCAACTGACTAGTCAAATGCTGACTGGACCCCCCCTTGACCCCACCTGCCAGCCACACATACACTCTCTTGGGTACAACTCTGGGTACCCGTAGCATTTTATTCTTTTAATTTCAAATTAAATTAAATCCAGAAATTAGAAAATCATTTAAACCTTTGAAAATTAATATAAAATAATCTTTAACTCGGATGAAAATACTTTGTACATGAAAGTTGCTCAGAACGACGAGACGAATCCGGATACGCAGCCCGTTCGTCCACCACACATCCCTAGCATAGCAAACACGCAACTTTCCCCCTCCGGTTAATCTGTCCGAAAACGCGAAACACCGGGAATACTTTCCCGGATGTTTCCCCCCTTCGCCGGTATCACCTATCCCTACGTTAGGTCACCTCTAGCACAACGTATTACCACTTCTTGCGTTTTGTTAGATTTGATTGCTCTGTTATTTATTGTGTTCCCCCTCCGTTACTTCTTTCTGGTAGACACTGAGACCGATGCCGGTACCCCTGTGATCGACTACATCGACGACCACTCCTTCTTGTCTGAGCAACCAGGCAAGCCCCCCCCCCCTTGATCACTAGATATCGTCTATTCTCCTCTATACTGCTTGCATTAGAGTAGTGTAGCATGTTACTGCTTTCCGTTAATCCTATTCTGATGCATAGCCTGACATTGTTGCTACATCTGTTGATACCTTACCTGCAATCCTAAATGTTTAGTATAGGATGCTAGTTTCTCATCATTGGCCCTACATTCTTGTCAGTCTGCCTTGCTATACTATCGGGCTGTGATCACTTGGGAGGTGATCACGGGTATATACATACTATACAGATGGTGACTAAAGTCGGGTCAGCTCATTGAGTACCCGCAAGTGATTCTGATGAGGGGGCTGAAAGGACAGGTGGCTCCATCCCGGTAGAGGTGGGCCCGGGTTTCCCGATGGCCCCCGACTGTTACTTTGTGGTGGAGCGATAGGGCAGGTTGAGACCACCTAGGAGACAGGTGGGCCTGGCCCTGTTCGGCGTTCGCGGATACTTAACACGCTTAACGAGATCTGGGTATTTGATCTGAGTCTGGCCATTTGGTCTATACGCACTAACCATCTACGCGGGAGTACTTATGGGTATCCCGACGTCGTGGTATCAGCCGAAGCCTTCTTGACGTCAGCGACTGAGTGGCGCGCGCCGGATTGGAACGTAAGCCTGCACTTGTATTAAGGGGGCTAGTTCTGCTTCCGGCCGCGTACGCAACGTGCAGGTGTGCAAAGGGCGATGGGCCTAGACCCCTGCGCCATAGGAGTTAGACCAGCGTGCTGACCTCTCTGTTGTGTCTAGGTGGGGCTGCAATGTGTTGATCTTCCGAGGCCGGGCATGACCCAGGAAAGTGTGTCCGGCCAAATGGGATCGAGCGTGTTGGGTTATGTGGTGCACCCCTGCAGGGAAGTTTATCTATTCGAATAGCCGTGTCCCTTGGTAAAAGGACGACCCGGAGTTGTACCTTGACCTTATGACAACTAGAACCGGATACTTAATAAAACACACCCTTCCAAGTTCCACAGACAACCCGGTGATCGCTTTTCCACAGGGAGACGAGGGGAGGATCGCCGGGTAGGATTATGCTATGCGATGCTACTGGAGATGCTACTTGGAGATGCTACTTGGAGATGCTACTTGGCGATGCTACTTGGAGGACTTCAGTCTACTCTCTTCTACATGCTGCAAGACGGAGGCTGCCAGAAGCATAGTCTTCGACAGGATTAGCTATCCCCCTCTTATTCTGGCATTCTGCAGTTCAGTCCACCGATATGGCCCTTTACACATATACCCATGCATATGTAGTGTAGCTCCTTGCTTGCGAGTACTTTGGATGAGTACTCACGGTTGCTTTCTCCCCCCTTTTCCCCTTTTCCTTTCTTTCTGGTTGTCGCAACCAAATGCTGGAGTCCAGGAGCCAGACGCCATCGTCAATGACGAGTACTACACTGGAGGTGCCTACTACTACGTGCAGGCTGCTGACGACGACCAGGAGTAGTTTAGGAGGATCCCAGGCAGGAGGCCTGCGCCTCTTTCGATCTGTATCCCAGTTTGTGCTAGCCTTCTTAAGGAAAACTTGTTTAACTTATGTCTGTACTCAGATATTGTTGCTTCCGCTGACTCGTCTATGATCGAGCACTTGTATTCGAGCCCTCGAGGCCCCTGGCTTGTATTATGATGCTTGTATGACTTATTTATGTTTTAGAGTTGTGTTGTGATATCTTCTCGTGAGTCCCTGATCTTGATCGTACACATTTGCGTGCATGATTAGTGTACGATTGAATCGGGGGCGTCACAAGTTGGTATCAGAGCCGACTGCCTGTAGGAATCCCCTTTCCAACTCCTTGGCCTAAGTTGAGTCTAGAAGCCGAAAACTGTTTTACTAACTTGGCTATGCGGCCCCTGGGCCCATGTCGCCATTGGGTGGTATTAGGATCTTTTATTCCTTGTCCATACTCGGGGACTCTGATCTCTCTTCTATTCGGGTTAAATGAACTTTACTAAATCTAACATTAGGATCTCGTTGTCACTTTCACCCTGAGAGCCACTTATTACTGATGATCATCTGCTGCCCGTGAAGACCCTGAAGATACTCTCCGCTGTTAACCCGAGAACTTGTGTTCATCGCGTTTGCAATTCCCTTCCACTGTCAAACCTTTGGATAACTACTTGCAGTTGTTATTCTTACATTCATCCCCAGTTTGTCTTGTTATTACAAGATACCCCGAAACACTCGTTGTTGTTTCGATAATCCTTTGAGCTTACTGCCTTGCTGTTCTTTGCCACCTGAATACCCCTACGGATATTTACTCGCGCTTGCCGAGTATACGTTCGTCCAAAGTTATTCATGTGTTTCACAAAGGTCTTTGAAATACTATCAAATCCTCCGAAAATCCTTGCAGCCTTATTGCTCTACAAATACTTGTCTGCTTGCATTATGGATGCATTCCATATGTCTGGCAAAATTTGTTAGTATCCTTAGGCACCGTCATTTTGATCCCTTTGATTCAACATGAGTGCGAATGCACGCAATCATCAGTTGATCCTTTTAAATTATCTTTCCGGCTCAGACGTCATTTTAAACATGAGCTGGTTCTCAACAAATCCAAATGCCATCGCTTGTACCCCTAAGGCTATTCTACTTATCCATCCCTAATCAGAACATTGCTTCTGATCCCTTGATTTGAAAATCATAAATTCCTTTGCATTTGAGCTCTGGGTTAGTTAGTTGTTTCCATAATCCAATGCCTTCGCATTGTTACTTCCTCTGGTTGTGTGCCGATGCTCACATCAGCTCTGTTATGGACCGGGAGATCCTTTGTTGGATTTTATCCGATAGCGTCCTTCATATTCAATTCCTTTGGAAGTTCTTTCTCCATTGGTAAATCCTATCCTCTGATTGACCAACCATGCTCTGATTTCGAGCTTGTGGTATTTACTATTGAAGCTTGTGGTATATGTTTCCATGATACCCTGACGGGTTGAACCTATGCCTTCCTTAATATGTGTGAACTCGAAAGTTTCCACGAGTCATACTCTTCTGTTGTTTTTCCAGGTAAAATTTCTACACTATAGCTTCATCAAAAGCGAGAAGTAAAATGAAAGGTTATGCATTGAAGAAGTGGGAGTCGACCTTGAACTTTGTCTTCATGCCCATGGACACGATGTAGATCTTGTCATGTAAGCTTCTCGTAAACAATAATTATCCCCTTGATATAATTTCATCTTATATCTGGGATTTGGTCTTTTGCAATCGTGGTTTTCGACCATATTGTTCTTCCTTGATCCAATTTCTCAGACAAGTTCAAGCACTTGTCTTCTAGAGAGCAATAATCTAGTCCAACCTCTACTTTGATCTGTCATCGAGTATTACCCCCTGGTATCTCGAGAATATCAAGGAACTGTGTTGCTTCCTATGAGTCTTCATCTAGTATTGCTTCTCGCCGTCTTCAGATTTTCCCCGGGTTCTGAGTTATTAAACACTCAAAGACACCGATAACTGACTCGAATCCGCATCGCGATTAAGCTACTCTTGGTAACCTTCATTACTTACGAGTTTGAACTCCATCACATCATTCCTAGCCTATTTGGCTATATCCTTGTCGTGCTGATTTTAACTATGCTACCTGGACCTTATTCCCAGAGCACAACATTCGACGATGAGCTAATCTTACGTCGATCTTCCTCGTCATATCATTTCTCCTTGAATAACAAACTTGATTTCGAGTTTGTGTCGTACCCATGATTCCAATAACCTTCCGCTTCATCATTCCTTTGACCTGATGTCGTCGCTGATTGATTACATCTTCATGAAATCTCTTGACAAATGTGTCGTGATCATCATTGACCTTATGAGCTCTCCCAGGATATCAATTGAGTTCATGATGAGAAATACTATCCTTGCCCCGATGATTTGTGTTAGCTTTAACCACTTTATTGCCTTCCATTCAACACAAACTTGTTCGTGTTTTGTGTTATACCTTGAGTTCCCTGCTATCCAGCATTTGTTCTTCTTTACCTTGGAGTATTACCATCTTTTAATATCAAGGATGTTGTGAGGATTGCTCCACCTCTTAAGAATTCTTGGTATAGTGATACTTCTCATCATCACCATTCTTTCTTGGTCCTCGCGTTGATTCGAACCGGGGTACCAACAAGTGAACGGTGCTGTTTGGATTCTGCCTTTCTAGCAACCCTATTGCTTTGAAGTTAATGGTCGGCCATTCATTCTTAGACTATTGATTATTGAATCACTATTCTGACATTGGTCGTGCAGCCCAACCCATATTTCGGGCGCACCTTTCTACCAATGTTTAACTGTGTATGTTTTCCTCCAGCATACCTCATTATATCATTTGATCTGACAAATGTTATCTCCTTGTTCACATAGTTGTGGAAATCCATCCTTATTGGAAATGTCAATGGATTGTCGCTGAGTCAATCAGCCACCTCCTCACCTCTCCTTGATTAAATGATGAACTTGTGTGTCGGAACTCGCTCCATAGCTCATTTCCCGAGAAACTTACATTGTCATCTCGTAAATTGTGTTGCACCTTTTCTTCTGAGTTATCCGGACACCAATCGGATCTGAACCTCGGTTAGATATCATGGTTGGAACATATTTCCAAGAATTATAACATTGGTCTTTATATGACCCGGTAATGTGGGGTCATACCTACCCCACATGGCCGGAGACCCTATTCTTATAGTTCCCTTTTGCTATGTTATCCATTCTTCCATGAGGAAACAGTAAGACTTATTCTACAAGTTGTTCCTGATGAATCCTTCATGTATCAAAAGTACGACCTTTGCTTGAAGACCATGTCCATGCTATCTCGAAGCTTGTCTGTGGTACTCCGATCTTCAATAAAAACATTTGGAGCATAATGCTAAATTTTCGTTATCAATTATTCAAACACCGTTGTATGGATAATGCCAGGAAAATTCCTCTCCCATAACCTAAATGGTTTCCTATGTTATATCCTGTCATGGATATCATGCTCTTTGCTTGTCCATGGGAAGGATATACCCCTGAATTATGTGTTTAAACACATTTTTCTTTCCATCGTTCTGATTAAATCTGATAGACACTTTTCCCTTTCCATTGGTTTGTTTAGACCATTTCTATGATCTATATGATATAGGCAGTAATAATTCTCTACTTGTGCAAACACCTCGGTGTACAACTCTGTCAGTAAGACCCTGTTGAAATTGTCGATAGCATTCCGGTCACCACCGATGGACGAGAACTTTGCCTATTGGTCCGCCTCGTTCAACGAGAAGGAAAATGGTTCTCTTCGTCCCTCGCCCTTGGTATCGACGTTGTTGCCAACATAATCGACAGGCTATCCTCTGACATGCCTTTCTTGCATGATCACGCAAGACGTCTCCGCCCTTCCTACTTTTAACCCACATGGTGGGCCCATAACCCACAATTCCACAAGATCGAAACCTGACTCTCCTGTACACCCCCTTTTCCCAAAGTTATTCCTCTCGCGTGGACTCGTATGTAATTCATGAGCCACCTTCCGATGAGATCATCAATCTGGTATCAGGCGCAATACTTATTCCCATTGCTCTGAACCCCTTTCACACTTCGCTTCAGGCAACGAACGATTGCCTATGCACTTGAAACTTCTATTTTGCACCTTCTTGCTTTGCTCTCGATATTGTCTTAAATTTCAATTCGAGAGTTACTTTCCGCCACCTTCCCCGTTGTTGCCTACCAGATAGTCTACCCTACAGAGGTCCATTCTTCCGGTATACCCCCTTAATCTTTCGTTAGTATGATGAAGACTCCGAAGGAAGGATGGCCACTTCATCATGATGACCTAGAGCAGAGAAATGAAGACATCACCAAAAAGGGATCAACTACTTAGGAAAGAGCAATTAAGACCGAGAACACTCGCTAGAATTTCGTAACTAGAATCTTCTTCCCCCCTTTCGCTTCCTAAATCTCGGGACAAGATTTCTTGTAGTGGAGGAGAATTGTGACGCCCGGATAATTAAGCTACAGTGATCCCCCGCTAATGATGCCATGTCACCTCGGTTACTGTTGATAAACCCTAGATAATTCAAAACCAAAACAAATTCAAAATTTAACTATAGGAAAACAATAAAAGTTTTCAAACATTAAAATAAAAATGTTCGGTTTGTACTAAATATTACATAGATAATTATGGTGTAGAAGATACAGTTTTATAAAATGCATAAATATTTTAAATTGAATTAAAATAGAAAAGGAAAATAAAGAAAAGAAAAGAAAATACAAAACAGAAAACAAAACTAACAAAAAAGGGAAAAGCAAACCCCCCCCCACTGGGCCAGCCGGCCCAGCTATTAGCCAGGCCAGGCCCAACCAGCTGCCCCCTCACTCCCTTATCCCCCCACACCCGAAACCCTAACCCACGACCGCTCCCACTCCCCTCCCCACGTCGCTCTCTCCTCCTTCCCCCTTCCAGATCTGGATCGGGAAGGGGAATGAACTGCGCCGCCGCCGATTCCCGATGCCGGAAGCCACCCCACCGGACCGCAACCTCGCCGGCCTGCCTCCTCCTCCTCGACGGTCTGCCTCCCCCACGACGCGTCGTCTCCGTCCTCCTCCTCACGCACCGCTGCCCCGTCCCTACGAACCTCGGAGAGGACCCCGGTCCTCCTCTCTCCCTCGCCCCGCAACCATCGTCGCGCCACCGCGCTCGCCTACCGCGCTCTCGCCCCGCCCACCGTTGCTCCGCTCCGGCCGCGACCACGCCTCGCGCGCTCCGGCCCCGCAGTCACCGCGGTCGGGCCACGCCCTGACCACACGCGGCGCCGTCCGGCCGTACCCGTCGCCTCGCGGTCACCGCGCCACCGCCTTCCACACCTCGCGTCCACGACCACCTGCACGCGCTCGCTCAAGCGCCGCCCCGCGCCACCCCCGCTCCGTCGCGGCCTCCCTCCGCCGTGCGCTGCCTGACTCCCTGTGCTGCGCCCCCGGCCTCCTTCCCCGCGTCGCGCCTGGACCGCGCACCTCGCCCATTTGCTCCCGCTCCGTCCCGCCCCTGGCCGCGTGCAGCCCATGCGCTGGCCGTGCCTAGCGCCTTGCCCGCCCCTGCTCACTATCCCGCGCGGCCTCGCCGCCACCGCTCCGCCGTGCTGCCCCGCCTCCAGCCCCACGGGCCACTGCCGAGCCGGCGGCCACTTCCAGCGCCCGCGCCCACTCGGGCTGCATCCGGATCGGGCGCCCGCGTGCCCATGCGCCCGTTAGGCCTAGGGGCCTATGACAAGGGGCCCCACCCTGGAACGTTCTATTTAAAAAGAAAAGGAAATAAAATAAAATAATAATTAACTTAATTAATTATGTTTAATTAACCTAATTAATTTGTAATTAAACTAATTAACCTAGTTAATTAGTTGTCAGTCTATGACATGCGGGTCCCCTGTACAGTTTGACCAGTCAAACTGTTAACTGGGTTGACCCAGTCCATGGCAGGTGGGTCCCGTTTGACCCTGTTGACCAGTCAACAACTGACTAGTCAAATGCTGACTGGACCCCCCCTTGACCCCACCTGCCGGCCACACATACACTCTCTTGGGTACAACTCTGGGTACCCGTAGCATTTTATTCTTTTAATTTCGAATTAAATTAAATCCAGAAATTAGAAAATCATTTAAACCTTTGAAATTAATATAAAATAATCTTTAACTCGGATGAAAATACTTTGTACATGAAAGTTGCTCAGAACGACGAGACGAATCCGGATACGCAGCCCGTTCGTCCACCACACATCCCTAGCATAGCAAACACGCAACTTTCCCCCTCCGGTTAATCTGTCCGAAAACGCGAAACACCGGGAATACTTTCCCGGATGTTTCCCCCCTTCGCCGGTATCACCTATCCCTACGTTAGGTCACCTCTAGCACAACGCATTGCCGCTTCTTGCTTTTTGTTGCATTTGATTGCTCTGTTATTTATTGTGTTCCCCCTCCGTTACTTCTTTCCGGTAGACCCTGAGACCGATGCCGGTACCCCTGTGATCGACTACATCGACGACCCCTCCTTCTTGTCTGAGCAACCAGGCAAGCCCCCCCCCCCCTTGATCACCAGATATCGTCTATTCTCCTCTATACTGCTTGCATTAGAGTAGTGTAGCATGTTACTGCTTTCCGTTTATCCTATTCTGATGCATAGCCAGACATTGTTGCTACATCTGTTGATACCTTACCTGCAATCCTAAATGTTTAGTATAGGATGCTAGTTTATCATCATTGGCCCTACATTCTTGTCAGTCTGCCTTGCTATACTATCGGGCCGTGATCACTTGGGAGGTGATCACGGGTATATACTATACATACATACATACTATACAGTTGGTGACTAAAGTCGGGTCAGCTCATTGAGTACCCGCAAGTGATTCTGATGAGGGGGCTGAAAGGACAGGTGGCTCCATCCCGGTAGAGGTGGGCCCGGGTTCCCGACGGCCCCCGACTGTTACTTTGTGGCGGAGCGACAGGGCAGGTTGAGACCACCTAGGAGATAGGTGGGCCTGGCCCTGTTCGGCGTTCGCGGATACTTAACACGCTTAACGAGATCTGGGTATTTGATCTGAGTCTGGCCATTTGGTCTATACGCACTAACCATCTACGTGGGAGTAGTTATGGGTATCCCGACGTCGTGGTATCAGCTAAAGCCTTCTTGACGTCAGCGACTGAGTGGCGCGCGCCGGATTGGAACGTAAGCCTGCACTTGTAATAAGGGGGCTAGTTCTGCTTCCAGCCGCGTACGCAACGTGCAGGTGTGCAAAGGGCGATGGGCCCAGACCCCTGCGCCATAGGAGTTAGACCGGCGTGCTGACCTCTCTGTTGTGTCTAGGTGGGGCTGCGACGTGTTGATCTTCCGAGGCCGTGCATGACCCAGGAAAGTGTGTCCGGCCAAATCGGATCGAGCATGTTGGGTTATGTGGTGCACCCCTGCAGGGAAGTTTATCTATTCGAATAGCCGTGTCCCTTGGTAAAAGGACGACCCGGAGTTGTACCTTGACCTTATGAACACTAGAACCGGATACTTAATAAAACACACCCTTCCAAGTTCCACAGACAACCCGGTGATCGCTTTTCCACAGGGAGACGAGGGGAGGATCGCCGGGTAGGATTATGCTATGCGATGCTACTGGAGATGCTACTTGGAGATGCTACTTGGAGATGCTACTTGGCGATGCTACTTGGAGGACTTCAGTCTACTCTCTTCTACATGCTGCAAGACGGAGGCTGCCAGAAGCGTAGTCTTCGACAGGATTAGCTATCCCCCTCTTATTCTGGCATTCTGCAGTTCAGTCCACCGATATGGCCCTTTACACATATACCCATGCATATGTAGTGTACCTCCTTGCTTGCGAGTACTTTGGATGAGTACTCACGGTTGCTTTCTCCCCCCTTTTCCCCTTTTCCTTTCTTTCTGGTTGTCGCAACCAGATGCTGGAGTCCAGGAGCCAGACGCCACCGTCGATGACGACTACTACACTGGAGGTGCCTACTACTACGTGCAGGCTGCTGACGACGACCAGGAGTAGTTTAGGAGGATCCCAGGCAGGAGGCCTGCGCCTCTTTCGATCTGTATCCCAGTTTGTGCTAGCCTTCTTAAGGCAAACTTGTTTAACTTATGTCTGTACTCAGATATTGTTGCTTCCGCTGATTCGTCTATGATCGAGCACTTGTATTCGAGCCCTTGAGGCCCCTGGCTTGTATTATGATGCTTGTATGACTTATTTATGTTTTAGAGTTGTGTTGTGATATCTTCCCGTGAGTCCCTGATCTTGATCGTACACATTTGCGTGCATGATTAGTGTACGATTGAATCGGGGGCGTCACAAGTTGGTATCAGAACAAGTTTTTCGTGATCAGTCAAGAGGGTGTTATGTTGATCTTGAAGGGCGTCAAACTTGGAGTGAATTCTCTGAAGACATTCACCCAATGCTTTTGACTGATCCATTTCATTACGCAACATATCATCAATTTTGTCTAGCATATCTTGAACTTGTTCTAAAGCTGTTTGTTGTTTAGTGGCAATGCAAACAAATTTGGTATAACAAGATTCAATATCATCATCAGATTCATCATTATCAGATTCATCATCACAAGACTCGGATGAGGAGCATTCGGTTACCTCAGCACCGTTTGCCATGAGACATGATGCAGAAGATGATGATTCAGGCTCGAAAGTCATCGTTTTGAGAGATTCCTTGAAGTCCTCAAACCAGGGATCATGAGGAGTTCGATGACCTTCATAGACATCAGAGATTCGGTCCCAGATAAGCTTCGAATTGCCAAGATGCATAATGCGCCCGAATTGATCTCTGGATAGGCAGGAACAGATGATATCCTTCGCTATGATGTCAAGTCGAGTGTACTTATGAATATCATCAGCGTCCGCCATCTTGCATAGATCAGTAAGACCAACCTCAGTGACGGTCCATAGCTCGTTGTTCATAGCCATGAGGCGCTTCCTCATCATGGCCTTCCACTTGGGATAATCATGACCATCAAAGATAGGGCATGTCACTTTCTTCATACCTGCGGTCGACATAACTAAAACTCCAGGCGGTTAAACCAAAATCACACAGAACAAGGGAGTACCTTGCTCTGATACCAATTGAAAGTGCGTTATATCGACTAGAGGGGGGGGTGAATAGGCGATTTTTATAAATTCTTCACTGAGGAATTTGCCGGTGAGGAAATTCCTTAGCGAAGAACTACTTGTAGCGGAATAAGTACTCAGAAGTAAGCATAACAGAATACAAGCATGGTCATCATGATGAAATGAAGATAAGCACTGAGTACAGAAAGAGTAATCACATGATAACACAAGATGAAGACAAACAAACTGAAGAAATTGAGCTGAGGAAATTTAGAAAGTCTTCAGTCAAAGTCTTCAAGCACAGATATGAACAACATTCAACACAGTAATGAGGAAATGGAAGGGTTGAGGAAATAGAACCAGTTAGTTGGTGAAGACAATGATTTGGTAAACTAGTTCCAACTGCTGTCTCAGTTGTACGTCTGGTTGGAGCGGTTGAGTATTTAAACTCGAGGACACGCAATCCCGGACACCCAGTCACTGAGCCGCAACTCAGGACACCCAGTCCTCACTGTATTCTCCTTGAACTAAGACCACGCAGGCCTCGTCCAATCACTCGTGGTAAGTCTTCAGGTGACTTCCAAACCTTCACAGACTTGGTCACTCGGTGATCCACAATTCCTCTTGGATGCTCTAGACCTTGACGCCTAACCGTCTGGAAGAAGCACAGTCTTCAAAGGTAACAAGCGTCGGATCCACGCAGGATCAATTTCTTCAGTGATGCTCAATCACTTTAGGTTTGTGGGGGTTTGGTTTTGGATTTTCCTCACTTGATGATTTTCGCTCAAAGTCCTCGGAGGATGGGTTGCTCTCAAATGACAAGTGTCAAGTTCTCTCGGAGCAGCCAACCAACTAGTGGTTGTAGGGGGCGGCTATTTATAGCCTAGGGAGCAGCCCGACATGATAAGACATAAATGCCCTTCAATGATATGACCGTTAGGTGGATAAGATATTTTGGGACAGCCGGCGCGCAGCACAGCAAGGGTCGGAAATTTGACTATCAAATTCCTCAGAGCTATCATGTTCCTCACTGTGTAGGCAATTCGCACTGGCGAATTCCTAACTCCTCAGTCAGAGCAAAGTCCTCAGTGACCAGAAGAACTGCGTCTCTGTCACTGAAGAAATTGACTGAACTGTATGAGATTTCCAATGGCTTCACTCGAAGGGATTGGTAGGTGTAGGATTTTGAGTTGAGCATCACATGGAAATTTTTCCTTAGTATTTCCTCGACCCCCTTTAATAGTACGGTGTTTCCTATGACTCAAGAAAGAGAAAATGAAACTACGAAAACAAAAGTCTTCACGCTTCATGTTCCTCAAATGAATACCAAGTCTTCAAGGTCACACCAATTTCTTCACTTTCAAAGTCTTCAGAAAGTCTTCAGAATATCAAAGTCTTCAGTTGAAGAACTTCATTTTTAGGGGTCAACTTTCTCTGTAAATATCAAACTCCTCATAGACTTATGGACATGTGTATACTCACAAACGCATCAGTCCCTTAACCTATAAGTCTTCAATACACCAAAATCACTAAGGGGCACTAGATGCACTTACATCTCTTTTTGTAATCGAGTCCGTGAGCTATCTATAATAAAGATTAGTGTTGAGTCAAGGGCTTTGCTATGTTGCTATGATCTCGAGGAAGTAGAAAGAATAATGGAGTTCATATTGATCTTATGGTTAGTGATGACTTCACACATAGAAAGTATGAGGCATAAAAGTTGTTGAGAGTTGATAAACGTACTTCTGGTCATCGTTGCAATTAATAGGAACTGATAAGGAAAGAGGGGTTCACATCACTACAAAAAATAAGACACATCCGTGACATTTTGGGCTGAACGAATTTTTTTTGTCATACATATGACACTTCTATGACGATAATTTTGACAAAACCCGGTATCATCATAGATGTGGTGGGCTCCTACTTCTATGACAAAAAATCATGATAGAAAATGGGCTTTTCGTTTTGGGCGGGCCGGAGACGCAGCTACATGACATTCTTTGGGCCGTCCATGACAGAAAAAACCGTGGTAGAAGCGAGGGGGAGGAAAATTTCGGGGAGTTGCCGGTTACGGTGGGAGGTCGGGGGCCGAGCGATGCGCGTTTCTCTCGTACACGTACGCGCGTGTGTTTGAGGTGTTGGCTCAAATTGAACCCGAATGAGGCGTTGGGCTCTAACTGAACCCGAGCGATTGCACTGCAGGCTACGCGTTACCGAACCCGAGCAATCGATCGATGGCTGTTAACTGAACCCGATGGAGTGATTCCTTCGCTACTGCTGCTAACTGAAGCCAATCGATTGGATGAACAGTGAGCATTGAGGGGGGGGGGGGGTTGGATGAACAGTGAGCGGTGGCGTTGCCTCTGGATGAACAAGACCCCATGGTGCGGAGGGCTGGATGAACAGTAGATGGTGGAGGGGTGGCCGTGGAGGGGTGGTTGAACAGGACCCCGTGGTGTGGAGGGCTAGATGAACAGTAGACGGTGGAGGGCTGGATGAACAGTAGACGGTGGAGGGGTGGTTGAACAGTAGCTGGTGGAGTAGCGCGCGGTGGAGGCTGGATGAACAGGAGCCCGTGGAGGCTGGAGGAGGTCGACGATGGAGATGAACAGTATCTCGTGGAGTCCCGTTTTGCGGTACGCCACACCCCTCCCGATGAACAGGACCCCCGTTTCGACCGTAGCGCTCCAACACAAGTTCATTTCATCCGTTTTGCGGTACGCCACACCCCTCCCAATCAACAGGACCCCCGTTTTGACCGTAGGAGGTCCGTTTCATCCGTTTTGCGGTACGCCACACCCCTCCTGATCAACAGGACCCCCGTTTCGACCGTAGGAGGTCCGTTTCCTCCATTTTGCGGTACGCCAGACCCCTCCTGATCAACAGGACCCCGTTCCGAATGTAGGAGGTCTGTTTCCTCTATTCTGCGGTACGCCAGGCCTCGTTTCCATCGCCTGTTCCGTCCAAGCCCTCTCGATGAACACGACCACGCATTCCGTTCCGACCCAGCCGGTTGGCTCTCACGCATTTCGTTGCCTCCCAATGAACACGAGGCATTCCGTTGCCTCCCCATGAACACGATGCATTTTGTTGCCTCCCCATGAACATGACGACGACGCTGTTTCTCCATTCCGACCCATCCATGTACACGAGCCCTCGCCGTACGTATGCGCGAGTAGGCGTTTGAGACCCCGCTCGTATGTACACATACGTGGCCGTATTTTCTTTCTTGCACCCTGGCTGTTGTACGTACATGTACATGCTACGTGCGTGCCTCTACTACGACACGTGTGTGCCTCTACATCCACTAGTATATATGTACGTACACGTTCGCGACCAGAATGACAACGCTACGTACGCTTCGACCAGGTGGGTCCCGACTGTCAGGCACTTCCTTGCCTGCGAAGATGTAGCTGGTGGGTCCCAGCAGTCAGGGGGCGAATCATTTTTTTGCCTGGATGCACTTCCTTGCATGCGAAGATGTAGCTGGTGGGTCCCAGCAGTTAGGGGGGCGAATCGTTTTTTTTTTCCGGACACACTTCCTTGAGTGCGAAGGTGTAGCTGGTGGGTCCCAGCAGTCAGGGGGAAACATTTTTTTTTTGTGAAATACGGTGGCCCGTCCGATGGGTCCCCGCTATCAGGTGGAGGAATAATTATTTTGCGCGTAATAAGGAGGCACTTCCTTGCTATGGCCGTGGACCCAGCTGTCAGCGTCTCCACGCACAGTACTCTTCCGATGGAAGTCGGTCGTTGACCACATTGACCACGCGGCGCCGAGAGCACCACGACGGTGGACGACAGCGAGGCCTAGGAAGGGGGAGACACAGAGGCAGGGAAGACTCGACAGTTGTTTCCCACGCGGAGGGGAGTACGACTATACGAGGGTTTACTGGTTCGTCTGCCGTCGCCGGAGAATAATAGCAGGTGTGGGTGAGTAGAGGGATGGCTAGGCCAGCGATGGGAGTACGGTGGGGTGGTGAGGCCTGCGCGGCAGCACAGCCGGCCACGGGGAGGAGGGAGCAGGCAGTCCCGTCGGCGCTTGTTTGAGCGGCTGGAGCAGGAAGAGCAAAGATTGAAGAAGCACGACGGCCATTGGATGGACATCCAACCATCACTGCTTGTGCGTCATCCTTTTTTTAGTAAAGCCTCAAATCTGTGGAAAACAGCATACAACCCATCTGCCATTATTTCTAATAATTTACAGCCCATTGCTAATTCTTAAGGTTTTTTGGGAGCCCATATTCTTTTTGTTAGCATTACAGCCCATATTGTGGCCATGGTTAAATAATTATACGAAATTTTTCATATTTCGGTGCGTTCCGAACTGTTTTTAATCCCGAGATTTTGACTCACATTCAAACTGATTTTAAAAATAAATGTATATGAATATAAAATCCAACAAATTCTCCACGCATAAAAATTAATGTAATTTAAAATCTTGAAATGAAAAAAAATATTTGAAATTAATTGCCGGTTTGATGTGTTTTAAAAATGTACAACCCATTTCTCATTACTGATGGGCCATTTTCTCGGCCAGCCGAATGAAAGCTCTCCTCGTCTTGAAAGATTTGCAGCCCAACAGGCCTGACAAAGCGACTTACTTGGCAAATCACAAAAAAATTGGGCTGTGGCCATGGACCCAGCTGTCAGCCTCTCCACATACAGTACTCTTCCGATGGAAGTCGTTCCTTGACCACATTGACCATGCCGCGCGGAGAGCACCACGGCGTTGGACGACGACGAGGCCTAAGAAGGGGACAACGCGAAGCCGGGGAAGACGCGGCAGTGGAAGCCCGCGCGAAGAGGATTAGAGGGTTCACTGGTTCGGCTGTGGTATGAGGCTGCCGTCGCTGCTAGGCCTAGCCAGCGGTGGGAATAGTAGGGGCGGTGAGGTCTCCGCGGCAGCACAGCCGGCCACGGGAGGCAGGAGCATGCGGCACGACCGGCGCTGCTTTGGGCGGCTGGAGCAAGAAGACCAGAGGTTGAAGAAGCACTACGGCCGTTGGATGGACATCGTATGGTCGCTGGAGCTAGAATCGTTCATATTGACTAAGTTGAGAAAGCCTTTCGTCCCCGTCAACTTAGTAGGCCCACAAGACAGCCTCCCACCAAGGTGGGTCCCAGCTAGCCAGGGGAGTATTCATTTTTTTATGCATAATAAGGAGGCACTTCCGGTGGGTCCGAGCTGACAGCGGGGGGAACGTTTTTTTCGCGAAATACGGTGGGTCCCAGCAGTCAGGGGGAAACGATTTTTTCACAAAATACTGGTGGCCCGTCCGGTGGGTCCCCGCTGTCAGGTGGAGGAATAATTATTTTCCGCGTAATAAGGAGGCACTTCCTTGCGGCTGCCATGGACCCAACTGTCAGCCTCTCCACGTACAGTACTCTTCCGATGGAAGTCGGTCGTTGACCACATTGACCACGCCGCGTCGAGAGCACCACGGCGATGGACGACGACGAGGCCTAGGAAGGGGATGACGTGGAGCCAGGCCACGGGAGGCAGGAGCAGGCAGTAGCACAGCCGGCCACGAGAGGCAGGAGCAGGCGGCACGACCGGCGCTGCTTTGGGTGGCTGGAGCAAGAAGACCAGAGGTTGAAGAAGCACTATGGCCATTGGATGGACATCATTCGGTCACTGGAGTATTGACTAAGTTGACAAATCCTCCGTCCCCGTCAACTTAGTAGGCCCACAAGTCAGCCCAACAATATGGTGGGTCCCAACTAGCAGGGGGTATTCATTTTTTTGGGCGTAATAAGGAGGCACTTCCTTGCGTGCGAAGATATAGCTAGTGGGTCCGACCTGTTAGCGGGGGGAACGTTTTTTTCGCAAAATACAAAGGCCCTTCCTGTGGGTCCTAGCTGTTAGGTGAAGGAATCATTATTTTGCACGTAATAAGGAGGCATTTCCTTGCGTGCGGCCGTGGACCCAGCTGTCAGCCTCTCCACGTACAGTCCACTTCCGATGGATGTCGTTCATTGACCACGTTGACCAGGCCGCGCCGAGAGCACCAGGGCAGTGGACGACGGCGAGGCCTAGGAAATGAATGACACGGAGCCAGGGAATACTCGGCAGTTGTTTCCCACACTGAGGAGTACAAGGGTTTACTTGTTCGTCTGCCGTCGCCGGAGAATAACAGCATGTGTGGGTGAGTAGAGGGATGGCTAGGCCAGCGATGGGAGTATGATGGGGACGTGAGGCCTGCGCGGTAGCATAGCCGGCCGCGGGAGGAGGGAGCAGGCAGTCCCGTCGGCGCTTATTTGAGCGGCTGGAGCCTGAAGAGCAGAGATTGAAGAAGCACGACAGCCGTTGGATGGACATCCAACAGTCACTACTCTTGTGTGTTGACTAAGTTGACAGGGCGTTGCGTGTGCGTCAACCTTTTTTTTATGAAAGCATACGCGTGAACCTGTAGTAGGCACACAAGTCAGCCTCAAATCTGTGGAAAACAGTATACAACCCATCTGCCATTATTTCTAATAATGTACAGCCCATTTGCTAATTCTTAAGATTTTTTTTGGAGCCCATCTTCTTTTCGTTAGCATTACACCCCATATTGTGGCCACGGTCAAAAAGTATATGAAATTTTGCATATTTCGGTGCGGTCAACTGTTTTTAATCCAGAAATATTGATTCACATTCAAACTATTTTGAAAAATAATTTATATAAATATAAAATCCAAATAATTGTCCACGCATAAAAATCAATGGAATTTAAGATCTTGTAATGAAAAAAAAATTGAAACTAATTCCCGGTTTGATGTGTTTTAAAAATGTACAGGCCATTTCTGGGCAAAGCAAATGAAAATCTCATCATCTTGAAAGATTTGCAGCCCAGCAGGGCCGATAAAGCAAGTAGGCCTTGTTTGGGTATTTCTTTAAAAACTAGAACTGGGCTAGCCATTTTCAGCAAGAAAAAAACACAACTGGGCTCATGATGTGGTAAACATAAATAAAACCCTGGCTAGACGGGCCACAGCCCCCGCACAGCCCCGTCGTTACCCTAATCCGTCGCTAAAACTAGTATAAATAACAACTGCTTGTTCCTCAAAAAAAAACTACGCGACTTGCTGGGTCCCTGGTGTCAGCCGCTCGTAGTGTAATTCTCTCGTTTATTGACTACGTTGACAATGGCGTGAGCCCTAGATGTCCAACCATTAGGAGGAACCATATTTTTGGGCTTGTACTATAGAGGCACTTGCTTGCGTACTGCCATGACGCTGGTGGGTCCCTACTGTCATCCTCTCCATGTACAGTCTTCTCCTTGTTCCTCTCAATTGTTTACGACATTGACAACGCAAGAGGGCGGCGCACCGTGCACGGCGAGCGAACCAAGGCTGCAAGGCGGAGGATGACGGCGAGGCCTCGGACGGAATGAACAAGAGCCGTTGAAGATGCACCGGTCCAGTCGCAGGCGGAGGGGAGTACGAGGGTTGACTGGTTCGGGCACGGGTGCGTGTTGGGGCTGACGTCCCCGGAGAATAACAGGACGTGTGGGGGAATAGAGGGAGGGACTGGCCAACGTTGGAGGGTACATACGGTAGGGCGGCGGAGGCGCAGCCAGCCATGGGAGGCGGGAGCAGGCGGAGCCGACGGCGTGGTTTGGTTTGGGCGGCTGGAGGAAGAAGAAGACAAGAGATAGAAGATACACGAGAGATGTTGGATGTCAATCCAATGGCTGGTAGGCAGAATCGTTTGTTGACTGGCTAGTAAGTCAACACCACTTTGGATAGGCTATTTCCTCGCGGGTCCCAAATGTCAGAATCCAAATCTGTCACGGTCATGCAGCCTTTCCTATGAAAATTTACAGCCCATTTGATGTGCTAGTTCGAAATAAGTTTGTGGGTGCTGGTGGGGGCTAATCACTTGGCTTCTGTAATGCATAGTGAGCTCAAGCAGCCGGCGTGAGTGATGTTATTTCCCTTGGTTGTGATTTGTTACAATATTTCACTCTAAAGTAAACGAATGGCAAGCCATTTGCCTTCTATGACAGTCACAGCCGAGTTGAAAAGGGTAGGAACATCTAACTCCAGCTTACAAACTGTACAAAAGCACGAGGGTTGATTGTTCATCAGGTTTACAAAAAAACCCAGATTGAAAAGGGCAACAACATCTAACTCCTGCACTGTTTTCGGTAGTCACAGTCAAATGGATTGGTCAGGTCCATAGAATGAACATCCGGGGTCGTAAAATTTACTGGATTATGACCACAATATGTTGTAAATAGAAGCCCGGCACGTTCGGAAGCTCTTTTGCCCACACGAAACTCCTTTTTTTGCTCTTCGACGTACCCATCTATCAAAACCATGCTGCTGATAAACTTAAGCCTGATGGACAATAGTAACCTCGCATTCAGCATGAAGAATGTGACAAATCTTGTGTTTGCACGGTTGGCTACATATCGTTCTAGCGTTATTGTCTTCAATCAAATCTCATGAGAAGTGAGAAAATCCCGATGTTTACGAATCCACCGATTGGTTATAACTTTCTTACCCCGTCCTGTTGCCTAAATAGACATGAAGATTGAAAATAGTTAAGGTCTAAAAGAAGAGTTTAGAAAGAGCAACATCTGAATGGTTAATTCTTGTACACTATATGCGAGCTTCCAATGTGCGTGAAATTATCACCTTTATATACAACTTCTCCAGACATGGAAAGCATTGCAGCAAGCCAATAATCTTGTTCAGATCAAAACTATTCATTTGGATATATAAGATCTTGACAGAATCCAGCACCATTGATAGGCCATCCATGGAGAAACTCTTCACTGAGCATAGAACATAATATTAGTACAAAATGTGTACTCCAAGATGATATATAAATTATGCGCAGAAATTTAAAATGCAGCTTATGGTTACAAGTATAGATGATAATATTACCTGAGAACTGTGGAGACAAACACCATATTGAAATGAGCACAGAGATCATGTATTACACCCAAGGTCTCCAGTTTAGGCACAGAGAGGATGGTTATTTGCAATGGTGAATAACTAGAATGAAGGATCAACCTTTGAAGTGAAGGGGCATCTTGGATGATGAGCTGCATTCCGTCAAAAGAAATTCCAATTCTTACAAGGTTAGGTGACTTTATTTGGAGACAACCGATTCTAACTGTGAAAACAAGCACCAAGCACTCCAGCGTAGGGCAACTCGAGTGGATGATGCTATGCAATGAGGCCTCCGATATACGAACCCGCACAAGTGAAAGTTTCTTGATAAATGGGAGTCGAAGGTTTAGTACCAGATTGTCTGGTAGGGAGCACAGCGCAAAGGTGGCGGTGTGGAGAGAGGAGGAAAACCGCGAGATGGACATCGGTGCCGAGGGCACAAGTTCATGGCGTTCGGTATGTGGTATGTGATTTCCAGGGGAATAGTAGAACTCAAGCAGCTGTAGTTCTATGAATTTAGGGTATTTCAGCCAGGCATCCACCGTGCAGGGCATGGTATGCTTGCTCAGGTAGCATGACGGGATGCAGAGGCTTTGAACGGAGCCCTGGTGGGAGGAGATGATGGCTCTGGGGATTTCAAAATCATTGAAGAGAGATAGCTGACGACAGTCGATATTAAGGGGCACGGCGCGCCATAGAGGGCGCCACCGAATTGAGAGGACTTGGGTGCGGCAGCAATCCTTGGTGGGGAGAAGCGAGATGATCTCCCCAAGGATGGCGTCCGGGAGATCGCTGATGCGGTCCACCCGAGATTCTACGGGTTCCTGGGATCTGGTGGGGGCGGGGTCGCCGCTTCTCCCCGCGCTACCGGGTGCGGGATCTACAACAAGTGTCGCCGCTGGCGGGAGCCTCATCTTCTTGGCGCTGGGTTTAGCCAACTCCATTTTCCTCGAGGGCGTCGCGTCGCGCTCACGGATTTGAGCAGAGTAACGAATGACGAGCCTAGTTATAGTGTGAGCGAAGAAGAAGGGGAGATGGGGTTTTCTGTAGGAGTGAGGAAGAAGGGGAGCTGGGGTTTTTTTTGTAGGAGTGAGGTGAGGAATTTGGGGGTACGAGTGGAGCGAGCTGACGTGAGGTGGGTGGGAGCGAGGAGGAAGAAGAGCACCCAGGTTTTTTTTGGGGGTGGGGGGCGGTGTGCTGGGTGTGGGTAGCGCCTTTTGAATTGATTTTACTATTTACTAGTGTGGATTGGCTGTTTTGTCTTGGGCCCAGAGAAACAATTACTACTAGTAAAGTGGAGACACTCTACAGCTACCCAGAAAAACAATTACTACTAGTACAGTGGAGACACTCTACCGCTTCTGGCTCCTCGTAGGTCATTGAAACGTCTCCCTCTACTGAATGTCGTTATACTTTTGTTCACCGACATGCGGGCCATGCAGCGCACGGGCCCAAATGCCATCCACCAAATTAGAAGGCAGTATGCAGGCGGAGAGTCACCCCGGTCGTAGCGCGACATTAGCGAGCCGTCGTATCACAAAACCCCACCTCCCCGCAGTCTAAGTTTGACAGAAGAAACAACCATCATTTTACTCTTCGCTGAATCCCCTTCTCCCTCACCGTCTTCAAGAAAGGCAACACTCGCATCTGCCACTGTTCTTCTCTCCCAACGAAGGGAAGTTAAGCGGATCCGTGATGTTGGTATAATTTCGTTCAGAGAAAAAAAGAACTTTTGCAAAGCAGTAACTGATCCTCACTCTCTTTTTTGTTTCATTGTCATTGCGATTGTGTTTTCCTTTCAGTGGTCTCCTAGTATTCGTCAGTTTCATGATGGACCAAGGAGAACCAGGCAAAGATCTGCCGATATTGGAGCAGACGCGGGAGGCTGATCCCCACGAGACAGAGAGCTCCAAGAAGATGGAGGCAACCACCGAGCCGACCCCAGATACGCTCACGGCCACTACTGAGATGGTCAACGCCCCATTTGAGGTTACAGCCCCCGTGGCACTGCAGGAGCAGTTTTCCCCCTTCGAGGATGTGTCCCCCCCCCCCCCCCCCCCCCGCTGAGCTGCCCAAGGTGATTTCCTTCTTTGCCAATCTCGATTGTGGTTTTTGATCTAAGTATGTGGTGATTTTTTTAAGAAAAGGAAGTATGTGGTGATTAATAATGCAAAATTTTATTAGCTTCGATGCCATGCTATACATAGTGGTTTAAATAGCTTGTGTTTCTTATACTGAAAAGTAATTCAGAATTTGTTTCTGTTTCAATTAGAGCCCTGATGCAGACAAGGATTGTGTGGTTGTGCATGTCACTTGCTATGAGGCGGACGACCTGAATATACGCACTGGGAAAACAGAGTTCTTAGGCTATTGGATCCTAGAAGCCATTTGCAGTTATACCAATGAAGAGGTGTATTCTAGCCTCACTGTTGTCAGGCGTGTTGTCCAGGGTGTACTGAAGCACAAGAAGTTCAAAGCTACTCCTTCGTTTGTGAGGCATACTGTTCTTGTCAAGCTTACGCAGGAAGATGACGTGGCATGCCTCCACTAACAAGTTTATCAGTGGCAAGGCCACAAGGTTGTCTTCATGAAGGTTCACAGGATTGAGCTGCTACGGGACGTCCTCGATGATGTTCATGGCAAGGTCCGTCTTGTGTCCAGCCCAAATTAGATCGAGGCATGAAATAGTTGCCCCAGCTAGTATTTAATAGTAGTTTGGATTGTGTCTGATTATCCGAACCTTGCCTGTTATCGACCCCTCTGGGGCTAGTACTCTGTTTGAATCCATCTATGGGAACTGCTGCTACTTTTGTGTGCCCATGAATCATGTGAGAACCATCGTAATTGTTGCCGAAATAGATGCGTCCTCACTAGTTTTTTCATGAATATGGCATGGTAAGACATAAGTTGTCACGGTTTATCATATGAGCAGTGTGTGTTTTGATGAAATATAGCACTCATTCGAGAACCGTGCACCGACGTATACATAAGTACTTGTAAACACTGATGGTGCTACCCCACTTGTAAGCAGTTGTGCAAAACATGGCACATTGGCTCAGCTCGCTTCAACACTAGGCTATCGACCAGCTAACAATCAACAATCTGCTGTCTGACATATAAGCAACTATGTATCTTGTTACAGTGGTTTATGTAGTTAATTGAGGCCACGATGTAATAAATTCCAAATGTTCAACGCTAGCCAGCGCTCATGTGGAACACTCACATTAAACTCGTCTTCATAAAAATCTTGAAAAGCATAAGTTAAGCGGTTTTATACATCTCAATGATTCGTAGAACATAACAAACATACACTAGTTCACATCAAAAGACAAATTTGTGAGAAGGTTTACAAATCAGGAAAAAACAAGCAAGGCTTCTCTGAGCAAAGGGCCTCCCGGCTGGCTTAAATTTCCTGGAGTTCACTCTGGTTTTTCTTGTTGCCACCATCCAGGGTTAGGTTCTCTCATTCCAGAATAACAAATTATAATTGTGGTCTCAGCTGGAATGCTGAACTGAACTATGCAGTGTACTGACCAGGTGAAATTCTTGTGCATTCCGCTAAATTTAAGCACCGCTATTTGCAGAAATAAGAAGAACACAATGCCTCTTGTCCGCGCACCTGTCCAAAAAACCGGCATGCAGTCGTGCCAGCTAGTCCTCGGTCCATGGATGAACTGGTAGAAAGTGCATGCCGGACTAGGACGCAGTTGTTTTCGCTCGTCCCTGCACTGCAATCTGGAAGTAAAACGTACGAAACAACTTTTTTTAGATTGTGTTGGTCATTCTACATTAGTTACTACCAATGTAGGGATACCTTGAAGATGGGAGGTTAGACGACGGCAACGAGGGATAGCCATCTCATTTTGCGCAGTTGTACTAAACTGAGGTGTGTGCTTTTGATTGTGCAGATAGAAACGATACGGAGACAGACATCCCAAAACGATATGGAGACAGACATCCCTATTTGTGCAAGTACGAAATATGGTTATTTAAACAGTGACAGATATTACTACTTTCCCCCGTTTCCTCTTAGAACCAAGTCCTAGATTCATGCTACAGCTTTCCCACATTCTTCCCTGTTTGAACCAACGCATTGAGTTGACTGTATGAACTAGCTTTACTTCTAATAATAGTAGAAGTCTAGGTGGCTTTGCAACAGCGGACGGAAGTAGAAAAGGATTCACACGAAGGGGGAAGAGCTAGGGCAGTAGAGCAAGGCAGGTTTCGATGGAATATATACCTGAGGGTCGTTGGCATGTGGAAAATATGGCGTCGGGAGGCCGCATCTTGGCCACAATACTGCAGGGAGGAAGAAGGGGTCGGAGGCCCTCCCGAGCCGGCGCTCTCTCAGAGAGAACGGCACGGCCGCCGATCGGGACGCGCAGGCAGCCGTTGGTCTCCTCCCTCGCCGCCGACGACAGCGTGAACGATGCACCTACACCCCCTGCCCCGGTCGAGGTTGTCCGGCCGGATTTGTGACCAGCTGTGAGCTGAGAGAGAGAGTGTGGCCACCTATGTCTTGCTTAGATCTGGAGAGCATGAGAGAGTGAACGAGACGAACCCTAGTAAAGCAAGTGCTAAGGCTCCTGCTTTTATATATAGTCGAGTGATTTTGTTGTACCGGCTTCAAAATAATGCGCTCCTACGTGTACCCGCGAGTGGGTGTGAGAGAACTAGTGCGTGCGTGCACCGCTTCTCTTCATGAGAGTACAATATATACTATGCCCAAAGAACGTTCGTCGCAAGAGTAATAATATAAGTGTGTGATGTGTGAGCTAAAATAAAATGTGCACGCCGTCTTTTGTTTTTTAGAAGTTCTGAGGGTAGGGTGTGAAGAGCACATATGTGCGTGACGTCTACCTGCAAATAGACGATGGGTACCACGTGCGAGTCTGCGAGAGGACTCGGGAGAGTTGTGACTCGTGAGGGTGCGTGTGCGTGAGAGAGAGGGGGGCACGTATCAATGCAATGCATGTGTCCGTAAATCATTATCCGACAAATGTTCACCACAAGCCTTTTCCTAACGAACGTCGTAAGAACCGTTAGATCGGCATCCGACAGTGTCAGTTTTGCCATGTCATTTAACAGAACAGCCACTCCTCCTACACACAAATCTTCCACATGAGTGTTAGCAACTGACGTATGCTCCCTCTGTTCCGAAATGCAGTGGATATAGCTTTATTGAAAATTGCATATGTAGAATACCCTGTATATATCATTTCATTCATCTTCGAGAGGTGAGTATAAAGATGGGAGAGGAGTCTACAAAGAAAGACCATCGTATCACCCGTAGCAATTTCAACCATCCTTTAGTGTCGAGGAATATTATAGGATCTCTATATGATATGATTTTTATAGGATTTTTTCCCTTTAGAGCCAATTGGTTCATAGGAATAGATTCATATACTCTACATTTCAAAGGAAATAAATATGATATCATTTCTATAGCTTTAGAGCCACTTGATTCATATGAATAGATTCATATACTCCCTTAATTTCAAAGGAAAATAAACATTAGCGTATATTCAATAGAAAAGTTCCTATGATATGAACCAAATTACATCTCTTTACTAATCCCTCCTCATAGGAATTGAGATACATGTCATCTCTAGATTCAATAGAAAAGTTCCTATGATGTGAACCAAATGACATCTCTTTTCCAATCCCTACTCAGAGGAATTGAGATCCTCTATGTCATCTCTTTCCCTACAACTTCCATGTATACATCTTCTATTCCTAAATAGATAGTACAACCCACTAGTAGCTTTTTTCCAAAACATGTAACTAAGGCACAAGAACTATATAGTGTGCCAATAACTTTGAAAGATGGTCGCTCGATGAAGCTAACCTGATAGTGCTGAGATGGGCAAATCCAAGCACTACTGGCCGTTGGATATCATCAACATTCCACCAGATCTCCCACATGTACAATTTAGAAGACTCCATGGTTGAACTTAAGCATAATGCACAAACCTCAAAACACAAGCACTTCTCCTTTGTTCTAGAATCTTCTGTATCATAATTGATTATTTTTTTCTAAATGAATTGCCATTATTTGTTTTTTTACTTTATGATTTACAATGCACAACCCCATGAATCCTAATATTTTTATAAAACTAATTGATTTTGAATGAGATGAACTATAAGAACTAAACGAACATCTACATCATGCATATATGACTCAAAGCTTTACATGCTATAGTGTGTATTTATTCATAATTTGGTTTCGAAATCTCATGCGTTCAATACATGTGTACCTTACTAGTTTTGAGTAGAGTAGCAAATTTCACGCGGCTCCGGGTATATAAAAATGTAGGGCCCATGCATCATTGCCTTTCGGTCGAACCTACATCCACAATTTTTTGTACATGCTATATCTCCACTGGTCCCCGAACCCAAATGCTGCCTCGTTCCCGTAACACCAAGCAGCCCCCACATATTTAAGGCGTCGACTCGAACCCGTTTACTACGAAGTGGCCCCGCACGCCGTAGTACTCCTACAAACCCTACCGCCACACACATCATCGGTTTTCTTCAAGAGGACGAGGGAGAAGCCGATTTGTATTGGAGGCGCTTTCAAAAAAAAGGATCTGTAGTGGAGACCCCTACCCTAGGGTGCCCTAGGTAGCTGCCGCACGCATCTTTGTTTTCTCTTTTCTTTATGCTCTTGCGCGCTAGAGTGAAATGATGGTTCCTTCGTCCGTCTAGCTTAATGCGGGAAAGGTGGGGCTTTGTGATTTGACCCCTCATCGCTCATTTTCTACTACTGCGGCGCTATGACCGGGGTGCCTCCAATTCCAACCGCTGATCCGAACTGTAATTTGGTGCATCGCACATGGAACAAGACGGTGGATGAGCCACATGTCTGCCAAAGGGGTCCTGTTAAGTGTGTTGCCATTTCATGTGCGGACTGACCCTGCTTGAGTTGCTACGCCAACACGACAGGAGCAGCCTACCACTTGGTTTTGCTCCTTGGTGAATCCCGACTATATTGATCTAAAAAGATACGTGCTGAACTACCCTCTACGTCTCGGTTTTTTATTTGTAGGCGTCTCGGTTTATAGGGCCTGCACGTAGTTCTAGGTCATCCATTTGACTAACTAAATATGAGTTACTATGTCACAAAAAGTATATCATTGGATTCTTATCGGTTGATATGTAAAGAAACAAGAAACGAGGTAGAAGTTAATGCACCGCGCCTTAGTATTTTGGGATTATTTGGTTTTCGTATGATGACTTACTCACCTAGATGGAGGGAGTAGTTGTATTTAAAAGTCGAGGGCGGGGCTTTTCCTGCACAGTAGGCGGGGCAGTTCCGCCTAGTCGGTTCGACAGAGACGCGAGAAGACGAGGGAGTAGGCTGCTGTAAACATAGGGCTGTGTGATTTGACAGCGAGTTACTGCTGGACAGGTGGGGCCCTGTGATTTGACTTGCCATTATCATTTTAACTTTGGCGCTACGACCGGCGTGAGTCTCCCGATTCCTGACCACCTCCATACAGGTGCATCTCCCAATGCTCCACCATGTAGTAGAGGCTGGATCTTGCATGAGAGCCCACTTCTCCACTTTTTCCTTGCCTCTCTTTCCTCCACATATGCAAAAATGCCATGTAAAGTGCACTATTGTACTTACTTGCTCCTACAGGTGCTTAAGCTTGCCACATAGGCATAAAGTCTGATGTGGCAAGTTAATCAAGAAGAGAGAGACTAGTTCGGTGACCCAAGGAAGAAACGGTGCTAAGCACGTGTACCTAGGTGAAAAGACAATTTTGAGTCTATAGCTAATTAAATGAAGTAAACTTAGCAACACCATTTCATTGGAAGAGGTCACTCCTTGGCAAATGCAATAAATACTAGTAATCCCTGTGTCCCATTATATAAGAACGTTTTTGACAATACACTAGTGTCAAAAACGTTCTTATATTATGGGACGGAGGGAGTACGAAGAAAGAGATAGAGAGGAGTAAAAAAATACACTTATAGCCAACCTTATAGCAAACCTTGTTGTAGTATGAGTGACTAAGTGATGACTATGTATGACATGCCAACATCAGATAGCCTAACGCACCGTGTTAAATCTCCATGGGCGCGACCACGCGAGCGACGCGACAGTCGTGGTAGGCGCGACCATGATACGGGCTGCTGGCAGCCCTTGGATCTGAGATCAAACGGTCGCATGCTAAGTTGCTGAAAATTTGTAGAATAACCCTCCAGGATAGGATATTCACCCATAGGTCTAGAATCACGCCATGCAACCATTCGATCTCAGATCCAAGGGCTCTCGTAAGCCCGTATCATGGGAGAATGGAAAGCCACTACCCTGCCATTCGCACGCTGGCAGTTCGCTCCAACTCGTCCCCGCACGTCCTTTAATACTATGGCGGTTCGCTCCAAGTCGTCCCATCCATTCAAATTACGGCAGTTCCACTAATCCTAACCCTCCTCCCAAATCCATGGCGTCCCAAATCTCCCTGATCGGCGGTGAGTACAAGGTTAGAACCATCACCGACGATGAGTTCGATGTCATCTACACCCGTACTTCCGCGATGGTGAAAGGATGCCTTTCTCGCTTCATACGCATGTTCGAAAACACACATGATGAGTGGGTCGCTGGGCTAGATGTTGAGTACACCACAGTCATGGGATGAGAGAAGGATCTAAAGGACAAAGAGAGGAAGAAGCCCACCGTGATCCAGGTTTGCGTACATAACGTTTGCTTGGTCTACCACATATGCCAGGCCGACGTTGAGTGCCAGGATTTTAAGAACTTCCTCGAGGACAAAACAGTCAAATTCGTTACTGTAGACTTTAAGAACGACAAAGAAGTCCTGGGTTGGATAGGCCTCGTTGTAGGCAACCCCTTCGACCTCCGGAAGAATCGGCTGGTGCCCTCTCGTCAGCCTTCAATGCTGACCCTGGCAGGAGCAAAGGTTCATCCTTCGTACGGTAAACTGGAGAAACCTCCATACACGTTTCATCGTCATGCATGGCAGCGGAATGTACTAGATATAGACCACATCCAGTATGCTACAATGGATAGCTACCTTTGTTTCAATATCTACAAGGGTTGGATGAAGAGCAACAGCCAAGTTGGCGGTTCAAGCAAAGAAGTATCGGCCATGAGGAAGAGGGACAAGGACGAAGTCGAGGACGTGGATGAGGACTCCGAGTAAGGTGGCAGTATCGTTGCTCATGGTGGTTATAAACTTCTAATGCAGTGTCTACCGGATTAGTTGCATAGTTTAATTTCAAGTGTGCTTAGTTTAATTTGAGGGGTGTGTTGTGCTGAGCCCCCAGCAGAACTATGTTATGTTTCTTCTCGTTACTTTAACTCTTCAGTATGTACATACTAGTACTAGTATTTCTTTAATAGAATTTAGCACCCCAATTAAGCACGTACTAGCTTTTTTAATAGTACTATATGCATAATTTGGCGATGAGCGCTCTCTATATGTACCACCTTTATTTTTAAATTTCAATTTTTGCTCCATGGCGCAATCCATCGGTAGTACTATTGTACAAAAGTATACATTTTTTAAAAGGCTAGCGTACTGTTCATCATATATATATATATATATATATATATATATATATATATATATATATATATATATATATAACAAGTTAAATTCTCAACCTAGAACGACGTGCATGCCATATAGTAAACCGATACAGAGGAAGTATAGTAAAAATGAGGTGATTTTACCGAGCGATCGGCAGGGGAGCATGGCCTGTCATGCGGTCCCACGTGTCATGATGTACCAAGGCGATGCACATGTCCGTCTTGAGGCAGAAGCAATACTAGTACGTGGTTTGAGATGATGTTGAATCGAAGTGTGAAATAATGGTTGCTTCGTCCCTCTGGGAAGGTGCGGCATTGTGATTTGACGTCTCATTGCTCATTACTACTACTGGGCCGGTACGAGTGGGGTGTGTCCCCCCTGCTGTTCTGCACTGTTATTTGGTGCTTGACACGTCGACCCGATTGTTATATGTCCCACATGTCGGCGACAGGAAGTACAGAATTCATGAAAGGGAGCGTCGACGGAGGAGTATACTACAAAATTCATGAAAGGGAGCATCGACTGAGGAGTATACTATATAATTCATGAAAGGGAGCGACTTAGTTTTGGAAAAATCTGTTTTTATGGAGTACGTACCCACTAGGGTTTATAGGGCTCATCTAAAAAACATTTGTTTTTCCGTTTTATAAGTCTCAATTCTACTATACTAGTAGTAGTACCATTACATGTTGGATTTCGAGGTGCGTTAGATCACCCGACGCAAGCAGTGTCAAGAGGAAACTAACCAATGCATGTACAAGTTCATGGAAATTTAGTGGTCATTCATGCATTCGTTCTAATTAATGCCTTAGTAAACATAAGTTCTTGAGAAAAACGAGCATACTGTGCAAACTAAGAAATTAATTCGACCACTCATCGTCTACCTTGGTTGGAGAGATTTTGAAATTGAGCCATAAACTGGAAAGGAGGGAGTAGTAACTTTTGTCTCGATTACTATTTGTGGCCTTGTATAGATGCAAAATGTATTTTTTTTATAGTGGCCTTGTATAAGTAAATAGAGGGAGTACTAACCAAAGTACATAGTAGGGACGAGGAGTAAACAGAGGGAGTAGTAAAATTTTCTCCTCGTGCTGCGAGCCACTGCGCGCGTGGGCGAGGGGGCGGGCATAAAGGCGTACAGTCGTACTAGTAAGCTTCACCTCATCCTGCGAGCCACCGCGCCCGTGGGCAGGGGAGACAGCGTACTAAGCAAGTAGCTCCTCGTTCTGCGAGTTAACGGGACACATCAAAAGTACTCCAGTGTATAGAGCCTTGCCTCTAAGGTAGGCCCCACATGGTTTGCCTCTTTTTTTAATTTAACATAACGCGTCAAGTCGCAATTTGTTTGTTCACCCGTAGTAGACGATCCTCCCTCCACCAAGTGGACAACCAGTACACGTGCCAAATTACCACGTGGGCTTCCTTTTTCGTATAGAAATGAGCTCCACCGTGTACCCGTGCGGGTATGGTTGGGAAAGAGACGGGAGTACGTGCGCCGTGCGTGCAGCTCTTCTCTTCGTGCACGTCACCCACCTACATGGGTGTGTGTGTGAGAGAGATACAAACCTAGACATAATGCGCCGTCCATCCCCATGCCTCCGCCCAGTCCGACCACCAGTCACCACCACGGCACCACGCCCCACTCCTCCTCACCTTATCTCTCATATTTCTCCCTCCATTTTTATATACAAGGGGCCACTATCAAAATTACAATTTGCAGATATACAGGGCCACTAACACTAATTGATGCAATATTAATGGTGTTTGCCTCATGGTACTAGCAAAGGAGGACATTAATTATCCCTTGCAAGCATGCGGGAGTTCATAAAAAAATGCATCTTGATGTTCCGCGCAATGCACGGGCATCTTGCTAGTCCATGGAAACAACACATGGCAAAATTCCACGGCGAACAAGGGATTTGAATCTGTTGGGAGGGGCTGTTTGGATCTTGCCCGGGGTAGCCAAAATATTGGCGACCCGTTTGTCCACCGGTGCCTTTGCCACCGATGAACGAGGAATGGCTCGGGTGCTCATGCTGTCATGCATCCTCCAGCGCGCACGTTGGAGACGAGCTCGCACGAGCTGTGTTTTTTGTCCCACAACGCCGCCCGAGCCGCCCGCAGACCGACCGGCGACCCGCAAATTACGCCATCCAACCGTAGCCGCACACATTATGACAGCAACTCAACCAACCGGAGGAAATTCACGCAAACACGTAGACAAACTGATATTTCATATAAACAACGACGGAGATCATATAAAATACTAGATTTTCACACAAACATGACAGATTTCGTTACATTCAAATGAACTATGCGGTGCTAGTTCTGGACAGCATAGGTATATAATACCTGGCCTAAATGGTCGCCCACCGATCAATTTGTGTTCCTCATGTCCGGCTGCACGATCACCGGACTGCCGGGAGCCCCGAAGGTATATGCTTCAGCGCAAAGGACGGCTCGCTTCCCCACTACCCAACTGATATCATTAGCTGGTGCCGAAGATGACGGTGGCCGACACCGGTTCGAGTTCATCACCGGCCACTACTTCGCCATGGCCGGCACTGGCTCAAGTTCATCCTAACATTCCCCTCTTCCGTGGAGCCCATACGGGGTCGACGAAGGTCCTCACAACAAAAGGATCCGGCAAGACACCTGCTGTGTACGTCGGCGTCACCTCCGCGGTGGCCTTCATGGGACCCAAGCGGCGGCGGCCTCCCGTGTTCTACTTCTCCTCGATGATGGCCGCGAACGCGGAGGCGCTGGCCACCGACTCGTCGCTCTCCGCGCACCGGCTTCTGTCGCTACTTGCATGGCGCGGCAGCCGGCATGGGAGTCTCAGCCACAGAAACGGGAGACGTGGTATGAGGTGGCGGCATGGACGGCAGCAACGATGCCCGTGCGCCGCTCCTCGTCGAGCTGGCCTAGAGCGGTGAGTTGCTGAACCACGCGCCGGCTTGGGGCGGCAATTGGCTCCGTCGGGCGAGGGGATGGAGGTGGATCAGCGAGCTGCATAGCTCGTATCTGGTGGGCTACCCAGCCGGCTTGGATGCGGAATAACTACTCTTCGTAATCCATTGTAAGAGTGGACAAAATGGTGGAGGAGATAGGGGAGCGGCGGAGGTGTGCGATTCTCGGCCGGCGTTTGGCCTCATTTAAATAGGAGATTAAATAGACGGCGGACGGGAGGAGCTCGGCCCGCGTTGCGTTTAACACCGGCCTGGTCATGAACGGACGTGTGTCCAGAGTGGGTTTCTCGGCTTCCACACGGGCGGGTTTCATGGAGGCGTTTGAATGCGGCACGGAGGCGTGTTCAGTTGGGCGTGCCGCGATTGGCGCCCTCGACTCTGACCTAGGACACCGCGCCGTTCTTCCACTGACGTGTGGGCTCTTTGGGTGCATGGCCTGCATGTTAGTGACCCAATGCAGGCAGCGCACAGCAGAGGAACCTTTGGTGGGCCAGGGCGGTCAGAAGCGGGCATTTCATAAACCGATGATTGTTCATTGAGTGTGACGTCATCTTTTTCATGTAGTTAAGCCTACTATGTTGATAGCCCGTTCGATACGTTGTGATTCATAAAGACCGATGCAAACATCAATGTTCTGCTTATCCCAGATAATATTGATTAATACTCGTAACAATCCATGTCCTTAACAAAGGGTGCATGCACCTATAGGTTGAGCGTGTGTCTTGCGTCGTGTGTTGTGTGCATGCAGGCGTGCGAGTGTTGCGTGCGTGCAAGGGTGCGTTTCAGTGTTGCATGCATGGGTGCGTACGTGCGTGTGTTCGTGAGTGCATGTGTACGTGTCAGTGTTGCACGCCAGCATGCGTGCATGTGTACGTTATGTGTACGTGTCAGTGTTGCACGCCTACATGCGTGCGTGTCTTGCGTGCGTGCATGTGTACGTGCGGGGTGAGGCTACACGTCAGTTGACTGACTTTTTCATCTCTGCTCATTAGATTTTCCAGCCGTTGGATACGAAATCAAGGGCCTCCAGTTTATCATCAAACTCCACCCCCCCTGAGCCGCCAACCACCACTGGCCGAACCGCCGGCCCCCGCCGCCCGCGGCCGGCCCGTCCTCCCCAAAACCACTCCTCACCGCCGGTCAGCCACTGCACCGGCCATCCCTCTAGCCCCCCTCCCCCCCCCCCCACACACCGAGCTTTTTCTCCGGGGATCCCCACCCCACCGCCCAATGAACGCCCCCCAACCGCCGGTGACTGCCAACCAGAGGTCTCATGACTTCGAATACCAACCGACCACTAGTTTATTACCATTTATGTCCTTCATATACGCGCTGACGGGTGGGCCCTATGGTAATGTGCGCTGCTGAATGTGGACCGTTTGACTTGTCAATTGATCGTGTTATCAACAAATTACGGAGCTGTATGGTGAGCCAATGACCGTATGATCACCCTAAAATGTACTCCTATTTTATTAACACAGTACAGACTCAAACTACCATTTGTTTCTTTCATATACGGGCTGATAGGTGGGCCCCACGGTTACGCGCCGCGATGGTGCAACACTAGTTGTGCCGTTTGACTGGTCAATTGATTGTGTCATCAACAAAATACGGAGTTGTACGGGTGAGCCAGTGACAGTATAATCATGACATGTATTTGTTTAACACGATACAGATGCAAGGGCTCATATATACGCGCAAGCACTCACCGCTATAAGCGCACACACGCGAACCCTACCCCTATGAGCACCTTCGAGAGAGTGGGCCAGCATATATGATCTTGATATTTTACGAAGGCACCATAGGTGCGTCGTAGTCGAGTGGAACGTCTCCTCCCACTGAACGTACATCACCGGAAAATACTGAAATTAACGCAAGATAAATGCGAGCACCGGGACTTTAACCTTGGTGGGCTCGAGAAACCACTGTCCTCTAACCATCCAACCACATGTTGGTTAGCACGACAAAATGTATGTGGTGACCGTGATGAGCTTATTCTGTTGCCCTTTGACCATATCGTGCTTTCGCTTCAAATACAATGATCGTAAGTGTCGTCAACAAAATACAGAGCACGCATCAAATGCAAAGTCCGTCAGTGTCATCAACAAAATATGGAGATGTATCGTGAGCTAGATACCGTTGTACCATTGTATATGCTTATTTTCTTAGTGGCCGATTGCGTGTGTGGTGTGGTGGGCACATCATTTCTAGTTGTGGTGGGTCAACGTGAAGACTCGTGGGTCGGTTCCATCCTGTGCCACATATAGGTTGGACCGAGACGTGTTATACGGAGACCCATGTGGACGACTCGGCGTACAACATGAAGCTACCAGAGTCGCAGAGGACTCTATCCCCACTGGTGATAAGCCGACTATATATGATTTGTAACCCTAGGCCCTTACTATGTTATACAAGCTTGGGGGCTAGTTCATCGATAGTATGCACACACACGCACAATGCCTGGTATTCACGTGTACTTTGTACACACCCCTATCACTAATATACAGTACCAGGAGTAGGCTCTTTCTTCAACTGCAAGGGTCCAATCCGAACTAGGGTAAAACTTTGCCTCGTATTACCATCCAGCCTAACAGCCAGGGATATCCTACCGAATGATATGATGAAATCATATCTGCCAACTACTAAGAGAGAGGTGTGTCTGGGGGGGGGGGGGCAATGTGTGCGAGAGAGGCCAAAAGATAATGTGCGTGCGGGAGACACTTAGGCACATATATGTGCGTATAGAGGCCTAGTAGAGACCGTGCGTGTGTATATATGCATGTGAGAGAAATAGTGTTTTCCAACTGAGATTAGTGAAAAGAGTGGTACATAGTAGTCAGAAAGAGATAGAGAGAAACAGAGAGAGCATGTGCGTGAGACACCCCGACACCCTGAGAGAGATCGTGAGCATATGTGAAAGAGAAATGCCGATGCATATAAAGTGTGTGCATTTATGCGTTAGATAGAGAGATATATTAGGAGTTTGTGAGAACGGGCCGAGGCATAGTGCATCTACATGTAAAAGGCGGATCTATGCATTAAATTAAAATATAAATGGCTTTATTATTTTTGGATGAGATCATGAATTTTGCAAATTGCGTATGGACGAAAATCGGTCTATCAGACACCCATACTCTATTGAATTCTAGCATATGCATGTGTTTATTTCATATTATCGATCCATAGAGTGAGAGCGGTTTGAAATACAGGCAATGGATGCTTTTGCAATTCATATACAAACATTAATTAGTGCACTCCATGTTGTTAGTGTGAAGCACTTTATACATTTGTCACTTGCATGGATACATTCCAAATTGCTAGCTACGAAATAAAATACATGTCGAATTCACATAAAGGGGGTTTTGAAGATTCGAATTCATAGGAAGTGCATTCATCTATTTGAAACCGAGATAATGGCATTTGTAGATTAGATGTAAAATGGGGCATCAATCTTTGTTGTGAGTTTGAACATGCTATATATATTTATATGCATATCTAACTTTTTTTCTTCCAACCAAGGAGATTATACCTGGAACCATGCATGAACTGAGGTAAGTTGCATATTTTTTAATATATACTCGTGTACAATGTATATTAAAATGTACCCCCTCCATTCCAAAATAATCGTAGCTTTAGGATTTTCAAGAGTAAAGATTTGTGAAGTTTGACAAATCCTGAAAGTTCAATTCAAGAGAACCGAAAACGTTAATGCTTCTGCTCCCAAATATTGAACGAAGCGCCAAATAGGCCTCTGGTCACCCGAAACCGCGCGAGACTAATGTTTTGGTGGTAGGAAATTACTGTCCTGACTCTGGCCCGTGTAGCCTATCGGCCCGATGTCCAAAGGTCTAAACCGGGGTAGGTTTGTAACTTCACCAAGACGTCACTCTCAACCGCCTCCGAGAAGCATTCATACGCCGTGGCCGCCTAAACATCCATGCGCTCGGCCCAAATCTATCCCGCCCACATTTGGGACACCTAACATTACTGTCCTACCCCCAACCCACAATATGTCCAAAATTTTAGATGGGGGCAAAGTTTGTAACTTTCCCCAAATTTCGAACAAGCGCGTGTCAAACCGAAACATTGTTCCCCCTTAGTTCCCTGCCTCCCTCCGTTTCCCCACTCATACTCCGTGGGCGCGAAAATTCCCTCTCCACCAGCCGCGAAACCCCAGCCTCCTCCATCCTCCACCCCATAGCGGCCAATCCACCGCTGCCCTCCTCCATCACGCCGGAGCCGGTACCCCGACGTCGTCGTCCAAAGCAACCGCAACCGCAAAGCCCTCAAGGACTTAGCAGCTGAAGCCGAGGCAGAGCTGCCTCCACGACGCCGACGCCGACGTGCACCGTACGAGAACCACTCCGACCACGCCGTCCTGCGCCTCACTACTGCGGCTACACTATCGCAACCGTCCATCATACCGGAGCTATTCCCGCTACTCCATCGTTCACCGCCTCGGATATGCTTCCCCGCCGCCGACAGACGGCCACCGCACCACACTCAACAACTTGGCCATGGGTTCATCCAAGGTTGCACCGTCCTCCACAACTTCTGATTTCCGGCGAACAACAAGATCGTCAGAAAAATAGAAGGAGGACACAGCACTGCCAGCAGAAAGAGGTACTCCTCTTCCCTTATTCATGCAAATCTTACGTCTCCGCTCACACCGTATTCATCCCACGAAAGAAACTAGTTGAGTGCTTCTTACTGCATCTTCTTCGTGATACTAAATGCACAAGGTTTCCTCCCTTTTACTATTTTACCTTTGCTAGAGGTCAGTAGCCCGCCTGGATTTCAATTCAGGGTCAGTCGAACCGCAATTAAAAGAAGCAGCACCCGCTTAGGCGGGCGGAGCACCTAGTCCGCCTATTCCCCGGGGAAGCAGCGCATCAGTGTCTATCGTAGGGGTGTGGGGCGCAGGAGCTGCTTGCGCCTGATCTGGAGGTTGGCGGGGCTTGAATGGATGGCCGCGAGGGCAGTGCCAAGCACGGCGGTGCGGTGAGGTCGAGGGGAGGGTGCAGGCAGGGGAGGAATACTGGGTCGGTGGTCGCTGGCGTTTCGAGGAAGATCATCAACACTGACTGGCTGGAGGTAGACGAAGGTGATCTGCCCGTTCTTTGTACATTGAACGGTGCAGAAAAAATGGACTAACCTATTTGCTTTTAGTCGACTGTTATTTTCATAGAATCCTGTAGTAATTGAGTGTGCCATGCATGTTCTAGAGCTATCATATGTCTCCCGTCATTTATTTCTCACCGGCCTGCTATCTGCTACCTATACAGTCTACTAATTGTGCACACACTTCACCCATACTCACACTATTGTTTTTTATGCATGGGTATTTCAGACTCTGACATAGTGTTGATGAATGTAGAAAAGAAAAGACAGAAGTCGCTCCAGTGTAATTCGAAGATAAGCACTAAGCGTTTTAGCACTCTAATGGGTGCAGTGTCAGCAGTTGGAGACAGTAAACGTAGCTCTGCAGTTGATGATCTCAATTGCCACACACAACCATCCCAGGTGCTTGCTTTAACTTCGCGCTGTCAAATGTGGTTGCATGTTGCATATGATGTCTAGCTTGTATTGCTTCCAATTTGGTTAAATTGCATCTACTTACTTTACACATTATACCTTTGATAATGACATGCCTTCCTGTTTTTGATACATACTACATATGTCTATTAACCATGTTCGTACATCAAACTAATGCTCTTTCGTATCCCTCGTCAATCACTTATGATGAGACAGTCACCCGGGTGGGTTACTGTGAGACGCCGTACTCGTTTAAAGAGTGCAGTGTCATCCTCCCCACATGATTCTCAAGAAACAGCAAGGCTAAATGAAGATAGTCAATGTAGCTCTCTAGTTGATCACCGCAATTCCCCCACACCACCATCGCAGGTGCTTGCTCTTACTTGGCAGTGTGATATGTGGTTGCATGTTGCATATGGTGTCTACCTTGTAATGCTTCTAATTAGGGTAAATTGCATCTGCTTAGTTAACACATTATACCTGTGAATATGACATGCCTTCCTGTTTTTGGTACATACTATGTCTTTCTATTAACCATGTTCTTACATCAAACTACTTTTCTTGTGCATCCCTCATCAATGCTCCTAATTAGTTAAATTGCATCTCCTTATCTTACACATTATACATGTGAATATGAGACGCCTTCCTGTTTTTGGTACATACTACATCTGCCTATCACACCATGTTCTTACATCAAACCACTGTTCTTGTGTATCCTGCGTCTATCGCTTATGATGAGACAGTCACGCGCGTGGGTTAATATGAGACGCAATACTCTTATAAAGAATGCAATTTCATCCTCTCCACATGATTCTCAAAAAATAGCAAGCCTAAATGAAGATATTGAACGTTGCTCTGTACCTGAAGACAGCACTTCCCCTACACCACCATCACAGGTGCTTGCTCCAACTTCGTAGTGTGATATGTGGTTGCATGTTTCATACGGTGTCTAGCTTGTAATACTTCTAATTAGGGTAAATTGCATCTGATTAGTTTACACACTATACCTGTGAATATGACATGCCTCCCTATTTTTGGTACACACTACATCTATGTGTTAACCTTGTTCTTACATGAAACTACCTCTCTTCTGTATCCTGCATCAATCACTTACGATGAGTCACATTTATTCGTTGCATATTGCATATTATTTCTAGCCTATTGCCATGTATTTCTTCTAATTTGGTCAAATACATTTGTTAGGGCACCCTTTTAATTTGGCAGAGTGATATTGGTTTCATCTTTCATATGGTTTCTAGCTTGCATCGATTCTAACAAGTTCAAGCACCTTGTGCTTAGTTTACACTTTATACATCATACATGTCAATATGTCACGCCGTCCTGTTTTTCATACATATTCCATCCTCCTATCATGTGGCTGCCTTACATGAAAGTAGTGTTCGTCAGTATCATGCATCAATAAGTTCTGAGGAGCAAATTTTATTCCTTTTTCTTGTGGGTTTGACTTGACAAGGCAAAATCAAGAAAGACGAAGGAAAAGAGTAAGGAAGGCGATGATGGTTGTCCTCTGCAGCAACATAAACGGAGCATCTGTACCGATTCTCCTTGTACTGATAGTGCATTACATGGTCCAAGTCTCCGCTCCCCTACTCCACCATCCAAGGTGCTTGCTCTAACTTGGCAGTGTGATATCTGGTTGCATGTTTCATATGGTGTCTAGCTCGTATTGCTCCTAATTTGTGTAAACTGCATCTGCTTAGCTTACACATGATACATGTGAATATGACACCCTTTCCTGTTTTTGGTACATACTATATCTATCTATCGCACCATGTTCTTACATGAAACTACTCTTCTTGTGTATCCTGCATCAGTCACTTATGATGGGACACCTTTAAGTTGGTAGTGTGATATTGGTTTGCGTCTTGAATATGATTTCTAGCATGTATTGCTTCTAGTTTGATGAACGCCACCTATGACGAGGCAGTTTTAACTTGGCAGAGTGATATTGATTGCACCTTCCATATGGTGTCTTGCAGTGTTTCTAATTTGTTGAAGTTCCTTCTGCTTAGTTACCATATCATAGGTGTGAATATGTCAAGCCGTCCATTTTTTCGTACATATTCCATCCTCGTATCATGACTTTGCCTTTCATTAGAGTAGTGTTCATCAGTATCATGCATGAATGAGTTCTGAAGAGCGAATGATATTCCTTTTTCTTGTCGGTATGACCTCACAATGCAAAATCAATAAAGCTGAAGGAAATTGGCAAGGCATTGGATGATGGTGGTCCTTCCGAGCAACTGAAACGGAGGTTCTCTACAGATTCTACTCCGCCATCCTCCCAACAAGATTCATAAGACAACGCAAGGCTAGACAGTCAACGTAGCTATGTAGATGATGAGCACATCTCCCCTACTCCACCATCACAGGTGCTTGCTCTAACTTGGCACTATTATATGTGGTTGCATGTTACGTATGATGTCTAGCTTGTATTGCTTCTAACTTTGTTGAATTGCATCTGCTTACTTTACACATAATGCCTGTGAATATGACATGTGTTCCTGTTTCTACATCAGACTACTATTCTTGCATATCCCGCAACAGTCACTTATGATAAGGCACCTTTAAGTCGCCACTGTGATATTGGTTGTGTCTTGCATATGATTTCTAGCATATACTGCTTCTAATTTGTTGAAACGCCATACAGTTTGAACTTGGCAGAGTGATATTGGTTGCATCTTTCATATGGTGTCTAGCTTGTAGTGCTTCTAATTTGTTGAAATGCCTTCTGCTTAGTTACCACATCATAGGTGTGAATATGTCACACCATCCTGTTTTTCATACATATTCCATCCTTGCATCATGTGTTTGCCTTTCATTCGAGTAGTGTTCATCCGTATCATGCATGAATGAGTTCTGAAGAGCGAATTTTATTCCTTTTTCTTATCGGTTTGACTTCACAATGCAAAAATCATTACAGGTGAAGGAAATTAGTCCGGCAGTGGATGATGGTGGTCCTTCGGAGCAACTCAAACAGGGGGTCTCTATAGATTATACTCCGCCATCCTCCCAACAAGATTCGCAAGACAACACAAGGCTGGACAGTCAACGTAGCTGTGTAGATGATGAGCACATCTCCCCTACTCCACCATCACATGTGCTTGCTCTAACTTGACACTATTATATGTGGTTGCATGTTGTGTATGATGTCTAGCTTGTATTGCTTCTAACTTGAATTGCATCTGCTTACTTTACACATAATGCCTGTGAATATGACACGTGTTCCTGTTTCTAGAACATACGTGTACATGATGAGCACATCTCCCCTACTCCACCATCAGAGGTGCTTGCTCTTACTTGGAACTGTTATACGTGGTTGTGTTTTCCGTGTGATGTCTAGTCTGTATTGCTTCTGATTATGTAGAATTGCATCTGCGTAGCTTACAACTTATACCAGCAATGATCTGTCGGTGTACTAAAGTAGGGGTACCTTAGTACCCCGAACTTGGGCACGGGCAGTTGCAGCGTCCCGCGGCAAGGCTTGCCGGGCGTCCGCCAAGACCCTTCGTCATTCCTATTACTACCATTCAAGAACAAAGTGTTAACTTTGAAGACAAGGCCCCGGAAAGAGGAGCTTGCCGGGAAGGACAAGGCCCCGGCAAGAGAAGCTTGCTGGGAAGAACAAGACCCCTGCAAGAGGAGCTTGCCGGGAAGGCCAACCAAGGCGCTTCAGAAAACTTGCCACGACGCGCCGCGCATCCCGGCAAGACCCGACAAGCGGCAAGCTTGCGGGTGCGACAAGATAGCGAACGCGGCAAGGCGCTTGCCGCGGAGAAGCCACCACTCTGCGCCCACGCTCCAGCTCACACGACGACGTGTCGCCACAGGATCATTCCTGGTGCACATGGCGTGTAGCTGTGCAGCCTAGCGGTGCGAGGTGGCGAGCGAAGGTGACTAGGAGGCCATCGTGGCGATCGGTGGCGCCCCTAACGGTCGTTTCCTGCACTGTTGGAGCGACCGGACTGGCATTAAATGCTCTTGTCCCCTGCCGTCAGAGTTAGGTAGGGGGCACTGTAGATAGCAGTTGTACCAACCCGCATTTTTACCTTTCTACCCCTCTCTCTGCGTTGCCACCTGTCGGTGACCCCTTTAGACTATAAAAAGGAGGCCCTTGTGCACGTAGAAGGGGTTCGGGGTTCGGTCAGTTCGACTCATTCGAGACCACAGCATACCCACGCTCTCAAGCAAGAACAGAAATAGAAACACAAAGCAGCAGTAGGAGTTTTATCTCTCCGGAGAGCTCCGAAGCTGGGTAAAAATCCCCGGCGCGCCCGACCTCGATCTGCTCTTCGTGCATCCCTCCGCTCCCTGCCGGACCAGAAGGGGCCCCCTTCCCTATAGGTGCTCGTACCCGCACGACATCTTTGGCGCGCCAGGGTTGGGGGGCGTCGAGTTTGTGTGAACCTGATCTGGTCTCCACGCGCGCTACATCAACATCTTCATCGACATGCCACCGAAGAAGAAGGCTTCGGAGGTGGCCACTCTGTCCGCTACTATCCTACCGCCTCCGGAGCAAACGGGCGGTGGGGTGGACGCCGGTGGAGGAGCGGGCACCGACGGTGGGACTCACGTCGTCACCAGGTCCAAGGACAAGGCCCCGCAAGCTTCAGCGTCTGTACATCCACCGCACCCTTCCTAGGAGGGGCAAGATCGACGACGGCACGGTGCTCCTAGCACCGTGCTCGCATTGGAACAAGGCCAAGCTGGCGGGTCGCGGGATGCTCAAGGCCAACATACACACCAACACGCTGGCACGAGCGCAGTACAGTCGCCTGGGCGAGATGCTGCTCCTTCTAACACTGTTAGAAGTTGGAGCATATCCCGCACCTCGCGCCGTTCGCCACCGCCGCCCAAGACCCTAGAGGAAGTGCTAGCTCGAGCCCAACTGCTCCTAGACTACCCTCCAGCGCCGGACAAGATCGACGACTGGAGGATGACCATTCAGAGCCTCGTCGGCTTCGCCAACGCCGACAAGCCCCGGCAACCGAGCACATCGAAGCCCCGGCAAGACGCTCAGGCGCAAGCCGACGCCGACAAGGCCGCCGGGGGTGCCACCACCGCGCACTCCCCGCCCCGAAGGCCAAGATTGCCGACTCGCCGGGCCAACCTCGACACCGACTCCACTGCATCGTCGGACCCGCGAGCTCACCGCGATCAACGCCAAGTTCTCCAAGAACGGCGACACGAAGACGCTCGCACTCGCATCGAGCGTCGGAGAGAAGCGCGACGTCAGTCTGACCAGCGCGCTGGGCCCACTGTTGATATGCATGCGCCAGGGGAACCAGGCGACTTGCCGTACGCGGTAGGTTGCCCTGCGTTCACTCGTGAGCTGTAGCAGGTCCAGTGGCCCAGCACCAAGAACTTCAAGCCAGACGTACCCGAGAAGTACGATGGCAGGATACATCCGTCAGAGTTCCTCAGCGTCTACACCATCGCGGTGCAGGCTGCCGGGGGGCGCGACGAGAAGGTCCTCGCCAACTACTTCCCGCTGGTGCTCAAGCCCAACGTCAGATCTTGGCTCATGCACTTGCCGGACAACTCCATTTCTTCGTGGGCGGACTTGTGCCATCAGTTTGTCGGCGCATTCACAGGCGGCCACAAGCCCCACGGCCAGGAAAGCGATCTTCATTTGCTTGCCCAGAAGGAAGGAGAATCCCTGCGCAAGTACATACAGAGATTCAGCCAGGTGCAGCGCAACATCCCAGACGTCCACCCTGCCGCGGTTATCAGCGCGTTCCATCAGAACGTGCATAACCGCAGGATGAGGGAGGAGATGGCGATGTGCAAGATCAGAGATGTCAGCGAGCTATATGCTCTGGCCGACAAGTGTGCACGTGCTGAAGAGGGGAGGAAACTCCCCGGAGAGAATGTAGGAGCAGAAGGATCTGACAGTGAAGACGCCCCTCCGGCAAAGAGGAACCGGAGGCGGAATAACAGAAAGAGAAAGGCTAAGGATGTGCTAGTTGTTGAGCAGTCCGGCAACGGAGGCGGCTCCGACAAGGCCAAAGCTGGCGACTCCGGCGAGGCTGTGGCGGCCGCCGACAAGCAGGACGGCTCCGGCAAGCAGTACTGCAAGATCCATCGCACCAAGGGCCATGACCTCCAAGCATGCAAGAAGGTTGAGCATATGGCAGAGCTACAGAAGGCTGAATATGAGCCTCGCGACAAGGAGAAGGCCCGGGAAGGTGGCGGAGGATCCGGCAAGAAACTTCCCGCCCGGGGGGGGCGCCGCGGCAAGGCCAAGCAGCGGCAAGGAGATAGACCTCCCCGTGGCCATGACAAGGACGAAGAAGAAGATGAGGATGATGAGATGGATGAGGATGAGACCGACGACCAAGAGTTCCAGAAGGCGACGGAGGTTTTGTGCGTTGACGCGGTGCTTCTCTGCACACCTCACACCGTCAACTCAAACAGTGGGTGCGGGAGGTGAATGCAGCAGAACCATCAGTCGAATCGCGCAAGCCCCTGAAGTGGTCCAGCACGCCCATCGTCTTTGATGTTGAGGATCACCCTGACCGCATCACTGCGGTCGGGTGCTTGCCGATGTTGGTTTCGCCAACCATCCGCAACCTCAAGGTCACAAAGATGTTGGTTGACGGTGGGGCCGGCCTAAATCTGATCTCTTCCGCGGTGCTCAACAAGCTCCAGATCCCCGACAGCGAGCTCGAAGAAACTCGTACCTTTCAAGGAATTAACCCGGGAAGGAGCAACCCCAAGGGGAAGATCACACTGCCAGTGACGTTCAGCAGCGAGCTGAATTTCAGGACAGAGAGAGTCACATTTGACGTTGCTGATTTCCCATTGCCCTACAATGGGATACTCGTCCGTCCAGCGCTTGCCAAGTTCATGGCAGCCTCTCACTATGCTTACAACGTGCTCAAGATGCCCGGTCCGATAAGTGTTATTTCTGTCCACGGCGACAAGAAAGATGCACTTATCTGTACCGATAAGATCTACCGGGAAGCAGCAGCCGCAGCAGAGCGCAAACCACTTGCCGCTGAAGCTCCCGGGGGGAAGAAGAAGAAGACCAAGTCCGTCAAGAGTAGCTCTGATGCCCACTCCGGCAAGCGCACCTCTCCGGAGTGCTGCGCTACCATCGAGGACGCACCATCGAGCTCCACCGGCAAGTGCAAGAAGGCGAAGACAGCTGCACCAGAGACCAAGAAAGTGGCCGCCAAGGAGGACGGCACTGGTGGTACCTTCACCATCAGTGCCACGCTTGACCCTAAATAGGAAAGCGCGCTCGTTGCTTTCCTGCGGGCGAATGTCGATGTGTTTGCATGGCAACCATCTGACATCCCCGGTGTTCCCAGGAAAGTAATTGAGCACCACCTTGCCGTCTGCCCTCACGCGCGGCCCGTCAAGCAGAGAGTCAGGAAAAAAGCAATGGAGCGTCAAGAGTTCATTGTAGAGGAGATCAAGAAGTTGGAAGCAGCAGGCCTTGTCCGAGGAGTACTTCATCCAACGTGGTTAGCCAATCCAGTAGTCGTGCGCAAGGCGAACGGGAAGTGGAGGCTTTGTATTGACTTCATTGATGTTAATAAAGCTTGTCCCAAGGATCCATTTCCCTTGCCGCGCATTGACCAGATTGTCGACTCCACGGCAGGATGTGATCTGCTTTCATTCCTTGATGCATACTCAGGATATCATCAGATCTTCATGGCAGAAGAGGATGAAGAGAAAACCGCATTCATTACTCCATGTGGCACGTACTGTTTTGTACGGATGCCCTTCGGACTAAAGAATGCTGGTTCAACATTTGCAAGAGTAGTCAGCCATGCTTTTGAGCCACAGTTGCACAGAAATGTAGAAGCTTACATGGATGACATAGTGGTCAAGAGCAAGGACAAAGAGACTCTGATCCAAGATTTGGACGAAACTTTTGCAAATCTGCGCAAAGTCAATCTCAAGTTGAACCCCGAGAAGTGTGTGTTTGGAGTTCCTTCCGGCAAGCTTCTCGGGTTCTTTATAGCCCAGCGGGGGATCGGAGCCAATCCCGACAAGATCAAAGCCATCGAACAGATCGAAGCCCCGCAGCGCGTCAAGGATGTGCGAAGGCTTGCCGGCTGTGTTGCTGCTCTCAGTAGGTTCATCTCTAAGTCTGCTGAGCGCGCCCTGCCATTTTTCAAAATTTTGAAAAAGGCAGGTCCAATGAAATGGACTCCGGAAGCGGAGGCTGCGCTGCAGGACCTGAAGAGATACCTATCCTCGACTCCAACACTTGTCGCACCTAAGCCACAGGAGAAGTTGCTGCTATATCTAGCGGCAACCAATCAAGTGGTTAGTGCTGCGTTAGTAGCGGAGAGGGAGGCGGATGATGAGCCAGCAACCGCGGCAAGCGAGTCCAGCGACGAGCAGGGGGCTTCCCCGACAAGTTCTGATTCTGACGAGGATAAATCTATGCAGCCACAAGAAAAGAAAGTTGGTTACTGGCGACTACTTTCCTGCAGAGCTCCCTGAAGCCGCCGCCAAGAAGGTCCCCAGGATCAACACAGAAAGTGCTGAGGAGTAGTCTGCTCCGACAAGCCCTAGGGTTTGTTTCGTTGAAGCAGACGCTTCCGACAAGCTGTGTCCAGACACGCTTGCCGGGGAGCATCACGCTCCGGCAAGATCCCAGATTCTTGCCGTAGAAGTGGATGTTCCCGCAGCAGTATTTGCGCCTTTAGTCCTCGTTGTCGGAGCTTGATAACGATGTGGACTAGGTGTCATTCAAAGAAGCATAGCCTTGCCAGAACGCAGAAGACAGAAAAAGCTAAGTTGCCAAAGTTTGAGCACAGTCAGTTTTAAATTTTTAAAGTTATACTCCTTGAACGACCGTGCCTTGTATGGAAAACCTATGCGCGGAGGAATCGACTCGTGGCTAAGTTGCGCCCTTGATTTGTTTCGAGTCCGCTCAACAATACAAGTGCGCTGCAACTAGCCCCGACAAGGTTTCTTGCTGGAGGCAGCACCGCCAGCAGGCTGCTGATGTTCCGCACTCGGCAAGCGTGCTTGCACCGGCAAGTTCCCTAAAAGCGTAGGGTAAAAACATACAAGGGATGTAACCGAATAAAGGAGATAACATAGCAAGCATTGCCCAGGATAAAGTTATATGGCAAAAATAACTTATTACGGCACTAACTAAAATAACAGCGACAAGGAAGGAGAAGGAGGGCGCGCCGGCGCCTGGGCCCCGGCAAGCCAGTGTTGCTGGGGGCTGCGAGTACCAAGATTCATCCATGGCAAGCCAGGGTTGCCGGGGGCTGCGATATCAGATAAATCTTTCGTCCCTCATCATGCATCCTCTTATGGACTGGGGAATGTGAAACCGCGTTTCTTCCCAAAAACTGTCGTGTCTTGTATGGAAAACCTATGCGCGGAGGAACCGGCTCGTGGCTAAGTTGCGCCCTTACTTTGTTTCGAGTCCGCTCAACAATAAAAGCGTGCTGCAACTAGCCCCGACGAGGTTTCTTGCCGGAGGCAACACCGCCAGTAGGCTGCTGATGTTCCGCACTCAGCGCTCGCGGCAAGCGTGTTAGCGCCGGCAAGTTCCCTAAAAGCGTAGGGTAAAAACATACAAGGGATGAGACGGGGAGGCGGCAGGGCCTGTTGCCGGGAGATGAAATGTCTGTCTGAGGGATACCAAGGATTAGCTCCTTGACGTGGGTTCAACCCGCAAGACAAAAAACCCGGCAAGCATCCCCTTTTCATTAAAAAAACATCCCACTCAAGTACAGTCCATAGAGGATGAAAAACATGAAAGAGAGGATTACAAGTTTTAAATGCAGCTAAGGCCCGAAGTCTTACAAATTAAAAAGATAAGATGCTCGTAATCCCTTTCCTGTCCCCCTTTTCAGGAGGTAGGTCAAGGAGGCGAAAAGGGCAAAAGAGGCGCCTAGGTGAGCTACGGGTGCCAGAAGACACCAAGAGAACATCCCGGGAGCCTCCGGAGACTGGATGGTGATGGCGGCGCCGGAAGCAGGGCTCGAAGACGGGGCGGCAGGGCGTCAGCACGCTGTCGAGGGCACTACGCCCTCGTACTCCGACTTGACGGCCTTGTCGCCAGCCCTCTTCCTCTTCCGCAGCCTCCCTACGCCAGCTGCCCAAGGAGACGACCCCGGGGAGTTCAAGGGGCCGGCGACGCGGATGATGGGGTCGCCGGTGACGCATGAAGCGGCGCCTGACTCCTAGTCGGGCCCACCATCCCGCCGCCCGCTACCCTCGTCGTCGCTGTCGCTCTCCTCCTCGTTACTCTCGCTCGAGGGGGAGTCTTCGCTGTCGGAGGAGCTGTCCACGCAGCATTTCGCCCGAGTGCCGGAGTCCTCGAAGACCTTGACGGAGAGGAGGTCTCCATTAACTTAAAATGGAGGGTAAACCCCGCTGTCAAGCTGTGGATACGGGCGAACATCTTCCACCCATGATCAAGATACATCACATTAGGGGCTGGGAATACAACGCGGACTCGCGTGCCGCTGATCCCACAGCCCCTCATGTGCATTCTCAGCGTCTCGGGCAGATCCGACTCCATCGCGCTCGCAAACGGAGCTAGAAGACGGAGGTGACGACGAGGCGCCCGGCGCAGCCTGACGAAGAACTCGCAAGGGTCGTCCCCAGTATGGACCGCCGCTGGAAGAAGAACCGCCGGCGGAGGCGGAGATGGCGCGCCGCCCCGTCCGCCTCTTCCCCGAGCGCCTCGACCTCGTCCTCGACCTTGTCCACGACCTCGCCCCCTCCCTCTTCCCCTTATGGCTGGCTCTGCCACCACGGGTGCAGGATAGGGAGGGGCGCGCTGTCTGGCGGCGACCCACCCCGCCGCCGATGAAGAGCCGAGATTCCCTTTCTCCATGGCGAATGAGAGGAAGGGGAACAGAAGCTGAAGAAAGGAGGAGATGAGAGCGTGCGGGCTTCTGCGCTCCCCTCTTGCTCTTCTTAAAGGAGCGAGGTGGGGGCTCGGCCGCCCCGCTCAGCCAATCAAGGCACGAGAAGAGCAGAGAACCGGGGCCTACCCGCTGCCTCTGCTCACGACGGCCCAGTTTCCCACTCCCACCGTCCGTGACCCCAAGCGCATGGGAGCCGCGTGGCAGGGATGCAGGGCCGAGGCGGCGGATGAGGTGACCTCGCCCCACCCCGTGATCACGGGGATGGACGCCTCAAAAATCGCGCACACCACCCACGACCTCTCCCACGACGCCGCGATTGACACGTGCTGTTACGGGAGGGCGCGGTGGATACGGAGTGGATCTGGTTTGGACCCAGGCCGCGCGTGCCCGTGCCCTATTTTGGGCCTGGCCCAACAGCGCTCGGCACCGTGTATGGCCCAGGCCCGGGGGCTCCTGTCGGTGTACTAAAGTAGGGGTACCTTAGTACCCCGAACTTGGGCACGGGCAGTTGCAGCATCCCGCGGCAAGGCTTGTCGGTCGTCCGCCAAGACCCTTCGTCATTCCTATTACTACCATTCAAGAACAAATGGTAACTTTGAAGACAAGGCCCCGGCAAGAGGAGCTTGCCGGGAAGGACAAGGCCCCGGCAAGAGAAGCTTGCCGGGAAGAACAAGACCCCGGCAAGAGGAGCTTGCCGGGAAGGCCAACCAAGGAGCTTCAGAAAACTTGCCACGACGCGCCGCACGTCCCGGCAAGACCCGACGAGCGGCAAGCTTGCGGGTGCGACAAGATAGCGACCGCGGCGAAGCCACCACTCTGCGCCCACGCTCCAGCTCACCCGATGACGTGTCGCCACAGGATCATTCCTGGTGCACGTGGCGTGTAGTTGTGCAGCCTAGCAGTGCGAGGTGGCGAGCGAAGGTGACTAGGAGGCCATCGTGGCGATCGGTGGCGCCCCTAACGGTCGTTTCCTGCACTGTTGGAGCGACCGGACGGGCATTAAATGCTCTTGTCCCCTGCTGTCAGAGTTAGGTAGGGGGCACTATAGATAGAAGTTGTACCAACCCGCGTGTTTACCTTTCTACCCCTCTCTCTGCGTTGCCACCTGTCGGTGACCCCTTTAGACTATAAAAAGGAGGCCCGTGCGCACGTAGAAGGGGTTCGGGGTTCGGTCAGTTCGACTCATTCGAGACCACAGCATACCCACGCTCTCAAGCAAGAACAGAAATAGAAACATAAAGCAGCAGTAGGAGTTTTATCTCTCCGGAGAGCTCCGAAGCTGGGTAAAAATCCCCCGCGCGCCCGACCTGGATCTGCTCTTCGTGCATCCCTCCGCTCTCTCCCAGACCAGAAGGGGCCCCCTGCCCCATAGGTGCTTGTACCCGCACGACACGATCACTTACCCATAAGACACATTTAACTTGGGACTGTGATGTAGGTTGCATCTTGCATTGTCTTCTAGCTTGTACTGCTTCTAATTTCTTGAAATGGCACTTACGATGAGACACTTTTTACCTGATAGAGTGATATTGGTTGCATGTTCATAAGGTGCATAGCTTTCATTTCTTCTAATTTTTTTGAAATGCCTTCCGCTTACTGTTTTTTCATACGTATTCCATCCTCCTATCGTACGTGTGAATATGAAATGTTGTCTTTTTTTGTATATATTCCATCCTCCTATCCTGCGCTTGCCGTACATCAAAGTAGTGTTCATATGTATCATGCATCAACCAGTTCTGCAGAGCTAATTTTATTCATCTTCTTGTGGTTTTGACTTCATAAGGCAATATCATAAAATAGGAAGGAAAAGAGTAAGATAGGGATGTTGGTGGTACTCCGCACCGACGCAAACAGAGACTCTCTAGATTTGCCACTACTACTGCTAATGAAGTTGAAGTCACAAGTCTACATGATGAGTTCATCTCCCGCACTCCACCATCGCAGGTGCTTGCTCTAAGTTGACAGTGTGATAATTGGTTTCATTTTGCATATGTTGTCTAGCCTCTATTTCTTCTATTTTGATTAAATTGCACTTGCTGAGTTTATACGTTATACATGTGCATATGACATGGCTTTCTGTGTCTAGAATACACTACATCTATCTATCATACCATGTTCTTACATCAAAGTACTGATGTTGTGTATCCCGCATCAGTAACTCATGATTGGACGCTTTTAACATGGCAGTTTGATAGTGGTTGCATCTTGCATTGATTTCTATGTTGTACTGCTTCTAATTTTTTGAATTGCCACTTATGAAAAGACACTTTTAACTTGGCAGAGTAATATTGGTTGCATCTTTCATATGGTGTCTAGCTTGCATTACTTCTATTTTCTTGAAAATCCTCCTGCTTAGTTTGCACATCGTAGCTGTGAATATGTCATGTCATCCTGTTTTTCTTACATATTCCATCCTCATACGGTTGTCTTACATCAAAGTATTGCTTGTCTGTATCATACATCAATGAGTTCTGAAGAGTGATTTTACTCTTTTGTGTTGTGGGTACAGCTTGACATGGCAAAGTCAAAAAAGAGCAAGGAAAATAATATAATAGGGAGTGTTGTTACTGGTCGGGTGAAACGGAAAAGGTTCTGCCGTCGAGATTCTGCTGGTACTTCTAGTGCAGTAGAAGGTCCAAGTCCACCGGCTAAATCTACAAACACAGTATCACCTGCTCCACTAGCTGCAGCATCTGCTTCAACTGTACCAGCATCTCAACCAGTTACTCGTTTGTTTGCTCCGGAACTGGCCAGTTCCCAAGCTGCCTTCACACCTAACACTACTTCCAAAGCAGTGCTGACACGACAGGACTTGGCAAGATCAGATGAACCTCATGAGCATCAACACCAAGATGGTACCTGACCGAGTCAAGTTGCAGTTGCATGCTCCTTTATATGTACTCTCACAGTTTGATGTACACTAACACTTTCCATATTCGTTGCTGAACTAGCACCACGGCGCAAGCGGAAACAGACATCAGGGATAATGCTTGACAGATTAACAAAATCTAAAGGAGGAAGAATGGAGATCCATTTTGAGGCAGTTTTAAAAAGGCCACATGATGCTACAGAGTCAGCCAAGTTAGTATCAGAAGCAGCCGTTGCCGTTAGGTGTCATGCGCTTATCCTCCCAACGTGGATCCAGTACAGGAATGAGAAAGACAATACCCAGTTTAACACCTTCCTTGACCATTTATCTGTAAGTAATGTTATTCATCGCAATTAGTAATATTGTCTTGCTTTGTCCCATACTTTCTAGCTTCCTCCTAATAAGCTCACATTCTTTTTTCAACAGATGAGGTTCAAGTTGGATCCGAAAGATGATGCAACTAAACAAGCATGCACTCATGTTTTTTAGTCTGCTCTGCGACAGTATCGGTACCACCTTAGAAAATCTCACTTTGAAGGCAAGGCTAACAATGAAATCGCCCAAACATCTCCAATGGAATATATTACAGATGAAGACTGGACACCCCTCGTTAAACACTGGTCTGATTCAAAGTATCAGGTAGGCTATATGTATTTGATCAGACCACTTATTGAACTTGTATTTATGTATGTGCCTTACAAGTGTATCATTTTCTAGGCTAACTGTTTGAAGAACAAAACCAACCGTTCTAAAGTGAAATTCCAATAGACAACAGGATCTCGTAGCTATATTGCACACTGCGAGGCTCTTGTAAATAGCTGCTACTTCCTTCTTTATTTTGTGCCATATTATTGTATCTATATTGAATTGTTCCAAATACAGAGGAAACCCCGTGCGGACCAAAAAGAACCTGAACCGAATGCAGTGCAAATCTTCAAGGATTGCCACACCAGCAAGATGAAGGGCATGAGCACACCAGTTCAAGCCGCTGTTGTAAAGTCCTTACTCCTCCTGCCTTGAACTGATTGGTACTGTGATGTGTTCATTTAACTACTTGGTTTGCAGCCAATGTCAGTTACTCTGTTCACTTTTATACACAGTTGTCTTAACGTATCATTTCACCTTACATGGTTTAAAAGAGATGAAGGATATTCTTTTGGTCTTGATCTGTAATCTAGTTGTTATGTTCACGTGCGCACACAATGATAAAATAGCCTGTTTGTTTTATACTTCCTCCGTTCCAAAATAGATGACCCAACTTTGTACTAAAGTTAGTATAAAAACGGAGGGAGTATCTGTTTGCCCATGATATGAATGATGTCATACTATGTTCATCCTACTGTAAACCATGTCTCTTTATCCTTAGATGGCAACGAATGTGAGGAAATAGACAATACAGTAGACATGCTACATGGACATATGTTCCGAAAGTGATTTTATTATGTAGTTGGCACTACAATACATGCTAATGTATTACAGTAGTTCACCAAAATAAGTTATGTATAAACGTTTAACCTACTTTGTTTGTTTTTGTCTCATTAGTAACTTATCTGGTACACTAATCTACAAGTTCAAACTTTCAGGAAGCTATGGGACAAATGATTGAACAACCACAACCACCTGAAGGTGACGAGGCTACTACAAGCACAATGTCACCTCTTGCTGCAGTGCGTCAGTATCTCTCCACTAACAGTGCAAAAAGCACCTTCCTCCGTAATTCTGGGTTGGTTGTCAAGGTAACCTCGTCCAAATCGCCTACTGAACAAAATCTTCCTGCTAGACAGAGTGATATATCTGTGCTCCAGACACAAGTCCCATCCCTAATGGACATTGTTTCGGAAACAAGAATAGTGGTTGAGAAATGTCGTCAAGATATGAATGGTTTTGAAACCAGACTTTCATACATCCGCTTCGTTGTTGAAGAGCAATGGCGGTAAAAAGGTGGAGATTGTGCTGCTCCATCAGATTCTACAGCCTGAAACATTAGCACTCAGGTCAAATGATCTGTGCTTCTATACATCTGATGGTGCTGTTATCTAGAAGGAATGTAAACTTTATGCCAACATGCCTTTTATTGTATGATTGGAATTTATTTTGCTGTGATACAACATTTATGTTGCTGCCACAGGCTGCAGTAATTACAACGCTATTTTTGTATAGTGTAGGTTTATCTTAGTAATGTATTTGGCCGAAAGCTTCATAGGAGCCCAACATGCAAACATTCGTCGAGACCATTCCAATTGGGCTAAAAACGATTACGGGACGAAATTGGCATGTAGCCCACTAAAAATATCTAGGCTTAAATTAGCATAAGCTTTCAAATTTTTCTGGTAAGCCTGTGCCCATAGTGGGCCTTGAACAGGCCTAATCATAATTTGGGCCCTCAGTAAAAATAGGCCGTTTACAGGTGTAAAAATCTTGAGCCCATAAAAAACATGGGCCTTTAATAGACCGAAAGTGAGATTGGGCCCTGATTGTGCCAAATAACCCACTGGACTTAGCAGGCTGAAATGGTGGCCCATTTACGATGCGGATATTTGACAGGCCGAAATATGGACGGGCCGTAAATGCGCCGACCTAATACACGGGCCTTTAACAGGCCAGAACTTCGGTCGGGGTAGATTATCGTCATTTTTATATGGGCCGTTAATGGGGCCGATATGACGTTGGGCCATATATGGCCCATGGTTTACGTCCGGCGTTAACATGCCGAAAATGACAACAGGCTGAAAGTGGCCCAAATCTATAGTGGGCCTCTAACAGGTCGAATGACAGACATCGCCGAATATGACCCAAATACTTCACGGTCGTTTATGGGCCGAAAGTTTTGATGGCCTGTAAATGGGCCCAAATGAAGCCCTACCTTTAACAGGCCGGAAATACACCGGGCCGTAATTTGGCCCAATTAGTTAGCGGACTGTTAACGGGCCAGAAGTGACCATGGGCCGCATTGATGACAAGTTTAGACCAGGCCGTTGACGGGCCGATTTGATAGAGAATGTTGGGCCTTTAGCTGGGCCGACCCATTATGGTCCGCAGAATCTTGTGGGCCATTAGCTGGGCCAGCCCATTGTGGTCCGCAGAATCTTGTGGGCCTTTAGCTGGGCCGGCCCATTATGGTCCGCAAAATCTTGCGGCCTTTAGCTGGGCCAGCCCATTATGGTCCGCTAAATTTGGTGGGCCTTTAGCTGGGCCGGCCCATTATGGTCCGCTAAATCTTATGGGCCTTCGGTTGGGCCTGCCCATTTAAACTTTGTGGTCCACTTTTGGGCCGGTCCACGTGTCAACATATCATAGGCCCATCTCGACCGTTGGATGAGTGACACCTGGGCCAACGTGGAGCTGACACGTTGATCCGTCAGCCAATGAGAATTTTACACGTGGAAAATCGGCATTGGTCGTGGTTTTTAATGGGTTATCGGATCCAAAATCCGACCTGATAGCTTAACGGCGTTCCGTTACGGTGGATGCCACGTGTTGGTCACCCTTGACGAAACCACTTCTGTGACGCGCGATTTATCGTCATGGAAGTGGACACTTCCGTGATGATAATTTTGGTAATGTCATGGAACAGTTCTACGACAGCATAGGTATGACTATCTCGATTCTGTCATAAATTTGTCATGGATGTACATGCATGACAAAAAACGCGACCTACTGTGACAAACACGTATCATCACGGAAGTGTATTTTTTTTTGTAGTGCATATAAATATATAATCTTGGACACCTTTTATAGTTGGGAGCACTCATTAAGTATGACATGCTAAAAGAGTTAACATTGGACAAGGAAGACAACGTAATGGTTTATGTTTTCGCACATCTCAGTTAAAGTATATTGTCATTGACCTTCCAAACATGATGAGCTTGCCTTTCCCCCTCATTCTAGCCAAATTCCTTGCACCAAGTAGAGATACTACTTGTGCTTCCAAATATCCTTAAACCCAGTTTTGCCATGAGAGTCCACCATACCTACCTATGGATTGAGTAAGATCCTTCAAGTAAGTTGTCATGTTGCAAGCAATAAAAATTGCTATCTAAATATGTGTGACTTATTAGTGCAGAGAAAATAAGCTTTGTACGATCTTGTTGTGGAAGTAATAAAAGCGACAGACTGCATAATAAAGGTCCACATACAAGGGACAATATAAAGTGATGTTCTTTTGCATTAAGATTTCGTGCATCAATCCTAAACGCACATGACAACCTCTACTTCCCTCTGCGAAGGGCCTATCTTTTACTATATGTTTTTACTTTATGCTTGAGTCAAGGTGATCCTCACCTTTCCCTTTTTCATTTTATCCTTTGGCAAGCTCCTCATGTTTGAAAGATCATGATATATATATATCCAATTGGATGTAAGTTAGCATGGGCCATTATTGTTGACATCACCTAAAGGTGAATACGTTGGGAGGCAACACAATAAGCCCCTATCTTTCTCAGTGTCCGGCTGAAACTCCATAACCACAAGTATTGCGTGAGTGTTAGCAATTGTAGAAGGCTACAAGATAGTTGAGTATGTGAACTTGCTGAAAAGCTCTATTGCTGACTCTTTCTGATGTTATGATAAATTGCAATTGCTTCAATGACTGAGATTATAGTTTGTTAGTTCCCGATGAAGTTTTTGTACCATACTTGACATTGTGAATTGATTGTTACTTGAGCATAAGAAATCATATGATAAAATCTATATATGTTGTTGTTATAAGAATGATCATGATGCCCTCATGTCCGTATTCTATTTTTATCGACACCTCTATCTCTAAACATGTGGACATATTTTTCGATATTGGCTTCCGCTTGAGGACAAGCGAGGTCTAAGCTTGGGGGAGTTGATACGTCCATTTTGCATCATGCTTTTATATCAATATTTATTGCATTATGGGCTGTTATTACACATTATATCTTAATACTTATGGCTATTCTCTCTTATTTTTACAAGGTTTACCATGAAGAGGGGGAATGCCGGCAACTGGAATTCTGGCTGGAAAAGGAGCAAACATTGGAAACCTATCCTGCACTGCTCCAAAAATCCTGAAACTCCACGAAACATGTTTTTGGAATAAATAATAATTATTGAGCGGAAGAAATACACCAGGGGGCCCACACCCTGTCCAGGAGGGTGGGGGCGCGCCCCCTACTGGGTGCGCCCCCTGTCTCCTAGGCCCCCTTGTGGGGCCCCGGTGTCCATCTTCTGCTATATGAGAGCTTTCACCCTGGAAAAAATCGTGGGCAAGCTTACGGGATGAAACTCCGCCGCCACGAGGCGGAACCTTGGCGGAACCAATCTATGGCTCTGGCAGAGCTGTTCTGCCGGGGACACTTCCCTCCGGGAGGGGGAAATCATCACCAACGTCATCACCAACGATCCTCTCATCGGGAGGGGGTCAATCTCCATCAACATCTTCACCAGCACCATCTCCTCTCAAAACCCTAATTAATCTCTTGTATCCAATCTTGTATCAAAACCACAAATTGGTACCTGTGGGTTGCTAGTAGTGTTGATTACTCCTTGTAGTTGTTGCTAATTGGTTTACTTGGTGGAAGATCATATGTTCAGATCCTATATGCATATTATTACCCCTCTGATTATGAACATGAATATGCTTTGTGAGTAGTTACGTTTGTTCCTGAGGACATGGGTGAAGTCTTGCTATTAGTAGTCATGTGAATTTGGTATTCGTTCGATATTTTGATGAGATGTATGTTGTCTTTTCCTCTAGTGGTGTTATGTGAACGTCGACTACATGGCACTTCACCATTATTTGGGCCTAGAGGAAGGCATAGGGAAGTAATAAGTAGAAGATGGGTTGCTAGAGTGACAGAAGCTTAAACCCTAGTTTATGCGTTGCTTCGTTAGGGGCTGATTTGGATCCATATGTTTAATGTTGTGGTTAGGTTTACCTTAATACTTATTTTGTAGTTGCGGGTGCTTGCAATAGGGGTTAATCATAAGTGGGATGCTTGTCCAAGTAAGGGAAGTACCCAAGCACCGGTCCACCCACATATCAAATTATCAAAGTACAGAACGCGAATCATATGAACGTGATGAAAACAAGCTTGATGATAATCCCCATGTGTCCTCGAGAGCTCCTTTATCATTATTAGAAATTGTCCAGGCTTATACTTTGCTACATAAAGGATTGGGCCACCTTGCTGTGCTTTATTTACTTTATTTACTTGTTACTCGTTACTATTTATCTTATTAGAAAACTATCTATCACCTTCTATTCCAGTGCTTGCAGAGAAAACCTTACTAAAAACCGCTTATCATTTCCTTCTGCTCCTCGTTGGGTTCAACACTCTTACTTATTGAAAGGACTACGATAGATCCCCTTCACTTGTGGATCATCATCTATATTCCATCATATAAGTTTCCCATCTATCTTATTTTGCAATCTTTACTTTCCAATCTATATCATAAAAATACCAAAAATATTTATCTTATCTTATTATCTCTATCAGATCTCACTTTCGCAAGTGGCCGTGAAGGGATTGACAACCCCTTTATTGTGTTGGTTGCGAGGTTCTTGTTTGTTTGTGTAGGTACGAGGGACGTGTGTGGAGCCTCCTACTGGATTGATACCTTGGTTCTCATAAACTGAGGGAAATACTTACGCTACTTTGCTGCATCACCCTTTCCTCTTCAAGGGAAAACCAACGCAGTGCTCAATAGGTAGCACTCATCTTTCAGTAACCCAAGATACAGATTTATATCATTTCCCGGTTGTCTCAGCCCTTGAATAAGCATAGCCATGTGTATGTATTTTTCCTTCATGCACAACCATGGGGGAGGTTGTACATCCATACAAACACGGGCCATGTGCTATGATTGGTGTTCTAGTTGCCAAACAGATTCATGCCATCACTACTAGCGCCAAGCACAATGTTCCTTGGATCATTTGCGAAAAAAAATCAAATTTAGCATTTAATGCTCTCCACTGGCTCGCATATGCGAGGTGTCTCGGCTTTGGATCATCTCCGTCACGTGGCTTCACCCTCTCCGCATGCCAGCGCATAAGCTTTTCTTCCTTAGGATCAACAAAATACCATTGTAGACGTGGAGTGATCGGAAAGTACCATACAACTTCCTATGGAGCATTCTTTCCGGCCTTTTTATATCGTGAAGCATTGCACTTTGGACATATGGTTTTTTCCGCATGCTCGTTCCGATATATGATGCAATCATTGATTCATGTGTGATATCTAATGTGTGGTAGATCAAGAGGGCACATGGTTTTCTTTGCCTCCTCGACACTAGTAGGACACAGGCTTCCCGCAATAAGAACCTTCTTTAGATACTTCAGAAGCTCATCCAGGCTTGCATCTGTCCATTTGTTTTTTGCCTTCGTCTTTAGAAGTTCTAGTGTGAAACTCAAGCGGGTCACCTCAGGATTGCAACCATCATACAAAGGAGTCATCGAGTCTACCTCCAATTGCGCCAGTTTGGCCTCCTCTCTAGAAGCAGCTCTATCGGTAGTCATCTTCTTGCAAAGCAAGTCTCAAACATGCGGGTCCTGCATGGCTGAACTTAGTAGCGACGAAGATGGCGGTATGTCCGCGTCTTCTCTGCCTTGAACTGTCTCTTCGTCATTGACATTTCCGAGGCCGTCTTCCTCTTCGGGCACATAATCGGTCATCTCTTCTTCTGGTGGCCCCATGTCGTTATTTCCTGCACCGTCGGTGTCCTCATCATCATAATCATCTTCACTTATCCACCGAGTATGGCCATCCATGAAACCATGCATGAGCAGGTGCGCCTTGAATGTACCACCCTCAAAGGGGTCGAGCCTGACTATTCCTTTGCATTTTCGACACGGACATACAACATCCTTTAGTCTTTTTTCATACATGTCATCCACAACGGATTGCTAGTATCTTTCCACCATCCTTCCATTGACCTTCATGATCACCTACGCGCCGAGCAAATATTATAACCACGTATATATGCATGCATGGATCAAATTCATACTAAAATTTGGCATGACCTTCCCTAAACATAGGACATATTGAGTTTGCCTGAAATTCGCCGAAATGGAATCAAATCGACATTTCGGGAAAACATAGGCAACTCATGTCACCCACATTATTTCATCAAATACACAATGTAGGCAACTCAAATTATGCCACACACAATTCGGTATATTCTCATATTGCCCATATATATAGTTTCGGTCCTATCCACACAAACACGTTTTTTTGCTCACCTATGCGTCGAGAGGGATATCAAGCACCTTTCTTATTAATTACCTAGTAGCTCTATAGATATATAGCTCTAACTAGCTAGCTAGCTAGGTAGGTAGAGAGAGCTAGGGAGAGAGTGGGAGGAGAGGGAGAGGAGAAGAGGGAAGGCATTAATGGAAGGGGGTGGTGGAGGGCAAAGAAGAGGGGGAGGGAGGGCATTAATGGAGGGGGTGGTGGTGGAGGGAAAAGAAAAGGGGTGTGGTGGAGGGCAAAGAAGAGGGGGAGGGAGGGCTCTAATGGAGGGGTGTCGTCGAGGGGCAAAGAAGAGGGGGTGGTGGAAGGGCAAAGAAGAGGGGAAGGGAGGGCTCTAATGGAAGGGTGGTGGAGGGGGAGCATTGGAACAAGCAAGGTGCAAGTAAAGGGGGACAAAGGAAGGGGGAGAGGAAGAAGAAAGGGGAGGAAGGAGGGGAAAGGTGCTAGGTGGCAGGCGGGAATAACAGTAGTGCGGGTCACCTATGTGCGCTACTGCTATGGCAGCTTGCAAAATATCTATGGCTAGTGTTGCACTACCTATAGCGCGGGCTAAAAAAACACGCTACTGGTAAAATGTTATACATAGAAAAAATAGCAGTAGCGCGTTTATCTCAACAGGCGCTATAGATCCTAAACTAACAGTAGTGCCGGTTGGGCGACCAGCGCTGCTAATATTTATTGATCAGGGGGTGTGGTGTGTTACACTGTAACACCCCGGATGCACCTTTCCATATTTGTAACTCCAACTCTTGCCATTTTCGGCATTGTGATATGATATTCCCTCCGTGGTTGGGGTTTTCTTCATTTTGCATTTTGTCCATGTCATGCATTTCATATCATGTCATCATGTGCATCGCATTTGCATACGTGTTCGTCTCATGATTCCGAGCTTTTTCCCCGTTGTCCGTTTTGCAATCCGGCACTCCTATGTGCCCCGGCACACTCTTCTGAGGATGTTATCATCTATGCCGCTCGTGACGAAACCATTCGGTTGTTTTCTCTCAATGAGAAGGGCGAGTTGGACGCAATCTCTCAAATTCCAGTCGTTTGTGAGTACCAAGATGTCTTTCCAGAAGAGCTTCCGGGTATGCCTCCTCATCGGCCAGTCGAATTCGTTATCGATCTTGAGCCTACCACTGAACCCGTTTGCAAGCGTCCATACAAGCTTGGACCCAAGGAGCTGAAAGAATTGAAGAAGCAGCTCGATGAACAAGAGCGTCTGGGTTTGATCAGACCGAGTTCATCTCCATGGGGATGTGGAGTTCTTTTTGTCCAGAAGAAGGATGGCACGGACCGACTTTGCGTCGATTACCGTCCATTGAACAAGAAGACAATCAAGAACAAGTATCCACTTCCAAACATCAATGAGCTATTCGAGCAACTCAAAGGTGCTAAAGTATTCTCCAATCTTGACCTCCGTATGGGTTATCATCAGATTCGCATTCGTGAACAAGATATTCCCAAGACAGCATTCAGAACAAGCTATGGTTCTTATGAATATACTGTCATGTCTTTCGGCCTTGTCAATGCTCCTCCAACATTCCCTTGAATGATTAACTTTATCTTCAACCCCTACACCAATGATTTCGTCTTGGTGTATCTTGATGATATTTTGGTCTTCTCCAAGAACAAGCAGGATCATGCCAAACATTTGCGATTGGTGCTCGACAAGCTTAGAGAGTATCAATTCTATGCGAAGTTTTCCAAATGTGAGTTCTGGCTTGATGAAGTTCTTTATCTTGGTCACATCATCTCCGCCAAGGGCATCGCTATTAATCCCGAGAAGGTGTCTTCAATTGTGAATTGGGAACCTCCTCAGAATGTCAAGCAGCTCCGCAGTTTTCTCGGTCTTGCAAGCTATTGCCGAAGATTCGTTGAGAACTTCTCTAAGATTGCAAATCCTCTTTCCAACCTCCTCCAGAAGCATGTCAAGTATGTCTGGACGCCTGAGTGTGATGTCGCTTTCAACACCCTCAAAGAGAAGCTAGTTACAGCTCCTGTCTTAACTCCTCCTGATGAATCCAAGCCATTCGAAGTATTCTGTGATGCTTCTCTTCAAGGTCTCGGTGCTGTGTTAATGCAAGAGAAGAAAGTTGTGGCCTATACCTCTCGTCAGTTGAAGCCCAACGAAAAGAACTACCCCACTCACGATCTCGAGTTGGCGGCAGTTGTCCATGCATTGATAACATGGAGACATCTCTTGTTGGGAAGGAAAGTGGACATTTTCACCGATCACAAGAGTCTCAAGTATATCTTCACTCAACCCAACCTCAACCTCAGGCAAACTCGATGGGTCGAAATGATTCAAGAGTACAATCCAAGTATTGAATATACTCCAGGCAAGGTGAATGTGATTGCAGATGCTCTGAGCAGAAAGGCTTATTGCAACAGCTTAATTCTCAAGCCCTTCCAACCGGATCTTTGTGAAGCTTTCCGCAAGCTGAATCTTCAAGTTGTTCCTCAAGGCTTTCTAGCCAACCTCATAGTCTCTCCTACTTTGGAAGAGCAAATTCGTGAGGCACAACTCCTGGATACCATGGTGAAGAAGGTAAAACGTGGTATTGATAAGGGCATTTCCAAATACAAGTGCTATCGCTTGGATGACAAAGATACTCTTTTCTTCGAGGATCGTATTGTGGTTCCTAAAGGCGATCTGAGAAAAGTCATCATGAATGAGGCACACAATTCCCTCCTATCCATTCATCCTAGAAGTACGAAGATGTACCATGACCTCAAGCAGTCGTATTGGTGGACTCGAATGAAGCGAGAAATTGCTCAATTCGTGAATGAATGTGATGTCTGCAGAAGGGTGAAAGCAGAACACCAAAGACCAGCTGGTCTCCTCCAACCTCTTGCTATTCCTGAATGGAAGTTTGATCATATCGAGATGGACTTCGTGACTGGATTTCCGAAGTCCAAGCGTGGAAATGATGCTATCTTCGTTGTCATTGACAAGCTTACTAAAGTGGCTCATTTCCTTCCTATCAAAGAATCTATCACAGCAGCTCAGTTGGCAGAGCTATACACCTCCAGAATTGTCTCCTTGCATGGTATTCCACAATTGATCTCTTCAGACCGTGGAAGCATCTTCACTTCTAAGTTCTGGGACTCCTTTCAGAAGGCCATGGGCACCAACATTCGTTTCAGCACAGCTTTCCATCCTCAAACAAGTGGCCAAGTCGAGCGAGTCAATCAAATCCTTGAAGATATGCTTAGGGCTTGTGTCATTTCCTTTGGCATGAAGTGGGAAGAGTGTCTTCCATATGCCGAGTTCTCCTATAACAACAGCTTCCAAGCGAGTTTGGGCAAGGCCCCATTCGAAATTCTCTATGGCAGGAAGTGCCGTACTCCTCTCAATTGGTCCGAGATAGGTGAACGCCAACTTCTTGGCAACGACTTGATCACAGAAGCCGAATAAATGTGCAAAGTCATTCATGAGAATCTCAAAGCCGCGCAATCGCGCAAGAAGGGCTATTATGATGACAAGCACCGTGATGTGGCTTTTGAAATCGGAGACCATGTCTACCTCCGTGTCTCTCCAATGAAAGGCATTCGTCGCTTCGGTATCAAAGGGAAGCTTGCCCCTAGATACGTGGGTCCTTTCAAGATCATTGGCAAAAGAGGCGATCTCGCCTATCAACTTGAGCTTCCATCCAACTTTGCAAACATGCACGATGTGTTTCATATGTCACAGCTTCGCAAGTGCTTCAAGATTCCTGAACGCACTATCAACTTTGAAGAAATTGACCTCCAAGAAGATCTCTCTTATCATGAGCACCCCGTTGCTATTCTTGAAGAAACCGAGCGCAAGACTCGAAACAAGTCAATCATATTCCTAAAAGTGAAGTGGTCACAACATTCCGACCGAGAAGCCACCTGGGAGCACGAGGATCCCCTCCGTTCCGAATATCCGGAGTTCTTTCAGTCCTAGATCTCAGGACGAGATCCTATTGTAGTGGTGGAGTGTTGTAACACCCCGGATGCACCTTTCCATATTTGTAACTCCAACTCTTGCCATTTTCGGCATTGTGATATGATATTCCCTCCATGGTTGGGGTTTTCTTCATTTTGCATTTTGTCCATGTCATGCATTTCATATCATGTCATCATGTGCATCGCATTTGCATACGTGTTCGTCTCATGATTCCGAGATTTTTCCCCGTTGTCCGTTTTGCAATCTGGCACTCCTATGTGCCCCGGCGCACCCCTCTTGTCTCTTTGTCGCTAGTGGGTGTTGAACGTTCTCAGAATGGACCGAGGCTTGCCAATTGGCCTTGGTACACCACCGGTAGACCACCTGTCAAGTTTCGTGCCATTTGGAGCTCGTTTGGTACTCCAACGGTTAACCGCACTCTCGCAAAGGCCTCTTTTGAGTTGCAGCCCAACACCCCTCCAAAACAGCCCAATAACCCATCTAAGTCACTTCCATGATCTCCGTCGTCGGATCACGATCGTGTGGGCGAAAACCGCACCCCATTTGGACACTCCTAGCTCCCTCTACCTATAAATATGTGCACTCCCCCGAATTTCCGGACGAAACCCTAGTCTCCCCGCTCCCCTCGCGCCGCCGGACGAAATCCGGGCGGCCGGACACGTCCGCCCGCGCCGCCGGACGAATCGGGCGTCGACACATGGGCAGCCCGCGCCCCACATCGCCGCTGACCCCGCGGGCCCGCGAGGCCCGTGCGGGGCCCCCGCGGCCCATTCGCCGCCGCCGCCGCGCGCCTCCGTGCGCCGCCGCGCCCGGCCGCGCCGCCCCGCCGCCGAGCCTCTCCGCCGCCGACCGCCGCCGCGGTCCCACGCCGCCGCTGCCCTCCGGTCACCGCCCGGCCCCGCCGCCCGAGGAGCCCACCGCCCGCGCTCCGGCCGGCCCCGCCGCGCCGGCCTCCGCCGGATCCGGCCGGCCCGGCCGCCCCGGCCTCTCCTCCCTCCGGCCCCGAGCTCCAACTCTGGCGTTGCCTCGGTTTCCATGCAGCCAGATCCAGATCGGGATGAGCAAGGGTTGACTTCTCCCCCCCCCCCTGTTTTTCGTCTAAGTCATTTTTCCGTGATAATTTGTTGCATCTTCATCGCATCACATCTTTGCACCCGTGGCTCCGTTTTGGGCGTGTAGCATACCAAATTGTTCGTCTCAATGAGTATATTATTTAATCTCATTGCACCATTTACATTTGAGCTCATCTTGATGCCCGAAATGCTGTTGGAAGAGGGCTATGTGATGTTAGTTTCTGTTTCTTAACAGAACATGCACTTTTGTCATTTTTGCCATGATTAATGTGTGCACCTTATGAACTTGAGCCCTACATATGTTTTGATCTATGCCATGCTATCTTTCCAGGGGTGTATGCCATGTGTTTTTGTGATCAATGTGGTGACTAGCACAAGCATACAAACTAGGGATGATAATGTTGCTGATTTCAGGAACTTAGTAATTTCACCAACTCATGTCCTGCTGTTATTTTTATGCCATGTGTTCATGTTGTTACAGAGAGATCTATGCCCTTTTTGAGCATGATCAGTAAGGATGTTTTGTACATATGGATGTGCTCTATCCATCCATGCCTTTGTTGTCAATTATGGAGTAGTCTAGCATGTCATTTTCGTGCTCTACTTTTGCTTCAAAATGTTTCCTGGCATATTGTTTACATGAGATTCAATTTTCACAAGGTTGTTGTAGTTGATCTGTGTATGCTATGATGTTGTTCTTGCCATGTATAGCTTCTATGCCATGTCTTCTTGATGGGTGTGTGCTTAGTTTATCATGAGATGCTCTATAGTGAGTGCATCGAGCTCACGAACATGCCTACTTGTTATCTGTTTTTGCCATGTCCAGTTTTTCTGCTAAGTCTGAGATCTGTAATGAAACTTGCTATGTTTACATGGGAGCCATCATTTCTTATGGTCATTTTTGGCTTATGGTCAGTAAGGGACTTTTGATATATGCTTTGAGTAGATTCCTGCCATGTCTTGTTTTGCTACTATAAGTTCATGTATCTTGTTGTTTGCTTGCTCTAAACATGCCTTCCTGATGTTAATTTCTGGCATACTAGTATTTTCACTAAGTCTGTGAACCTGATATTTTTTGCACTTTCACCATGCTTGATTGAGCCTGTTATGATGTGATTTAGCCGTAGCTCAGTGTTCCTCTTTTGTTAAGCATCTCCTGTAGATCACTGCCATATACTTTGTTTTTATGTTGGGGTGCTGTAGCATAGTTTCTTGTTGCATGCTAAGTAGCATCATGCTGTTAAATGCAGATTCGCGTCATTCTTGTTTTGCTTGTCATTTGCAAACCGTGCATCCGGTTCCGGTGATCTTTATATCGATTTCAACCGAAATCATCTCATCTTTCCAGCGGCATACTTGGTTTGCCAAGTTGATGCCTGGTTCATCATTTTCCTTCCGGAGCACACATATGCATTGCATAGCACATCTCGCATAGCATGTCATGTATTGCATCATATTGCTTGTGCATTGCTCCTTGTTTGATTGTTGTTCCATTGCTTGTGTTCTTGCTTTGGGTAGAGCCGGGAGACGAGTACGTGTACGAGGAACCTGTTGAGAACGCCTACGAGGATCAAGCCTTCGACAACTCTGAGAACCTTGCAGGCAAGATGACCATACCTTCGATATCACTTCTATCTTTGCTTGCTAGATGCTCGCTCTTTTGCTATGCCTATGCTACGTTACCTACCACTTGCTATATCATGCCACCCATATTGCCATGCCAAACCTCTAACCATCCTTTCCTAGCAAACCGTTGATTGGCTATGTTACCGCTTTTGCTCAGCCCCTCTTATAGCGTTGCTAGTTGCAGCTGAAGATGAAGTTTGTTCCTTGTTGGAACATGGATACTTTGGGATATCATAATATCTATTGTTTTAGTTAATGCATCTATATACTTGGTAAAAGGTGGAAGACTCGGCCTTATGCCTGGTGTTTTGTTCCACTCTTGCCGCCCTAGTTTCCGTCATACCGGTGTTATGTTCCTTGATTTTGCGTTCCTTACGCGGTTGGGTGATTTATGGGACCCCCGTGACAGTTCGCTTTGAATAAAACTCCTCCAGCAAGGCCCAACCTTGGTTTTACCATTTGCCACCTACACCCCTTTTTCCCTTGGGTTTTCGCGAGCCCGAGGGTCATCTTTACTTTTAGCCCCCCCCCCGGACCAGTGTTCCTTCGAGTGCTGGCCCGAACCGAGCAACCTGCGGGGCCACCTCGTGGCAACTCGAGGCCTGGTTTTACTCGTAGCTTGACTTATCCGGATGTGCCCTGAGAACGAGATATGTGCAGCTCCTATCGGGATTTGTCGGCACAATCGGGCGGCTTTGCTGGTCTTGTTTTACCATTGTCAAAATGTCATGCGAACCGGGATTCCGAGACTGATCGGGTCTTCCCAACAGAAGGTTTATCCTTCGTTGACCGTGAGAGCTTATGATGGGCTAAGTTGGGACACCCCTGCAGGGTATTATCTTTCGAAAGTCGTGCCCGCGGTTATGAGGCAGATGGGAATTTGTTAATGTCTGGTTGTAGAAAACCCGAAGTTGACCTTAATTAAAATACATCAACCGCGTGTGTAGCCGTGATGGTCTCTTCTCGGCGGAGTCCGGAAAGTGAACACGGTGTTGGAGTTATGTTTTGACGTAAGTAGTTTCAGGATCACTTCTTGATCGCTACTAGCTTGACGACCGTGCCTTGCTTCTCTTCTCGCTCTCTTTTGCGATCGTAGCCACCACATATGCTAGTCGCTTGCTGCAGCTCCACCCCATTACACCAACCTTCCCTTAAGCTTAAATAGTCTTGATCTCGCGGGTGTGAGATTGCTGAGTCCCCGTGACTCACAGATTCTACCAAAACAGATGCAGGTACCGACGATACCAGCACAGAGGGCGCAACTGAGCTGAAGTGGGAGTTTGATGAGGCCCTTGGTCGTTACTATGTTTCATTTCCAGACGATCAGTAGTGGAGCCCAGTTGGGATGATCGGGGATCTGTGTTGTATTTGGGGTAGTCTTCTTTTATTTTGGTTCCGTAGTCGGACCTTGAGTGTAAACTGAATGATGGATGTTTATTTATGTATAGCGTGAAGTGGCGACTGTAAGCCAACTATGTATCTCTTTCCCTTATGTTTTACATGGGTTGTGTGAAGATTACCTCACTTGCGACATTGCTTTCAATGCGGTTATGCCTCTAAGTCGTGCTTCGACACGTGGGAGATATAGCCGCATTGAGGGCGTTACATACACTTAGCAGTAGCGTGGGGTTAGATAACAATACCAATAACGCTCTTCTAGCCAACGCTACTAATAACTACTAGTAGCGCGGGGTCATAAACACACGCTACTGGTAAACTTCTATCTATAAGCATTTTCCTAGTAATGTCTTGCGGCCGTCCTATCTCTCCACTAAGGCCCATGAAGGCCCAATACTTCCCCGGGGGTTCCAGTAACCCCTCGGTACTCAAGTAAAATACCCGAACCACTCGAAACCATTCCGATGTCCGAATACTACATTCCAATATATGAATCATTACCTCTCGACCATTTTGAGACTCCTCGTCATGTCCGTGATCTCATCCGGAACTCCAAACAAACTTCGGTCACCAAAACACATAACTCATAATACAAATCGCCATTGAACGTTAAGCGTGTGGACTGATAACCCACAAGTGTAGGGGATCAATTGTAGCCTCTTTCGATAAGTATGAGTGTTGAACCCACCGAGGAGCTAAAGGTAGAACAAATATTCCCTCAAGTTCTATCGACCACCGATAAAACTCTACGCACGCTTAGCGTTCGCTTTACCTAGAACAACTATGAAAATAGAAGGACTTTGTAGGTGTTGTTGGATAGGTTTGCAAGAGTATAAAGAGCATGTAAATAAAAGCTAGGGGCTGTTTAGATAAAGAACCAATAAAGTAAATATAGCAAATGAGGAAAAGTGGTGGTAGGAGTTGTGAAATTGTCCCTAAGCAATTGACTACTTTACTAGACAGATAGCAAGTTTTATGTGGGAGAGGCATAAGCTAACATACTTTATCTTCTTGGATCATATGCACTTATGATTGGAACTCTATCAAGCATCCGCAACTACTAAAGATCATTAAGGTAAAACCCAACCATAGCATTAAAGTATCAAGTCCCCTTTATCCCATACGCCACAACCACCTTACTCGGGTTTATGCTTCTGTCACTCAAGCAACACACTATAAGCGAATCATGAACGTATTGCAACACCCTACAATGGGAATCCCTCATGCTTGCGCGACATGGAGGGCACAATAGGACAGCAACATAACCACAAGCAAATTAAACCAATCATAGCAACTCATCAATCACCGGTAGGACAACGAAAATCTACTCAGACATCATAGGATGGCAACACATCATTGGATAATAATATGAAGCATAAACCACCATGTTCAAGTAGAGGCTACAACGGGTTGCGGGAGAGTGGACCGCTGAATATAGATGGGGGAAGGTGATGGAGATGTTGGTGAATATGATGGAGGTGTTGATGTAGATCGCGGTGATGACGATGGCCCCCGGCGGCATTTCGGCGCCACCGGAAGCAAGGGGGAGAGAGCCCCGCTTCTTCTTCTTCTTCCTTGACCTTCTCCCTAGATGGCCGAAGGGTTTCCCCTCTGGTCCATGGTCTCCATGGCGTGGGAGGGGCGAGAGCCCCTCAGAGATTGGACCTGTCTCTCTGTCTCTCTCTGTTTCTGCGTTCTGGATTCTGCCCTTCCACCGTTTCTTTTATATCTGGAGATCTGTAACTCCGATTGGGTTGAAACCTTCGCCCAGATTTTTCTCCAAAATTAGCTTTCTTGCGGCAAAAGAAGAGCGCGCCTGCCCCCCTGGGGTGCGCCCCCTGACTCGTGGCCCCCTCGGGCACCGTCTCGCATTGATTTTTCCTCCCAAAAATCATAAATATTCCAAAAATATTCTCCGTCCGTTTTTATCCCGTTTGGACTCTGTTTGATATGGGGTTTCTGCCAAACATAAAACATGCAACAAACAGGAACTGGCACTGGCCACTGGATCAATATGTTAGTCCCAAAAATAGTATAAAAAGTTGCCAAAAATATATGAAAGTTGAATAATATTGGCATGGAACAATCAAAAATTATAGATACGACGGAGACGTATCACGGACCATACGGGTTCGAGAACTATGTAGACATGACCGAGGCACATGTGTGATCAATAACCAATAGCGGAACCTGGATGCTCATATTGGTTCCTACATATTCTACGAAGATCTTTATCGGTCAAACCGCATAACAACATACATTATTCCCTTTATCATCGGTAAGTTACTTGCCCGAGATTCGACCATCGGTATCCTCATACCTAGTTCAATCTCATTACCGGCAAGTCTCTTTACTCGTTTCGTAATGCATCATCTCGTAACTAACTCATTAGTCACATTGCTTGCAAGGCTTATAGTGATGAGCATTACCGAGAGGGCCCAGAGATACCTCTCCGATACACGGAGTGACAAATCCTAATCTCGATCTATGCCAACCCGGCAAACACCTTCGGAGACACCTGTAGAGCATCTTTATAATCACCCAATTATGTTGTGACGTTTGATAGCACACAAGGTGTTCGTCCGGTATTCGGGAGTTGCATAATTTCATAGTCAGAGGAACATATAAAAGTCATGAAGAAAGCAATAGCAATAAAGCTTAACGAGCATTATGATGAGCTAACGGATGAGTCATGTCCATCACATCATTCTCTAATGATGTCATCCCATTCATCAAATGACAACACATGTCTATGGTCAGCAAACATAACCATCTTTGATTAATGAGCTAGTCAAGTAAAGGCATACTAGGGACACTCTATGTATTCACACACGTACTAAGTTTCCGGTTAATATAATTCTAGCATGAATAATAAACATTTATCATCATATAAGGAAATATAAATAACAACTTTATTATTGCCTCTCGGGCATATTTCCTTCAAATATTTTTTCCATTCTAGATGTGTTATTCTCAAGATAGGTGTTTATTCACTTGTCTTTGCAAGAGAGTACAGTGGTAATAGGGATGCCCACTCCTGAAATGAAAAATAAATTTACTTTATGTTATCAAAAATAAATTCCTTGGAAAGTGTTGGTACGGAAGGCACCTGTGAATTCGGCTAGCCATGGATTGTGAAAGTATGGTGGAAAAGGAATACACTTTATTTTACGTTTGGGAACCGCCTATGATGTATCTAGCATGGAAAGTATTGGGAACTACTCGGTCGTTTTCGTTGACGGGAAAAGCATGCCCCTCAAAAAATTATATCTATCAATTTAAGCTTTGAGCTTTGGCACCTTTATAAATCTTTGCTTCCCTCTAGGAAGGGCCTGTCTATTTACTTTTATGCAATTTTTATTTTTATTTTGAGTCTCCATATTCTCTTATAAAGCACCAACTAAGGAGCACTGTGATCATATTTGAGCATTGGATGTAGCTAATATTCGAGTGTGTTTCGTGAATGGATCAATGATTGAGCATGATGGGCTAGGGATAACTTTATTTATTGTTGATATTTTGAAAGACGTGGTTGCTTGTTGATATGCTTGAGTATTGAAGTCTTCATGTCAAATATAGACTATTGCGATGAACAAACGAAATGTCCAAATGTCCATGCTACAAAAGAAAAGAACATGTGATGAACATGTTAGGCAGCATTCCACATCAAAAATTCTATTTTATCATTTACCTACTCGAGGACAAGCAGGAATTAAGCTTGGGGATGCTGATACGTCTGCAACATATCTATAATTTTTGATTGTTCCATGCTGTTATAATTCTTAGATGCTTTACAATCATTTTATAGCAACTCTATATCATTTTTGGGACTGACCTATTGGCATAGTGCCTAGTGCTAGTTGCTGTTTTTGCTTGTTTTTTACTTCGCAGAATATCCCTATCAAACGGAGTCCAAATGCAGTGAATCTTTTTGGAGAATTTTTTTTGGCCGAGAAGACAACTTGGGAGCCAAGGAAGCACTTGGGGGGAGGCCCGTGGGGCCCACAAGACACCAGTGCATGCTAGACGCCCTTGGTGTGCCCTGAAGTCTTGTGGGGCCCACAGGGGTCTCCTCCACCGCCTCTCCGCTCTATAAATACCCAAATATTCTAGAAACCCTAGGAGGGTCGATGAAAAACAATTCCAGCCGCCGCAAGTTCCAGAACCACGAAATCCAATCTAGAGCCCTATTCCGGCACCTTACCGGAGGGGAACACGGTCGTGGAGGGGTTCATCATCCTCATTGGTTCTCCTCCTATGATGCATGAGTAGTTTCACCATATACCTACGGGTCCGTAGGCAGTATCTAGATGGCTTCTTCTCTCTTTTTGATTCTCAATACAATGGTCTCTTGGAGATCTATTTGATGTAATGACTTTTGGCAGTGTGTCCGTTGGGATCCGATGAAGTTCGAGATCGGATTTATATCCATGAATATTATTTGAAACTTCTTTGATCTTTTATATGCATGATTACTTATAGCCTCGTATTTCTCTTCTGAAACTTTGGTTTAATTAGGCCAACTAGATTGATTTTTCTTGCAATGGGAAGAGGTTCTTTGTGATGGGTTTGATCTTGCGGTGTCCTCACCCAGTGATAGAAGGAGTAGTAAGGCACGCATGTAATGTTGCTATTAAGGATAAAATGATGGGGTCTATTCCTACATGAATAGATCTTGTCTACATCATGTCATCATTCTTATTGCATTACTCCATTTCTCCATGAACTTAATACACTAGATGCATGTTGATAGTGATCGATGTGTGGAGTAATAGTAGTAGATGGAGGCAGGAGTCGGTCTACTAATCTTGTACGTGATGCCTATATCCATGATCATTCCCTTGGATATCATCATAATTACTTGTTCTTCAATAAATTGCCCAACAGTAATGTGTTTACCCATCGTATACTATTTTCTCGAGAGAAGCCACTAGTGAAATCTACGGCCCTGGGGTCCATCTTTTACCATATTGCTTTCTGATCTACCTTTTATGGTATTTGTTTTCATATATATTTATCCAATCTCAACAAATTAATTTATATTTTTACTGAGGAGGGATTGAGAACCCCTCTTACACGTTGCATTGCAAGTATTTGTTCTTTGTGTGTAGGTACCATTTACATAGTGTTGCTTGTTCTCCTACTGGATTGATACCTTGGTTACACAACTAAGGGAAATACTTACCGTAGCTGTGCTGCATCATCGCTTCCTCTTTGGGGAAATACTGACGCAGTCTCAAGCGATGTCAATGAACGTCCACACGGCCCCACAAAATGGGGTAGCTTCTCGCCGATAACCTCGCGAGGGAGAGTATTGTCTGAAGACAAAATCCACTCTGTGCATGTGGCCCAATTATGTGTATGGAAGTGGTGTGTGTGGTGTTTGAATACCCAGTGCGCAAATTTGATGTGGCACCATGCTTTGGAACTGTAAAATCCCCACACTGAGCGAGGGTTCACGACATGTAGCATGCGCTCAAAATTAATTAGGCATGGAATGATCGACCTACTATATGGTAACACAAACCAAAGAAGAAGAATCCACCCTAGTAACATTTCTTGTCATTGGTCGAAATGATGGATGTCCACGTGGGCCCACGAATATATATAGGCTTGCCGCCGATAACCAAGCGAGTGAGAGTGTCCAAAGACAACCATTGCATGCATGTGTCCCAAACATATTTATGGAGGTGCATGATGCATGCATATATGTTGAATACCCAATACACAACCTTGATGCGGTGCATGCATTGAGAATCGCACAGGTCCCTGCACAGAGCAACAGGTTCATGACATGTCGTGTGCTCTCCCCCTCCCCCTTCGATCTACTGGGATGGATTCATGTGTACACATGCGGTATTATATATGTAATATCACATCATGACCTAGCTATATCGTGATACAAACAAAAAATTAATCCCCTCCTAAGTCAAATTAGTTAACCTCTCTCGCTGTCGGTGAAAGTGATGGACCAAGCGGGCCGACAGATGGAAGCATCGCCAATAATCGTGTGAGTGAGTGCCAGAGGACAACCACCATCACTTGCATGTGTGCCAATACATATATATGGAGAGGTGTGTGGTTGTGATGTTTTGAATACCTAATGCACAACTTTGATGTGGCATTTGCCTCAAAAACCACAAAGTCCCCACACAGAGTGAGGTTCATGTGACACCTAGTATATGATGGTCCCATCTCCCCTTCGACACGTACTATATACTCTTACAATAACACAGCCCTAAAAGAATTAATCCTCCTTGTTCGTCAAATGTACCTCTCTCTCGTTGGATCAAAGTGATGGACGACGATCTCGTGAGCCCAAAGGAACGAAGCGTACGTCGCACGCGTGTGAGCATCCTATATAGGACTATGTACCACCGTCTGCATGTGGCCCAAAGAGGTGTTTTTGTGATGTTTGAATACACAGTGCACAACTTTGATGTGGCACCATATATATACCTCAGAAACCGGAAAGTCCCCACAGAGAGTGAGGTTCATGATGCCTGGTATGTGCTACGCCCCCATTCGACGCATGGTATATATATACTTCTACTGTATAACACAAACCAAAAAGAATCATTCCTTGATGGTCAAATTAACCTCTCTCTCTCGTTGGGTCAAAGTGATTGAGGACAACCTCGCGGACCCACAGATGGAAGCGTCGCACGGAGTTCCTATAGGGCGACCATCACCTGCATGGTATTGTGTGATGTTTGAATACCAATGCACAACTTTGATGTGGCACCTGCCTCGGGAACCGGAAAGTCCCCACATGGAGCGAGGTTATGACATATATATATATATATAGTATACATGTTGCCCCCTCTTTGACTTGCACTACATACTCCTACCGTGCATATAGGTAATACAAACCAAAAAAGAACCATCCTTGTTGGTCAAATTAACCTCTCTCTCGCTGTACGTTCAACTGATCGACTATGACCTCGCGGGCCCACAGAGAGAATCACACGCGAGCAAGTGTCATAGAACAACCACCGCATGCATGTGCCCATGCATTGTGTGATGTTCTAATACCCAATGCACAACTTTGACGTGGCACATGCTTCGCAAACCGGAAACGCACTACATAGAGGTTCACGATGTGTAATCCCCTCACTTCTAGCCGGTGGGAGGGACTCACGTGTACGCACCTGCCCCGACTTTTATATGGAATCTCACCATGATCCACACCATAACACACATGCCAAGATGACTCCACCTTTGGTCAAATTCCTCTCGTTGTCGGTGGAAACTGAAAACCTTTGCTGGCTAACGCATGGGCACGTTGCTGATAACCGCACGAGGGAGTGTCCGAGAGGACCACCAATGCATGCATGTGGCCCGAACATGTATGTATGAAAGGGTTGTGTAATTCTTGAAATAACCAATTCACGACTTTGATGTGGCATATATGACTCAACAAATGATCAACAATCCCACATCACGGAGGCTCATGACTTGTAGTGTACTGTTGGACCCCCCCCCACCCCCCCCCCCCACACACACACACATCCCGCACCACCACCGCCACTCTGAGGCATGTCAAACTTTTTTTGCAGTGAACATGTGACCAAAGGAGTGTTGTATTAAAATTTGAAAAAAAAACCAAAGATCATTCGACGCTTTTTATACATTGATTGTTTTCCTCGGGATTTAATGTGCAAAAATCAAATTTGAGCTACATGTGCACCAAAATGGATTGTAAAATCATATGTGTGTCCCTGGGTGCATGTTTCCCCGTGAAAGAGATTTCAAAACATTGAGAATATTGACTTTTAAAATTTAGTAAATCTAAAACTTAGTTGAAATTCATCAAATTTATCGTGATGTCATATATGGACACAAGTAGACTATGATATTGTCTTTTTCTTCAAATTTCAGACAAGTTTTGATATAATCTTCTTACAAATGGGAGATTGTTAATAACTGGCAACCAATATCTCATACGGATTATTTATTCGGACCGTGTGTGTTAGATCGTGCCATGTTTCAGTTAATCAGTAAAGCAGCAGAATGAATCATCAAAAAACAAAAAAATTAAGTGCCGCCATGCACCCCGTGTGTCGTGCGAACAGACACGAGTTGATGGGACGCATGCGAGAAGTCCGTTGCGCAGGTAGACCGGGAGGCCTGCGTGCAGGTGTGTGAATTGATGGGAGGCATTTTCATTCCATAGTTTCACCAGGAGGCGTTCGAGTAGCTGTGTGAAATGATGGTAGGAATGCCAGAAGTCCGCCGCGCAGGCTCACCGGGAGACGAGACTGCATTTGACCGCCACCCGCCTCGTTCCCATTAGTCCATATTAATGGCACGCCCAAGCCGCTGGCCATAATAGGAGGCCGCACCCCTGGTCCATAGTGCTCATCAAGGTCTGGACTCTGTAGTATGAGGATGTCGCCGAAGCGCACCATCGGAGGGAGTGGCGACGCCGGGGCTGGTGAAGCACCCGCGCAACGTGTGAAGCTGGGCACAAAGGTTGTCGTTGCCACCAATGAGGTCTCGCGCGGGTAGAAGCACAACCTTGACTTTGTCGGCACCGTCGTGCCCCCCAGCCGGAGCCGGAAGTCAACGACAACTCCAGCAACGACTGCGACTCCGACGGAAAACCGCTTAGTCATCTGTACCCATTTGTGCAGCAAACATATCATGTGTTTTCTCTGGTTACTCCCCCACCCCCTCTATTTTTTTGGAATATAAATCCTATGGTTATGTTCTCTCAGTCCATGAAATCAGAGTAATTAAGATCCATTAGATGCATGTAGTGTATTGATTGTGTGAATGGTATCCTTATAGGGTTAGTGATTAATTGTTTGTTTTGTACAAATAATTTTTGCTAATAATACGACTAGGGTTAGCGTGCGTGCTAATAATTCATGGCCAGATCTTGAGAATTGATTTTGAATGTCCTGCATGTATGTTTCTACCATTTTTTCAGATTGGTATGTACACAGATGAGGCTCCAGACAATGGTGCGGCCGGTTGTAGATCTTGGACAAGACAGCGCAGCCAGAAGCGGCCACGGCCCCCTGGATCTGAGGAGCCCGTCCAATCTCCGGCGTACCACATCAGCGATCTCCCGGACGCCATCCTTGGGGAGATCATATCCCTTCTCCCCACCAAGGATGGCTGTCGCACACAAGTCCTCGCATCTCGGTGGCACACTTAGTGGTCCGCCGTGCTTCTTAATCTTGACTGTCGTCAGTTATCTATCCATGATGATTCTGAATTCCCTGGAACCATCATCTCCTCCCACCAGGGCTCCGTTCAATGCATTCTCATCCCGGCATGCTACCTGCTGGACATACCCCACACGATGGGTGCCTGGCCGACATCCCGTCAATTCAAAAAACTCGAGCAGCTTGAGTTCTACCATGACTATGTATGTAACATACCACAAAGCGATGTATATGTGCCCTCACCACTCATGTCCATCTCGTGGTTTTCCTCCTCTCTCCACTTCCACCTTCACCCGGTGCCATCTAGAAGATAATCTGGTACAAATGCTTCGACTCCCACTGCTAAAAAAACATGCGCTTGTGGTGGTTGATCTGTCGGAGGCTGCACTTCACAGCATCATCCACTCCAGTTGCCCTGCCCTGGAGCACTTGCTCCTTCTTTTTGGAATAGAAATTTGTATATGTTATCTCAAAATAAATCTCCTCACCTTGTAAGAATGGGAATTTGTTTTTTGGGACATGATCTCATCATCAAAGATGCCCCTTCACTTCAAAGGTTGCTCCTTGATTCTACTATAGTACCTCAAATAACTATGGTCTCTACGCATAACTGGAGACCTTGGGTGCAATTCGTGATCCTTTTAGATGGTTCAAGATGGTGTTTGGATCCACACCTACTGAGGTACTATATATTGTTCACGTACCCTTTTATAATGTTCATTTTTCATTTGTGCGCATAATTGAAATATCATCTTGGAGTACACTTTTGGTACTAATATTATGTTCTATGCTCAATGAAGAGCTTGTCCATCCTATCAGTGATAGTGGAATCTGTCAAGACCTTACATATCAGTATGTGGTGTTTTGATCAGAACACGATTATTGGCTTGTTGCAGTGCTTTCCATGTGTGGAGAATTTGTATATAAACGTGATTATTTCACGCACATTGGAAGCCCATATATAATGTACTATAATTAATCATTCAGATATCTCTCTTTCAACATAGTCTTTTTTAGACATTAACTGTCTTCAATCTTCATGTCTATTTAGGCACTAACACAAGGAGAAAAAGGTATAACCAATCGATGGTTCAAGAAGCACCTGAATTTTCTTAGATCTCATGGCATTCGTTTGACGATAGTAACGCTAGAAGGATATGCATCCAACCCTTCAAACACTAGCTTTGTAACATTCTTCATGTTGAATGTGAGGGCACTATTGTCTGTGACGATTAAGTTTTGTAACAAAAAGTTTCTCATGGCTGCAAGTGTTGAACAACATAAAAAGAAGTTTCAAGTGGACAACAGGGCTTCTGAACATGCTCGGCTTCTATGTACAACAACTTGTCCTCATGTACTAATAGAATTTCTGGCCCGGGATCTTGATTTTATGGATCAGACGGACCCATTTGATTGTGGCTGCCCAAAACTTTGGTATAGTTAGATGTTATTGCCCTATTTAATCTGGTTTTGTCTAAACATGATGAACAATTAATCCTTGTGCTTTTGGACCATTTGTAAGCTGGAGTTCAATATTGTTGCTCTTTTCAACTCGTCTTTGACCCATATTTTCTTTCATACTGGGCCAAAGGCTTGCCATTTCTTTAATTAAGACATAAATATTATGAGCAATCACAACATAGGGAAAGAACATCACTCTCGTCGGATCCTTGAGATCATTGTTCGTTACAGAACCTACAAGTTCTTAGAACCCACAACACCCACAAACTTATTTTCAGCTAGCACACCAAATGGGCTGTAATTCTTAATAAGAAAATTTCATGGTAGTGAAATATTTGGATTCTGACATTTGGGACCCACGAGGAAAAAGCCTATCCAAGGCGGTGTGGACTCGACAATAAACATTGAGAAATCTGGTTTTAAAATTACTGTAAATCCAAAACTCACCTGAAAATCATGAAACTTAGCATGGTATTGTGACATGGCACCAACATGCTATGGTAAAAAATTCGTCCAATTTGGGACAAGTTTTGGTATAAACTTCTTATAAACCTGAGCTTCTCTCAAAAAGCCTCATGGTTCCGAGAGGGAACTTGTCATCTATAGGAGCGTCGTCCTAAAAACATGAAATTATTCAGTGTTTGTTTTGCATTTTTATAAATTATTTGACTTTTCTAGGCATTTTGGAACATACTTTGGTGTGTGCAAAGCTCATGTGTGTACTAGCCACCTATGTAGTCCTTATAAGTTATAAGTACATATATGTTGTTGATCTGTGTGCAATGACATCACACATGGACCATACTAGGGAACCTGTCGGTGATGATTGCATCAATCACTGACAATTGTATACCAGCAAGCGTTTGCCCGCAACACACACGGCTTATTAGTAGCAATCGTCTTTTTTATTATAGGTCTTCGCAGACATTTATGATTATGGACCTATTTGTCATGTATCCCACACATCTTTTTATGTTGAACCATTTCTGTTCTCTTGGCTGAATGCAAACAGTTCATCGGAAGGAACTGTATGCTCTCCATCGCACACACGTTGATCTACCTGACTATTTCTGTTGTGTTGCATAATCAAAAATAGTTCATCCGAGTGAACTGTATGTCCTATATCACACACCCCTTGATCTGGCTGACCGTTTCTATTGTCTTTGCTCATCAAAAATTGTTCATCGGGGTGAACTGCATGTCGTATATTGCACACACCTTCATCTGGCTGCCTGTTTCTGTTGTTAAGCTCATCGCAAACAATTCATTTGAGTGAATTGTATGCCACGCATCGCACACGCAACTATAATCTGAAACATGTTTGTTGGCTAAGCCATTGCAAACATTTTGTATCTTTTTGATGGTTTTATTACATCACCATTTGCGATTAATGCATCACACACAGTTTCGTCAAAGGGTCTCTGATTGTAATGTTGCGTTAGCAGCATCCTGCAGTAGTGAATGATCAAACCATGCTCAATTCTTCTTCAACTGGTTCCTTTATGAAGAAAACTGTTGAATTTAGATGGGATCTTCTGGAAAGAATTAAACGCAACTCTGAAGATTGGGAACCCGACAAAGGTAAAGATTCAAGTATAATGCTTATGTTTGATTGTGTTAAATCTTTTATGGATACAGATGCTTTTCGTAAATTTAGCACTAAATATGGACTTGACTATGAGATATTAGCTTTTTTGTGAATCATTTGCTACTCATGTTGATCTCCCTAAGGAGAAGTGGTTTAAATATCATCCCCCTATTGAACAAAATTTTGAGGAACCCATTATAGTTACAGTGTTGATCCAATTAATTGTGCCTACTTCTTATATTGAGAAACCACCTTTTCCTGTTAGGGTAAAGGAACATGCTAAAGTTTCAAAGATGGTTAACACAAGTAATATTGGAGCACCTAGACCCTCTGAACAAGTTAAATTTGAACCTAATGTTTCTATGGTTAAATACCTCTTGGTCAATCATATTGATGGGCATGTTGTTTATTTATGTGATGAAGCTACTAAAATTGCCAAACCCAAAATAAAGATAAGAATAAGCCTGTTGTTGTCATGGATGTTGTCTCAGTTAAGAGAGGAGATCATTGTTCTCATGGCTTATGTGATTTGGGTGCTAGTGTGAATGATATTTCGTTTGCCTTATATCAACAAATTATGAATGATATTGCACCTGCTGAAATAGAAGATATTGATGTTACTATTAAGCATGCGAATAGAGATACTATTTCACCAGTTGGGATCGTTAGAAATGTTGAAGTCTTGTGTGGAAAAATATAATACTCTACTGATTTCCTAGTTCTTGGTTCTTCATAAAGGAACCAGTTTAATTTTGGTGATATATCTCCTGAGTTTAATTTTTCTAAGTTTCCTAGACAACCTCGTGATAAAGAATTTCTGAGTAATGATGAAATTATTGGTCTTGCTTCTATTGCCATGCCTCCTACAGATCCAGTAGAATAATATTTGCTAGACCATTAAAATGATATGCATATGAATGAAAGAAATGGAATAGATAAGAAGTTCTTTGCTCAACCACCTATCTTGAAACATAATTTGCATGTTGAAACTCTTGGAGGTCCTCCTCCACCTAAAGGTGATCCTGTGTTTGATTAAAACAATTGCCTATTACATTGAAATATGCTTACCTTGATGAAAAGAAGATATATCATGTTATTATTAGTGCTAACCTGTAAAAGCATGAATAAAAGAGATTATTAAAAACTCTGAGGAAGCACCATGCTACTATTGGATATAATCTTGATGATCTTAATGGTGTTAGTCCCACTCTTTGTCAGCACAAGATTAATATGGAGCGTGATGCTAAACGGTTGTTGATCATCAACAACGATTAAATCCTAAGATGAAGGAGGTGGTAAGAACTAACATATTAAAGCTTCTAGAAGCATGTATAATCTAAACCATAGCTGGTAGTAGATGGGTAATTCATGATCATTGTGTCCCTAAGAAAGGAGGCATTATCGTTGTTCCTAATGATAAAATTGATCTTACCCACAAAGAATTGTAAGGGGTTATAGGATGGTAATTGATTTTAGAAAACTAAAGAAAGCTACTAGAAAATATCACTACCCCTTATCTTTTACTGATCAAATTAATGCTAGAAAGATTGTCCAAACATACACACTTGTGCTTTCTTGATCGATATTCTGGTTTCTCTCAAATACCTGTATCATAAGTAGATCAAGCGAAAACTACTTTTACTTGTCCTTTTGGAATTTATGCTTATAGACGTATGCCTTTTAGTTTATGTAATGCACCCTCTAATTTTCAAAGATGTATGACTGCTATATTCTCTGATTTCTGTGAAAAGATTGTTGAGGTTTTCATGGATGATGTTTTTGTTTACGAAACTTCTTCGCATGATTGCTTAATCAACCTTTATCGAGTTTTGCAGACATGTGAAAAAACTAATCTTGTCTTGAATTGGAAGAAGTGACACTTTATGATGAATGAAGGTATTATCTTGGGGCATAAAATTTCTAAACGAGGTATTGAAGTAGATAAATCTAAAGTTGATGCAATTGAGAAAATGCATGTCCTAAAAACATTAATGGTATAAGAAGTTTCCCTGGTCATGCTGGTTCATATAGGATGTTCATTAAAGACTTCTCCAAAATTTCTAGGCCTCTTACCAATCTTTTGCAAAAGCATGTTGCATTTGTTTTTGATAATGATTGTGTAGAAGCCTTTGAAACACTTAAGAAAGTCTTAACTTATGCACCTATTGTTCAACCACCTCATTGGAACTTACCTTTTGAAATTATGTGTGATTCTAGTTATTAAGTTGTTGGTGTTGTTCTAGGACAAAGAGTTGATAAGAAATTAAATGTTATCCATTATGCTAGTAAAACTTTGGCAGTGCTCAAAGAAATTATGCTACTGTTGAGAAAGAATTTTTAGCAGTTCTGTTTGCTTGTGATAAATTCAGATCTTGCATTGTTGATTCTAAAGTAATTGTTCACACTGATCATGCAACTATTAAATACATTATGAAAAAAAGATGCTAAACCTAGGTTAATTAGGTGGGTTCTTATGCTTCAAGAATTTGACTTGCATATTATTGATAGAAAGGGAACCAAGAATCCCGTAGATGAAAACTTGTTTAGGTTGGAAAATGTTCTTGATGACCCACTACCTATTGATGATAGTTTTCCTGATGAGCAACTAGTTGTTATAAATTCTTCTTGTAATACTCCTTGGTATGAAGACTATGCTAATTACATCATTGCTAAACATATACCACCTATTTTTACATACCAACAAAAGCAAACGTTCTTATTTGATTTGAGACACTACTTCTGGGAGGACCCACACCTTTATAAAGAAGTAGTAGATGGTATTATTAGACATTATGTACCGGGGCATGAACAGGAACAAATCCTACGGAAGTGTCACTCCGAGGCATATGGAGGACACCATCCTGGAGACAGAACTACGCATAAGGTATTACAATCTGGTTTTTTATTGTCCTACTCTCTTCAAGGATGCACGTAAGTTTGTCTTATCATGTGATGAATGTCAAAGAATTGGTAATATTAGTAGACGTCAAGAAATGCCTATGATAGGTATACTCATATTCTATTTACTTGTGGTCATCAGTGACTATGATACTCTCATGGTCTAAGGAACTAAATCACACGTTCACTACAAGAAATATGTCAACTTGACCTTCTGTCAGTGACCCTGGAATAATTGGTCGTAAATCTACGACCATTTGAGACCAATTGGTCATAAGCTATTCGGGGGAGATCCAAACCCTAAACCATAATGACCATTTTGGTCAAAAGGTCATAATTTCTTACACGAAGTGGTTGTAAAGCAAACATCACTGGTCGGCTGCCTTATTTCTAGCTGATCACGACCAATATAGATGGTCATAGCCTTGTAAATTGTGGTGCATTGCTATGACTAGGCGCCACCTCATTAGTTTTGCCTATGTTTCATGTCTATGTGTCAATTTTCGCCCTAGGTTGTGAAGCTGCCTATATTTCTATCATTCCCAAAATTTCCAAAAAAATTGGGCATTCTTTACTTTCAAAATAATTACCTCATGACAAAATTCAGATCCATTTGCCCAGTAAATCTTCCTCGGAAAATTTCCAAAGTTTCTGTTCAGTTAGAACCATTGTGAAGGAAGTACTAGCTAGGCATATCCTAATGAGCTGAATTTTTGCCACCTCTTCTATACTCCCAAATCATAGCTCTCCACAAAATTTGAGACCCATCTAACAATACATGTGAGCTCACCATACATTCTTTGTTTCTGGTAATATTTTCAGTTTGTGAAGCAACTATATTTTATGTTAATTTATAATTTCTGAAAATTTTACCAGGACATGACACTACTGGAATTAGCTTATTTGTCATCCGCCAACTCTTTGTCATTTGCTAGATAATGGCAAAGAAGGTCTTTGTCGTCAGCCACACGAAAAACGGACGGCAAAGATGTGGCTGATGGCAAACAAGGTCTTTGCCATCAACCAATTCTTTGCCGTCCGCTGGCTGACAGCAAAGAATCTTTGCCGTCCGCTAGCAGATGGCAAAGAGGTCGGTGGGTCCAGTTATTGTTTAACCAACTCAAGCCCACCGGCCCCACCTCTTTGCCGATCGTTGGCGGACGGCAATGAGGCGGGTACGTTAATGGCCGTCCCGCCCCCGTCCTCTGTCTCTTCTCTCCACTCTCTCACTCACTCCCTACCCACACTCGCGCCGCCGCCGCCGACCCCGTCTTCCATAGCCGGCCGCCTTGCCGCTCCGCACCACTCCCTTCCGGTACCCCGACCTCCACCGCACCCCCGCTGCCCCTTCCATGTTGCCCAGCCACCTCCCCTCTGTCGCTAGTCCCCACCCACATGGGGCCCCGCTGCCGCCTCAGACCCCGTCTGGTGTAGCCGGCCGCCCCACCGCCCCGCACCCCTCCCCGACCTCCACCGCGGCCCTGCCGCCCCTTCCATGTCGGCCAGCCGCACCGCGGCCGTCCCCACCCCGTCGTCGTCCCCGCCCCGTCCGGCCTCCTCCTCCACCGGGTCGCCGCCTCCTCCTGCAGGTGAGCTCCTCCCCCTTTTTTGTTTAATTAGTTTTTTTAGTTTAGTTTCTGTTTTAGTTATAGTTTTAGTTTAGTTTTAGTTTTGTTTATTTTATATTAGTTTTAGTTTTAGTTTATTTTAGTTTAGTTTATTTTAGTTCAGTTTATTTTAGATTAGTTTTAGTTTTAGTTTAGAAGAAGAAGTAGAAGGAGGAACAGGAGGAGGGAGAAGAAGAAAGAAGAAAAGAAGAAGAGGAAGAAGGAGGAGGAGAAGAAGAAGCAGAAGAAGAAGAAGAAGAAGAAGAAGAAGAAGAAGAAGAAGAAGAAGAAGAAGGAGAAGAAGAAGAAGAAGAAGAAGAAGAAGAAGAAGAAGAAGAAGAAGAAGAAGAAGAAGAACTTCTTCCTCTCTTCTTCTTATTCTTTTCTCCCTATTCCTTCTTTCCTTCCTCTTCGTTGATTTTCTTCATCTTATTATGTCCTCTTCTTATTATGTCATCTTCTTCTTTCCTTCCTCTTCTTCTTCTTCTTCTTCTTTTCCTCCTCTTACTTGTTTTTATTCGTAAATGGCATCATAACCTTTCTAACCTCATAAATGTCATATACTTAGCTTGTTGTCCTCTAAAATGACACAATAAAGTTAGGTCAAAATGGCATAATTAGCTATGTTAGCTCAAAAATGGCATTTTCTTCTTATTTAGCCTATTTAGTCCATTTATGACATAATTTTGCCTATTTAGTCCACAAATAACATAATAAGATGAAGAAAATCAAGGAAGAGGAAGAAAAGAAGGAATAGGAAGAAAAGAAGAAGAAGAAGAAGAAGAAGAAGAAGAAGAAGAAGAAGAAGAAGACTAGAAGAAGAAGAAGAAGAAGTTCTACTTCTTCTTCTTCTTCTTCTAGTCTTCTTCTCCTTCTTCTTCTTCTTCTTCTTCTTCTTCTTCTTCTTCTTCTTCTTCTTCTAGTTCTATTCCTCTTCTTCTTCTAACTTTCTTGTTTCCCATTTTGCAGATTTAATTCACTATATGGAAGCTTGCATGGATGGAGTGCTTGTTTCTCTGTTCTTCTTTTCGTTTGTATCGAAGAATAATGTGGAACTTGTTATATGGATGCATGGAACAATGTGTTGGATGAACATTGTGATATTAGTGTAAGATGTATGGATGAATCTGTGTTTCTTATGTATGTATATATGTTGTCATGGATGGAGCTATGTGTTGGATACATCATATGTCTATTGTGCCTGTGAAAATAATATATATGTATATATGTGCGTGAATTCCAGTGAAATTAAATGGATATAAATGAAAACAGGGGATATATAGCCTCTTTGCCGTCTGCTAGCGGACGGCAAAGAGCTTTGCCATCCGCTAGCAGACGGAAAAGAGGACACGTGGCAGCTACCGGTAGAAACTGGGAACACTGGCTGCCTATTTGGACAGTTTGTCGTCTGCTGGCAGACGGCAAAGACCTTTGAATCTTTGCCGTCTGCTGGCAGACGGCATAGCTGGCCATGTGGCAGCTTCCCAGTGCTGGCCTAACTGAGCTCTTTGTCGTCCGTAGCGGACGACAAAGAGCTTTTACTCTATGCCGTCCCCTGGCGGACAGCAAAGAGCGCCGTTAACCCCCTAATGGCTCTTACGACACCCCACTACCGTCCGTTGTCTTTGTCGTCTGCTGGCCTCAAATGGCGGACGGCACAATCCTTTGTTGTCCGTTTCATGGAAGCGGACGACAAATAAGGCCTTTGCTGGCAGCTGTTCAGACGAACAGTTTGTCGTCTGCTGGCCGATGGCAAAGAAGTTTGCCGTCTAGGATCTCCTTTGCCGTCTGTCATGGCGAACGACAAAGAAGCTGTTTCTAGTAGTGTGACCCTGCCCATAGAACCTCCCTCCACCAAATTTTAGCTCATAATCTAGCTTATTTCCCTAAACATTTTTCCCAATTTTTTGTTCAGTGAAGAGCACTATGAAGGAAGTACCATTTTTATTTTTTCAAATGGTATGAAATTCCTACAGTGCCTTCATATGCACAAATTATCATCCTCCTCCAAATATCAGATCAATCCATTCATTCATTTGAGTCCAGCTTTAGCATTCATATTTATGTCCACTGCGGTACTTTCCAAAGCTAGTGATACCTAGGCTCCTCCATTTGAGCTACTAATTTTCCAATACAGTGTCCTTAGTAGATGATCATCCTCGGCCAAAACTCAGGCCCATTTGCCATGTGCATTTCCCCACCACTAATCAAACACTTGGCTGCTAATTCATGTTTGAGCTTAGTTCAGTCTCCTCATGAGAGTCTTCTATTTCATTCTTCCTAACACCTACCGGGGGAGTGCCCAACCCACTAGACATGCCTAGGCCGCCCAGAACGCGTGGCAACGCCACGGTCGCGCGGCGGGCATGCGGGTTTACGCGCTCTAGAGTTGGGGCCCTCGGCCACCGTCCAAACCTCGACGTATTGCCACCAAACCATGTATTTATTATTAAATATATACTTATATACCTAGAAATGATTTTTGGAAAAATAAATAGTAAACTATAAGGCAGCTGCAGCTCAAATTTGACCCACTTCCTGCTGAATTGGCGGAAATTTGTCTTTTTCACGAGAGGTGGATCAAATCTTTTGACACCCAACCATTTTGTCAATGTTGCATTAAATATGTCCTAGTATTTTAGATAATTGATTTGGTGCAATTTTTCAACAAATATATGGAAGGTCCTTCACAAAAAAACTCATTTTGGGTACTCGGAAAATGGAAAATGATTTTTTCGTCCAAAGAAAATGAAAACTTCCTTAGGAAACATTGTTTGTCATTCCAAGATGCACCCTTGTGCAAAATATGAGATCATTTGAACAAACTATGCCATGAATGTGGCCATAAGATTGATCATTTGGCTCGAAAGCCATGAATCTTCACACATGATAACTCCTTTCTGATAACACGTTTTTTAAATAATTGCCGTATTACAAGTTTATTATTTTTACTGGCAAATTGTTCACATATAATAACACAATGAAAAGGTTTTCCAATTTTTTTAATTTTTGTAATTTTCTATGCCCGTTACAAAATGCGGTCAAAACAGCGGGTATGACCGTTCGTATCTAGGGGTTGAGTCTTGCAAATCTTTTGTAGTATCTATGAAGAAATAGATACTTTTTTTTACCTTGAAATCATTTTTGAAAAAAAAAATAACGAGCAAACTATGAGGGAGTTGTAGTTAAATTTGACCCACTTCCAACTGAATCGGCGGAGATTTGTCTTTTTCACGAGAGGTGGATCAAAACTTTTGACACGCAACCATTTGATCAATTGTACATTAAATGTGACCTAACATTTTAGGAAATTGATTTGGTCCAATTTTGCAACAAATATTTGGTAGGTCCTTCACAAAAAAACTCATTTTGGGCACTCGGAAAATGGAAAATGAATTTTCCGTCCAAAGAAAATGAAAACTTCCTTAGGCAACATTGTTTGTAATTCCAAGATGCACCCTTGTGCACAATATGAGATCACTTGAACAAAGTATGCCATGAATGTGGCCATAAGATTGATCGTTAGGTAAATTTGATATATGCCACTACAAAGTTTCTAGTTTTGAAATATGCCATTACTATTCTTTGATTTAGAAACATGCCACTACAAAGTTCACAACCTTTGAAATATGCCACTGCATACCCTTTTGAAGGATTAGGCACCCTAACTTTTATGTATACCTCTTCATAATCTGTACATGGACAAAAGTACCGCTTGGTCAAGTTAACGACACCATTGATTCAGATCAAAAAAGAAAGAAAAACCTCGATCCCGTTTTCCTCTTGTCGTTCTCTGTCTCCTCGTCCCTGGTCTCGTCCTCGTGCCTCCGCTCCTAGATGTCGCGCCTCCGCTGCTCCCGGAAGCCGCACC